>CM033472.1:113500199-114700199 GCA_019447015.1 Hymenochirus boettgeri
GACGGCCGCCCACAAGATGGCCGAAACGCGTTGATAGTGTTTCTCACGAGCTAATAAATTCAATTTATTTCTTCAAATCCCATGTGTGCTCCGACCTTCTCGTATGTTGTGTACCCCTCTTCGGATGCACCGGAGTGATTGTGTGACGTAGGTGTGCAGAGGATCTACATTGCTTATATATATATATACATATACACACACACAAATATCTTTGTTGAGTTTATACAAAAGTCAGTCTTACACTGGATCACAAGATTCTTTAAACACTTAAAGACTGAATATACTTGAAAGGTGAGTCCAACTGAACAACGTGAGAAAGGTAAGAAACATCTTTATTATTTATAACACAATTACACCAGTGATGAACAGCACTGAATAATGCAGGATCTTAAATGACATAATCGTGTGATGTCATACTAACCTTCATCCTAAAGTTTGAAAAGGAATTAAATTGCACTTCTGCACAGACTGTTTAAATTGTAAGAATTCACACAATTACAGTGCAAATGTTACACTTGCACTGTATTCTCTTTGGCAGAAATTATTCTTTAATCAGCAGATGAGTGAACATCATTCAATAAGAGAAGTCCTATGCTGTTGGTTGCAAATTGCAATGTGTATCTGTAACAGCATTCTGTCTGCTGAGTGGAGCTGTATAAATATTACATAGTTGTGCTGTTTGACCTACGTTCTCCTCTGTTTACAGCTAAGATATCAAGAGAGTTTTCATTGATTAGCCTTGTGCTAAGCTTTATCAACAGCCTGGATCAGTGTTGTTACTGGTTTATCTATTCTTTTTTGCTTCTAGGACATATTAAGGACTTTTGACTTGTATTGCAGGAAATATATATTACCGGGAATGTATGGTTTAATTTCATATATTCATGAAATAAAAACACTGAATTCTGTATTAACATATATTAGACATAGACAGGAAGTTTCTATGCCCATAGAAACAAATATATTTATTTGTCATATAGCCAATAGCCAATAATAGGTTTATGTCATGAAAACTTTAAAACCGCCCTAGAATATTAAAGGGCATTAAGGGTAATAATTAAGGGTCCATCCTTAAAACAAAAAACTGGTCATTTATTTTCTCCCAACTGCTATTTTTAGCACGTCATTAAAGGACAATTATACTCACCTTCCCTCCGCTCCACAACTTTGTGCAGTAGCTTTTACTCAGGGTGAGGACCTGAACCGCTAGGTCCTCACCCCTGGATTCACGAAAACCTAAAGCATCGTCTTAGAGCAACGTTGCTCTGGTAGGCTCCGCCCCCTCCTCCCCGTTGGCGATGAGGCCAATAGGAAGGCACGCTCTGCAACAAGTGTGCCTTCCTATGGGCCTTGCCGCCGACGGGGCGGAAGGGGGCCGGCGGCTACCAGGCACGCTGCTGTAGGTTACGCGAATCCAGGGGTGAGGTTTCTGCCTGCCCCCCACTCAATGAGCTTTTAATAGCTTGAGCATGTGCAGAACAGGCAGCAGGGAAAACAATGGGGGCAATAATAATCCTTAAGCAATACATATAATGATGTGCTGAATATATCATTTAGGGTACATACATGCCAGTATCAGGGATAGTGATGTATCACTGTGTGTAGGGGAGAAGCAGAGTGCTGTTAGTTGCCTCAGAATACAAAGAAGTGGTTATGGAGCTCCTCTGTGACTTAATATCCTTATTTGTCATGCTAAGAGGTGCATTATTACTAATAGGGCCCATACCGGTCATACGATCGTCGGTTTGTGTAAACGTTTTTGTGTGATCATCATATGAACATCATATGAAAATGTTATTATCGATCCAATGGAAAAAATTTTAGTGTACGAGAGATCAACCCTACAACCAGGATTTGTTAGTGTATGGGCTTCATTACTGTATGTAATGGTCACTCAGTTCACAGGCCACATGATCTGGTCATGAGAGGGCACCAGCATGCAACAAAAGTAACAAAACAGCACAGCCATGAAAAACAAATCTAAACAAACAAAATCTTTTCTATTGAAGAATATAATGTGCCCTTCATCAACCATGATCCAATATTCATGCAAACAGTCCTACCGATAGATAGACCAAATTGTATCAGTTAGGAATTACAGATGTAACACCGATATTTCAGTCTGACTGATCTTGTGGTCTATTGAACACTGCAGATAACCTGCCATTTGGACAGTCAGACTGAAATATTGGTGCAGTCAATTTGGATACTATGCATGTTATTTTGTTCTGATTGTTCTCCCGGACAAATACTTTAGTTAATTGGACCCAAATATAGACTTTAATTTCCACCTTGACTTTTCTCTCCCCAACAGTATTTAAGCCAAACGGATCAGTCCGAGAGATTTAGCATATTTATACATCAAAGTTTACCTAATTTAAAATGAGAATAGAAAAATTCCCTTTGAAGCTCCGTGACCTAAATAAAAATACTCAGTATCATTTTTGTGCTTTTATATAACTGTATTGCTCCGGATTCCCACGTATTCCTCTAGTCCGAATACCCCAATCTACAACCACTATCTTCACCAATAGACAAGCCCCCATTTGCCGGGAGGCTAGATGCGCCTCACCGAACACAGTTGCCCCCTGAACTTAGAGTGCAAGGTATTCGAACTGAGGCCGGGAATACTGGAGAAGTCCGAAGTGAAACAGACAGGCAAGGCACAAGAAAGAGAGACAAAGATCAGAGACCAAAATACGAGGTACAGACTAGGAGCAGGCAAGAGCAGAGTCAAAAACAGAGCAAGAGGTCAATAACAGGAATCAGGCCACCAGGCACAGTACAGAGGGTTGAGCAAGAAGCGTAGTTAGGAACGAGCAGAGGTCAGGGCAGGCAGATACGAATCAAGGTCAAAAAACAGGAAAGGGTCAATAACAGAGAATATACGAAGAAAAACACACCTCCAGCAAGATAGATAAACTAACCGCTATATTGGGCAAGGACCAATGGGCTAAGGGGTTTAAAAAGACTAAAAGGACCAATAGGAGAACAGCCAAGAAGAAGAAGAGAGCAGATTGGGTAATAGAAGGATTTTGAATAAATGAGAGCACTGTCACTTTAAGCGCGGGACGCACTTTCCCAAAGTATAAGAAGGCGCCCGAGAACGGGAAACCTTGAAGATCGCCGAATGGGAAGACGCGAACGTCGCCAAAGACTGACCGCTTTAAGATGCCAGAGAATGCAGAAGGCGATCGGAAGTGGAGGACGCACCGCGGGAGCTCCGAGCAGGGATGTTTTTCTTTACAATAACTTTTTACATTATCCCTGACATACAACAATGCAAAAAAGTAAATGACTGCAAATTTGAATCTGACACAGTGTTTAGCTAAATCACCATTTACAATATATCAACTGTCAATAGTGTTTGCAAGACTTGTGAAACTTGTGTATTATAGAGAAGAAATGAACCCATTTGAGAAATTTTAGGATGATTGAAGCCACTCTGGAGTTCCATGACCTGGAGCCTGAAGCCTTGCACTTTTATATGGTCATTGAACTTCTTTTTACTTCTTATAACTATAGATTTTACAGGTTATCTTTTATTTTTAATATATTCTGATTGAAAGGTTATAAAAAGAAAACACAACAAGCAATTTTCCCAATCCGCTGCAATTTATACTTGTTAAAAGCTCAGGTCCATTCCTACTACACCTTTCACTCCAGTGTATCCTCAAACCTTTTATCTTTGTGAAACCCATGAAACAATGTCCTGATTTATTATTATTGATTTATATAGCGCCAACATCTTCCGTGACGCTTTACAACTACATAGTCATACATTACATACAAGGTAATACATGTTATATAAAGTCATACATATTACATACACAGGTAATACATAATATAAGTAAACAGAGTGAGGAGTTTTACAGCAATGAATATAAGTTTATATATCGTTATGGTTCTCGTTCATCAATTAGTAAGAATACCCAATTATTACAAATATAATGAATGGATCAATATATTCTGTATGTCTATATTTTAAAAAATGCACTTAAATTCAAAAAGAGCAGATCCATAGAATTCCTGTTACTATGGTTTCCTGGCAAGCTAACAGGAAACCCCGGGGTCCCAGAAAAAAACAATGACTTACCCACTCATCACACAGTTCTCAGATTTCTCAAGCCAAGCTCTTGTGTCAGGTGGGGGGGTAAAGGCAATACAAAGTTTTGGGGGTGTCCGTTAGGACCCTGCTCGTACCTTTGGCTTTGGTCATAGATTGAGCAGGGAAAATGAGGTATATTAAAGGATAAGTGCACTGTAAAATCAAGTTATGTTGATTTGGAAGCTGCAGCTTTAAAAATACTGTTGCCATATTTTTTTTTCTTCTTCATCTTGTTACTGGTTTGCTGAATGTTAAGCTCCACCCCTCTGAGATTTCCTCTGCTTTCTCCTGCTTGAGCCTCAAACAGTAATGCCTGTGAGTTCCGTGCACTCTCCTGGTTGAGCCTCAAACAATAATGCCTGTAAGTTCCGTGCACTCTCCTGCTTGAGCCTCAAACAGTAATGCCTGTGAGTTCCGTGCACTCTCCTGCTTGAGCCTCAAACAGTAATGCCTGTGAGTTCCGTGCACTCTCCTGCTTGAGCCTCAAACAGTAATGCCTGTGAGTTCCGTGCACTCTCCTGGTTAGCCTCAAACAGTAATGCCTGTGAGTTCCGTGCACTCTCCTGCTTAGGCCTCAAACATAATGCCTGTAGTTCCGTGCACTCTCCTGGTTGAGCCTCAAACAGTAATGCCTGTGAGTTCCATGCACTCTCCTGCTTAGCCTCAAACAATATGCCTGTAGTTCCGTGCACTCTCCTGCTTGAGCCTCAAACAGTAATGCCTGTGAGTTCCATGCACTCTCCTGCTTGAGCCTCAAACAGTAATGCCTGTGAGTTCCGTGCACTCTCCTGGTTGAGCCTCGAACAGTAATGCCTGTGAGTTCCGTGCACTCTCCTGCTTGAGCCTCGAACAGTAATGCCTGTGAGTTCCGTGCACTCTCCTGGTTGAGCCTCAAACAGTAATGCCTGTGAGTTCCGTGCACTCTCCTGGTTGAGCCTCAAACAGTAATGCCTGTGAGTTCCGTGCACTCTCCTGGTTGAGCCTCAAACAGTAATGCCTGTGAGTTCCATGCACTCTCCTGCTTGAGCCTCAGTAATGCCTGTGAGTTCCATGCACTCTCCTGCTTGAGCCTCAAACAGTAATGCTGTGAGTTCCATGACATCTCCTGCTTGCGCCTCAAACAGTAATGCTTGGAGTTCCGTGCACTCTCCTGGTTGAGCCTCGACAGTAATGCCTGTGAGTTCCGTGCACTCTCCTGCTGGAGCCTCGACACGTAATGCCTGTGAGTTCCGTGCACTCTCCTGCTTGACCCTCAACAGTAATGCCTGTGAGTTCCGTGCACTCTCCTGGTTGAGCCTAAACAGTAATGCCTGTGAGTTCCGTGCACTCTCCTGGTTGAGCCTCAAACAGTAATGCCTGTGAGTTCCGTGCACTCTCCTGGTTGACCTCAAACAGTAATGCCTGTGAGTTCCAGCACTCTCCTTGCTGAGCCTCACAGTAATGCCTGTGAGTTCCGTGCACTCTCCTGGTTGAGCCTCAAACAGTATGCCTGTGAGTTCCGTGCACTCTCCTGGTTGAGCCTCAAACATAATGCCTGTGAGTCCTGCCCTCTCCTGCTTGAGCCTCAGTAATGCCTGTGAGTTCCATGCACTCTCCTGCTTGAGCCTCAAACAGTAATGCCTGTGAGTTCCGTGCACTCTCCTGGTTGAGCCTCAAACAGTAATGCCTGTGAGTTCCGTGCACTCTCCTGCTTGACCTCAAACACTAATGCCTGTGAGTTCCGTGCACCTCCTGGTTGAGCCTCAAACAGTAATGCCTGTAAGTTCCGTGCACTATCCTGCTTGAGCCTCAAACAGTAATGCCTGTGAGTTCCATGCACTCTCCTCTTGAGCCCGAACAGTAGCCTGTGAGTTCCGTGCACTCTCCTGGTTGAGCCTCGAACAGTAATGCCTGTGAGTTCCGTGCACTCTCCTGGTTGAGCCTCAAACAGTAATGCCTGTGTAGTTCCATGCACCTCCTGCTTGAGCCTCAAACAGTAATGCCTGTGAGTTCCGTGCACTCTCCTGGTTGAGCCTCAAATAAATGCCTGTGAGTTCCATGCACCTCCTGCTTGAGCCTCAACAATATGCCTGTGAGTTCCGTGCACTCTCCTGCTTGAGCCTCAAACAGTAATGCCTGTGAGTTCCATGCACTCTCCTGCTTGACCTCAACAGTAATGCCTGTGAGTTCCGTGCACTCTCCTGGTTGAGCCTCGAACAGTAATGCCTGTGAGTTCCGTGCACTCTCCTGCTTGAGCCTCGACAGTAATGCCTGTGAGTTCTTGCACTCTCCTGCTTGAGCCTCGAACAGTAATGCCTGTGAGTTCCGTGCACTCTCCTGGTTGAGCCTCAAACAGTAATGCCTGTGAGTTCCGTGCACTCTCTGGTTGACCTCAAACTAAGCCTGTGAGTTCCAGCCTCTCTCTGCTTGAGCCTCAACAGTAATGCCTGTGAGTTCCGTGCACTCTCCTGGTTGAGCCTCAAACAGTAATGCCTGTGAGTTCCATGCACTCTCCTGCTTGAGCCTCAAACAATAATGCCTGTGAGTTCCGTGCACTCTCCTGCTTGAGCCCAACAGTAATGCCTGTGAGTTCCGTGCACTCTCCTGCTTGAGCCTCACAGTAATGCCTGTGAGTTCCGTGAACTCTCCTGCTTGAGCCTCGCCAGTAATGCCTGAGTTCCGTGCACTCTCCTGCTTGACCTCGAACAGTAATGCCTGTGAGTTCCGTGCACTCTCTCTGGTTGAGCCTCAAACAGTAATGCCTGTGAGTTCCGTGCCACTCTCCTGGTTGAGCCTCAACCAGTAATGCCTGTGAGTTCCATGCACTCTCCTGCTGAGCCTCAAACAGTATGCCTGTGAGTTCCGTGCACTCTCCTGTTGAGCCTCAACAGTAATGCCTGTGAGTTCCATGCACTCCCTGCTTGAGCCCAAACAGTAATGCCTGTGAGTTCCTGCACTCTCCTGCTGAGCCTCAAACAGTAATGCCTGTGAGTTCCGTGCACTCTCCTGGTTGAGCCTCAAACATAATGCTGTGAGTTCCGTGCACTCTCCTGCTGAGCCTCAAACGTAATGCCTGTGAGTTCCGTGCACTCTCCTGGTTGAGCCTCAAACAGTAATGCCTGTAAGTTCCGTGCATTATCCTGCTGTTGAGCCTCAAAACGTAATGCCTGTGAGTTCCATGCACTCTCCTGCTTGAGCCTCAAACAGTAATGCCTGTGAGTTCCGTGCACTCTCCTGCTTGAGCCTCAAACAGTAATGCCTGTGAGTTCCGTGCACTCTCCTGCTTGAGCCTCAAACAGTAATGCCTGTGAGTTCCGTGCACTCTCCTGCTTGAGCCTCGACAGTAATGCCTTTGAGTTCCATGCACTCTCCTGGTTGAGCCCAAACAGTAATGCCTGTGAGTTCCGTGCACTCTCCTGCTTGAGCCTCAAACAGTAATGCCTGTGAGTTCCGTGCACTCTCCTGCTTGAGCCTCAAACAGTAATGCCTGTGAGTTCCGTGCACTCTCCTGGTTGAGCCTCAAACAGTAATGCCTGTAAGTTCCGTGCACTATCCTGCTTGAGCCTCAAACAGTAATGCCTGTGAGTTCCATGCACTCTCCTGCTTGAGCCTCAAACAGTAATGCCTGTGAGTTCCGTGCACTCTCCTGCTTGAGCCTCGAACAGTAATGCCTGTGAGTTCCGTGCACTCTCCTGCTTGAGCCTCAAACAGTAATGCCTGTGAGTTCCGTGCACTCTCCTGCTTGAGCCTCGAACAGTAATGCCTGTGAGTTCCATGCACTCTCCTGGTTGAGCCTCAAACAGTAATGCCTGTGAGTTTCGTGCACACGCACATGCATGGAACTCCAGGGGCAAGCGCAGGATTTTCAAGGGGGGGAATTCCTGAATGGGTTACCAGCGAACAACCCCAGAAGGAAGTTCATGACCAATTACATCCATATATTCTATTATATATGCATCATATAATAATATTTTATATTCTGTACTTGCCATAATTATCATCACAGTTAGCCAAATATCACTTTTGTTATAAAGTGTCTTCATTAAGGCTGGGTACATACAAGCAGATTTTTCAGCCCAACCTGTCAATATTTATGTGTATCGGTTGGTTGGTCTAAAAAAATCTCAGGGGATTTCGGTGGCGGCAGCGACCAATGTTGGTAAATCACCGTAGATTGTGCGGTCCATAGGAGACATTTGCCGCGACTAACAGTGCTTTGTCCTGGCTGACTGCTCGTAGTGGCGAATGGTTGAGATGAAAAAATTGGCCATTTGTTCCCAGCCTAATGTTCTCTTTTACCGAGAAATCCACATTTGCCCTTCAATATCATTAGTGTCCTTCAAAGTCAGAGCTGTGACACTGGCAGTGGATCTGACAGAATTTGCTGAATATTGTCGGTATCGGGACCTATCAGACAAGACAGAAAATTTCCATTTCCGGTTCCCTTTACTACAGTAGAGGAAGCTGATAACATTAGATCATGTGTGGGCACATTGAACTATCATTCTGTATATGAAATATATGGAACTCCTGTGTATATATAATATATATAGTGAAATGTTAATAGTCAGCTACCACCTCTAGGATTTCTTAATTCCTGCTCAATAAGCCCCATCACAGTGGGTAAGTACAGTAAGTATTGTATATAAACCCAGTCTCAGCAATCACCTTAAGCAGCTGCAGGGTTAATATTGAAACAGTTTTGTATCAATTATGATTAGTTATGGTGCTGTCAATCACAGGGCAGACTGGATACATTTTTGAAACATCCAAATGCTGCTTCTCACTCACAGCTCAATTGACAATGTAACAATATATGTAACAATCTATGTAACAGTCTATGGACACCAGGAGAAGCAGAATAGCAGACTGCACTGAGCAGACAGAAAGGGGGGATTCCAGGCACCAGGAATCCCCCCCTAAACATGCCCCTGAACTCACAGGCATTATTGTTTGAGGCTCAAGCAGGAGAGTGCATGGAATTCACAGGCATTACTGTTTGAGGCTCAAGCAGGAGAAAGCAGAGTAAATCTCAGAGGGGTGGAGCTTAACATTCAGCAAAACCAGTAACAAGATGTCAGCAACTTTCAAGGCACAAGGGTAGGCTCTGGAGGGCATTACTGTTTGCTCTGGAGGGCATTACTGTTTGAGGCATAGGTAAAAAAAAATATGGCAACAGTATTTTTAAAGCTGCAGCTTTCAAATCAACATTTAAATATGGTTATCACATGAATGAATGGGTACCTCAGTTGGTGTATGTACCTGTGCCAGGTTGGAAGTTAAAAAAACAAACTTTTTTGATTCTTGATTAAAATTTATTTTTGACTATAGTTACCCTTTAAGTATTTCTGCCACAGAAAGAGTAGGTCAGTAGGTGTATGTACCTGTCTCAGGTTGGGGGTTAAAAAAACTTTTTTGACGATTGGTCAAAATTTGTTCTTTTTGACTTTAGTTACCATTTAAGTATAGCTGCCAAAGTAATGGAAGGGTAGGTCAGTAGTATGTACCTGGGTCAGGTTGGGGTTAAAAAAAAACTGTTGATGATTAGTCAAAATAATTTTTTTGACTATAGTTACCTTTTAAAGGTAACCATGGCTGCCATGAAAAGTAGGTGAGTAGGCGTGTGTACCTGGATAAGGTTGGAAGTTAAAAAAATAACTTTTTTAAAATTGATCAAATTTAGTTTTTTTGACTTTAGTTACCCTTTAATTATGGCTGCCACAGTAATGGATAAGTAGATCAGTAGGTGCGTACACCTGGTTGAGGGGGTATGTCTTTTTTGTGTGTTTACAACCATAAAACTATCTTTTATTGAGGATAAATCTAAATTAATTTTTTGACTATAGTTACCCATTCCATAGGAATGGAAAGGTAGGTCAGTAGGTAGGTGTACCTGTGTCTGTGTGGGGGGTTAGAGGTATCACTGTTTGTATTTATGACCATGAAACAAACTGAAATATCCACATTTGAGGATTGTTACCATTATAGTCTATGGCAAAAAATGTCCCAAAATTCGCCAATAACGCCATAACGCTTCTGCAGATTCCTTAGCTAGAGGATAGCACACTTCTACTATATGCCCCGCATGTCTGTACTGAATGTCTCTAGCTCAAAAACTGTGGGAGGGGATACAGTCCAAAAAAGTGGAAGAATAAAATGGAAGAAGAAGAAGAAATAGTGGAATTTCAACAAAGTGAAAACATAAAGGGAAACGGGTGGTTGAAAACTCTAACAAAGCAAGGGACACTGTTTACTCCTCCACAGAACTTTCAATTGCTTTCCTCTGCAACCTCCCCTTTGCTTATTACAGATCTGCTGTGAGAGGGGCAGTAATGAAAGGATACCTAGAATGAAATATAGAATACGGTCAGTTTCACCATTAGAAGAATTTAAAGGGTATCTATAGTGAAATGTATACATTGCTCCAATCTAGACCTAAAAAGGTTAGTGTATGCTGCCTTATTCTTACCTTCCTCTGTGGCTCCATGTTTGCACACAGTCTGATTTACTGCAGAGCTCCCCATTCCCCCTCCCCTCTCTGGTCATTCCCCGTTCATATAGTCCAGCTGTGAAGCAAGCCGCTCATGCACATTAATCCTCCCACACATCCCTTTTACCTTCGTAAAAAGCCTCTGTATGTAAGCCTGTGTGTAAGCTGATGTTCTGGAGATACTTACTACATAAGGAGAGGGAGGAGGGTGAGTTGGGAGAGCCCGAGTCCTGCAGCTGATCTCCCTTTGGCAGGCAATAAATTGTTGAAAGCTTGAAAGCTTCCCTTTACTTCTGTTTTTAACCCAGTATTTGCCAAGCATATTAGTGAGCAGGAAGGAGACTTTCTGTAAACCTTGTGTAAGCCTACACACTATACCAGCATGCTGTTAGGGGATTTGATTGACAGCTCAAGCAGGAGTGGTGTATTAAAATATTGACTTCTTTTACATCTCATGACTGAGGAGGAAACTGAAGAAAATAAAGTTACTCTGGAGGTTGAACACATAGAAAGAAAAAAATAATTACATTTTCCCACTATAGATGCCCTCTAAGACAAAGCTGTAGCAATACATTGAATAACATGATTTGATAGATAGATAGATAGATAGATAGATAGATAGATAGATAGATAGATAGATAGACAGATTTTTCTCTGCTAGGTTAACAGTCAAAATGTGCAAATTGATGGAAAATCCATTTAAAATGGTTTCTTACTTAAGGTGGGTACACACTGTATCAAGCTGTCAAAGATGACAGACAGAATCTACAGATGGGAGTACACACAGTCACGATCATTCTCCCTATATAAAGTATAGGGAGAACAACATTTGTGAGTGCTATACTCCCTACGACCCTACTCCCTACAATCGCAGACAACTCATTATAATTTAGTACAGGGGGCCGACCGCTGCAGAAGGAAATTTTCTGGTCAGAAGAACTGTTTCCAATGCTGACTCCGAACATTTGTCAGCATTGGAAATGGTTTTGGCTGTACACATATTAAAGATATAAGGCCAATGCCATTGGTACCCATGGGATCACCCATATTCATAAATCTGTGGTATTCACCATGTTCTGTAAATACAGTTGGTAGAAATATTATTGATTGTAGATAATGAAGTGTGCATTTATTTTTTACCTGTTATTTTTTAACAATAGTACATTTAGTGGTAATTTAAAAATGACAGAAATGCATCAACATTCTATTTTGAACACTAATTAATGGCTACAGTATTTACATAATGGTAAGTGGCTTTTACCATGTTTTGATCTGCATCTACATTTTTCTATGGAAATTCCATGTTTGCTTAGTAACACTGCCAACCAACTGCAATTCTTCAAAACTACAAAGGCACAGATTCAGGGAAAGATATCTAAACATACACTGCCATCTGGTGTTACTCTGTTAATATTACAATAGAAAGATAAAGGAAATTACACGGAAGGCTGAATTTACACAGAAAACTCAGAGCTTTAAAGGACATGTTTATCCCTTGAATGAAAAAGTATAGGTAATTCACCCCCTAAACCTGCAAACCCTAATAGTTAGAAAGGTCCGGACAATTGACAGTATGGTTTAGAAAAGGTAATAAGTAGGACATTTATGTCAAAATAAAGAAAATGTTACTGAATAGAGGTGTGTGTGTGTGTGTTTGTGTGTGTGTTTGAGTGTGTGTGTGCCTGTGTGAGGGGGGGGGGGGTTTAGTTAAAGTCAGTTTTATAGCTCTGTAGTAAACCTCAGAGGTAAGAATCTTCAAACTTAAAGGACATCTATACCGAAAAATAGGTTATTTTAAATTGACCATAACTGGAAACTATAATTCTTCCCAACCACCACTGTATAATTTTTTTGTTGATCTGCCCCCTATTTCTTAGATATCCAATCTAAAACTTCTTATATTTCAGCCATCAATCAAGTTCCTTGCTCTCAAAAACTATTCTTTTTTCAGTAGTTTTACTGTAGCTGGAATGGTGACAGTTGGAATGCTGTATGCTGTGTGCAGGCTTGACAGTTGGTTTGTGGGGAAAAAAAGTCAGGTTGGATGGAAGTGGTTAAAGGAGGGAGGGGGATACTGCTCCTAAACAAAATATGTGCTGGATTGAAGGCATGCAGCCACACACGCAAATCAGAGTAAGTGCTACTTACATGTATTCAATTATAGATTAAGATGAGGTAAAGTCATTTTTTCAGTATAGTGTCTCTTTAAAAGGGAACTAAATTCACCAGATAACATTGTCCCAATAGACAAAGCACATTCACAAAAATACAAGCTGTGTCTCACCTCTCTATTTGCAGTATCTGAAAATTTATAATCCATCTATTTGTTTTGGTGGAAGCCTAAGTATACACAGTACACTAAACATGCTATCTAGTACACAGCAGATCAAAACAAGGTAACTGCAGCCTGTTCTGTCCCCTAGTAGCTGACATGTAATCATATTACTGCACAAAAATCCTCTCGGACACAGAACAGAGTATTTATACAATTATGTCTGGCCGCAAAGATTCCATTGCATTTCATATAAGAATCAAATGTAATCTTTGCAGTTTATTTCCTATTTAGAATCGATAGCAGAAAGAAAATAAAAATTCAAAAAAGTAAATCTGGGGATTTGGACCTGTAACCACATAGGCTATGTGTTTCTAAATGTCAGGCATTGGCCATGACGTCACATGACGACAGCCTTACCAAGAAGTAGCGGGGAGCTGCATTGGTGGATCGTGAAGGCTGTAATTATAAGTTCTCAGTCTGGGAGCATTATTAAAACTTTGAGTATTTCAAAGGTTGATTTTCCTATTTTAAATTTTCTTTTGTAGCTCAGCTGTAATAATAAACGTAAGAATACATAATGATTTTAAAACTTTTTTATGTTTTAAAACTACAAGACATGGGGCATTCTTTTTTTTTTTTTTTATCATTTTGTCTTTTGTTGCCCCTGACTTCACTGTTGCTGGCATCAAATTCAAAATGAGCATATATTGTATCTGTCAGAAAAGAACATGCTTTCTTTAGTTTTAACATTTGATATGCTATATGTACTCAATTAAGCCCTTTCAATTAAACATAAGGCTAAAATGGTTTAATAAGCCCTATGTTCTTACTTTGTTTAAGTATCTTGGTCATTGTTATTTAAAGCCTCTAATCCTTATTGGGCTTATGTAAGGCTTTATTACTTTTAAAGACATTGATAGAAGACGTTTTGTAAAGAGCTAACACTTGTAATGAAAACATTGTATTCAAATGTTTGTGAGTGTGCATCTATTTCCTTAAATTATTGTTTGTGTGTGTGCTTCTCCAAAGGTCTATAGTTTTTTCAAGATTACTGCTTGTTTAATAGATTGTAAAGCTGAACAATTTATTGTCTTTCACCAACAACTTCAAAAACTGCTAATGGACGTTTTCTGCAAGGTTTTTTTAGTGCTTTTTATTGTTTTTAATTGCTATAATAAAGTTTGTTGGCAACCTTATTCCTGTGTGCAGAGGTTTTTGGGAACTATACAGACCAAGCAAGCATCAGAACAGCACAGAGTGAAGCCTGCATTACCCCTAGTGGTGGATAGACACAAGTGAGTGGTTGAATTTTAATATATGGAAGTGTCATTTTAAACAGTTTTTTTTACAGAGATCTTGATCTTAACCTATTTATTTTTTATTTTTTACTTCTTGTTTTAACCCTTCCCCTACCCATACCCCCAAGCGCAAGCAAGATACTTTTAAAGATCTATAAGATTTTACTTACCCGACCGAGCGCTCACGCGATGTTCATCGATGCTGCCGGAACCGATTCTCCCGATCTTACATTCGGCCGACATGCGATCGCATCTTATAGATGTATGGGCACCTTAAGTCACAAGACTTACACTAATTACTTTTTTAAATAAATCATCTAAAGCATGAAAAGGCAGGTTTGAAATGACAATTTGGTTGTGAAGGCTGACTGCACCCTTATGACTAGACTTTTGGCTGGGGATTGATTAATAACTAGTACCCAGAGCCACTATCACACTGGGTAAATGCTCCCTTCGGGATTCAATATCGCGTTTGCAAACGTGGGTAAATCCTGAAAAGGGATTTACCCACCGTGGGATTTTAACGCCAGCTATTTGCTGGCATTAGATCCAGCGCTACAACTATCACAAAAGCGATATTGAATCGTGAGCGTCAGATGTGCAGGCGACATTAACGTAACCCGTGCACCAGATGCTAACATGGAGTTAAAGTCATGCTAACCAGCAGCGAAATCTGCGCCCCTAGTTGTTTTATCTGATTGGAAATTACAGCCAATAGTATGCATTTTTATATACAAACAAGACGTGAGGAAGAGACAGTTTATTGATTTGCATGTCAGTTAGGGCAGGGGCACTAGGCCTTAACATGGGAAAAAGGGTGTAAACCTGTTACTGATTTCTGAGAAACTAGAGCTTTTCTTTGGTTATGCCACATTTAATAATCACTGTGCAACAAGACATGGTGTTACAATGTTACTGTTCACCAGTGCTTCTAAATTATTGTGGTTAAAAGAGTTAAAAGACTATGCTGAATAAACCAGAAATAAACTGTGAAATTAAATTTAGTTCAGATAATTCCCTTCCACATTTGGTGATTGAAACAGTTAAAAACAGTTAGAAAGCTCCTCCTAAATCCACAATTTGTCTTAATCTTCACACCAAAACTAGAGATGAGAACTGGGTCTGTCTCGGACCCGACGCAGAACCCCTCGGTTCCAAAATCCAAACGTTCTCTCTGAATCGTTCGGATTTCGGGACTTTGAATCACATTTACAAGGGTTATCGAATGTATGAGGGAATTTTCGTTAACCCTCAGAAATAACCTTGAACTTTTGAACTTTTAGTATTTTCAAGGGTTATTGAACATTCAAGAATATTACTGAGGTTTACCGAAAATAACCTCATACATTCGGTAACCCTTAAAAGTATGTTCCGTTTTTGGATTTCCGGATCTTCGGGTTTTTCCCAAGATCCGTAAATCTGAAAATGGAATGAAACTTACGAATTTTGTCCATCTCTAACCAAAACCCTTAAGCTGCCCATACACGTGACTGTGGTTGCAAACTCACAATTTAAGTTTGCTGGAATTCCAATTCGGTCATACAAAGGAACAATCATTCCATATATACTTTATATGGGTACCTGGGATTTACCAAATATTTATAAGGCATGGGAGCCAAAAATGACCAGCAACAGTGCTGTCAAACTACTGCAGTCGGCTTTGCTATCAAATGGAATTGTCTCCCTTTACTTTAAGTGCTGACCATTCCCATACAACATATGGGAATCAGCCAGGCTCGCCTATGCAGGTACCACCCATCGTAATCGCATGCACATAAGTGTCTTTACTGTTAGTAATTATTAAACTAGATGTGACCTATTTCAAGAAAATAGCGACAAGCTGTTAAAGGAAATATTTACCAAAAAATTAATTACAACACTATTGCTAGATCACAAAGAGTTACTTATATTGGTATGTCTCTCATCTTTTTAGATGCTATGGATCTTGAGATATCTGCAGAAAAGTGTATGATGTTTATAATAAAAGTTCTGCCACGTTACACTACTGGCCAATCACACTTGAGCACTAATTACATATTCATTTATGAAAAAAGGAGGCAAAATGTTTTTGATCTTTAAATACTCCTTCTATCAGTTAATAACACTGCAAGCATCATTCTGTACAGCTCCTCTAACAGGAGAAAACAGATGGCCTAGTGGGCAAAAAAGGGTCTTTAACCTTATTTAAATAAAACATTTCTGCAAATTTCCAGGAACCACAGCTCACAGAAATCTGAGAGACAGCTGTACTTTAACAATTCATCACATTTCATTTTTGTATGTTCTCCCCGTGCTTGCTTTGGTTTCCTCCGGGCACCCTGGTTTCCCCTACAATCATAAAGACATACTGATAGGTTGTATGTGTCAAATAAATGTGCTTAGATTTTAAGCTCTTCGGGCAGGGCCTGCTATGTTTGTATCTGTGAAATTGTAAAGCGCTACAGAAGATATTGGCGCTATATAAAGCCACAATAATAATTATACAAAAATAATAGCACTTAGGGGTGGGGGTCTTCTGCTAGATTAGATTTATTTAAATTCAGTTGTTACAAGTTGCAAAGGATTCTTCCCTCCTGTCCCATATTTTCCCGTACTTGGCAGAACAGCCCCTGAGGGTTCTTAGATGTTATTCATGGTGGAATTGGTATTATTACCCATATTTTATGCACTATTTAGTGTATTTTATAATCAAATTTAATCATAATCAGACTAATGCAAAGTTACAATAGAATGACTGCATTGGAAATGTAATCATAACATATTTTTACACAATGACAGAATTGTAAGGTATACCTGTAAAATAATTTACTTTTTATAATAATATAATTTAATATATTTAATATAATGTATTTTGCACATTTCTTTTGCCTGTACTCTACAGATGCACAATTTATATTTATAACTGCATTACACTGAAGTGTAGTCTGCAGTGTTCCAACACTAAACACTGTAGAGCAGTCTATATGTCTTTTTGTTCTTGTGTATTGTAGGATTGACTTGGAAAACTGATACTGGTTTTTAACTGGCAACCAAACTAGCAAATTGTCTGGTAATAAGCTACAAACAAACTGGCGAATTGGATGAAAAATAGATTGGTGAATTGGATGGAAAACTGATACTGATAATTGACTGGAAAACAGACTATTGGACTGGTGAATTAGTTGGCACATTGAGGCTGGAAAATTCACTGGAAAAAAGACTGGTGAATTGGTTGAAAAAATTAGACTGATGAATAGGCTTGCAAACAGAAAATGGAAATGTGATAGCGGTAATTAGTTGTCAAACACACTGATGAATTTGCTGGTTAACTGATGCAGATTCAAACTGGTGAATTGGCTGGAAAACAGACTGGTGAATTGTCTGGAAAACTGATACTGGTAATTATCTGAAAAACAAACTGGTGAAAATGCTGTCAAACACACTGATGAATTTGCTGGTTAACTGATGCAGATTCAAACTGGTGAATTGGCTGGAAAACAGACTGGTGAACTGGCTGGAAAACTGAGACTGGCAATGAGCTGGAAAACAGATGGTGAATTGTCTGGAAAACAGATATTGTAATTAGCTGGCAAACTGACTGGTAAATTAGCGGGTGAGTTTTCTAGCAAACTGATACTGGTTAATAGCTGGAAATCAGACTGGGTATTTGGCTAGAAAACTAACAGGGAGATTCAAAAAAAAGTTCATATCGTTAAAAACGGTGCTAATTTTGCCCAAACTAATCAGATGTTAGCTTTCAAATGTTAAATAATATTTGATTGGTTGGGGAAAATATAATACCATTTTTAACAATAAGAACTTTTATTGAATCTCCCTGTAAGACTGGTGAATTGACTTGCAAACACACTGATAAACTGGCAGACAGACCAGTGAATTTTCTGGAATACTGATACTGACTATAAGCTGGCAAACAAAATGGTAATTGGCTAGAAAACTGGGACTGGTCATTAGTTGGCAAACAGACTGTTGACGTGGCTGTCAAGTAGATACTGCTAATTAGCTGGATAACAGACAGGTAAATTAGCTGGAAAACTGAAACTGGCTATTGCATTGGCTTAAAAACATACATACAGTAATTACTAAGTTTTATACTTGTATTGCTTTTTTAAATTAAGTCTGCAAATAAGCTAACTTCAGTTTTATTCAGGCCATTGTTTCTTATTTTTGCAGATTCCCTTATGTCCGGAAGTGTGCATCTGGATTGGAAAAAAGCTGATTTAATTCCAATATTCAAAAAGGGTAGTCGTTCACAGCCGGGTAATTACAGGCCCGTAACTTCAGTGGTGGAGAAGATACTAGAAAGTTTGATATAGGACATAGGAACATATTCTAGAGTATGTTTTCAACATAGATTTAGGAGGTCGAAAACCATGGTCGATTGTGTGGTCCTCTTTGGACCGCTCGCTCTTCTGAGGCTACTTTTAGCAGGACCAACAGCAGCGCACCCCAAAACAGGCTATTGGGACCTAGCCCTAAGGCAGGAAATATGGGTATTGCGAAGTAGGTTGGACTGGATGGACATATGATTTCAACCACAAATACTATACTATATTACTTTCATCTATAACGTTACCAGAAGAACAATTGTTTCAATAAACCCTGCACGTTTTCTGTAAAGCTAGGTACACACAGTACTGATAAAGCCCTGATACCATTGGATATGATGGTATCGGGGCTTTATCGGCACTGTGTGTGGCGGCTTTCCTGTACGAGCGTGCAGTCGTTTGGAAAAGACCGGAAATTTCCCTTGGCCTCAGTAGTCTCCTTATATGGAGAGTCTGTCACGGTTGAGGGAAGGAAACACACAGTCCCGAATGTTCCCCCTTTGCTGTGTATGTAAAAATATGTGATGTGTGTGCCCAGCTTAATACATAGGAAAGTGAACTTTGTCAGATTCATTTTAAAAATCGCTCCATTTGATACAGCTGTGCTAATGATAATCACATGACTAACCACGTGGTACTGTCATTGTAACCAATAGACTGAGAGGCCAAACTGCATTCCACGCATGCGCATCGGTAACCCCACATAAAGAGCGCGATACCAGAACAGCCTCCAACCGCGAGTTGCCTCACAGCACTGAAATATCCATAACAACGCGGGGAAACTGTCGCAGCCTGAAACCTTTGAGAAGTTTATACTACACAGATAAGCGGTGAAAAACCGTCCTTGCATTTAATACATACAGTGTTAAACCTTATATCATCGCCACTAAGCCCTAAAAGTTATAGTTATTGTTACCCAAGTTATTGGCTGTGAGCTCCTTGATTAGCTAAGCCAATTACAGGACAGGGATGGGTGGGGGCGTGGTTTGTGGCAGTGACACTATCAGGACTGGTACGAACTACACGCGCTTTCTGCTTGGAGGTTCCGGAGTGTGAGGATCGATATGTGCGGACCCGCAGCTGGAATTGGATGGACTAGTAAGGTAGTCTACTGACACCGTACGGGGTTATTCCTACTGAGCCTGCACTGATCTGGTTATACAGATGGGTGAGGGACAGGGGAGGTAAACACAGGGCAGAAATAACACAGTTGGTCACAGTTCTAGAACTGATATAGAGCTGCAGTCCCCAGTTCTTTACCTTCCAGTCAGGTCTTAGCCTGTGGCCATGTGGCTTCTGGGTAATATGTAAATACAGATGTAGAGCAGCCCTAATTTTAAATTGTTCCTGATTAGCTCCCATTGTCAATGTCCCTTTTCATGTCCTATAACACCATTATTATTATTATGGATTTATATAGCGCCAACATCTTCCATAGCACTTTTCAATTATATAGTCCTACATTACACACAGGGTAATACATATTATACATGTATACATTCACATCAGGCCCTGCCCCGAAGAGCTTGCAATCTAATCACATTTATTTGACACATACAACCTATCGGGTGCACAGGGAGAACATACAAAGTCCTTGAGTTCGATTTGTCCAAGGGTGGAATTGAACTCGGCACTTCATTGTGCCACTGTGCAGCACTGATCAGTATTCATTATCATTTTATTACATATACTTATAGATCCTTTCACTTCACTTTGTATTACATAATTAGCACTATACGTGATGATAGAGCACTGGGTTATGGGTGATACTGTAAGATGTATTAAAATGTGCCATCAACTGGAGACTGTTCTGTCTTGTTGAGTAAAGATTGGCTGTCTCTGCATATAGTTTAAAGTACAGTGGTGATCGTCTAACACTGATTATGTGTTTAATTGTAATATTTATAAGGTTATACTGTATACTCCCTTATCATGTGACTATGGGAAAGAATCCAGCACAAAAATGTAAAACTTGTTTCGACCAAGCTGGCATGTTTAGTATCAAACCATAGGAGCAGACATTTTATAAGTTATGTACTGCATACAAGGACGCAAGCAAATTTTCTGTAAAGTTTATTTAAAGGGTGAATCAGTGGTGTTACTAGTAATCACTGGGCCCTCCATCAGACTATGAGGGGCCCCCTAACCGTGCCAGTAGTTTTCTGGGGGGAGACCAGTTGCAGGGTCTGCTTCCATGGTAGTTACACCCCTGGGGTGATAAAGCAAGGCCAGATTTATACTTTTTTTTTCTCCCCTAGGCTAGCAAGCTTGTGCTACCCTCTCTTGACACCTGTCTACTTTCACTCAAGCGTAATGTTTTTTTTTTAATAAGAATGTACTCCAAACCCTGGTCTGGTAACCCAAGGCTGGGGGTGTATATGGGGGTTTGTTGCGCTGCTCAGTGGGACTGCCACTGGTTACTGCCCCTTTGCTTCTTTCTCGGGATAGTCTGATGAGGTGGAATCACAGCTCCAGTGTAATAGGATGATAGCAGTTCCTGATGCATTGTGATTCACTGTAAAACTTTTTTGTTACCAAAAAAAGCCATCCACTAGCTGTTATTATAAAATTTTGACAGTAACAATTCTCTCCCCCCCCCCCCCGCCTAATTAATATTTATACAAAATTATTTATTGTAGTTCAGACCAAATTAAATAACCTGCTACTATATGGGATTGTAGTAAAATAAATTAGCCATGTTTCAGTTCAATAATACATACATTTGCTGTTTTACTTCTTTCTAAATTAGGAGGTGACAGTGTAACCATATAAAGATTGGTTACTTTAGTTTCTTTGGTTACATGTTACCCTCTGCCTTTTGTTAGCAGGCTGTCCAGATTTAAGAGCTACATTTGCTCTCTGCTGTTACTGCAGCAGTATGCAATCTATGTTTTAGTAAATACTGTTTGCGTGAAAATTGCAAGCACATCAGCGCACTGTTAATGCACATGTAATCCACATAAAAATAATGATCACGTGCTACATTGACATGCACTGCCAGCATTTCTCATGCACTAATGAATCGGAGAAACATGCTAGTGTGGCCTGGCCTTTACAGCAGGTCACGCCTACTAGTAGTCTCTTGCCAGTCCTATTGTTACTTCGATCAGGAGGTATGGCCAGACAGTACACATACATGCAGTTATCTTTTCTTGTTCATCATTCCTTATACCCATTTCATTGTATCTGTATGTTACCCACCTAACTAGAGTGCAAGCTCTACAGTGCAGGGACCTCCTTACCTCTTGTGGCAAAGCTCTAGCACTTCTATTTATATAGGTTATATATTTATGTACTGAACTATCTATGTATTTGTTCTCCTTGTATGACTTTATTGTATCTTGTTACTGTACAGCGCTGCGTCCCCAACTGGCGCTTTATAAATAAACTATACATATATACACATTAGGGAATTACATTGAGTCACTGCAGCCTCTGACCATGTGGTTGTTTACCATGAAGCTGGTATTTGGGTCTGCATCCTGTCTCCAGTGTAATGGAAAGCACTTAAATAGCAGCCATAGGCTATAGAAGGTATTGAACCTTGGGGCTCTTTGCTAATAGGGAATAACAATACTGCCCTGAGTACTTATACTTATTTTCATTTTTTTTTACAAATAATTTTATTTATGTGTCTTCAGCTACTTGAGTGGATATAACCCAATTATTTACACATTGCACTTTGTATATCCATCAGTCAACTTTTTTACAATGTGCTTTTCCTCTTGTGCATAGCCAACTTCTTTTTTGTGTTCAGCATAGTTCAGGATTAAAGAAGCAAGCATTTTGTTGGTTTGAAGACTGTATTCATAATCTAATTTGATAATCTAATGGGCAGCACGGTGGCTCAGTGGTTAGCACTGATGTATTGCAGCGGTGAAGTCCTGACTTCAAATCCACCCTTGGACACATCTGCAAGGAGTTTGTATGTTCTCCCCGTGCTTGTGTGGGTTTCCTCCGGGCACTCCAGTTTACCCCACACTCATAAAGACATACTGATAGGTTGTATGTGTCAAATAAATGTGCTTAGAATGTAAGCTCTTCGGGGCAGGGCCTGATGTGAATGTATATACGTAATTGTAAAGCATAATAATATCGGCATGCTCTTAATGCTGGCGATGCAATGACCCAATGTCACGACAATTGGACTTTCAATCGCACATGAATGTCAAATAGGTAGTTCTTACCTTTTCGACATTATCCAAACTTTTCCCGAACAATTCATGTTTGATGATGTGGCCAGCTTTACACAGACCTTTCATTATTAGACCAAAGGTCAAACAGACACAAACTACATAAAATCTAGCTTTATGTAGAGCAAAATGTATCAATTGTAGTCTAAAAAGTGTAAATGTAAAGAAAGCAGATTATGATGGTAAAATATGTTAGTGTATGCCCAGATTGGGCCTGACAGGCATAAAATACCCATACACAGGGATTAAAACCCATTAGTTACCAACATGGATTACCAGCCCTACAGAATGCTGCAAAATTTAATGTTGCCACAAAAAATATTCTATGCATGTATTCCATGTCATTTATACATTTTGTGAAGGAGTAACCTCCCTCGGGCGTTTTGACTGAGGAAAATTCCACATGTGAACGTGCCTTAAGTAAGGACTATGAAGTCATTCAGCTTTTTAGCAGATAACCAAATGTTGTTATCTCTTATGTCATTGCTCTTCTTAAGGCATGCTAAAAGGCTACATTGCAACACATGTAAACAGTCTTGGTATTTAATCAGATAGAGACATACAGCTTTTTATTACTTAGTAATTGCTTATCTTACCCTAGAAGGCTACGGAGGTTCATAAAAACTACACCTACATGTAGGTTAACAGTGAAACTGATCCTTTAAGGTAATGTTACACCATGTAAATATACAACCTATTGTTGTTTCTACTTATCTGGGGGAAAGGCTTCTAGTCATAAACTTTTTAGGCATACAGGAGATTAAATATTTTTTCAATGGAACTGCTTACTTTCCCTCGAGGGTATGCACCAATAGTTGCAAATAATAAGTGTATCGTGGAAGCTAATTAAAGAAACTCCTGCTAAACTGATTTTATCAATAGCACAACTTTGACCATACCATTAGGACAGACAGACTAAAGATCATTTTTTTTAAAAATGTGGCACAGCTGACATTTTGGCATGGCTGATCGCATGGACCTTTAAAAACCTCAAGATCAATCTACCAACATATGCCATTTATTTTTTTTTGTCCACTTTGGATAAAATTCGACAAATGTTTTTTAGCCTAGTCGTTAAAAATATTGTGCTGGCTGGTCAATAGGGCTCTATGGCCCCCAAAACCTCAACCTTGTGAGGTTTACAGCTCTGAAATGTGCTCCTAAATGCACTTCCATTGTTCCCTCGGCTGTCTTCTGCCTTGCTTCCATACCTTTTCCATGCACAGTAGCTGCAGAAGGGGGACAGTTAAATTGGGTTAGACTGCTCCACTGAGAGATCATTTGAGAAGGCAGCAGGGGGAACTGTTCGAGATATTTGTGGACCGTGCTTAAGAAAGAACCCTAAATAGAGCCTGGTAAATTGTGAAAAAGAAAGATAGAAACCAGCTGCTATATGGTGAGACACGGAAAAAAGATACAAGGAAAATCCTATGATAACGTTTCCTTTGTCACACTGTATAGCACAGAGATTAAAACAATAAAAAAACATTTTGTTTAGAAAGCTACACATCCTAAAAAGGGATCCTGATCTGAATGAGATCTTAGGGCTAGGCCACACTTGCACGTTTTATGCGCGTTTTGCGCTTGCAATTGCGCATGCGTTTTGGTTATGATGGAAATCGCGAGCATGCAAAAATTTGCATGAATTTCGATGCGCATGCGATTGCACTTATGTTTCCGTTTTGATAACCCATGCGTTCACCATTTTGGTGTGTTAACGCATGCGTTTCCATCACGGAAAACGGCAAAATTGCATGCTGCACAAGAATCGCGCACATAATTGCATGTGATAACGCACGCGGTTGCGCGCACGATTCTTGCAGTGTTGGCTCAGCCTCAAAAGGTATCTCCACCCCCAAACCTAAACTTTTCTGTAGTGTATGGGACCCTCCTGCAACTCTAACCACCAGGTTTATAACTAAAAAGTGCACAGAAACAGACTTACCCACCTTCGTTTCCTCAGCCTTTATTTCTACTTCTGGAAACTGAGTAGCAATAGGGACCAGATTGGCAACCATGTCTGTGATTGGCTGAGAGAAGCGGCTGCCAGCTATTGAGAGAGCCGAGTTATAAACTTGTAGTTTAGGGCTGGAGGGGGGTCCTCTACATTACAGAAAACTTCTGTATATATTTATATATATATATTAAAAGATTAAGGCAGCGGGTCTTGAAAAGTGAATTATTCCTTTAATGTATTGATTGAAGACCTGGAGGTTAAGGAGCTATGCCTTACCTTCTAAAATCTATCTGTCTGCCTAGCTTAACTAACCTGTCCCTGTTTTGCATTTCCACATACACATCAACCATCACAATTTATAGGCATAATCTCGCTGTCCCGGGTAACCAGGTTAAAATCCTGGTTTTCTATGGGTGTCCAGTTTTAACACACCTTTCTCTTTAAGAGGGAAAGAAAATAAACCATGCAGCATGTTTTTCCAGGGACAATTTTTGGTCCCAGCAGACCGCAAGAGAAAATTTTGCAGTCACTGTTAGTGTGTTTGAGAGCATGTTTGGGTACTAGGTTCATTAGCCAGTGTTAGTCAGCCCTCCAGTTCATTGCCCACTGTAGTCGGCCCTCCAGTTGATTAGCCAATTAGTTGTCCCTCCAGTTAATTAGCATGTATTGTTTGCCCTCCAGTTAAAGGATAGGTAAAGGAATGGGAGGTAAGGGAGCTATGTCTTTCCTCCTGTTCTTCAATGAATATAACAGGAGCCAGTGGTGGATTGCACTCGTGGGTAAGTTTTCTATTTTAATGTCACAATAGTTAAAGAACAGGAGGTAAGACATAGCTCCTGTACTCCACATTCTTCAAAATCGGAATAGTTCATTTTCTGAGTGAACTAATCCTTTATAGGGTATGTCCACCCTTTAAACTAACTTTTCCTATAATATAGATATTGGTCCCCCAGCCCCAACTGCATTACTATTAGAGCAAGAAAGTCCCCCGATCTTTACTTACCTTACCTCTCTCCTTAGTCGCACAATCCTGGCCCTCTGCTTGCATAGAACTGCAAGCAGGGGACGGGACCGGCAGCCACGTCCGTGATTGGCTGAGCGGCAGCCAATCACGGACGCAGCTGCCGGTAGTGTAGAACGGCGAAGGAGAGAGGTAAGGTAAGTAAAGTTCGGGTTGACTTTCTTGCTCTAATAGTAATGCGGTTGGGGCTGGGGGACCAATATCTATATTATGGGAAAGGGGTTTAATGCTGGGGAGGGCTCTTCTGCGCATGGCAAAACTCTCCTGGAGGGGAGACAGGAGGCAGAGTCCTATATGGTGGCCAGTTTTTGTGACTTTGGGGAGGGAATACAGGGTATCCATTTGGAACTGGGATGTAAGGTAAGGATTTTTATACACCTACAGATTGGGGCCTGTAGTGGGGGGGGGATTTGGGGGTGGACATGCCCTTTAACCATATCATACACTTGAAAATATTGCAGGCAACAATGTAAAACGGGAATAATGGTCTTTAAAATGGGTGTAACAAAGTCTGCCGTATCTCTTCTCCCGATGTGTCCCTCTTTTGCATTTTAAAATGTTGGGAGGTATAAGGTATGTTAATTGGGGATGAGATGTGGCTTAGAATCCTGCATCATGTCGGGCACCCCGAGGTTTACCAGAATTGCAGCTCTGGGTACTCTGCTAGTGAATAATAAAGAAGTGTTTTTAACAAACGTCACAACTCTCTGATTTCATTAGCAATGTGACCTTAACAGTTAATTAAGAAAGTACGAAAGTTGCTCTTAAAGGAAAACTAAACCCACATTTTTACACTCCAGAATCGGAAATATCCCCTCTAAAAACTCCAATAAACTATAAAATCCCGCTAGAGTAAATAGTTTTAAAGTAAATGTAAACTGTGTTTATGTGCAGTGACAGGCCACACTCCTTAACTCGGTCACATGCCCCCTTGCCTAATCTATCCTGTAAAAGGATTGGCTAGAGGCTACTAGTGGGTGTGACTAACTAAGTTCCTGCAGTATCTTAGGACTGAGCATGTGTAAACATAAAGGTCAGTGACCACACTGTGCCATACTGAGATGTTGGGAAATAAAACACAAACCCTATGTTATAAATGTTAATTTCCCAACAACCGTATCAAAATGAAAGATGAGACACAGATTACTGCTTTTATATTAAGGTGCTCTTCCTTCTGAAAGAGTGTTTTTCTGAAGCTTTAGTTGTCCTTTAAAGTATGTTAACTGTGCCAAATCATCTTTTTACTAATCACACAGTAATTAGAATTAATAACAACCTATCTTAAATCTGTTTTTTTTTCTCCTCCGACCTTCCTATCCCTTGTTTTTTAGCCCTGGGAGTTTTACTTTTTAAAGAGGAATGGGCACAGCTAGTCAGAAATGAACTATCAATCACTCAGCCCCTCCCCTGGCACACTACATGTAGAAACTATCCATTCTATTAAAGCTTAAAGCTAATTTCTCTGTCACTGCTTGGCTAATTGATTCGGCATTAAGATCAGGAAAAGGAATAAGCATCTGATTCTCTGTGCTCTTTCTTTGCAGATGACTCCCAATCCTGCAGTTAGCAGCTGTTTGTGTTACTGAGCACCATACCTAAAGAAATCAATTAGAAAGTCGTCCCAAGCCGTCCCACACACACACACTAAAACACCCTAAGCTAAAAGAAAGTATTACTTGATTTAAGCAGTGATTACAGCTGCCACTGCTGCTTACCTTCCCATAGAAAAGCAGTTTTACTTTCACTATAACACAAAATCACTGGGTGAATGCTATTGGCTGTAGTGGGGATCAGATCATCTCCATGCACATGCTAAACACTGTAGCTGTACCCCAGTTTTGGGAGGGGGTGGATACATAGAGAGAAGACATGCATACTAACTAGGAGTGAGCTGAACATGACATAAAGAGATCTAGTGACCGGGAGCACTGAGAGCAGAAAGGGATCAAGTTCCTGACAGCACTGAAAATATAGAAATGGATAAAGGCAAGTCATTTTTTGAGTTTATTTTCCCTTTTAAACTGAGATGAACCTTATTCAAATAGCACTAGGTTATATTACTGGCACCTTTAGTGCATTTCATATTTTTCTGTAGAGTTAATAAAATAATTACAGATCCTTTTCATCCAAGCTATGAACTTTTTGTTCTTTTACCTTCTTGCAGACGCTTTTGGAACTTCTATTGTAAGGCATGTAGATAAAAGAACAGTTTTTATCCATCAGCAGTTGTCTTTTTAAATTCATGATAGATTGCCCTGATACTTTCTAAAAAATGTTTTATGTATCTTTTACTATTTATATGATACATAAGTTATTTTTATCTTGTTATATATGTTATTTTTCTATTTACATTCTTTCTGCTGGCTGCACTCAAATATTCAATCTTGTACCTTGACTGTACGTATTGTGACAATAAATAGAAGCTGGGTACACACAGTACCAATCTTTGAGAAGCATCTTTGAAAGATGTTGCTGCACACAGCCACGAGCGTTCTTCCTATATAGTGTAGGGAGATTGCTTGTGACTGCCATACACCTAACGATCGCGGACGTCTCCCAATGCTTTAGTACAGGGGGCTGACCGCAACGGACACATTTTTTTGTTTGTAATTACCATTTCCAATGCAAAATGTTCTTTGACTATGTAAATATTATGGGCGTACGCACATTACCAATAAGGTGTTAATCCCGTTGGTAACGATTTGTTTACCAGGCTTTAAGGTTCCTACAGACGTGCGATGTATACGAACGTTCATATCAGCCGACAATCGGCCCGTGTGTAGGGCCTTTATCGGCCGAAACGGACGTTCGTTCGGGGATCCGCCAAGTCGGCCGTTCGGCGATCCCTGACCAAACGTCCGTTTCGGCCGATAAAGGCCCTACACACGGGCCGATTATCGTCCGAAACGAACGTTCATACACATCGTGTGTCGCTGGTCAGGACCCGCGATCGCACGAGTGTATGAACCTTTAGTCTCTGAGATAAAATATGTTCCGTTAGCTTATTTATCTGTTCTGGATAGAGCAGGAGCTTGAGGGAAAATATTTGTCTGCAACAGGTTACATTGCTTTCTTGATAACAGTTGCAGAAAGTCTCCATCTGAGATTTGTACTGATATTGTGTAAAGAAAAGATTTCAGCAATGGTATGCTGGGGGTGGGTAAGCAGGTGAACTCATTCATCCCTTACATTGATTGCTGCTTTTGTCACTAGTAGTGATGAATACATTTTTGAATAGTGATGAATACATTACATAGTTTCATCTGCCTGATTTTTAAAAAATGTTTCAACTGAACGTTTCATTGAATATTCTTGAATCGAAACTTAGAAAATTCCATTAAACAAATAAAAAATCATATTGAAAAATTTATAATTCTATAAATTCCAATTCAATTGGGTTCGACATAAAAATTTCTGCCACTGTCAGAATAAAACTCACCAGTTTCTTCACTCTCTAGTCACTAGGTGTATTTGTTTCTCTTTAGTCAATAGGTGTATCATAAACATTACTAATTGAGCCTTACTCAAAGGGGAACTGTGGTCTCCAGACAAGTTAATTTTCAATGAAAGGCCAGTTTTCTACCTTTAAAATGAGCCATCAACCACCTCTCTACATGCTCCACAGATAAAAAGAGATCACTGACCAGAAAGTTAATGGGTGGGAGGCTGACATGTGAGATCCCAAAGGCTTCTACATATTGCCGCCGGCGAGCTCAGACTTCAATGTGTGAGGGAGACAGGAAGTCGCTCCCCCTCCCTTCTGTGTGAAGATTACCGCAGAAGGGAATCTACAACCCTACACTCCCACTATGTGAAAACAGAGTTCTCACTCTGCCTGAAAAGGCTTTTTTCACATAGTTTTCTGTATGGGGTGGTTTGGGTCTGAGTGAGGAGGGGGCCATGGCACCAGTAGCTGTCCCACTGCACTTCCTGCTCTGTGTCAGTGTATCTGGCGATGCTGCTGCCATATCACACACAAAAATGTAACTGTAGGCAAATAGCGGCACTGCTACACATCTAATACCAGGGTGCTGACCGAACAGAAGATAAATAGAGGAACATAAGGTGGGGCACTCCATTGGATTTTATTTAGTAAACTTTATTTAGTGGAAACTGATCAACATGTTTCAAAACTATGCAAAATAAACAATGAAAGTAATTTTCAAAAATACTCAGGAAAGCAATTCCTATCAATTTACCTAACATAATTTTTGGATCACAGTTCCCCTTTAATAAACGGGCAAAATTTTGCCTGTGTTCTTAATCTGCAACAATCATTTAATGGATGGACGCTCGATCACCCAATCTAGCACCCATACATTAAATGATCAGCAAAATGGCCCTTTGGTACCCTATCATGCACATCGGGCCTCATGATCGGGTCAGGGTGCATAACAAAATATTCTTTGTCCTGACTGTTCGGACGGTCACAAAAACATCTTGATTGACCGATAACGGCCAGTTGCCCCACAAAATCTGCTCGCCTGTACCCAGCCAGTAAAAAGGTATTTTTTGATTTGGCTGAGGCAAAAAAGCAGCTCAAGCTTATTTTTGCTCCTCTTATTAAATTTGAATAGTGTCTGTGTTGTAACAACCAATCCGATGTTATCAAATATTTTCTAACTCTAGTAGACCAGTAAAAAGGTATAATTTGATTGGTTGCAAATTAAAAGCACATTTTTGCACCTCTTATTAAATATTCTTCAGTAATCATGATAAAAAAGGATTTATGTATTTTTTTTTTTTAGGGGGAGATTTTTAGTTTACCATACTACTAAAGCTTACCAAGGGGAGAGATACAACATGTCTCCTTACTGTGCTTTTGTTATGCAGCAAGTACACATTGGTTACTGGATTTCGTGGAAGATAAATGAGTGCCTGGTTGGTTTTATGCCAATCAGTTTGGAAAATTTTGCTAAAAATATGGCACTGTAATTTTCCAAAGATTGGCACAGGGTGTACCCAGATTAAGGCTGTGTCCTGGATGTCAAAATGCAGGTTAATCAGCCAAAATAGTAAAAAAAAAATTGTGGCAAATTGGTGAGTCTTCCTACTCTTTAAGGTCCCCCGATCTGTGGGTGAAATACTATGCCCCAATAAACCAAAATGGTGTTAACATCTGTTTTTGCCCATGCATTTTCTTTTTCCCATGTAAAAATGCAAATGCATGATAGGAAAACACTGGACATGGACACAGCAATTTCTTTCTTGTCTAATGTAACATATCTTAATTTTTTTTTTAGTTTTGCTAAAAAAGAAAACCAATGCTTGTTGGTAGTATCCGGATTGAACAACTCCCAGTAGGCAGGTAGCCACCTGGGAACAAAAGTTTTTTTCTATTGAGATCTGTAAAACTGTTTTTCTAAAATGTGTTTGTTGTCTACTAGGGTGGACTGACTGACTCCTAATATTTAAAATAACTTGCCACCCCCTGGATGATGGTACTATAATGCAGCAAAAAAATAACTGTATATACTCCAGTATAAACCGACCCGAGTATAAACTGAGGTACCTAATTTTACCTGAAAAAGGAGTAAAGGTGATTTACTCGAGTATAAACTGAGGGTAGAAAATATGACCACTGCTGCCCTCTGATTCTGTATTATTTTTAGTTGCCCTGCCCCTTTGAATGAACAGCAGAATTCCCATACAGTAGTCCCATAAACTAAAAGCCAAATCCAGTATGGCTATTACTGTATGGGACTACTGTATGGGAATTCCACTGTCCATTTAAAGGGCAACTAAAGCCTCAAAATAATACAGGATCAGAAGGCAATCTTTAATAGAGACCATCCTCCTGATTCTATATTGTTAGTTGCCCTTTAAATGTAGAGTGTAAATGTCAAATCAAACTTTTCGGGGTAACAACCCCTTCATCAGGTTGTTACCCCGAAACGTTGTTTGATTTGCTGATGTTTGGCTGTTAATAAACCATTCACCGTTTGGAGTGCAAGTCTACCGTGATATTTTCTAGTATTTCGTTCCCTTTGAAGTAGGGATATTGGACTGTTTGCACCCGCCTGGGGTTAGTGTGCATATGGACTTTTTTCTTACCTGTAAATGTTAAATCCCACACAGTATCCCCAATTCCTTGCCACTCCAGATGTTTGGGAACTACAACTCCCAGCATGTGTTAGTTGCTTGGCGTTGTAGTTTCCAAACATCTGCAGTGGCCACCTCACTGCCACCAATATAGACCTCTTTGCAAGTATTGGGGACTGGTTAGCTCCTCTGTATGTTTTGTACATAGGGGTAAAAACCTCCTATTTTCAAGTATTGGGGACTAGTGTTGGCTCCTCTGTATATTGCCTTCTCCTACCTTGTCTGGCGGCTTTTTTAAAGCCTGAACACCTTGGTTTATACTCAAGTATATATGGTAAATTGTGTAGACTTTTAGTTGCAGTGAATGCACTTTTCTGCTATGCAACCTAAAGTATTCATTTATTATTATTGTAACAAGTAATGCATTTTTCTCTGTTTTTATTTAAGGATTCCTAGATGCTCCCTAATTCTGAAGGCTGAAGTTAATTGACAAGTCTATGATGTCAAGAGCTATGACTGTCTGTCTTTTTAAGTCTATCCAAAATAGTTTAAAATTGATCCAAGGAGAGAAACGCTGTTATTCAAAATGTGCCATGAGTAGAAAAAAACTGAAATGGCAAATTGAGTCAAATACTCAAGCAACATTGTTTTATCCTACACCTAAAACCACCATTTCTGGAAATCAAAGTTTTAGACACCGTTCCACAGAAAATAATGTGCAATTTCATCCAAGCCCATCACAGATTAATTATATGCTTCGGGTAAATGAACTGTCTTATAAGCCACCAGAGTTCGATGGGAAGAATCAAAGCACTATCTTAAAGTTTGAGAGCAACCAGTTGGCATCCAATACACCATGTGAAGATCGCAGAAGTGCAGCAACTTGCTTGCAGACAAATGGACACATGTTTGGGGTTTTTGATGGACATGCTGGACCTGCATGTGCACAGTCTGTTAGTGAGCGTCTGTTTTACTACATTGCTGTTTCTCTGATGTCTCAGAAGGCCCTAGAAGAAATTGAGTTTGCCAGTGAACATATGAAACCTATTTTACCTATTCTCCAATGGCATAAGCACAAAAATGATCACTTGTTCAGAGAAGTAGCTTCCCTATATGTGGATCACCTTCGTGTTTATTGGCAAGAACTTATTAATTTTGATAATGGAACTGGAATGAGTGTGGAGGATGCAATGGCTTATGCCTTCCAGAGGCTGGATTCTGACATCTCTCTAGAAGCTCAGGTACCCATTGATAATGAATTTCTTCGGAACCTTACGCTACAAGTTGCTTTTTCAGGTACAGCAGCATGCGTGTCTCACATTGACGGTGTCAATTTGCATGTTGCTAATGCAGGGGATTGCCGTGCTATATTAGGTGTTCAAGATGAAAATGGATCTTGGTCAGCTGTTCCTCTTACTGCTGATCATAATTCTTTTAATAAAGCAGAGCTTGAAAGAGTAAACTCTGAACATCCACCATCAGAAAAAGACACCGTAGTGACAGACAATAGGTTGCTGGGTGTTTTAATGCCATTTAGGGCATTTGGGGATGTAATATTCAAATGGAGTCAGGAACTGCAGAAAAGTGTTCTACAAACTGCTTGTGGGTTGGAACCTTTAAATATTTTTCAATATTCACCTTCAAACTACCATTCTCCACCTTATTTGACAGCTGTTCCAGAAATTAAGTACCACAAATTAAGACCACAAGATAAGTTCCTTATTCTGGCTTCTGATGGCCTTTGGGACATGCTAAGTAATGAGGAAGTCATTAAGCTGGTCTCTGACCACCTTACAGATGCAAACTTGCAGGAGCATGAAGTATCTGTGGAGAAACGTAGCTTAGGACACATGCACAATCTCCTGCTTAAAAGACGATCAAGGAGGGTTCACATCCCAGAGAGGAATGTTGCAACACATCTCATCAAGCATGCCATAGGCGGTAATGAAGATGGGGAGATTGAACAAGAAAAGCTTGCCACCATGCTGAGTTTGCCAGAGGATTTGGCAAGGATGTACAGAGATGATATTACAGTTACTGTGGTATTTTTTAATTGTAATGTAGTTGAAATGTACTATAAGGGAAATGGTAATATGTAATTAATTTTGTTTTACCATTGTGTTCTTACTCTGATGAGTAAAAATAGTGTTTAAAATGCCAGGATCACACAGGTGAATATAAGTAAATTGGTGTAACCCTAAGAAGCTTCAGGAACATTTGGGATTGTTCCACAGAGGTTTTAGTAGCCGAGACCCCAGTGCATCACCAATTAAATCCTGTGATTGAGTGTTTTGAACCTTTAAAGGGTAACTGTGGTTTCCATACAAGTGCACTTTATTAAAAAGAGCACATACCTACCTTTAAAACGACTCCTGCAGGATCATGCTTCTATCTGCAATTTGTTCAAACCTATAGCAGTAAAGCGTGGCATTTCCATCTAGCCTAGTGTTCTCCCTGTCAGCTTTTACTTGCTGTGTTAGAGCTAATCTCCTTATTCTGCTGCTGTAATTTGCAACATTGTAGTGAGAAGAGAGCTTGAACTCAGCTCCCTCTACTTAGAAACAATGTTGCAAATGAACTGAAGGTGAAGGAAGGAGGGGGGAGGACGAGCTCAGCTAAAAGAACTGAGAAGAACAATTTAAAAATGCCAGGTTAAAGCTGCTGCAGACTTTATAACAGTGGCCCGGGCCCCTGTGACTAGCAGCCATGAGATCCCTATCCATGCCTCTTTTCTTCATGACATGGAAAGCAGGTACATACTGTATATCATGTCAATGCTGGCAGCTGAAAGGGTTAAAGGTAATCTGCTGGTACTGAAAATATTAATAGCATTACTCTTCTTAATACATTTTAAAGCTAACCACAAGCCTGAAAAATAAATCTTTTCTCTCCTTAAGGTTTCCATTCATAGGTAGAGGAAAGGACAGAGAATGGTGTTGCAGGTCTTTAAATAACTTTAAAAGGGGGGGGGGGGGGTCCTTACACATCATGTAACTGTCACACACTTCCTTGTCTAACTTTGCAAGCCCTATAACTTAAGATCTAGAGAAAATAGACACATAATCCTAAGCTTGTTTGAAAGTTATGTATGGAGACTGCAGTTACCCTTTAAGGCCTCACACACACCATTACTGTTGCATATATGCTGACCAACAGCAGTGCAGATCACTGAGATCTGACAAGATTTGCCAAATATTGGAAAGTTGTATGGCTACCTGTTAGAATTTTGTCTGCCAGTGAAATACCATTCTTTTCAAACAATTAATATTACTTGCATGTTAAGGGATTCTGATAATAAAAGTTCCTTTTAACATGAGGCTAGGCTAATATAAGAAACACTATGAAATTATTTTGGAGACCTTTTTAACATTTTTATAATACCCTAGCCTAATGTTAAAGGGCATGTCCACCCTCAGAAAAAAATCATCATATGTTATAGGGCTCCCTCTCCCACCCCTAAACGCTATAGTTATTTGTCAAAAAATCACTTCTAACAATACTTACTTTGATTCATTCCCCCGGCACTGTAAACCTGGCCCTCTGCTTGCTGGAATTGCAAGCAGGAGGCCAGACCTGCAGCCATGTCCATGATTGGCTGAGAGGCAGCCAATCACGGATGCGGGTGCAGGCATTACTGGTAAAGTAAAATACTTACTTTACTTACTATAAAGTAAGTATTGTTAGAAGCAATTTTTTAACAAATAACTATAGCATTTGGGGGTGGGAGAGTGAGCCCAACACTACAGAAAATGGGCTTGGAGTTAGGGGGAGGGAGAGGGAGGGGGGAGGACTTCACTGAGCATGTCAAAAACTACTGAGAGGACACTGTAGAGGCAGAAACCTTTCCCACAAGAATACAGCTATTACTCCTTGATTTCCTGGACTTTGGATGGACATTGCAGAAGAACCTTAAGGAAATGGAATGTAAGGTAAGTACAAAATGGGGCTAGTATTAGGTTTAATTATGGTTTTAGGGGTGGACATGCCCTTTAAAGGCACTTTGTCAGAAACCCTTAACATGAAACTGATGATGCCTATTTACTGTACAATCTGCTCTTTAAAATTCTATTTTGTTGGTAATATAAATAGCTGAAATTTACATATTAAGACCAACACAGAGGCTAGTTAATTGTTGGATGCAATTATTTGATTGTTTTGAGAAAAAAATTTCTCCCTTATCGAGGGGTGGAGGGGGGGTTATTTGTTACTGGTAATTATTCTGTATTATCATTTGCCTAAGTCCAAGGGGAACAGTAGTAAAATGTCACTGATCTTTCATTAATGGCATTTTCTTAAAAAATGTGAAAGTGTACATTTTCATCGGAGTATAAAGTGTAAACTTTATATAAAGTGTAATAAGCATAAAATAATTTTAATGAAAAATGGGAACATCATTGCTTAAACGTTTGGTTTCTTGTGGCTGAGAAAATAGAAACCTTAATTGTTTCAATATTTGGCAGTCGATTTGTAATTGGTATTTAACATAAAGGTCATCACTGATTAGACAATCTGCCATTAAAACATTTTATAAATGATTTATCTCTTTAGCAGTGCCTGCTAAGAATCCAGTTGTTTAAAGGGACACCCTACCAGTTTTATTTACCAGTTTTATTAAAGGGAAACTGTGGTCCAAAAATGACTTTAGGTAAATTGATAGGAATTGCTCTCCTGAGAATTTTTGCAATTTATTTTCATTGTTTATTTTACATAGTTTTGAAGATATTTACATTTTTGTGTTTGATATGGCAGCAGCATCACCAGGTCCCCTGCACTTCCTGCTTCCTGCTCTGAAACCTGTGTCTCCTCCCCTTTGCAGCCCCCCTGGTTCCTCCCACTCATGGACCCCATGGTCCCTCCAGTTGTGGGCCCCCCTTGACCCATTCCCTTATAGCCCCATGTGGCCATGCCCACTCAAGTGCCTAAGCCCCACCAGCTCACAGGTGCTGTGGGCCACTCTGACCCCCCCCCTCAAAAAAATAAAAACTCTGTGGAAACAGCCTTTTCAGGCAGAGTGAGAACTCTGCCTGAAAAGGCTGTTTTCACATAGTGAGAGAGAAGGGCTGTAGATTCCCTTACCTTCTCTGCAGCTGCAGGTCCTTCACACAGCAGAGAGGAGGAGGGACTTCCTGTCTCCCTCACACATTGAGGGAGTCTGAGGGACTTCCTGTCTCCCTCACACATTGAGGGAGTCTGAGGCTGTCTCGCCGGCGGCACTGTGCAGGAGAAGCCTTAGGAATGTCACATGTCAGCCTCCCACCCATTAACTTTCTGGTCAGTCATTTCTTTATATTACGTAGAGAGGTGGTTGGTGGTTCATTTTAAAGGTAGGAAACTGACCTTTCATTTAAACTCCGCTTGTTTAGAGACCACAGGTCTCTTTAAGTACATGAAATCTGTAGCTATTATTCACGGGAGAAATACGCTAATTCACACCTCCCTGTGAATTATAGAAAGCCCGTTTAACAGTGATACTTACCTACCAGCGCTCAACTTGCGGATCCTCCCCTGCTGACAGGCGCAATATCCTGATTGTGCTCCTATCTTTTGTATTGGCTTGAATGCGCAGAAGATAGGGCGCCAACAGCTGGGGAGATGCAAGTTGAGGTGGGAATAAGCGATCTCGCCTTCCTGTGAAAAATAACTACAGATTTCATGTACTTAATGTATCACAGAAATTTTTTTTGTTCTGTATAGTATAATAGAACGGGAGGTAGGAGTTAGTACTCCTATCTCCCAAAGATTTTTTTTTCTCAAAGTGGCCTGCTGGATTGGCTTTGTGCTGATCCTCTTTACTGCTGTGTCCAAGTGTCCAACTGTTTCTTCTCTTCATCTTTTACTTTGCATGGTTAGCAGATGTAAATGAATAGGATCAAGGGAACTAACTGGGCAGCAGTGATTTGTCACAAAGCAATCCTATAGCTGCTGTTCTTTGAAGTAGTAGTTTGGGGGAAACCAACTCCTACCTCCCACACAATTACAGTTTACAGGAAAAAAACTTAAAGGAGAACTAAAGTCTCCAGACTACATTGTCCCAGTAGACACAACACATTAACAAACACAAGCGGTTTCATATCTTGGCTCCCGTAATCCACCTTTTTTTTTTTTTTTTGTGGAAGTCTAAAGCTAGCCATACATGGGCAAATGTCCTCTGAATGGATTTCTGATCATTGACCAGATCGGAAGAACCGCTTGAAGTCTATCTTTGGTTTTTTCATAAACCGCTCGATATTATCAAGCAGTTGAATGGAAAAACTGAAAATAATTATTGCTATTTTGAGTGATGCTATACACTTCACGTGCTGTACTTCTTACATGAATGCAACTTCTTTAAGAAGAATCTTACAATGTATAGGTGTTCTGGGGAGAAAAGCTTTCAAATTAGGATTAAAAAAAATTTAGTTCTTCAAATTCTGTGTGATACCTTCTAACAAGGTAGAAATAGGATGTATTGTTTCCTATGGTAAACAGTTGGCAAAACCAGCAGCACACTTTTAATATTTTAAAGGCACTGCTTTTTATAATCATGGTAGGTAACTAGTGATCTATACCAAGCTTAGGACTTTTTTTTTTATTATCCTCTTTCCTAGCTTGTGTAGGTTTGTCTTATTTAATTAAATACTGTTTTTTAAAGGGCATGTCCACCCCCAAACTTAAATTTAACCCACTACTAGCCCCACTGTGTAGTTTAAAAAAAAAAATCCTTACCATCTCTGCTCCTTAAGGTTATCCTGCAGTGCTTGTCCAAAGTCCGGGAAACTGAAGAATAGGAGCTGTCTCTGTGTGAAAAGGTTTCTACACAATCCTTGTCCTCCGGGAGGTGCTCAGGCATGCGCAGGGGTACCCCCCCCCAAACCCAACCCCCATTCCTCCATCCATAATTTACTTGAAGATGGGCAGTTATTCTGCCTCAGACTGTCTGTTACCCCCTCGCCTAGCTTCAAGTGAGTTATTTATTTTAAATGCATATTGGGTGGAGGCATAGAGAGGGGTAACTAAGTCTCTAAACACCCAGCAGTGGATACAACAAAACCTCCCTCCATCCATCTTTGTTGGTTGGTGCCCTACCTGTGAAAAAGGTTTTCTGTAGCGCAGCAGCAAAAATGTACTTGCATTGCTTCGTTACCCTGGCACTTGTGCGTGTTGCTTGCGGAGGCTGCACAAGTATAGTAAGTATTGTTTAGCCTCATCAAAAAGGTAACATTAGTAGTAACACTGCTAAATCTCCATTAGTCTACGTTCACACTAGAAACGGGAGCAAAACAGACCACAATGGACAGTCCAAATTTTCTGTCCGTTTTTAGCGCTCCGTTTTTCCTATATTTTTAATCAAAACGCGTCTGTTTCCAGACAGAAATGCATGCAGTAAGTCCGGACAGTGTGGACAATCCGGACGGTGTGAACTAACCCTTAGGGAGATATACCAAGTGCAGCTGCAACTCTGGGTAAACCTTCTGAAATATGTTTGTCAAACATTATTTTAAATGTTAATTTTAATCTATATACTCAAGTGAATGTTTATTGTACATTGTTTAATCATTAATTGTGGTTTTTATACTATGTTTAACTACTTAAGATCGAACTTGTAAATAAAGTAAAACCTTTCCTAAATAATATGAGCATAAAACTACATGTTTCTTTAAGATTCTGTTCTTTATTTTTGCGGAAGTACAATCATTGAAATTGCTGCTTAACTGTTGATCTGGAGGAAGGCAAAATCAAAGAGAAACCGTATGAAGAGGGGTATAAATTGTGGCAATTAAAAATATCCCTGGATCAGCTCCAACTTTATGTATTAATACGAGTAACCTGCAACATTCTTTGTTTCTAGAAATTCATTCACTTTTTTTTTTTCTGTCCGATGAACCTGCCATCACAATGTCCAATGGAAGACCATTGTCCATAGCAATACTGTTTCCACAGTGAAAAACCCTTTCTGAACTTGAAGAATACACTTCTTTTCTTCCAGTCTTAAAGGATGGCTGCATGTCCTTTGACATGTTCTATTGGTTAACAATGCCCCAGATAGTTTATTGTATGGCCCGTTAATGTTTCTATAAACGGTGATCATATCCCCAAAAAAGCAACTTATCCAATCTGTATTCATATTCATGCTCCCCCGGTTTCCTTATTAATTTAGTTATTATTATTATTGATTTATATAGAACCAGCATCTTCCGTGGCACTTTACAATTACATAGTCAAACATTACAGGGTAATACATGTTATACAAACTCATACTTATTACATACACAGGTAATACATAATATAAGTAAGCAGAGTGTGGAGTTTCTTACAGCAATACCATGACACAATAGGAAAGAGGACCCTGCCCAAAGAGCTTACAGTCTACAGGATATGGGGGGGAGACATAAGGTGACGGGAATCAGTAGACTGTAAATAGATTGGCAGTGGAGCGTGAAAGGCGGGTTGGATCATATTGGGTAGAAAGAGGGGTAATGTCTAGGTCCAATAAGAGGTAGGTAGGGAGGCACACTCAGATAAGGATTAATAGCAGACTTTCATTTATTAAATGCTCAACACGCAAGTTAGATACACAACGTATTGGACCCCCCGAAACAGGCCTTAGGGGGTGCACCTCAAAATCAACCTGTTCGGAATCCACAATATTGCTGAAAATTGGTTAATGTCTAGGCCAGGTTGTATGTTAGCCTATTACTGCTCTATCCCTGCTCTTAAGGTACAGGCATAAATGCGATCGCGGGGGATGACCCAGGCGGATCATCAACAAACCCCCGACCGAAACGCCAGTTTGCCTGGCAATGTGTCCATACATGGCATAATTATTGGTCGAAATGGCCATGCATGCCCATCAGGCGTCGCTGGTTGGCCCCGGCGGTCGCACGTGTGTATGAGGCTTTAACCCTTTCCTTTTTGTACACAGGATTCCAAAACTGCATTGCATATTCTAAATGAGGACTTTACAGTACTGTAAAGAGGGAGAATAATATTTTAGGGCTAGGCCACACCAGAGCTTTTTAACATGCAATCCAATAGCGTGTTAAAAAGCACACACTAGTGTTGGCCAGTTGGACTGAATGAATAGTTAAAGCTGCTGCTTTCAATTACACTTAACTTGTTTTTACAGTGTACTTATCCTTTAAAGGAATAGTTTCTTTAAGGCTACAGCCACACTACAATGTGTGATAACACGTGCTAACACATTGTCGTGTGTTTCACTTGTGTTACCATGCATTTGTGCTGCATTTCTGCTATTCACAAAAAAGGTGACAGTATGTGCTCCGAAAACAGATTACAGAGCAGCACACACAGCCTAGCAACCCACATTGTGTTAACTTGGTATGCATTTCTCAAATGCAAATTGCATTGTGAAATGCGCTAGTGTGGCCTAGCCCTACAGCAGAATGAAGCCACATAGGTGTGGCTATTTTTATGCAGGGAAAATTTGCTTTCCTGAAATTTAAAATATTTGTTAGCCCAGTGCACTTTTCCTTTTAAAAGACATGTCCACCCCCCCAACTAAAAATGTCCCCACTGTGTAGTGTTAATAGACCCCTACCTTTATCTGCTCTTTATGGTTGTCCTGCAGGGCCTGATAAAATTCCAAAAAAATGAAGAGTAGGAGCCTCTCTGTGTGTGGCGGTTCACTACTAAAATCAATGTCAATGTCTTGCCATCTGCATATGAAGCTGACTCACTTCCTCCTTGCTAACACTGGGTGGCTTGTAGCAGACACAAAAAATAAACTTACGCCTCCTTCCGTTGCCCAATTCCACCCATATTGCCTCTGCTTTAACAACAATAAACACAGCTACCACTTCTTTTAAATTTGGCTTCAACTCTTGATTAACATAAATACATAATTTTAAATTTACAGCCCAATCATGAGAATTATTTAACCATGTTTCTGTTATACCAACTGCATTATACATATCAGAGAAAGCCGTTATTTCCAATTCTCCTATTTTTTAGCCAGGCTTCTCACATTTGTAAACATGCATGTTCAATTATGATCCTGTAAACTATTTAGGCACCTTATATTCCTCCCTATCCTCTATGCTAGCCCCTCCCCCCTTACTCCCACTACTGGCCCATCTACACCATGCTTACTCCCTGTGCTGGGGGGTACTCAATTCTGCCACTCAAAAAGGAAAACAAGTTTTTTTTTATTATATTCTTTACAATAAAATTAAACACTAAAAAATAATAATAAAGCCTTCAGGACTTCCTGCACAGATATGTTAAAGGGACACCAAGCAGATTTTATGTACTTTGCTCCACTCGCTGCTCCTTCTCAGCTGTCAGACTCAGACGTGCTGTCCTGACCAATCCCGAAGGTGGGAATAAGCATTCTCACCTCCCAGTGAATAATAGAAACAGATTTTATGTTCTTTCAAAATCAATTTTAGTGTCCTTTTAACCCATTCTGAACTTTTTGTTCACCTTTAACCTATTTATAGTAAAATTACCAGTATAAATGTTAATCATTCAGTGAGTGAAGCGCAATGTAAACTGAGCTTTCACCTTGTGGTTAACTTGTCCACCTATAACACACTAACCCACTGACATGTATAAATAGATAAAAAAAAAGCCTACCTTATTGCCACTGAATACACAAATCATGATGAAATCTCAGTAGTGAATAGAAACCTGTCTGCAATGACCCCCTATTAATAAAGTAGGATACACGATAGTAACCAGCTATATTTTTGGTGAAACTGCCTATATTATGACTTATGCAGGTGACCTGTAAGACAATGGATTGTTGCGTGGAATGCATTAATGGCAAGATTTTGACAAGGTCTTTAGCAGCCCATCTAATCCAAGGTGGTGTAGTCGATCAATGTTTCCCAAATTTTTATTTTAAATAATTCTGAATTCATCACCCCCTCCTCCCCCTAGTTTGCTTAAGACACCACCATTCTGTCAAATCCAGCTGATTGTGCGGATTTCTCTCCACTAGATCTATAGTTCTGGGACTTATTTCCCATACACATGCTCAATTGCAGACATGAAGCCCAGTGAACGAGCAGGCAATAAATGGTCATTTTAGTTGATATTTGAATGTGTATGATGGAATCGAGCATGTGTAAAAAGCTTTAGAATGTGCCTTCCTATAGACCAGCCCAGGAACAGGAAGATATTTAAGCAAACTTGTTTCACCCATACAATTTACACTACTGATTTATTTTCTGAATTTTTGTGACATTTTACAAGAATCACAGAAAAAAGTATTGCTTTCCAGAACACTGTTATTGTGCCTGTGAAAGCCTAATGGATATAGACTGGTTGCAGTTTTCTGTGACTGATTAACGGGAAGTTAATAAAACCACAGAATAGCACTGACTTTGTCCCCTAGGAAAGCACAGCATATTATCTGCCACTGATGGCATCACCTATGTACAAACATACCAAGAAGAAACTACTGGATGTGTCCAAAACAAGAGAAATCAGAAACAGTGGCACCCAGCAGATGGTACACACACGGGTGTATCTACAAAAAGTTTATTCTTTGTTGCTCAAGAAGCCATATGATGCATTCTAAATGTAATGCTATTAAAGGGATTCTAAAGCCTTTTAATATCTAAATTTAAGCGGCAGCATAATTCACACTTACAGATATGTCCATGGGTGGAATCGAACTCAGGAGTTCAGAGCTGCAAGGTATTAGTGCAAACCACTGAGCCTCCGTGCTGCCCAAATGGTTTGGTAACCCTCGAAACAATTGCCCAATTGTGGGGAAAGAAGTGTTAAAATGTGTTTCGGTGATATGGACATGGTCCCTAGGCCATTTCCCAGGTGCCACAGCCATTTCCAGTAAATTATCATTGTTAGTTTATCTGTTATTTATCCAATGTTTTCAAACTTTTATCTCCTATTTACTTTAATGGGTTAGTTTCCGAACTTCCGAACTGTTACTAAAGTTTGGAAATGAACTGAATTTCAGGAAGTTCGGCCATCTCTATTAAAGGGTATCTCCACTCGTTTTCTAAGTTTTCGTAATCCAGTTCTATTGAAGAACGGGAGGTAAAGGAGCTGTTCCTTACCTTCCGTTCTTCAATAGAACACACAGGAGCCAGGAGAGAAGGTAAGAACTTACCCGCTCGCTCGCTCCCCCCCCCCCCCCAGGCGCGTATCTGGACAGGTCCCCGACTGACCCTTGTCTTCTATGCGCATAGAAGACAAGGTCCGTCGGGACCTGTCAGACCAAGCACCGGGGGAGCGAGCGAGCGGGTAAGTTCTTACCTTCTCTCCTGGCTCCTGTGTGTTCTATTGAAGAACGGAAGGTAAGGCACAGCTCCTTTACCTCCCGTTCTTCAATAGAACTGGATTACGAAAACTTAGAAAAACGAGTGGAGATACCCTTTAAAGACTGAAAAGTACCATATCCTACTATAGCTCGTTCAGTTATATTCATAGAAGACCCTCAATATATAGGGATCACAAAGGATTTGTGAACTGGACTGTGATAAGTGTGCACACCTCTCTCTGTGCGATTCGGATGAACGGGCGGCTGCCCCACACCATCAGATATTTCTGGCCGACCGACCAATCTACGCCACTATCGATCAGTCGGCCAGAAATATCTGCTGGTGTGTACCCAGCCTTAGGCCTCTTGCACGTTGCCATTTCACACTATCGCTTATATAAATAGGTAAACCGCAATTAAATAGTTTACTATTATCTCACAAATGTAATTTAATGCAAAGGCCCTTCTTCAAAAATTAATATTGGGAATGCTATTTAGATCTGGTTAAACGTAGGTCATAATTCCCATAGTTTTTCATTGGAGAATGACCTAATATCAGTTCTCTGCATTTTTTCACTTCTTAAAATCAGTGTAAAAATGTGGTACCTAGTTCACCTTAGAGTTGTGGCCTTAGAGTTAAAGGGCATGTCCACCCCCAAAACTAAAACTTAACCCACTAATGGCCCCACTCTGTAGTGTATTAAAATCCTTACCTTACATCCCAGATCCAAATGTATTGAAGAGGTTTTTGGCTTGCTCAGAGCAGCCCTTCACTCCCTCCCTCTCCCACCCTCTCCCTCCCGTTTTGCTCTCCCTCCCCCTAGCTTCAAACCCCATTGCTACATGATAGGGCTCCTTGCCCCAGCCCCAACCACATCATTAGATTTACCAGAGACTCCCCAGATAGTTACTTACCTTACCTCTTTCCCCCGACGTTCTGAACTGCTGGCATCCGCACCGTTATTGCCTGCCTCTCAGCCAATCAGGGAAGCGTCTGCCGGTCCCGCCCCCTGCTTGCAGTTCCGTGGGAAGGTAAGTAAATATCGCAGGACTTTCTGGAAAATCTAATAATGTGGTTGGGGCTGGGGGAAGGTGCCCTACCCCATATACATTTTTTTTTAAAAGGGTGGACATGCCCTTTAAGTCAGAAGTAGACACTCATAGACATTTCAGGCAGAGTTTAATAGTTATGAAGGCTATACATTAGTTACCTTTCGACTTTGACAACCACCCTGTAGCGATCATTTTAGGATTGATATTACAATGTGCCCTTAAAGGGGAACTGTGGTCGAAAAATAACGTAAAAGGTAAATTGATAGGAATTGCTCTCCTGAGAATTTTTTGTGTGTGTGATATGGCAGCAGCATCACCAGGTCCCCTGCACTTCCTGCTTTCTGCTCTGAAACCATGTCAGTGGATGACAGTTAATTTGTCCTATGTCTCCTCCTCCCAATGCAGCCCACCTCCTCTTGCAAGCCCCCCTGGTCCCTCCCACTCATGGACCCTATGGCCCCTCCATTTGCAGTCCCCCCTGGTCCCCTTCCCTTACAGCTCCATGTAGCCCCACCCACTAATGGATGCCTTAGCCCTGCCCATCCATGAGTACCTTAGCCCCACCCACTCGTGGGTGCTGTGGCCAGACCCACTCGAGGGTGCCGTGGGCCACACAGACCCCCCTCCCCTACAGAAATCTGTGTGAAAACAGCCTTTTCAGGCAGAGTGATCCAATTGAAAAATGTACTGGGAACATTTTCAGGTAAATCTGCTGCAATCCTATGCATCTTCTGTTGGTTTATATATATTTGCAACTAGTTTATCATGTGGATGTACTAGTCAGGGTTATAAAGTCTTGTAATTGTCTGTTCGTATTTATTTTCTTATATAGAGCTGAACACTTTACAATTATTTCATCCATTCAAATCAGGTTCTGCCCCAAAGAGCTAAAGGTGTCCATACATTAAAACTTGTAGACTGATCACGCCTCTTTCTAACCACCTTTCTGGTTCTTCTTCGCGACTGACATACAATTGCGACATACATGCCGGTCGTGAAAAAGAACCGGAAAGGCAGTTCCTGAAGAATTGATTGAATGTCGTGGGATCGGTCATCAGGTAAGTTCTAATGTATGGGCACCTTTAAGGTTCGTACACACGTGTGATCGCGGGTCCTGATGCACGATGTGTACGAACAAACGTTTCGGCCAATAATCGGCCCATGTGTAGGCACTTTATCGGCTGAAATGGTCGTTGGGACCCGCGATTGCACGTGTGTACGAACCTTTACACTCTAAGCACTTTTCCTGACACACACAGCGAAGCAGTATGGCTTTTTGTTTGGAAAATTGGTGTGCCATGAGGAAATGCTCGCAAGCACGGGGGTAACACAGGACTGAACCACCATGCTACCCAACATATTCAGTATTGACTAGCCTAGTGTTCTACAAAATTTAGCCACTAGTGAGACATCATGACCTGCAAATAAGGTAAGGAGTTATATGGCGAGTATGAGCGGTTAAAGGGCAACTAAAATGAACTAAAGTTTGAACTACCTACTTGACCTCAACCTACTAGTTACCTAATTGCTGTAACATTTGTTGTATTGTTTGATTTTGGTAACCCTTGAATGTATCATTCGATTTTAGTGAGCCTCAAATGTATTATTAATATTATTATTATTGTTGATTTACATGGCGCCAAAATCTTCCGTAGCGTACACTTATACATTCACACCAGGCCCTGCCCAGAAGAGCTTACAATCTAAGCACATTTATGTGACACATACAACCTATCAGTATGTCTTTATGATTGTGGAGGAAACCGGAGTACGGGGAGAACATACAAACTCCTTGCAGATATGTCCACGGGTGGAATCGAACTCAGGACTTCAGCGCTGCAAGGCATCGGTTTGGTAACCCTTGAAACAATTGCCCGATCGTGGGGGAAAGAAGTGTTAAAATGAGTTTTGGTGATGTGGACATGGTCCCTAGGCCATTTCCCAGGTGCCACAGCCATTTACAGTAAGTTATCATTGTTATGCTTGTGAAGGTTCTCATTCATCCAGGTCATGGTATATCTGTTGACTTTTAATGAATGTATCACTGCATTTTTATCTTTCCTATATATACTCAGTTTTTAACTTCACTTTTTTATTTCACATTTTACATAGCAGAAATGTTTTTATTACACATTATCAACTTTTTTTATTCAAGGGAAGTTGTAGTTCGATCCACGGCACTGAGGCACTTTATCGAACACTTCTAGACTCTATTGATACTTTCCTGCACCATTAGGGTTAAATAATTGGAAGGGCGTACCTTGTTATCGGGGGGAGGAGAACCGAGTTGTTAAATGTACACTTGTTTGTAAATGTTTGCATCCTGAGGACGGCTCACAAGCACAGCCGAAACGCGTTGATAAATAAAGGAATTTAACTTACCTTTATTACAAGACCTACGAGTGCTCCTTCGTTGGAATCCTATATATATATATATATATATATATATATATATATATATATATATAGTAGGTTGTATCCAGTGCACACATGAGGACTTTGCTTTAGTATTCAAACAAATAACTTTTATTTACACATATAAAGTGCAGACAGCGACGTTTCGGTCGTGATTTCTGACCTTTTTCAAGCTAAGTGTTCACACCCATAGTGCCTATTTAACTCTTCTGGTGATAGCTTAATTGCATTTACATAATTGCCTGTGACTTACAACATAGTTAACTCTTGCTGAACCAGCTTGTGAGAAGCTACATACATAATACAAAACCTTTCATTAAAGTGCATACGTGCCTTTTGGATATAAGGTGCTCACGTGATAAAGTGATATGGTGCTTATTTCTGTTTCTTTCTTAGGGTGTTGTTAAAAGTGTTGTTAAAAAGTGACTACATACGGTATCTAGATCTAATACTTGTTAAATATTAATCATAAGATCTTAAAAAGTTTTAAAAATTACAAGATCTTAAAAATTAAAACCATATCTAAACAGGTACCTCCAGTTTCTGCAATCTAGTGCCAACAAAAATATAGTGATATCAATAATTCATAATTAATCATTATAGTAATTTATGCTAATTATCTGTCGTTTAGAAAACAACGGTAGGAGCAGTTCTCGTTCAGTCCCAATGGGCTAATGGTGTTCAGTCTGTTAATCCAATATGTTTCCTTTTGTAGTAAAAGTTTAGATCTATCTCCCCCTCTTCTTGGATGGGGTATGTGGTCGATCCCAATGAATTTAAAACTATCCGGAGGGTGGTTTTTTTGTAAATAGTGTTTCGCCACTGGTTTGTTGCTTTGATTGTCCCTAATAGCTGTCTTTATAGCCGAACGGTGGCCATCAATACGTAATCTCAAACTTAGGTCGGTCTTGCCGAAATATGTCAATCCACATGGGCATGTTGTCATATAAATTACATGTGTCATATAAATTACATATATATATATATATATATATATATATATATATATATATCCATAGTGTATATTTTATTATATAGAGACTTTTATTTCTACCTGAAACTTAGTCTACATATCTTTTTTTCACAGACACATTTGATTAGATGGTAGCAAAATATATGATCCTGAATCATAAGGACTGTGATAATAATGTTTGTATATATTACTTATATATATAGCTCCATTTGCTCCATTATACCATGAAGAATTCAGATTTTGCATTTAGATAAATAAATCCCATATTGTACTTTTCATTTGGAATGTCTTCCTTTTTTTCATCCCAACAAAGTGTTACAGAAATGTCCTTTAAGGCTGCATTATAACTCATAAATGTTTTTCTCTGCCTTTGGTGTGCACAAACATAACTGGTAGATTGTATTATGATAAACCCAATTGACATTCCTAACTATTGTCCAAGCAACCTTGGGGACCAAGTGACCCTTCGTCTACCTTGAAATACCTTGAAATACCATGCTAATTCTACAACCATTATTATCTACTTTCTTTATGGGCTGTGTAATTATATATATATCATCTGTGCAGATACATAAATTACATTTTCTGCACTACATACTCCATTTCCTATTTTCATTAAGATTTTTGTGTGTGCTCTATTTTAACCTGTGTGCTCAGGCCTACAGAATTGTGTGCACATTTAGACAGCTTAGAGTAATATTGCCTACACCCATTGTCTCTCAACAATTGGCTTACAGACCATTAAAGCAGAGAGAAGTCTGTGCAGTTGTTTCTCATCAGTATGCAACACTGAGGGAAATTATTTTTAAACCTGCATGGTTCACCATAGAGGAAATCACATATGTAGTTAGTCAGTAGTGATGGACACAAAACCGACACAAAACCGAACTTGAACCCGAGTTCGAGGCGAACTTTATGAGTTTGGACAAACTCGAACTATTCTAACCAGTTCATTTTTCAGACTCGCAACTGTATTTTTGATAATTATCGAAGAAATTTACGAGCCGTTCGCTAACCCTACAATGTATCTTTCAATAACCCTCGAAAGTATAGTTCATTTTCAGTAACCCATGAATGTATGGATCATTTTCGCTAACCCTAGAATGTATAATTCGCTAACCCTCGAATGTAGCCTTCGATTTTCGGTAACCCTAAAAAGTATTGGTAGTTTTCGGTAACCCTCCAATTGAATGTATCATTTTCGCTATCCCTAGAATATATCGTTCGCTAAACCTTCAAATGTAGCCTTCGATTTCAGTAACCCTCGAATTTATGGTTCTATTTTCAGTAACCCTTGAAAGTATCATTCAGTAACACTCTAATTAGCCGTAACCCTTGAATGTAGCTTGCGAAAACCCAACAATTGCCAGATCATGAAATAAGAAGTGTTTAAACAGGTTTTGGTGATAGTGACATGTTCCTCAGACCAATTCCCAGGTGCCACAGCCATTTACAGTACGTTACCATTGTTATGCTTGTGAAGGTTCTCATTCATCCAGGTCATGGTATATCTGTTGTATTCAATTAGATCAACTGGACTTGAAATGTAGTTCTTGAAGAGTCATCCGACTGGCTTTCTCAATTCAGAATGACTTGTACAAGAATCTGTGGCAATTATGTACCCTGGAAAATCCCAATTAGCATATCACAGCCAGGGTTAAGGGTGTGATTAGATAGTGGCTAAGAGGTGTTATAGGAACGCCCAGTAGTAAGGTGTTAAAACAGCATTGTACATGGCAGACAGTTGGTGTCGAACCCCCCACCTCTATTTAGGCTTGGTTTCTTTATTTTCACATAAATGGCCTCCTTCAAGAGAGGTGTTAAGGAGGCCATTTATGTGAAAATAGAACTACATTTCAAGTCCAGTTGATCTAATTGAATACAACAGATATTTATCATTGTTAGTTTATCTGTTATTTATCCAATGTTTTCAAGCTATTATCTCCTATTTACTTTAATGGGTTAGTTTCTGAACTTCCGAACTGTTACTAAAGTTTGGAAATGAATTGAATTTCAGGAAGTTCGGCCATTAAACACTGAAAAGTACCATATCCAACTATAGCTCCTTCAGATATATTCACATAGGATCCTCAATATATAGGGATCACAAAGGATTTGTGAACTGGACTGTGATAAGCCTTGAGGGTATAATTCCAAAGTACTGTTTGTACATGTAAATGTTTCCCTGCTGTGTGGTTAATCCTTTTGTTAAGACTGTTGAGTATAAGTGGGGGTGGGGGTACAGAATTTTTCACATTTACTTGCCCCTGTAATGCTGGCCATACACTAGGTAGACATTAAATAGATCAGACGTTGGCTAGTAGCGAATATGCAATATCTAAATACCACATTTTGCTAACAGCAGTTCTTACCTTCTGTTGTTTCATTTTACAATCGTGAGTCGATGCAAAAAACCCCCCAAAAAAACACGTCAGGTGGTTCTTTGGACATTGTGGGAATGTTGGAAGGTGAGTACATAGTGTATGGGCGCCTTAACTAGAAGGAAGACACTAAAGAGAAAGCCATGATCCAGCTGGAAAATATTGGGAATATGCTGTTATAAGCTATGCCACTCACTAATTTAAATAAGAATCAACAGGCATACAATATGTGCTCCAAAACAGTAAGCTTTACTTTGATGTGCCTGCCCTAATCTTATAAACAAGCCCATCAATGACCCTTAATGTGAAGCATGCTAGAAGTTACAGTCCAGCAAAGGATAAAGGTTTGTACACACGTGCGATTGCGGGTGCCTACCTGCGACGCGCGATGTGTACAGACGGACGTTTCCGGTGATTATTGGCCCATGTATGGGCACTTTATTGGCTGTAACGGCCGCTCGTTTGGTGATCAACCAGGCGGATCGGCTAATGATCCCTGAACGAGTGGCACCTGCGATCGCACGTGTGTACGAACCTTTACTCCCCAACTCTGGTAGCTTCACTTTGTTTTTCATTTGGCCAGTGCAATTGTTGCATCTATGTCTTCCTTAAAGTCTGCTGTGCACAATCTTTCACCACAGGAATAGAGGCTGTGCAGTGGGTTTCAGTGATGTCAGAGCTATAGCAGAAAATCTTAAAACATTTGTAGAAAAGAAACAGGTAACCCTAGAATGTTTAAAAGAAGAGTAAAGACTTTAATCTTGAAAACAAAGGCATGTTGTATATGGTTATTACAGTTTCTAATATTTCTGTCCGTAATATTTTCATTTTCTATCTGCTGTTGCTAGAAGCTGCTAAAGAATGCATGTACATACAGGGTATCCCCGTCCATGAGGCAAGTTTAAAAAATTGCTCAGGGCACTAGCTACCCCTGCAATGGAAGTCTATACATGTGTTGCCACCCTCAACCATAAGGAGAAATTGCAATTGGGTGAAGCACCAGAGGCATATTCTTTTTCACACGCCATTCCCCCTTGAAGCACCCCTGATCCCCAGGGACGGATTTAGACTTTTTTCTCCCCTAGGCCAGCTAACTTGTACTTCCCCTCCCCCCCATACGCGGTAATTCATTGGCCGAAGCGAAGCTTTGTGAGTGGGAGAGGGACCTGCTGCCCATAGCAAATCAGCAACCGCTGCACATTTAACAGAGACTGGTAAGGCTCTGTTGTGTGCCAAATAATCAGGGTTATTCAATAAAATTTCTTATCATTTAAATCGGTGATAATTTTGCCCCAACCAACCAGATGTTAGCTTTCAAATGTTAAATAACATCTGATTGGTTGGGGCAAAATTAGCACCTTTTTAAATGATAAGAACTTTTATTGAATAACCCTGAATGTATTTTGCTGCCCCTGGTGGTTGTGCCGCCCTAGGCCGCCCTAGGCTGTTTATATGCTACCAGCTGATAAACATCTTACGTGTATATGGAGCATTAACCTAAAAATTGGCAACATCCTAGTATGCCATAAATTAGATAGATAAGTTCAAGAGATAGAGGGCCAAAAAAGCAGGATTCACCATAGGGGTGGGTATGGATCTTCAGCTTGGTCTGGAGAGACCTGCACAAAGCCAGGGACCAACCCTTCCAACTTCCAACATCCTGACTAACCCTGGAGGTGGAGTTAATGAAGAGGATTATAAGAGGAGACATCAGTAGAGTGCATGGCAGTATATGGGGACTCATACAGTGTGTTATATTCTTTGAGTATAAAAGTGGGGGTAGATATCTCTACGGCCTTTGTAGCTAGCTTCTTAACATATGGGACGAAACAACAGATAAAAAGTGAGACAAAAATCAGAACAATTAATACGGTCACCCCTATCTGGGCTAAAGTTTTCTGCCACCCAGTCATCCATCCAAAATATTGGTCCCAAGGATTTGTTATACCAGAATTTCTCTTTAATTTGATTGACAAATCCTCAAGTTTCTTAATAGCAAGAGTGACTTTACCGTTTGGACCAGTGTTATCAGGGATATAAGTACAACAAGTGCTGGAGTCTGGTAGCATTTTACAAACTCCCCCCTTATCAGCAAGAATCATATCCAAAGTGACTCTATTTTGGAACTTCATTTGTGCGGTGGGGCCTAATTGATCAGTCAAACCCTGGAGTGCATCTCTAGTATAGTTAATAAATCGTTGCTGATTGTAGTAGATGTAATTAATCCAATCAACATTTTTATTTGCTGTGATCATTGGAATTAGAGATTCAAACCCTGCTTTAATGGCATCAATATACACATGAGGGTCAAGACTGCCTCCTGGTGCGGTGAGATGGTTGTGAAGGTAGACCTGACGGATAGTGAGGGATAATGTGAAGTGGCATGATTGCTTTACTCAAAGCACATTCACCATTCCAATGCCCAAGGATACTGGGACACCTACCAATCATACAGAAATCAAACATAAAGGTTGCTGCATTGGTGTTAGAAGAATTAAACCAGAATGTAGTTAGACCCCCCTTCTGAGTTATGGCAACTTGTAGGGCCTCCCCTGAGGAGATGATAAAAGGATATAAAGACCAATCATGTTTCTCAGAATGTAATTGCAATGGCTGAGGGAAATAACACCCTAACCTAGTGGCTGACCCAAATAAGATCTCAAAGGGGGATAATTTGTGCTCCCCCTTGGTGTGTATCTGATACTGAACAGGCAGACTGTCAGGCATTCCCATCCCAGTGTCTTGAGCAATTTTTAGCATGCGCGTCTTCAGGGTTCCATTCATCCTTTCAACTTTCCCGCTACTTTGAGGATGATAGGACGTGTGGAAGTGTAAGATCACTCCTAAAGCAGTCCAAATTTCTTTGGTGACAGTGGCAGTGAATGCAGGGCCTTGATCACTTTCAATCACATAACCTGCATACGAACTCAGAGAGTAATTTCTTGGCAGTAGTCTTAGCAGTCATGTTAGTTACGGGATAGACTTCCGGCCATCCGGAAAACATATCCACAATTACCAACACGTATTCGAATCTTCTGCTTTTTGGCATTTGGATGTGGTCTATCTGGATCCTTTGGAAATGGTACAAAGGTTTGGCCAGATGAAGTTTTGGAGGCTTTTCCATACCTCCTGGATTGCATTTATCGCATATTGCACAGGAAGCCGGGTAATTCCTGGTAAAGGTGGTGATGCCAGGAGCAAAGTAAGTCTTTGATATTAGGTTATTCATGAGATTCTTCGAAATGTGGGCAGGTCCATGTGCCCATTGGACTACGGCTGGGTAGAAGTTTTTAGGTATACACACCTTCTTATTGTATGTATATAGTCCATCTTGAAGTACTGCCTCCTTTCCTAGCCACCCCTCTCTCTCTTCCTTGTCGGTGTTGCCTTGGATATTTTTTTAGTTTATCCATGCTGTCCAACAATCCAATCTGGAGAAGGGGAGTCGCTTCAGTGGTGTTGTCTTGAAGGTTAAATTTTCCCCTCGCATCTTCTGGCAATTCCTGTATTCCTCTCAAGGCAGCTGACTTTGCAGCCTTGTCGGCCATATTATTGCCTATGGTTTCAGGGGAGTTGAGTTTGCCATGAGCCTTCACTTTCAGTGAAATTTGCCTTTTTCGTCTGCGAAGCGTGATGTCTGGGTTGTCCAGTGGAGACGAACTGACTGTGGGAAGGTGTGCTGTTTCTTGCTGCATGAGTTCAAAGCAGTTGTGTGTATCCTGTGCACCATGGTCCTCATTATCCTGTGCTCCATGGTGATAAGTTCCATCATCGGTGGTACCCCCCTCAGGAATTGGCAGAAGTGTAGAGGGGGTAAGTATGGAACAACTTTGAAGCGTGACATTGTCGGGCATGAGGATAGAACATTGGAGTCGAAGATGGCCTGATGACGACATATGTTTCGGATGAGATTGATTGAGAATGGCAGAAATGTCATGAGGGGCCAAGAGAATGCAATCGTGGCCTAGGATGATGTCAGAGGTTTTATCCAGGAGAAAATGAGCTGCATAAACTGCTCTCATGCAGGATGGACTCCCTTTAGCAACATTGTCTAGCGTGGCCTTGGCGCTCAGAAACAAAGAGTTTGAATGGTTTCTCATAGTCCGGGAGCCCTAGTGCGGGTGCTGAAGATAGGATAGTCTTCAGAGTAGTAAAACATTCAGCAGCTTCGGCAGTCATGGTGTAGGGTTCAGACTTTAAGACATCGTAGAGAGATTGCATGAGAACGGCAGTAAGAGATGAGGCCGAGAAAGGCATGTAGAGGTTTATGTCCACATGGAAGAATGATGCCTTGTAGAGTCTTGATCCTGTCGGTTGTGATGTGTCGTGTCCCTTGAGAAATACATTGTCCGAGGAATGTCACAGTTGGTTGGCACCACTGTAGTTTCGCTTTGGAGGCCTTGCAACCTTGATCCGCTAGATGTTCACGGCCTCAACAGTCACCGGGGGACTGTAGGGAAGTTCTTAAACCTTATGTTGATGCAGCGACTTCACCAAGCCCACATCACCACTAAGTATCTACATCCTGTAGTAGATTTGGGCTATAAACATTGGGGCTAAGACTTTTATGAGCCATATTATTACTATAACTATCCCCTCTTTAATAAAAAAAATTTAAAAAAAATAAATCGGGAGAAAACAAAATGTATACTGAAATAATAACATTCTCAGGAAAAAAGTGGAAATGCAGGAAAGAAACAAAAAGAAATGGACGATGGAGTAGCAACTTAACACATATATGAGATAACATTTTCTTAAACAACATGAAAAGAAATCACAATAATTTCATTTAAACAACTAAAACATAAGGAAGATAATAATCCACAAATTAAATTAATGTAAAGTCAGCTCACCATTCTCATTTATAAACTATCTACTGCCAAATTCTACCAAAACCAACTACATTAAAATCATACCTGAACTCAGTGAACTAACAGCTTACTCCTTAAACAAAACACTGGTACGGGTTAAAGAAAATATTAAGCTAAATAAACAAAACTCTACATGGCGTGGGGTAACGGACTAAATTTTAAACAGAATCTGGGAATTGAAGATCTATATACACTATACACAAACACTTACAACCATACCAGCTCTAATTGGTAGAGAATCAAATCGGATTGGGGAGAGATTTACACCTATATTTAAATATTAATTGCTTGGGTATTAATTTAATCTAATCTTAATAATGAATAAAAGGAATATACCACGGGTAAGACCGGAATATATCTAACGTTTAGGACCATGATGGATTTAAAATAACCTCATACTCTGTGAGGCATCGGATTGTTCATATTCTATTCTTTAGCATTTATAAAACATGATTGGATGTTAATTAAACATTCTCCATACCCAATATAATAGAGTTGGAGGCCTCAACGGCCATTGCACAGGCTGCAGGGGTGCACAAACATTGAGGCATCCCCTGAACAGTGACTGCCAATGATTTAGAAAAATAAGTGACTAGTTTCAAGGTGTCTCTGTGATATTGTGATAAAACTGCCACCATGATTTTACAATGTTCTCTATAATACAAATGAAAATATTTATCATAATTCAGAAGGCTCAGAGCAGGGGCAGAGGTAAATGTTATTACAATTATTTAAACATTCTTTGTCATTTTTGGTGTCCATAGAATGATGTTTGGACAGTCTTTAATGGCTTTTTGGAGCATTTGGTCCTAGTGGGAGTTGGCTGGGATCCATTGTTGGTAAAAGTTCATGAAGCTGACCAATTCAGCTTTATCATGGGGTGTTTGAAGCGCAAGATGTCTTTATCTCTGGCGGGGCTGACCAGATATTCACCCTTAGTTCTTATACAACCAATATATTGAACTGAGTCTTTGCAATATTGTATTTTCTAGAAGCTTTTGATGCAAGACAATTGAGGAGAGAGAGACCTTTTTACATACCTCCATGCTCTGAATACACAATAACCATCATTAATTAATACATTTCAATGATCATAGAACCATGTGGCTGAACCCATTATTATTTTAACACTTCACAGAGAGCCATAGAGTCTGCATAGAGTCTGTCACTGGCAAGTCCACCAAGTCTCTGTGTCAAACAGTAAAAAAAAGACTATGTATAGCCCGGCACTACTGCAAGATCCAGGGGTAGAATGTATCCCCAATGAAGTCAGGGTGCTCCTTCCACAATAATTAAACAGCAAAAAACACAGAAAACAGCTGTGGATCAAATAGGGCACACCTAACCAGAATACTAATTAGAATAATTGATTAGACCATATACAATGATTAATGCAATTAAAAGGCATTTTTATTATTTGTGCAAAAGTAGCCAACCCTAGAGGGCAATAATAAAGTGCAAAAAAATAGCATATAAAAACACTTCCTGTGCTATTCCTGTTTAAATAATAACATAGTCATTATGATATACCGGTATACCCATTCACTCAATCATTCACACACCTATTAGCTTACAAAGTTAAAGTACAATAGTTCATGTGACAAAAAGTCTGTCATACAGACTCAATAGCAATATTCATCATAATAGAAATAATAACAGTAATCATCTTAGCAGAGAGATTGAATATCACAATGATACAGTACTGTAAATATATATTAAACCCCTACTAAAGGCACAAATAGGCTAAACAGGTGGAGGAAAACAGGCAGTGAGACACTGACACATGGCAGATCCCCAGGCTAACAAAATACAGAGTGAAAATACTTAGCCCATCAAAATGACCAGACAAGAGCACAGGAGCAATTAAAGTCAGCTCAAACAGGACGCGTTTCGTCCGATTCGTCCGATTCGTCCGATCCCGGACTTTCTCAACAGAGACCATTGGCAGAATACTATTAATTATATCTTGTGAATAGGGTTAGGGGCATTAAAAAATATTCCATACATCAACTTTTACTTCCAGCCACTAAAGAAAATTGAGGTACACAATTTACTTACTAAATCCTGTATTATCAAGTTAATGGGGTAATCTGGTAATAATTTAAAGGAAAAAAATAAGACATAAACAATAAGCCATCATCCCTATTAGTGACAAATATTTTGTATTCTTAGTCTCTGCAGGTACCCCAATAAATCTCTACAAAAGGCTTGCAATCAGCTGAGGGACCGTTAATATAAGGAAGCTTTGATAGAGAAGCACATCGTCCCTGTATCATTAAAAAAAACAGATTACCTTGTATATCTGAAGAACACAAATAGGATTACACATTCTGTCCATGAGCTGTACCACAGCGAGGGAATCACTTGTGGGAAAATCCATTACAACTGCCATCATAGGGGATATCTATCTGTGACTGTATTGTCACATCCTACTTAGCTATATGGATATAACGGGCACTAATCTCACTAATGATCTAATTTATTACAAATAACATATCTACTATTATTAAGCTGATCATTCTGATAACTCCTCTTTGAAAATCACCAGAAACTCTACCAGATCCTTGCCCTCTATCACTTTCTAAATCTTCACTTTCTCAAAAACCTCTATAATATTAAAAAAAAACTTCCGTGGATATTTTTACCTCTATCTGCAATTATATAAGTCACACTAAAACTAGTTACACATCAAATCTACTTTCGTTTTCCACGAGCAAAAGAAGAGAAGGAGGGGGAAGCGGGGTGTCACTGTAGACACTGAAAATAATGATTAGACACAGAATTTTACCTCACTTAAAAAATCCAGGAAGGAAAATACATTTATAATAGAAAACATTCTAAGTGAAGCCAGCATTAACCAAATTTAACCTCACTCATTAATATAACTAGATTTATAATAAAATTCACTAAAAGAGCTCTCAATGAGAATATACATCTTTTATTCAACCCAATATAATATCAAACCATGGATTGCCATAAATTGTACCACCAATACGAATCACCTGATCCTCTGGAGTTTCCCAGGAAAATTCTTCGGAACTTCTGTACCAGTCTTGTTATCAGTATTTTCCCACACTTTGGAAACCTGTAAACTTAGAATTAAAACACTTTAATATACTTTAAATGACTTATCATGTTTGGGTCAGACGCCTTACTGTGAAACTTTCCATCCTGTAAGCAAGAAGGTTAACAATAAGCGCAATGTAAGCAAGCTCAGCAAATTAACAAATTTGACAGACAAAACTGTTACACATAAAACACACAAGACATACAAAGGTAGGGTCTATCACTGTTCCGTATAATGCTAGCTAGCAAAACAACTAATAACTCTTCAGAAGTTCGAACTTCTAATGAACTGGACCACACTATCCGTTCTATACTGGTTAATCGGTTAAGCAATTCTAGCATAATTCTTTACATGTTTCTTTCCCACCCTCCCTGCAATAGGTTCAAATGCAGTGACACCCTCAAGGTCTTCCTCTCTCATCTTACTTTTATTCTGACCTATTTTAGCTGTTTACAATTAAATCTGAATTGCAATTTTTTCTACTTTGGCTAAACCTTTGGCGGGGGTGTACAATCACAGAAAATGGGCTCTTGGAATTTTAAATTAATACAATCTGATTCCACTGAAAAATGGAAAAATTAAGTCGATAACACAGAAATTGGGGAAATGCCCACAGTACAGGTTTGTAGCCCTGATATGATGAGGGATAGTCTTTTGAATGTCTCCTTATTTTTATAAGTCTCCAACCTTGTGGACTAATTCCAAACAGTAAACCACATACACAATCAACACATGACATATCCTCCCAAATCTGGTGGGAATATCTCGGACGCGATCTTACAGCGAACAGAGACACCTCAGATAGGCACGTCGTGGTACTTTGCACACAGCTTCACCACTCCTTAGGACCACCACTCGCACCGACAGTCACAAAGATCATTCGGTCGGGGAAATTCCCTGTCCTGGCCACTCACACCGACAGTCACAAAGATCAGTCGGTCAGGGAAACTCCCTGTCCTGGCCACTCACACCGACAGTCACAAAGATCAGTCGGTCGGGGAAATTCCCTGTCCTGGCCACTCACACTGACAGTCACAAAGATCAGTCGGTCAGGGAAACTCCCTGTCCTGGCCACTCACACCGACAGTCACAAAGATCAGTCGGCCAGGGAACTTCTGTCGCATGTGTGTAAATTCACATGCACATGACCTGTCTCTTAATCAATAAGTTCTGCCTTATTCAAAAACGAAAAACAGACTAGCAACAAAAAAACACAGACCGGGCAACAGATAATCCTTCACAGGTTATGGGAATGCCATCAGGCAAGAAATTACCTGTCTTTGCTGACTGCTAACGGCCGATATGGACACCAAGTTTAACCAACAGTGTAACAGGTTGACACAGGCAAGAAACCAATAACATAGGTCTTATCTGCGTTCCGGAAGTGATCAGTTTCCGTCTGTCCACTACTGGTCAGCTTGAGTCCTGGGCATCGGCCGATGGTCAGTCAGAGCCTGATGGCCCCATGTTGAGCGCCAATTGATAAGGACCAAACCGGGTCCGAAAATTATCTGTTCCCTTCCTAATTAGTTATCCATTGATAGAGCAGCCTAGGCCGAGAAGAAACTAGAAAGAACCACATTGACACGAGCTGAGCTAAGCGTATGATATCTATGTTTAGCAGTTGAGTAGGAAAACAAGAGCTGGGCATATCATATGATATTGAATCATCAAGGTTAGAAGAATAAAACAACCAAAATATAGTAATGAGACAGTAAAATAAAATTTTTCATGTAATTGACACTAAAACTTAAAGCTGTAGATATATGTGATATATGTCTCCTTCACATTCAGAGTAGGTATAGAGGGCATTATCGGGCATACACGCTATAGTTACTCTGAACCAGCAAGCAGTCTGGACCTGTCACTGCTGCTGTGGAGAATCGTATGTAAGGTAAGTTTCTGTAATCTTCGTCTGTCGCTCCTGGAGAATTGATTGAAAAATGGGAGGTAAGGCATAGGAATACATTAAAGGAATACGGTAGCTTTTTGAGTGAACTATTCCTTTAAGGGTCTTAATAGTAAATTAAACTTATATATTTCATGGATTACACTGCACTGTTTCCAACCCCCCCCAAAAAATCACAACCAATTTTATTTGTAGGTTATGATTGCTAATACAGTATTACTATTTTATTAATAATAATAAAAAGTAATTGCTATAGACTGCAATTAGAGTTTTATTAATTAAACTAAATTAGAGCAATGCAAATTGAGATGGGACAAAGAATCTAAACATTCTTTAACTGTCTCATATGTCCATTTCTGCTTTAGAGTATGCAAAACCATTGTTTACCAAAGTGTGATGTTGTCACAATGCCCCTAATCCCATAATTCCACTGGTCCAGTCCCTTCACCAATATGGCAGTCTGTTGTCTTAACTTTAGTCTCTTCAATAGAAAATGTGCTTGCTACTGCCACTGAAACAATTTGTAGAGAGCAGGAGACAGTACAAGTTATTTGGGAAAGGTCTCATTACTAGTTTTAAGGCACCACACATTTATCATATAGATTAATGACCCATATGCCATTTTAAATAGTATCAGTAGGTGGCATTAGAATGTCATATAAGAGAAAGCATAACAAGAGTTTATTCCATAACACTGATAATGTGTCACATTCAATACATTCCTTTAATGTACACAAATCATAAAAAAACTGATCATCCTAAAAGCATTTCATAGACTAATTTGTCAGAATTCTCAGTCAATCATTGGTTGTGATGGCAGCAGTAATAGCCCCGACTGACTGCATAAAGGGAGGGTCAGGTTACTCTGCCAGAATGGGGACAATAATTATCCTTAAATATCTGGTTAACAATAAATCTAATAATGTGCTGAATATATTGGGTTTGGGGGCAGGTAACCAACATGTGACCAGTTTATTGTTTAAATATAACCTTGATCAGACAGCACAAGTGTCAAAAAGGGAATCACATTAACCGACATCCCACCCTGCTGAAAGTGGCTTCCGGGCAGGGTGGGGAGAAGGGTCCGGAAAGAGGGCATGGTGGGATGACATGACATCAATGACGTCACCAAAGGTGCGAAGTGGGGGGGAGTTATGCAGCGTGTGACGTAAATTACAACACAGAAAAAGCGTGGTTTGGGACGTGGCATGCGAGTTTAGGAGGCAGGTAAGTTTGGAAGACCACCACAAAATTCTGGAGACTTGGGATACCTGCATTCATTTCTGTGTCGTATTATTCATACAGACATCTATGTTTCCCAGAATTTACCCAATCCATCACAAATCTTACAGACATTCATGTCATCAAGAGAAAGACAGGGGCAGAACTACCAGGGGAGCAGACCTTGCAACCACAGGGGGCCCCATGTTCTTATTTTTTCTATGACAGATACAGACACCTCCCAGAAAACCACTGTGGGTGAAGCACGGTTAGGGGCCCCATCATAGTCTTGATATGATGGAAGTCTTGCAGTCAATGCCACTGGAGGAGAATGTAGTCAACACGTAAGGTGGCCATACACATCGGATAGATTATGATGTTGACAAACTACCACTGTTGGCATTGTAACCTATTGGTCTGAATGGAAAATTTCCATTGGAGCGTTATGGGCTCCTTACAGTTTAGGAAGCTGATAACATTGTTGCCATGTATAATATGCAGGCAACGAACAATCTTTCAACATAAAGTATAAACTTAACGATCGTTCCTGTGACTGTTGTTGCATGTGTATTGGCACCTTAAGGTCCCACTTCCTGAAGTCAGGTAATTAGTATTTAAAAATTTTGCTGATTGACAAGATGAACAATTATAAAAAATGTTCATTGTGTTTATTACTCATGTTACCACCTGACCCAAACATGGTGTTTCATTGCAATGTGTTCACGTTCATCAAAATAAATAAAACAATGGACAATATATAGTACAAAGATACTAATGAACATGGCTCCCTAATGGCTAAAAGGGTTACAAATACTATGGCTTTTTTCATAGTAACGTTGTTACACAGTAATGAAGGTTGAATAAAGACACAAGTCCATCTAGTCCAACCCTTATACCCTACTCATTAACCCTTCCTAACAGTTGATCCAGAGAATGGCTGAAGAGGGAATAAGTTCTTCCTGACTCCAACAGGGTTATTTAATAAAAGTTCTTATTGTTCAAAATGGTGCAAATTTTACCCCAGCCAATCAGATGTTAGCTTTCAAATGTTAAATAAGATCTGATTGGTTGAGGAAAAATTAGCACCATTTTAAACGATAGGAACTTTTATTGAATCTCCCTGCAAATGGCAACCGGAAAGATCCCTGGATCAACCAGAACGCTATGTATTAATACCAGTAATTCACAATTAGGGAGATTCAATAAAAGTTTGTTAAAAATGGTGCTAATTTTACCCCAAACAATCAGATGTCGTTTTACATTTGAAAGCTAACATCTGATTGGTTGGGGCAAAATTAGCACTATTTTTAACAATAAGACCTAAGGCTGGAGCCATCGTGGCTGTTTACATGAAATTAACCCCTTTTTCAAACACTTAGGGGCATATTTATAAAGGAACGATGTTAGCGCAAAAAAATTACCGCCGCACATCGCGTCCGCGAAAATAGCGCTATCGCCGTATTTATAACGGCGAGCGCTATTCCCGTGATACCTATCGCGGCCGCGATGTGCTGCGGTAATTTTAAGCCCCTTCGCGGCGATACTATATAGTATCGCCGCGAAGGGACTTAAAATCCCTTCCCGACGCCGCTCCTAAGGGGGCGGGGCATACGCCCACCCCGCCCACACCCCCCGCGGCAGCAGCGGCGACCACCTGCCGCCGCCGCCGCTTCCCAGCAGCCCCTCCCAACCTGTTCCCCGTTCGCGGCAATCTCGGAACGGGAGGCTAGGAGGGGCTGCCGGGAAGGGGCGCAGCAGGTGGTCGCGACCACCCGCCGCGCACCCCCTCCCCGGCAACCCCTCCAAGCCCCCCGCCCCGGCCGCTCCCGGGGAGGGGACGGGAGGGAGCCGCTGGGGGGGGTGGAGGCTCCCTCCAGCGGGGCCCTGAGAAGGGCCTTTTGGGGCTTAGGGGGTCCCGCAGCTCGAACCGGGACCCCCCTCCCCGGCCCTTATAAGGGCCCTTGCGGCACTGACAAGTGCCTTTGGCGGGGGTCCCGCAGCTGAAACCGGGACCCCCAGTGCGGCTCTTAAAAGAGCCCTTGGGCGACGTCTTCTTTCTTCCAGTCCCGGCGACACCAGCTCCGCCGAGGCCGCCGACCCCCGAGAGGTACCCCTGCGGCCGCCAGGGGTACCCCCGGCGGGCGCCGGCGACCTCAACGAGACCGATGTTGCCGGCGTCTTGATCCGACGCGACGTCTTCGGACTGGCGACACCAACCCCACTCAGGTCGCCGATGCCAGGCAGACTCACTGCGGCCGCCAGTGAGCCTGCTGGCACCGCCGGCCTCAGCGGAGCGGGTCTGCCTGGCATCGGCGACCTGAGTGGGGTTGGTGTCGCCAGTCGACAGACGTCGCGTCGGATCAAGACGCCGGCAACATCGGTCTCGTTGAGGTCGCCGGCGCCCGCCGGGGGTACCCCTGGCGGCGCGAGGGTACCTCTCGGGGGTCGGCGGCCTCGGCGGAGCTGGTGTCGCCGGACTGGAAGAAAGAAGACGTCGCCCAAGGGCTCTTTTAAGAGCCGCACTGGGGGTCCCGGTTTCAGCTGCGGGACCCCCGCCAAAGGCACTTGTCAGTGCCGCAGGGCCCTTATAAGGGCCGGGGAGGGGTGTCCCGGTTCGAGCTGCGGGACCCCCTAAGCCCCAAAAGGCCCTTCTCAGGGCCCCTGGAGGGAGCCTCCACCCCCCCCAGCGGCTCCCTCCCGTCCCCTCCCCGGAGCGGCCGGGCGGGGGGCTTGGAGGGGTTGCCGGGGAGGGGGTGCGCGCGGGTGGTCGCGACCACCTGCTGCGGCCCCTTCCCGGCAGCCCCTCCTAGCCTCCCGTTCCGATTGCCGCGAACGGAACAGGTTGGGAGGGGCTGCTGGGAAGCGGCGGCGGCGGCAGGTGGTCGCCGCTGCTGGGGCGCGGGGGTGTGTGGCGGGGTGGGCGTATGCCCCGCCCCCTTAGGAGCGGCGTCGGGAAGGGATTTTAAGTCCCTTCGCGGCGATACTAATAGTACCGCCGCGAAGGGGCTTAAAATTACCGGTAAAACAATCCTATATAAAGAGGTGCCAACCTGCTCAGAACTCAGAAGTCATCAGAGTGATGACACAAGAAAGAAGACTTAGGGGTCAAGAGGCTGCGGACATCTGCAACGTGATGCACTAGCCCGACAGTGACATGACCCAGAATAAGCAACATTGGCTGAGTTGGTGTGAGTGGCGATATCGGTGGCAACATCGGAGTAGAAAGAACCACGGGTGGTCCAGGTTTCGAGCGTGGGACCCCAAACAAAGGCACTTGTTAGTAAAAAAAAAGTAATAAAAAAATATGAGAATTACTGGTATTAATACATATACTGAAGTTTTGATTGATCCAGGGTACTTTCCCATTGCCGTTTGGAGTCAGAACCCCCCCCCCTTTTTTTTTTTTAGCTGTTTTTAATTTTTTTGCCTTCCCCTGGATCAACTGTTATGTAGGGTTAAAAAGGAATGTGAAATGGTTGGACTAAATGGACCTATGTCTTTATTCAACCTCAATTACTATGTTACTTGTCAGTGCCTTAAGGGCGCTTATAAGTGTCGGGGAGAGGGTTCTGATTTGAGCTGCAGGACCCTAAAGCCCCAAAAGGCCCTTCCTAGGGCCACAGGGTCATATAGTGCTGGGGAGGGGATCCCGGTGTGAGAGTGGGACCCTTTAAGTCCCAAAAGGCCCTTCCCAGGGCAACAAAGACACTTAACAGTGGCCAGGGAGGGGTGTCCTGGTTCGAGCTGTAGGACTACTTAAGTCCCAAAAGGCCCTTCCCTGGGCCACAAAGTCACTTATCAGTGGTGGGGAGGGGGTCCCAGTTGAGCTGCAGAACCCCTTAAGCCCCAAAAGGCCACAACACATAGTTGGCAACATTTCCCAAAAAATTCTAAGATCACTTAGAAAAAGTGGCATGCACACCACTGTCAGTTTGGACATGCCCTCTTTAGTATAGTATAGTATAGTAAAGTTTCGCCTTCTTTAACGCAGACTTTTCGCCAAATTTGGACTTTTCGCTATTTATAAAGCAGTGATAACCCATAGCGAAAGGTCATTACCACTACATTTCCCTTTTTGCCAAACATCGCTGCAGTAAACGCTCAAGCATATTTATAAAATGCCGAAAAGTATATTTTGCGTTAAGTTCAGCCATTCCAATTGCCAAGTCTGAGGTGGCGAAAACACATAAGTGGCCATTTATTTAGCCTGCCAATGGGTCCATGGAAGGTGTCAGTACATTGTGGAGTGTTTCTCAATACTAATAAGTACTCAGGGAGGTGTTAGACATTTTCCAGCATTACTGTAATAGATGTGGATTCGCTTTTAAAAAAGATCTTTTTTTTTTTTTTTGTAAGGTTACGATTTTCTTTATTTACCAATAAAATCAAATGGGAGTCTGAGGGACATATTTTTTTTTTAAAGGGGCATTTATTTTGCTTTGTCCCCACCCGCCTTTACCACAATTTTTGTAACTTTCCTTTCATCAAAGTTATCAAAAAGGCGAATTTTCATCAAAAGCGAAAATTATCTAGCAAAAAGTAGCACTAAATGCTGAAAAAGCTCAGCACATATGATGGTAAATAGGTAACATCCCTGGTGGATTTTCAAAGTTAAATTGGTTAATACAACTGAACACATCTTTGTTATTTAAAAATAGCCTAACACATGGTGTTTTATTCAGCCAGAGATATAAATAGTGTAAAACTCAAAGGCGAATTTTCTCTATTTTATTAATAGGACATTTTTTAGTATTGCTTATTTTCAGCAAACTGCAGCTAATTATCAAACCAGTTCCATTAATATGGGAACATACCATAGTGCACAAAGGCAAAAGCGAAACGAGGGGTTTATAAATAAGGCAAAAAAAGCACCATTTCCCATTGCGATGTCCTGCGATAGCGAATGGCGAAAATAGCGATCATTTAAAATATGGCCCAAAATGTTAATATGTACTATGTGGGATTGTCATGCAAAATCTGAATGTTGGCAACTATGCAAGGACCTGCAGTGGTGAGGTCAGTGGCGGGCCAGCAATAGAGCCTATACAGTAGTCACTACATAGAAGCCTCATTACAGTTTGGTTACTGCCACTCACATGGAAATTCCCTCTTCCCTTTTACTCCACTCCTAGGAAATGCTGTGTTGGTTATACATTTGCCCTCAGACATAAAAAAAAATTGTAACAATGAAAGAATATTGTTGTCTAATAGCTTTACACTTCTGTTTATAGTAGTAGCTTAAAGAGGCTTTGGATCTATTTTTACTATGCCTATATCTTTGCAAACCTCATTCCGGGAACTCACTTTCTCTCTGCTCTTGTCAAAAGCTGTTAAGCTACAGTAAGTGGTGATTACGTCTGTCACACGAATGGTATAAAACTGCTGTAATAAAAGGACATTTGCAGAATTTTTTTTAGTATTCTGTACCAGTCAAAAGAATTCAGCTGTGACTCACGTGGAGATGTGCGATGATTTATTCAGTAATTACTAATAAATGCTGAAAAGGTGCCATATTATAATTCAGACAATTCATTTGTGTGGTGCTTCGGGTCAGGCTGAATGATGTGTGATTCAACCATCTATCCAATAGCAAAAGGAAAAATAAGAGAAATAAAGACATCCTTTAAGAACCGCAACATATAACACAATTACATGACAGGCTGAGTGGGTAATTGCAGCAGACAATTTACTGTATATGCAGTGGGGGTTTGAGATACGTGTGATAGTGTTGACGTATTGTTGTGGTATATTTTTCACCCCATATGATTTTTAAAATACGGACCTCAAGGTCTCCTTAGCCACCAGCTATGATGTAGACCACAATGTCTTTTTTATTTTGCAAAATCTTTATCTAACCATTTAAGAATATATAAATAGACTTTGTTTTACCTTTAAACATAGAATTTTTAGAACATAATATCCTAAATGGATGAGAGAAAAAAAATACAATTAAAATATATTTGTGTTTGCAACAGGAAAAATGTACCACTTCTATTCAATGCACAAGATCTCTAGAAATGAATTACTAAACTGGGGTGGCACGAAGGCGTTATAAGCGCCGGGGAGGGGGTTCTCGGTTTTGGCTGAGGATCCCCTAAGCTCCCCAAAAGCTCTTTTAAGAGCCCCTGGTGGGGTGTGGGGTCCCTGCCTGTGGAGATGGGGGAGGCCCCCCTGTTAGTGTGCACCCCCCACTGCTAGTGGGACCCTTCCCAGCAGCCCCTCGGACCTGCAGCATGTGCACACACCCCTGCCTTGCCATGGTGACCACCCATGGCGGATTCCCCCTCGACACACCACCTATTCAGCAGCCCCTCACACCCCACCTCAACATCTCCTCCGTGGGCCGCCGGCACACACTGTTTTGTTTTAACCGCAATTCTATATTTACTGTAAATTATCGTGGAGAAAACAGTTTAGCCGCACAAATGACTTGGCCCCTGCTTGAAGTTCGGTGGGGAAGGGAGCTGGACCAGAATGAAGCTGGAACGAGGAGCTGTAAGTAGAGATTGGAAGCGATTTTTAAAGTCAGAATAGCGGTTGGGGGTTGGAGGATATCCCTGCAAGATATAAAAAGTTTGTAAATGCCCTTTTAAGGAGAAAAAATATTATTCTCCCTCTCTACAAAGCTCTGGTTAGGCCTCATTTGGAATATGCGGTGCAGTTTTGGAATCCCATACAGAAAAGTGACATCTTGGAAATGGAGGGAGTTCAGAGAGAGACAACTAAAATAATAAGGGAATGGGGCTTGACTATGCAGGCAGATTAGACACGTTAGGGCAGTTTATAATGGACAAGTGACGATGCGCTGGGATATGATCACTTTATACAAAAATATTAGTGGGATAAAAAAACTCTTTGGTGCAATGTTCACCAATGGGTCATATCAGAGGACATGGACATCCTTTAAGATTGAAGAAAAGAAGTTTCATCTTCAGGTTAGGAAAGGTTTCTTTACAGTGAGAATGGTGAAACTGTCTCCAAGCAGATGTGGTAATGGCATGTTTATTAAATAGCTTTACAGTAAGTTTCTAAAATTAAAAAACATACGGGGAGATTCAATAAAAGTTCTGGTAGCTCCGGCCCGCGGTAGGGTCTGGAGCGTCTGACCTGAGGCGGGCGGGGCCAGCGGGGATGCTGGGAAGTGTAGTCCCGGGTCGCAGCCGCCTCCGGCGAGTTCCCGCGAGAGTCCGTGGGGGCGGGAAGATGACGTCAGAGGTGACGTCATCAAAGTTATTTAAAGGGGCGGAGCACGGGCTCAGGCGCCATTTGTTGAGTGTGGCAGGGAGAAGGATCTTTCCCACTCAGAGCAACACAACACCGGCAAACTTTTAGCGATTGAAGCTATGGAGAACGCTGAGCAGCTGTGGACAGGGTAAGGGAGAGGGTCAGTGCAGAGGGGCGGGTTGGCGCAGGAAGTGTTGGAGGGGGTTCACCGGCTGGGAACCCTCAGACTAGGGCTAGGCCCAATACCAGATCTGCCAGCCGGCTGGCTGGCAGGCCTGTACGCCGATTCGTCGCCCCCGTACGATTGAGCCCCGTTGGATGAACCTACAGGGATTGCAGTGCCCGGACTTCCTTTGGGGGATACCAGACGGGAGTTGATACAGCTGGTCCAGTCTTCGGTCGCTCCAGCTACATGGTCCAGCCACGGTAAGGCTGGTCTGAATGTTAAATTTCTCCGTAGGGAAGGAGATTAACACAAATTCTCAAGCCAGGTTGGATACGTCGGGGCGTCGGGCCTGGTGGCCCAATGCAGGTTGGCAGGTCTGTCTTTCTTTTTCAGATTGTTGGGGTGGAAGGACGCAACCAAAGAGTTCTTATAAGGTCCTATTGAAAGGTTGGAAAATAGAACAGGTGCCCAGTAAGACCAGATGACTATTAATATAGACTGTAATGAGTTTATAGGAACGTTACCTGTAGTCTGTAGTTCAACATATGAGGCTAAGCTATTTGAAGCCAGATTTGCGTGGCCTTTTTCGGGGCAATGAGAATAGGGGAATTAGTCTCTGCTAGTTCTAAGCGCCCAGGAGGTTTAAAGTTGGAAGATGTTTTTATTTCCCAGCCATCTGTTAGGGTTAGGATAAGCTGCTCAAAAACAGACCCCTTTGGCGAAGGGGAATGGTTTTATATTTCCTCTTTCCTCTTTGGTGCCCAGTTCAAGCGATTGGTGGTTTCGCAGCAGTTAGAGCGGCTTCCCCGGTTTTTATCACATGCAGATGGAAAACCTCTTTCCAGATACCAATTTGAGGTAGTACTACGTAAGGCCCTTGTGCAGTTAGGCCTCCATCCTCAGGAGTTTGGTACGCATTCCTTTAGAATAGGAGCAGCGACTGAAGCCCATTCTTTAGGTTTTTCAGAGGAAGGGTTCGTAGGTTGGGCGCTGGCGCGATATATACGCCCTGAACTGGCTATTAATTGATTTTTCTTTTTAGGGACTCGTCAACCTTTGTCTGGCTAGTAGGACTCTCATACCTTCTGGGGGCCCAAAGTGCAGATGTGCGACCAGGAGGACGGAACCTTGGATTTCGAACGGCTTCAGTATTGGAAGGGAATTAGGGGGTTGGCTTGGTGGCAAGTACTAGTCGAAGTAGTTCAGATTAGAAGGGCTGACCGGGTCCCACAGTGTTGGTAATCCACGCTTCCGGCAACGACCTCGTTGGAATCGGCTGTCGGACCTGTTATTTTAATGAAAGCAGACTTTCAGCGCTTTCGATCCTTCTTTAAGGAGGTAGTGATCGTTTGGTCAGAGGTCGTTCCCAGGGTACACTGGCAGGGGGCAAGAGACCAGGGGCCGTAGAAAAGGCTAGGAGAGTCCTCAACCACCGGATCTCCAGATTGTCGGCGCAAGGGGGGTTGTCATCAGGCATCGCCAGCTGGAGGCGGATAATAGGTCTCTCATGAGACAGGATGGGGTCCACTTAAATGACATTGGGCTTGACATTTTTTACAGGTTTACAAGATGGTATAGAGCAGGCACTATACTTGTTGGGTGGCGGACGGAGTTCCGTGTAGGCTTCAGCAACTCCTTGGTGGCGGAAGCATCCTTGCGAAGGTTATGTTTGGAGCCGTACATGCCCTCTGGGGTCAGAGGCGTGGCATTTAGCATTGGCTACGGCTCGGGGACTTATGGGTAATTAACATGCAAGGATGCATAAATTATGTTTTGAATATTAATTGATCACAGTTTGTAATGTGTCAATTAATAAAAGCTGTGGCCTTATGTTTCACCCAACAAGGTTGTCTGACTGTTCTTTAACACAAAGTAAGTGTTTGAAAAAGGGGTTAATTTCATTGTAAACAGCCACGATGGCTCCAGCCTTAGGTCTGGTAGCTCCAGCCCGCGGTAGGGACCAGATCATCTGACCTGAGGCGGGTGGGGCCAGCGGGGGATGCTGGGAAGGGTGTCCCGGGTAGCGGCCGCCTCCTGGCGAGTTCCCACGAGAGTCGGCCGCGGCGTGCGTATGACGTCATCACGTCATTGCGCGAGCCTGGATTGGCCGCGGCCGGTCTCGCGGGAGGCGGGAAGATGACGTCAGAGGTGACGTCATCAAAGTTATTTAAAGGGGCGGAGCACGAGGCTTGGGCACCATTTTGTTGAGTGCTGGCAGGGAGAAGGATCTTCCCCACCCTCCCACCCTATAGTTATATGGTTTTGAAAAGTATTGGTTAATGGTTTATTATAAGGGGGAAAAAAAAGGTTTGTTGGAGTCACAGCTGGCGGATGCATCCTTGCGAAGGTTATGTTTCTTGCGAGGTTATGTTTGGAGCCGTTACATGCTCTGGGGATCCAGAGGCGTGGCATTTAGATTGGCTATGGCTCGGGGACTTATGGTTAATACATGCAAGGATGCATAAATTATGTTTTGAATATTTTAAATTGATCACATATTGTAATATGTCAATTAATAAAAGCTGTGGCCTATGTTTCACCCAACAAGTGTGTCCGACTGTTCTTTAACACAAAGTAAGGGGCATATTTATAAAGGTTCGTTAACTTTTCCGGCCGTTTTTGCGGACATTAACGCATAAATCGCGTTTACCGCGATTTATTAAAGTCCGAAAACGGCGCGAAAAGTTAACCTTTCGCGGCGATACTTACCTGTTACCGCCGCTTCTATTTATAAAGGGCGGTACTGGTTTCGCTCGGCTAGTATCGGCTGTTTTACTTGCCACCTTGAAGGTGGCGAAGTCAGCCGATACTAACCTCCCGCGGCGGGATGGGCAGGCGCCGCCGCTTCCCAGCAGCCCCTTCCAACCCGTTCGCGGCAATCTCGGAACGGGAGGCTAGGAGGGGCTGCCGGGAAGGGGCCACAGCAGGTGGTCGCGACCACCCGCCGCGCACCCCCTCCCCGGCAACCCCTCCAAGCCCCCGCCCCGGCGCTCCGGGGAGGGGACGGGAGGGAGCCGCTGGGGGGGGTGGAGGCTCCCTCCAGCGGGGCCCTGAGAAGGGCCTTTTGGGGCTTAGGGGGTCCCGCAGCTCGAACCGGGACCCCCCTCCCCGGCCTTATAAGGGCCCTTCGGCACTGACAAGTGCTTGGCGGGGGTCCCGCAGCTGAAACCGGGACCCCCAGTGCGGCTCTTAAAAGAGCCCCTGGGCGACGTCTCTTTTTCAGTCCCGGCGACACCAGCTCCGCCGAGGCCGCCGACCCCCGAAGGTAACCCTGCGGCCGCCAGGGGTACCCCCGGGGGCGCCGGCGACTCAACGAGGCCGATGTTGCCGGCGTCTTGACCCGACGCGACGTCTTCGGACTGGCGACACCAAACCCACTCAGGTCGCCGATGCCAGGCAGACTCACTGCGGCCGCCAGTGAGCCTGCTGGCAACGCCGGCCTCAGCGGAGCCGATGTTGCCAGCCGCTTCTTTCTTCTTTCTCAGCCATCTACTGCGATGGCATCTGAGTTCCGCGGCGGAAAGCTCCTCTTTATATAGGTTTGCAGAAATCCATAATCCGTTTCTGATTGGTCAATTTTAATACTTGCTTTACATTAACCAATCAGATTTCAGAACTTTCCAGAAAATCGCCTACTGCGGCCGCCAGTGAGCCTGCTGGCACCGCCGGCCTCAGCGGAGCAGATTTCTGGAAAGTTCTGAAATCTGATTGGTTAATGTAAAGCAAGTATTAAAAATTGACCAATCAGAAACGGATTATGGATTTCTGCAAACCTATATAAAGAGGAGCTTTCCGCCGCGGAACTCAGATGCCATCGCAGTAGATGGCTGAGAAAGAAGAAAGAAGCGGCTGGCAACATCGGCTCCGCTGAGGCCGGCGTTGCCAGCAGGCTCACTGGCGGCCGCAGTGAGTCTGCCTGGCATCGGCGACCTGAGTGGGTTTGGTGTCGCCAGTCCGAAGACGTCGCGTCGGGTCAAGACGCCGGCAACATCGGCCTCGTTGAGTCGCCGGCGCCCCCGGGGGTACCCCTGGCGGCCGCAGGGTTACCTTCGGGGGTCGGCGGCCTCGGCGGAGCTGGTGTCGCCGGGACTGAAAAAGAAGACGTCGCCCAGGGGCTCTTTTAAGAGCCGCACTGGGGGTCCCGGTTTCAGCTGCGGGACCCCCGCCAAGCACTTGTCAGTGCCGAAGGGCCCTTATAAGGCCGGGGAGGGGGGTCCCGGTTCGAGCTGCGGGACCCCCTAAGCCCCAAAAGGCCCTTCTCAGGGCCCCGCTGGAGGGAGCCTCCACCCCCCCCCAGCGGCTCCCTCCCGTCCCCTCCCCGGGAGCGCCGGGGCGGGGGCTTGGAGGGGTTGCCGGGGAGGGGGTGCGCGGCGGGTGGTCGCGACCACCTGCTGTGGCCCCTTCCCGGCAGCCCCTCCTAGCCTCCCGTTCCGAGATTGCCGCGAACGGGTTGGAAGGGGCTGCTGGGAAGCGGCGGCGCCTGCCCATCCCCGCCGCGGGAGGTTAGTATCGGCTGACTTCGCCACCTTCAAGGTGGCGAAGTAAAACAGCCGATACTAGCCGAGCGAAACCAGTACCGCCGCTTTATAAATAGAAGCGGCGGTAACAGGTAAGTATCGCTGCGAAAGGTTAACGCTTCGTTAACTTTTCGCGGCCGTTTTCGGACTTTAATAAATCGCGGTAAACGCGATTTATGCGTTAATGTCCGCAAAAACGGCCGCGAAAAGTTAACGAACCTTTATAAATATGCCCCTTACTTTGTGTTAAAGAACAGTCGGACACACTTGTTGGGTGAAACATAAGGCCACAGCTTTTATTAATTGACATATTACAATATGTGATCAATTTAAAATATTCAAAACATAATTTATGCATCCTTGCATGTTAATTAACCATAAGTCCCCGAGCCATAGCCAATGCTAAATGCCACGCCTCTGGATCCCCAGAGGGCATGTAACGGCTCCAAACATAACCTTCGCAAGGAAAACATAACCTTCGCAAGGATGCATCCGCCAGCTGTGACTCCAACAAACCCTTTTTTCCCCCCTTATAATAAACCATTAACCAATACTTTTCAAAACCATATAACTATAGGGTGGGAGGGTGGGGAAGATCCTTCTCCCTGCCAGCACTCAACAAAATGGTGCCCAAGCCTCGTGCTCCGCCCCTTTAAATAACTTTGATGACGTCACCTCTGACGTCATCTTCCCGCCTCCCGCGAGACCGGCCGCGGCCAATCCAGGCTCGCGCAATGACGTGATGACGTCATACGCACGCCGCGGCCGGACTCTCGTGGGAACTCGCCAGGAGGCGGCCGCTACCCGGGACTACCCTTCCCAGCATCCCCCGCTGGCCCCACCCGCCTCAGGTCAGATGATCTGGTCCCTACCGCGGGCTGGAGCTACCAGACCTAAGGCTGGAGCCATCGTGGCTGTTTACATGAAATTAACCCCTTTTTCAAACACTTACTTTGTGTTAAAGAACAGTCAGACACACTTGTTGGGTGAAACATAAGGCCACAGCTTTTATTAATTGACACATTACAACATGTGATCAATTTAAAATATTCAAAACATAATTTATGCATCCTTGCATGTTAATTAACCATAAGTCCCCGAGCCGTAGCCAATGCTAAATGCCACGCCTCTGGATCCCCAGAGGGCATGTAACGGCTCCAAACATAACCTTCGCAAGGATGCATCCGCCACCAAGGAGTTGCTGTAAGCCTACACGGAACTCCGTCCGCCACCCAACAAGTATAGTGCCTGCTCTATACCATCTTGTAAACCTGTAAGAAAAATGTCAAGCCCAATGTCATTTAAGTGGACCCCATCCTGTCTCATGAGAGACCTATTATCGCCCTCCAGCTGGCGATGCCTGATGACAACCCCCCTTGCGACCTGACAAATCTGGAGATCCTGGTGTTGAGGACTCTCCTAGCCTTTTCTACGGCCCCTTGGTCTCTTGCCCCCTGCCAGTGTACCCTGGGAACGACCTCTGACCAAACGATCACTACCTCCTTAAAGAAGGATCGAAAGCGCTGAAAGTCTGCTTTCATTAAAAATAACAGGTCCGACAGCCGATTCCAACAGAGGTCGTTGCCGGAAGCGTGGATTACCAACACTGTGGGACCCGGGTCAGCCCTTCTAATCTGAACTACTTCGACTAGTACTTGCCACCAAGCCAACCCCCTAATTCCCTTCCAATACAGTGAAGCCGTTCGAAATCCAAGGTTCCGTCCTCCTGGTCGCACATCTGCACTTTGGGCCCCCAGAGAAGGTATGAGAGTCCTACTAGCCAGACAGAAGGTTGACGAGTCCCTAAAAAAGAAAAATCAATTAATAGCCAGTTCAGGGCGTATATATCGCGCCAGCGCCCTAACCTACGAACCCTTTCCTCTGAAAAACCTAAAGAATGGGCTTCAGTCGCTGCTCCTATTCTAAAGGAATGCGTACCAAACTCCTGAGGATGGAGGCCTAACTGCACAAGGGCCTTACGTAGTACTACCTCAAATTGGTATCTGGAAAGAGGTTTTCCATCTGCATGTGATAAAAAACCGGGGGAAGCCGCTCTAACTGCTGCGAAACCACCAATCGCTTGAACTGGGCACCAAGAAGAGGAAAGAGGAAATATAGAAAACCATTCCCCTTCGCCAAAGGGGTCTGTTTTTGAGCAGCTTATCCTAACCCTAACAGATGGCTGGGAAATAAAAACATCTTCCAACTTTAAACCTCCTGGGCGCTTAGAACTAGCAGAGACTAATTCCCCTATTCTCATTGCCCCGAAAAAGGCCAGCGCAAATCTGGCTTCAAATAGCTTAGCCTCATATGTTGAACTACAGACTACAGGTAACGTTCCTATTAAACTCATTAACAGTCTATAATTAATAGGTCATCTGGTCTTACTGGGCACCTGTTCTATTTTCCAACCTTTCAATATGGACCTTATAATGAACTCTTTGGTTGCGTCCTTCCACCCCAACAATCTGAAAAAGAAAGACAGACCTGCCAACCTGCATTGGGCCACCAGGCCCGACGCCCCGACGTATCCAACCTGGCTTGAGAATTTGTGTTAATCTCCTTCCCTACGGAGAAATTTAACCATTCAGACCATGCCTTACCGTGGCTGGACCATGTAGCTGGAGCGACCGAAGACTGGACCAGCTGTATCAACTCCCGTCTGGTATCCCCCAAAGGAAGTCCGGGCACTGCAATCCCTGTAGGTTGGCATCCAGACGGGGCTCAATCGTACGGGGGCGACGGATCGGCGTACAGGCCTGCCAGCCAGCCGGCTGGCAGATCTGGTATTGGGCCTAGCCCTAGTCTGAGGGTTCCCAGCCGGTGAACCCCTCTCCAACACTTCCTGCAGCCAACCCGCCCCCTCTGCACTGACCCTCTCCCTTACCCTGTCCAGCAGCTGCTCAGCGTTCTCCATAGCTTGCAATCGCTAAAAGTTTGCCGGTGTTGTGTTGCTCTGAGTGGGAGAAGATCCTTCTCCCTGCCAGCACTCAACAAAATGGCGCCTGAGCCTCGTGCTCCGCCCCTTTAAATAACTTTGATGACGTCACCTCTGACGTCATCTTCCCGCCTCCCACGGGACTCTCGCGGGAACTCGCCAGGAGGCGGCTGCGACCCGGGACTACACTTCCCAGCATCCCCCGCTGGCCCCGCCCGCCTCAGGTCAGACGCTCCAGACCCTACCGCGGGCCGGAGCTACCAGAACTTTTATTGAATCTCCCCGTATGTTTTTTAATTTTAGAAACTTACTGTAAAGCTATTTAATAAACATGCCATTACCACATCTGCTTGGAGACAGTTTCACCATTCTCACTGTAAAGAAACCTTTCCTAACCTGAAGATGAAACTTCTTTTCTTCCAATCTTAAAGGATGTCCACATGTCCTCTGATATGACCCATTGGTGAACATTGCACCAAAGAGTTTATTTTATGGCCCACTAATATTTTTGTATAAAGTGATCATATCCCAGCGCAATCGTCACTTGTCCATTATAAACTGCCCTAACGTGTCTAATCTGCCTGCATAGTCAAGCCCCATTCCCTTATTATTTTAGTTGTCCTTCTCTGAACTCCCTCCATTTCCAAGATGTCACTTTTCTGTATGGGATTCCAAAACTGCACCGCATATTCCAAATGAGGCCTAACCAGAGCTTTGTAGAGAGGGAGAATAATATTTTTCTCCCTTAAAAGGGCATTTACAAACTTTTTATATCTTGCAGGGGATATCCTCCAACCCCCAACCGCTATTCTGACTTTAAAAATCGCTTCCAATCTCTACTTACAGCTCCTCGTTCCAGCTTCATTCTGGTCCAGCTCCCCTTCCCACCGGAACTTCAAGCAGGGGGCCAAGTCATTTGTGCGGCTAAACTGTTTTCTCCACGATAATTTACAGTAAATATAGAATTGCGGTGAAAACAAAACAGTGTGTGCCGGCGGCCCACGGAGGAGATGTTGAGGTGGGGTGTGAGGGGCTGCTGAATAGGTGGTGTGTCGAGGGGGGGATCCGCCATGGGTGGTCACCATGGCAAGGGCAGGGGTGTGTGCACATGCTGCAGGTCCGAGGGGCTGCTGGGAAGGGTCCCACTAGCAGGTGGGGGGTGCACACTAACAGGGGGGCCTCCCCCATCTCCACAGGCAGGGACCCCACACCCCACCAGGGGCTCTTAAAAGAGCTTTTGGGAGCTTAGGGGATCCTGCAGCTCAAAACCGAGAACCCCCTCCCCGGCGCTTATAAGCGCCTTCGTGCCACCCCAGTTTAGTAATTCATTTCTAGAGATCTTGTGCATTGAATAGAAGTGGTACATTTTTCCTGTTGCAAACACAAATATATTTTAATTGTATTTTTTTCTCTCATCCATTTAAGGATATTATGTTCTAAAAATTCTATGTTTAAAGGTAAAACAAAGTCTATTTATATATATCTTAAATGGTTAGATAAAGATTTTGCAAAATAAAAAAGACATTGTGGTCTACATCATAGCTGGTGGCTAAGGAGACCTTGAGGTCCGTATTTTAAAAATCATATGGGGTGAAAAATATTACCACAACAAATACGTCAACACGTATCACACGTATCTCAAACCCCCACTGCATATACAGTAAATTGTCTGCTGCAATTACCCACTCAGCCTGTCATGTAATTGTGTTATATGTTGCGGTTCTTAAAGGATGTCTTTATTTCTCTTATTTTCCTTTTGCTATTGGATAGATGGTTGAATCACACATCATTTCAGCCTGACCCGAAGCACCACACAAATGAATTGTCTGAATTATAATATGGCACCTTTTCAGCATTTATTAGTAATTACTGAATAAATCATCGCACATCTCCACGTGAGTCACAGCTGAATTCTTTTGACTGGTACAGAATACTAAAAAAAAATTCTGCAAATGTCCTTTTATTACAGCAGTTTTATACCATTCTGTGTGACAGACGTAATCACCACTTACTGTAGCTTAACAGCTTTTGACAAGAGCAGAGAGAAAGTGAGTTCCCGGAATGAGGTTTGCAAAAGATAATAGGCATAGTAAAAATAGATCCAAAAGCCTCTTTAAGCTACTACTATAAACAGAAGTGTAAAGCTATTAGACAAGCAATATTCTTTCATTGTTACAATTTTTTTTTATGTCTGAGGGCAAATGTTATAACCACAAGCAGTTTCCTAGGAGTGGAGTAAAAGGGAAGAGGGAATTTCCATGTGAGTGGCAGTAACACAAACTGTAATGAGGCTTCTATGTAGTGACTACTGTATAGGCTCTATTGCTGGCCCGCCACTGACGCTCACCACTGCAGGTCCTTGCATAGTTGCCAACATTCAGATTTTGCATGACAATCCCACATAGTACAGTATTAACATTTTGGGCCATATTTATAAATGATCGCTATTTTCGCCATTCGCTATCGCAGGACATCGCAATGGGAAATGGTGCTTTTTTTGCCTTATTTATAAAACCCCTCGTTTTCGCTTTTGCCTTTGTGCACTATGGTATGTTCCCATATTAATGGAACTGGTTTGATAATTAGCTGCAGTTTGCTGAAAATAAGCAATACTAAAAAATGTCCTATTAATAAAATAGAGAAAATTCGCCTTTGAGTTTTACACTATTTATATCTCTGGCTGAATAAAACACCATGTGTTAGGCTATTTTTAAATAACAAAGATAGGTGTTCAGTGTGTATTAACCAATTTAACTTTGAAAATCCACCAGGGAGTGTTACCTATTTACCATCATATGTGCTGAGCTTTTTCAGCATTATTAGTGCTACTTTTTGCTAGATAATTTTCGCTTTTGATGAAAATTCGCCTTTTTGATAACTTTGATGAAAGGAAAAGTTACAAAAATTGTGGTAAAGGCTGGTGGGGACAAAGCAAAAATAATGCCCCTTTAAAAAAAAAATATGTCCCTCAGACTCCCATTTGATTTTATTGGTAAATAAAGAAAATCGTAACCTTACAAAAAAAAAAAAAAAAGATCTTTTTTAAAAGCGAAATCTCACATCGTATTACAGTAAATGCTGGAAAATAGTCTAACACCTCCCTGAGTACTTATTAGTATTGAGAAACACTCCACAATGTACTGACACCTTCCATGGACCCATTGGCAGGCTAAATAAATGGCCACTTATGTGTTTTCGCCACCTCAGACTTGGCGAATTGGAATGGCTGAACTTAACGCAAAAATATACTTTTCGGCATTTTATAAATATGCTTGAGCGGTTACTGCAGCGATGTTTGGCAAAAAGCGAAATGTAGTGGTAATGACCTTTCGCTATTGGTTATCACTGCTTTATAAATAGCGAAAAGTCCAAATTTGGCGAAAAGTCTGCGTTAAAGAAGGCGAAACTTATACTATACTATACTATACTAAAAGAGGGCATGTCCAAAACTGACAGTGGTGTGCATGCCACTTTTTCTAAGTGATCTTAGAATTTTTTGGGAAATGTTGCCAACTATGTGTTGTGGCCTTTTGGGGCTTAAGGGGTTCTGCAGCTCAAACTGGGACCCCCTCCCCAACACTGATAAGTGACTTTGTGGCCCAGGGAAGGGCCTTTTGGGACTTAAGTAGTCCTACAGCTCGAACCAGGACACCCCTCCCTGGCACTGTTAAGTGTCTTTGTTGCCCTGGGAAGGGCCTTTTGGGACTTAAAGGGTCCCACTGCTCACACCGGGATCCCCCTCCCCAGCACTTATAAGTGACCCTGTGGCCCTAGGAAGGGCCTTTTGGGGCTTTAGGGTCCTGCAGCTCAAATCAGAACCCCTCTCCCCGACACTTATAAGCGCCCTTAAGGCACTGACAAGTAACATAGTAATTGAGGTTGAATAAAGACATAGGTCCATTTAGTCCAACCATTTCACATTCCTTTTTAACCCTACATAACAGTTGATCCAGGGGAAGGCAAAAAAATTAAAAACAGCTAAAAAAAAAAAAGGGGGGGGGGGTTCTGACTCCAAAACGGCAATGGGAAAGTATCCCTGGATCAATCAAAACTTCAGTATATGTATTAATACCAGTAATTCTCAATATTTTTTTATTACTTTTTTTTTACTAACAAGTGCCTTTGTTTGGGGTCCCACAGCTCGAAACCTGGACCACCCGTGGTTCTTTCTACTCCGATGTTGCCACCGATATCGCCACTCACACCAACTCAGCCAATGTTGCTTATTCTGGGTCATGTCACTGTCGTGGCTAGTGACATCAACGTTGCAGATGTCGCAAGCCTCTTGACCCCTAAGTCTTCTTTCTTGTGTCATCACTCTGATGACTTCTGAGTTCTGAGCAGGTTGGCACCTCTTTATATAGGATTGCTGAAGGACCAAATCCAATTGTGATTGCTTAATATTTCAAATCTTGCAATCACGTGATCACATTAACCAGTCATATCTTAATAAAATATTAAAATATGATTGGTTAATGTGTGATTGCTATATTGGTGTCGTTGGCGATATCGTTGGCAACGTCGGAGAAGAAAGAAGACACTGGAGACCTGAAAAGGTCCTTTTCAGGAACGGGGGTAGTCCAGGTTTCAAGCTGCCTTTCTAAGAGCCAATGGGGTACTGGTTTCGAGCTGCAGGACCCCCAACAAAGGCACTTGTCAGCGCCGCAAGTGCACTTGTCAGTGACACAAGGGCACTTATACGTGCCAGGGAGAGGGGTCCCATTTTGAACTGCGGGACCTTTAAAGCCCCAAAAGGCACTTGTCAGTGCACAAGGGCACTTATCAGTGCTGGGGAGAGGAGTCCCAGGCACCAATACAACTGATGGCAGAAACAAACCGAAGAAACAAATTAATAAATAAACAAAAAAATTCATGAAGAAACAAAAATTTCCGGAAACGTGTGTATGGAAAACCCCCGAATGGCCTGAAGAAGCCTGCGAATGATCCAGCACCAGCTTCTCTGACAGTCTCCGGTGCATCCAAACTCCCTTGCATGCATGCGTGCACAATACAAGGGACTGTGGATACGTTGAAGACTGTCAGTAGCGTTGGAGTCTGCCAGCAGTGCAGAGGCAATAGGACACATCATTGTCCTGTTACCCTCATCAAATATGATCGCAGCTCATACAAGATAGAGGAAGTACAAATATTGTGTTAGTGGATACACTTGATATTTAAGTGCCACAATTGCATCCCTATGACGCACTTATCTTGTGCCATCGAGGAAGTCCACGAACATGGATAAAATGTATCTGGCGAGATATTTTTAATGGCCCTCAATCTCCTCTACTTCTCCTAAGCACATGGTGGTTTGACCTTGGGTATTGTATGCTGGTGATCCATGCCTTACTGCTGATATTGCTTTCATATTTTGCCCTGAAGTTTCCTGGAATCTTTCGGGGGCAGGAGCGTGCTAAATGACCTGGAGCACCACAGTATAGACAGAGACCCTCTGAATGTCTTTTTGGTTAGAGGTTCTTCTTCATTAATCTGGGAAGCAGGGAGACTGGCACGAGGAGAAGACCTTGGAACAGAAGAGACAAACTGTTTTTCTTGAAGCGATTCTGATGAGCAACTCAATCGACTCATCAAGACATGATGAGTGAGATGATTCACTAGAATATCTTTGATGGAATCTGAAAGAGCAAGCTGCAATTAGAATAGTTTGTGCACTAGGATTATTTTATTTGTATGTATTTTATTTTTGGTCACTAGTTGCAATGTAGTGTGAAGGTACAAAAACAACACATTTTATTTTTTATATATTGTTTATGTCAACATCTTAGCCAAAGACCCTGACTGGTTTAAGAGCAGTATCAAGGAGGCCATTTCAACACCAATTGCCTACCATGTAGAATGCTGTTTTAATGCCCTACCATGGGCATTTTAATATCACCTCTTAGCTACAGTGCAATGAAAGTCTTACATTCAGGTAATCCTTGACACCTGGCTGTTATATGCTGAGAGACACATTCCAGGGTATTCATTTAGCCAATCACGGATGCGGCTGCGGGCTTCTCAGAATGCCGGGGGAGAGAGGGAAGGTAAGTAGAGTTCTGGTCACTTTCTTAAAATAATTTTTATGCGGTTGGGGCTGGGGGAAGTTGTTCTATTACATGGTCAAGGGGTTTTATGCTAGGGGGAGGGATAGCAAAACGGAAGGGAGAGGGAGGGGGGAGAAGGGCTGCAGTACGCATGCCAAACTTCTCCCGGAGGCCAGGTAGGAGGGAGAGTCCTATATGGACTCTGCTATCCTCCTAGTGGGCAGTTTATGGGACTTTGGGGGGGACTACAGGAGAACATTATGGAGCTGGGATGTTAGGTAAGGATTAAGCTACACTACATGATCGGGCCAGTAGTGGGGGGGATTATAGTTTTGGGGGTGGACATGCCCTTTAATTTCAAGCCAAGTTGATCTAACTGAAAGGATAAGTACACTGTTAAAACAAGTTAAGTGTAATTGGAAGCAGCAGCGTTAACTAATCATCTTTTGTGCTGATGTAAAGTTGCTGACAAATGGACTGTGCTTTTTTGGACCTGAATAAGGAGTTTCAGCAACTCACAGAGGAGTTCCTGGATGTAAAGGCGCGGTATCGCCTTTTAGTTATACTGCTCCTTTAACGATCCGTTTAACGGCCAGTTAAACTGATTGTTCATTTCTGATCAGTTTAGCTACCGTTAATTTACGATCCCCATAGAATACATTGCAGTGATTTAATACCGCAAGGTATTCTACAATCAAATGTTCATTACTTGACGAACGTTTGGCGTCCATTACTTTAGTTCAAGTTCAAGCACTTTATTGTCATTGTGTAACAACATTTGGCCATAAATGTACAACAGCCATACATTTATGGCCACAGTCGCACATTATCGATAACGCACGCCATCACTAAATTGCAATACTGCACGTTTACAAATAGGGCCCATAGTTACTTATTCAGAAAATTCCACTATTGCAGTTTAGATTCCCACAAAGCAACCAATGCAGGAAAGGCAGGTTCAATAATTATCTTTTAAAATACCTTTCAGAGAAGGAGAACTAAACTTATTTTAAATCCTAATATGAAAGCTCTTTCCCCCAGAACACGCATTCTTCTCTAGTAAGTTGCATTTAGTTCATGTAAGTAATAGATTCTGTAACAAAGGAGGTTTCCATGTTGTTGCCAGTTCAACTCACAGCCCATGTTGGCTTCAAAGAGCCACGCCCCCTGGCCCCAATATTCACTGTCTCTATGCAGTTTCTTTATTCTGTATGTCTGGTGGTACAACATATAAATGCCATGTTTTTAGGAACACACAACCCAAGAAGTCACAGATTCATATAACCTGGCTTACTTATGAAGCAATAAAAAAATACTGTCTGAGTTTATTGCTTTTTTTGTTTTGTTTGCATCAAGTTTCTGGAAAAATATTAAGTTTCTATGTACAAACTTTCAGAGAGATTCAATAAAAGTTCTTATTGTTTAAAATGGTGCTAATTTTTCCCCAACCAATCAGAACTTATGTAACATTTGAAAGCTAACATCTGATTGGTTGGGGCAAAATTAGCACCATTTTAAACGATAAGAACTTTTATTGAATAACCCCCTTTATATATAGCAGCTTTGTTTTTATTTACCAACCAGCGTGAAATGCTGACAGACTTCCTGGAGCAATACAAAATAGTCATCTGATTTTACTAACATGTTTTACAGCAAGATAAAGATTCTAAATGTACTTACATCTTCTGCATGTGCAGCGGTGGCTCACTGCTAAAGAAACACAGAAGCCCTTTGGGTCGCAGGTTCAAATCCCCAGGCTTACTACTTTTTTTTTTTTTGGCTCCATTAGGTTTCTAGCAAAAGATTACTATTCAACATATACTAGAGCTCTTGTGGGATAGTGGTAGCTAGCAAGCCGCCTTTTTATCAAGATGCATTACACAAGGTTTCAGGTTCGATTCCCCAGACTTACTTTTATTTTTCAAAATTCTGTTTCTTATATCCATGCTAGTTAAGAAATAAAATGCAAAATGCTTTTTTTTTGTATGAAAAGCAAAGGAATTTATCATTGTTAGGGACAGGAGCATTTGTAACATGTTTACAAAATAAACGCACTTAAATCTGTGTTCTTTGTCAGAGGAAGAAATGTAAAATGATTGTCTGTCAGCTTCCAGGAAGCAAGGCTTCAGCTTCCTGTGAAATGTACTGCATACACTTAGCTGGGTGTTTCCAGCTAGGGTGGATTATGGGAGCTGACCCCTGGTACCTACAGGTTTTTTTCATAATTCACCCAGCAGCCACAGCAAAGAGAGCCGTGACACACAGTTTGTGGTATCTTTAGGAATGTGCTCTTTCTATTGGGGCAACGTTGTCTGGAGACTTTAGTTCCCCTTTAAAAGAATACATGGAATACAACTTCGACTAAAGATACATGGTTGGAAGCAGTTCTAGAATAGAATGGAAATTTCCCACAGACTGGCCTTTCTAGTACGGATGTATAGTTAAAATATTGCAGAAACATCTAAGGTTCTATTTTAGGGTTGCCTGACCAATTCCGCCCTTTTTTGCCTGGGCTACACAGCCGCATTGGACCCAGCACACAGTACACTGCTGTTAAATGGCTTACATCAATAAAATCTGGAAAACTATGGGGCATTTTTATAAATGATAGTTAACTTTTCGCAGCCGAGTTTCCAGCCATTTTTTTCCGCAAAAAAACGCTATTAACACGATTTATATATATGCGAAATCTGGCGGCAAACTTTTCAGTGCCCCCGTTTGGAGGGTCCCTCTGCCCCTACCGGCGGGTCCCTCCCTTCCCCTCTCCACGAGAGTATGAGGCAGGGGTCTTGGAGGGGAAGGGGTCGCTGTGGGTGGTCGCATCTGCCGAAGGGGGGGCAGTATCGCCACAAAGATATATTAAATTACCTCTGCACATCGTGCCTGTGAAACTTTTCACTGTGATGTGCTCACCATCTCTGAGAAAGGGGAAGTTACCACGAAACGCATCAGGCCACGCCCCCTCCCTCTGCGTCCCCCTCTCCTCCTTCATCAGAGGTATTGTGTTCAAGTTTGATGCTGTTTTAATTATTTAGAATAAATGTGAAGTTTTATTTATCTGCTGGAGCTTCATGCAGCTTGCTTCTGGATCAGTTTCTCCTGACCTTTTATTCTTGATGTGCAGTTTTCTTTGCAAAAATCACAAGCTAGTAATTTGGAAAAAATCACCCACAAAAAGTGTAAAATGCATTATTGTGTAATTTTCTACGCAGTCCCATCGACTTGTATTGGTGTCCATTGGTGTTGTAAAAATGCATGCAGCTTTGTAGTATCGCCACGCTATTCAATGCAATGCACTGGTAGAAACACATTGAATTGTATAGGAAATTAATGCGTTATCGCATACTATGTGCGTTGTGTTACAATGCTCAAGTGTGTATGAGCCCTAAAGGTTTTCTATGATTGATTTGAACTTTTCTGGAATAATTATGGAATATGGGACGGGCGCATATTTGTAGAGATGGCCGAAACTCACTAGTTCTGCTCCGTTTTCGGATTCCCGGATCTAGGAAAATCCAGAAAATCCGAAAGAATTTTCGATAATTTTCGAATGTACGAATCTATTTTCGATAATTTTGAAAATAGCCTTGAACGTTTGAAAATTCTCGAAAATACGATTGCAGACCATTTTCGAGTTTCTGATCGTATTTTTGAGGATTTTCGATCGTTTGATGCTAATTTCGAAAATTATGGAAAATTTGTTCCGAAGTCGCGGAATCCAGACGGATCATTCAGATTTCAGAACCGAGGAGTTTCGTGTCGGACCCGAATACCATCTCTACATATTTGTAAAGTTGCAGTATTTATGCCATCAGCCACACAATATGATTATATTAGGGCCTATGAGGGAACTAATAAATGATTGTTGTATTTAGTAATGAACAACAGTTTGCTCGCATACAGGGTTATTTAATAAAAGTTCTTAAAGTTTAAAATGGGGCTAATTTTCTCCCAACCAATCATATGATAGCTTTCAAATGCTATCATCAAAAGATCTGATTGGTTTGGGCAAAATTAGCCCCATTTTAAACGATAAGAACTTTTATTGAATCTCCCTGATAGTTTTTTGCAGAGGAGGTGTACTTTAAATCCCTAACAGCAAACAGGGATCAGCACTAGATGGCAGCAGCTACCTGTGGCCAATTTCTACTTAATAATAGTTTCTTACAATAGTTTTAATCTAGATTAATTCTACAGTGGTTTTCTAGGGGGAGGTTGTATCTGTTGTAGGGAAAATGAGAAGATGGTTGCAGGATCTGCACCCCTGAAACAGCAATGTTGGTTTTTGGGCCTAGGCACACTCTTCTGTGGCTATTAGCCAGTAGCTTGCAAGGTGCTCCCTCACCCCCAGGACCTAAAACTATAGCACAAGCAAAGAAACTGTGAGGGGCACACTTGAAGTGTAAATCACAAAGTCTTGATTAAATCACACGTATACAACGTTTCAGGGATCACTATGTCCCCTTCAACACCTGATGAAGTGTGCCCCTCACAGTTTCTTTGCTTGTGTCACAGTTTCGTTGCTTCTGCTCCCCTGGTAGTTAGTTTTTTGTGTTGATTTGTAAATTTTCTCCTAAAAATTTTGTTACTAGTCTGAATCTAAATAGGACCAATACTGTGTGAATGTAGGTTTTAATGTTTGGTACCTTGCACCTCACCTCCTTCTGCTTATGAAGCTTCCCTGAGTAGGAAAGAAGAAGAATGAGGAGGAGGAAGAGACATTGCTGGATTTATACTTTTTTCTCTCTTAGGCCAGCTTGACACCTATCTAGTTTTACACGAGCGGAATGTTTTTACTCAGGCAACATTTCTTTCTAGGCGGTCACCATTGACAAAATGCTAAATAATACAATACTGTTTGTATGAAAATACGTCCAGCTGCACCAATTAGGTTTAATAAGAATCCCTGGTCTGGTAACCCTAGGCTGGGGTGTGTGCCACTGGTCACTGCCCCTTTGCTTATTTCTCAGTACAGTCTGATGGTGTGAAGGGGAATCACAGCTCCAATGTAATAGGGCGATAGCAGTTCCTTCTGCATTGCGATTCGCTGTAAAACGTTTGCATAGCTGTAAAGCCATCCATTAGTTGGTGCTAAAAAGCTTCTACTATTGTGTCGTTTCAGAAACCTGTGCTGATGCCGCAAATCCTATCTTAAACTCACGTCACTTTTTTATTAGTAGTAGTATTCGGTGTAGGAGCCAGCAGTGCATTTCCCTGAAAGTACCTTAGGCTTTTATTTAGTGTAGTTTATATGGGACTGGGACCTCATGTTTAAAGGCCAGGCTTATCATAAGGGGCATGAAATGGCACACAGTGCAAAATGTTGTCCAGCACCATCCAGCATTTCTGCTGGTGTTTTCCAGTAACAAATCCCCCCACATACATGGCCACTGCTTTCATTTGGTTCATTCACTGCTTTCTTCTACATTAGGAGGTGACAGTGTAAACACATGAAGATTAGTTACTTTTTTTGCCCAGTCCGTTGGCAAGTTCAGCCTTAAAGGGCATGTCCACCCCCAAAACTATAATTTCCCCCACTACTAAAAATCCTTACATCACTTCCCAGCTTAAAATGGTTTTCCTGTAATCCCCCCCTAAAGTCCTAAAAACTGGCCACCAGGAGGATAGCAGAATCCATATAGGACTCTGCCTCCTGTCTCTCCTGCACACTGCAGGCCTCTCCCCTCCCTCTCCCTCCCGTTTTGCAATCCCTCCCCCTGCCATAAAACCACTTTGCCATATAATAGCTATCCTTCCCCCAGCCCCAAATGCTATAAAAGATTTTACAGGAACGGAACTCCCCTGATCTTTACTTACTTTACCTCTCTCCCCCGGCGTTCTGTGCAGCCGGCAGCCACGTCCGTGATTGGTAGAGATGGCCGAACTTTCGAAAGTTCGGTCCGTTTTCGAACTTTTGAACTATATGGAAAGTTCGAAAACGGACCCATTAAAGTCAATGGGAGTCAAATAGTTTGAAAAGTTCTAATGAAATTCAATTAAAATATCAATGGTAACTTAATGTAAATGGCTGTGGGACCTGGGAAATGGTCTGGGGAACATGTTCCAATATCCAGGACATTCGAAAAATCAATTTTACTCTCACTCGTGCTATTTTCAAGCTCGTTCGTGCCTAGGTACCATGTACATTTTACTCACGGATTCGATGCTCACGTATAGGCTTTAATGGACACTTTTCTCGTAGATTCGATGTTCGCGCCTAGATACCATGGACATTTTACTCGCGGATTCGATGCTCGCGTATAGGTTTTAATGGACCCTTTACTCGCAGATTCGATGCTCGCGTATAGGTATAATAGGCATTTTACTCGCACATTCGAACGGTCGAACATTAGATATTTATCGAAAGTCCGAAAATATCGAAAATCCAGGTCCTTGATAGTTCGAGAAGTTCGAATTCGTTCGAATTCGAATCGGCTAAAACTCGGGTTTGAGTTCTAGTCCATCTCTAGTGATTGGCTGCCTCTCAGCCAATCACGGACGTGGCTGCCGATCCGGCCCTCTGCTTGCAGTTTCATGCAAGCAGAGGGCCTGTACAGTACGCCACGGGAAAGAGGTAAGGTAAGTAAAGATCGGGGGAGTTCCTGTAAAATCTTTTACAGCGTTTGGGGCTGGGGGAAGGAAAGCTACTATATGGCAAAATTCGGAAAATGGGATGGACATGCCCTTTAACCAGTTGTTACATTTTACCCATCTGTTTTGCTGCCTGCCCAGATTGAGGATAGACATTTAATAGATACACTTATACACTTTCACTTTGCTATTACTGCAGTAAGCAATTTATGTTTTAGTAAGAACTAAGTCTTCAGACATTGCTCAGGTACCTGGGAAATGGTCAGGTAAACATGTAAATATCAACAAAATGTAAACAAAATTGAATTTCCTACACGTGAGCTATTTTCGTGCTTCCACATGTATATTCGAGACTACTTTTGGTAACCCTCAAAAGTAATCTTGTATATTCGTTAACCATCGAAAGTAGATAACCCTCGAAAGTATTTTTGGTAAGCCTGGAAGATTTATAAAATACAGAAGTTCCGAGAACGAAAGTTTAGGCTCCGATCACACCCCGATTCCAGAATCAATGAATTTAGGAAGAAAATCTGTATTTTGGCACATTTGGCACCATCATCGCATGGTCTACTGAAGACCCCGTAATCAGGCAAAACTTATCAACATGACTGTTCCATTTGTTGTCAAAATCAGACAAAAAATTTCAGCGACTGTGTCAGGACAGTGTGTAGTGACTTGGCAAGAATGGGTTAACTATTGGTCCTTTCAAAGGACCAATAAAAATGCTATTCCACCCTGGAAACAGTCCCCAGTGTTATATTAGGGTTAGGAGGGGGCTGTTGCAACAAGGGGTTTAATAAGTCACTTTAACCCCTTTAACTTTGTATGGATCATATGTCCAAGACACAGGACTTCTAGTGAGCAGTTAGGGTCTATGAATATTGTTATGCTTTTTATTTTACATAACTGTTGTACGTATTGTATGTCATTGTATTGTAATACCATTTTCTTTTATTTTTGTATTATATTCACTGCTGGAGTGAATGGTGTAGCGTTAACCATTTAGCTGCCAGGACAGGGGTGGGCATAGTCAGTGAGAGTCAAGAGTGTTTGTGGGCATCTTCAAAGCCTTAAAGGGCAAGTCCAGCCCTAGAATGAAAACTTACATACAGGTAAATTACCCCCCAAAACCCTAAACGGTAATAGTTTGAAATGTGAAATATATAAGTCTAACCTGAAATCCTGCACAATGTCCTTTCCCCCCTGCTTCTGCTTCCTGGTTCTTCCAGTTACAACTGTCAGTTATGGATTTGACAGTTGACATCACAGCCAATGACTGAATGTTAATCCCCTGTCTGTCTCTTCTGAGCATGCCCAGGCTCAGTAAATGCTCAGTACAGGTTTCTAAATTGCACAGTTTCCATGAGGCATCCAGAAGCATAACAGGCAAACAGTAATGAATTCATAGGATAAACTATGATATATCAACATATTTTAAAGAGGCCATTATTTCTAAAAGATGTTCTTCTGAGGGTGGAGTTGTCCTTTAAGAATTTGAAGTGGTGGCAGCGAGTACCAATTGATTGGTCAGATCATGTGCCCAGCAAACTGACGCTCATGACATACTGCATTTTCTCTGATATTTTGACCCTGCTGAAATATTACACTGGGCAACCAATCCAAAAGAGAATGCAGTTTCCAATATTGCATAACTTGCTACTAGCAAAACCATTTTTCCTTTTAAAACAAGACCATCCAACTAGTAGGGGACATCCATTGCAAAGTTCTGTTTAAAGTAGTAAACATAAAAATATATGGAAGAATATGGCCACCAATAAGAATTCTTTTATATGTTTTTGCTTAGAAAACTACAGGATGAAATCTTCCCTGTCCAATAGTGTTCAGGCTCAGTGAAATAAGCAGAAAATTGTCTTCTTGTTGTATCTGTTGTATTCAATTAGATCAACTGGACTTGAAATGTAGTTCTTAATCACACCCTTAACACCTGGCTGTGATATGCTAATTGGGATTTTCCAGGGTACATAATTGCCACAGATTCTTGTACAAGTCATTCTGAAGTGAGAAAGCCAGTCGGATGACTAGCGAAACGTCTTCAAGAACTACATTTCAAGTCCAGTTGATCTAATTGAATACAACAGATATACCATGACCTGGATGAATGAGTTTTCAGATTCTGGAGTATAAAAAATTGGGTTTAGTTCTCCTTTAAAACAGACCAAGGAGTTTTACTAATGACCTTAAAACAGCACCACCAGCCTGACTGTTATCATTTCCCCCTCTAGTATTTCAGTCAATAGTGTCCAGAATAGACACATTAATAATTTATAGAAGTTAAGTGAAATAGACAGATTTAGCAGACACCAAAATAGCCACATTCTAAAAACAGACTCATATAAAAGTCACACTATACTGGCATCCTCTGCAATGGGTCTATTCTTGTACTCAGGGAATTCTTCCCTTATTAATAACTGGAGGCTAGAATAAGATTTATTGGCAACAGAATGGTGTATTCTCCAACCCCCCTTCCCATGAAACCATACTGCTTGCAGATCACGTAGCCAGATATATTTATCCTCTTCCAGTAATGGACCTGTATTTCGGTTGTCAGAAATTGATCAGTAAAATAAATCTCTATGCACATCGGCACGTAGTGTTCAACTTGATTTACCTTAGCTTCCTTGTTTTTCTTTCCTAGAAATGACCTTGTCACTTAAAATCACAAGTCTTCTGCAAGCTTAGATTTATGTTTGCTAATCTCCAATACATATGTTTAATAAATACTAAATTGATATTTACAGTTTGTGATATAAAAATTGAATGTATAACCTTCCAGAGGTTGTTGTAATGTGTAGTTATATTCACCTGGTAGGCCAGGTAGGCCTTATGTATTAATTAATATCATATATGTTTTGTAAAATAGGGAAAAGATTTATATAAATATTTGCAATTGTCATTCATTTATAAAGTGCATTTAGAAAAATAGGAAAAATTGGAAATAAAGGTACATACACAACGTGCATCCCAATGGCTGACCTGTGAGGCACAATGTGAATGCATGGTTTGGTTGGGCTAGGCGGATCATCAATGAGCAAGGAACAATCATCGGCTCAAATGCTGGTGCATATAGTACACATCAACCCAAACCCGAGTTCACATCAACCCAAACCCGATTTCACATCAACCCAAACCCGAGTTCAGGTTGAACTTTATGAGTGCAAACTCATCTGTCCGAACTATCTAAGCTAGTTTTTCGAACTCGCTGACTTATTTCTGATAATTATTGAAAAATTGATAATTAAAGAATTTTTGAACCGGTTACCCTTGAATTTAGCCTTCGATTTCGGTAACCCTCGAATGTCTCATTCTGTAACCCTCGAATGTATCGTTCGGTAACCCTCGAATTGGCCATAACCCTCAAATGTAGCATGTGGAAATCTGACAATTGCCCAATCGTGGGAAAGGTAGTGTTTAAACAAATTTTGGTGATATGGACATGTTCCCTAGACCATTTCCCTGGTGCCACAGCCATTTACAGTAAGTTACCATTGCTATGTTTTCTGTTTTTAATCTGAACTTTACAAACTATTTCTCCCCATTGACTTTAGTGGGTTCGTTTTCGAACTTCCGAACTTCCAAACTTTTATTGTTCGAAAATGAACCGAACTTCAGGAAGTTTGGCCATCTCTAGTCTTGGTGCTGTTTGTGAGTTTTTCAACTCGCACCAGACTAAAGGTTTGTACACACGTGGGATCGCGGGTCCCAACCCGCGACGCACGGTGTGTATGAACGTTTGTTTCGGCCGATAATCGGCCCGTGTGTGGGCCCTTTATCGGCCGAAACTTTTATTGAAGTTCGGAAGTTCGAAAATGAAACGAACTTCAGGAAGTTTGTCCATCTCTAGTGTTGGTGCTGTCAGTGAGTTTTTCAACTCGCACCAGACTAACAGCGAAAGTAACTAGAGGGCTTTCTGTAGTGAAATAGGTTATCAAATTCAAACAGGTATAACTTTAGTTAGGAGCTATATACAAAAACATCTTTTTAATCTGCAGTTTCTGACCTTAATATTAGGAGTTTTTTTTTTAAGGTGTGTGTGTGTGTTTCTTAGCTTAAATTATCCACTGTGTTATATTTAGCCATAGCCACTGACTTATAAGTTGACTGTTAGAAGTATGTTTTGATAGACACGTGTGCAGGGTTCACCAAGGTTATTGAGTCAATGCTCCTTAAATAGCATCCGTCTAATATCTAGAAAGAACTGCTATTAAAAGCGCCTACTTATCCTGTGGAGAATTCACATCATTTGGTTCCTGGTATTTTCCTTTGCTCAGAGTGTTGAGTGCAGACACTTGGAATGAAGACAGATAGAGTGACTGTGAGCTTTGTAGTGATAGACAACTCTAACCTGTGAAATCTCCTGTAAATGAAGAAGAATTGTTTTGGTAAACTAAAAGCTTGAAATGCCTTCCAGACTCTTCATATACATTTCAACTGAAAAGTGGATCAGTCACCACAGCAATAACAATTAATGGGAAGCTCTATGAGGCAGAGATATCTTTCCTCAAGTAGCATAGCTCAAAAATGTTAATACTTATTAATGCACATGCTTATTTATGTATATTTATTTATATTTTTTGTCCCCCTTGTATGGCTTTTTGTCACCTGAGCCAAACTTGGAGTGCCGTCCATATGCGGCACGCTTGGCAGCGAAATGGAGTGGGCGTGGCTTGTGTGTGGGCTTGGTTTTGTGTGTGGGAGTGCGGCTAGCCCTTTTGTCATTTTGAACTTGTTATCTTTTATTTGTACAGTTTCTTAAAATAGACATTTATCCACACCTTAATTCCAGAAGAATAAAGAAATTTGTCCAAAAGAGCCTGCCACCACATCAAGGTAAACTCTTTTAACAGGACCCTAACTTACCTAACTAGACTAACCTAGCCTAACCTAACAAACTATCTAAAGCTAACCTAACCGTATGAAATGCGTTTTAACAATATCTAACACATTTAGTAAAGTAAATATGAAAAAATAACATCTGCATGGTGCCCACAGTGTAGCTGGTACATTTAATCGTTCCCGCAGTGTGACTGGTACATTTAATGGTGCCCACATTGTAACTAGGACATTTAATGTTGCCCACAGTGTGATTGGTACATTTAATGGTGCCCACAGTGTGACTGGTAAATTTAATGGTGCCCACAGTATAACTGGTACATTAAATAGTGCCCGCAGTGTAACTGGTACATTTAATGGTGCCCACAGTGTGACTGGTACATTTAATGGTGCCCACAGTATAACTGGTACATTTAATTGTGCCCACGGTGTGACTGGTACATTTAATGGTGTCCACGGTGTGACCGGTACATTTAATGGTGCCCACGGTGTGACCGGTACATTTAATGGAGCCCACAGTGTAACTGGTACAGTTAATGGTGCCCACGGTGTGACTGGTACATTTAATGGTGCCCACAGTGTAACTGGTACAGTTAATGGTGCCCACGATGTGACTGGTACTTTTAATGGTGCCCAATGTATAACTGGTACATTTAATGTTGCCCGCAGTGTGACTGGTACATTTAATGGTGCCCACAGTGTGACTGGTAAATTTAATGGTGCCCACAGTATAACTGGTACATTAAATAGTGCCCACAGTGTAACTGGTACATTTAATGGTGCCCACATTGTGACTGGTACATTTAATGGTACCCACAGTGTGACTGGTACATTTAATGGTGCCCACAGTGTGGGCACCATTAAAGACTGAGCCTTTTCGGATCTTCTTTGCGACCAACATACAATCACAAAATGAAAAAGTAAAGGTGGGACCTCGCGATCGTATGTTGGCCGTAAAGAAGATCTGGAAAGGCAGTTCCTCAGAAATTGATTAAATGTCGTTGGATCAGCCTTAAGATGAATTAAGATGTATGGGCAACAAAAGATCAATTCCCTCTCTGATGACGATTTGGGAAGCTTAAAAAGCAGTTCTCAGAGGATATTGTATTAAATTAGCCTCAACACTGCAAAAAAATGAAAGAGCTCAAACCTAACTCTCTCAGTTAGGACTTCCAAAGGACAAAAAAAAAAAGAAGTCTCACTAAGAACAACTATCCGAGACCGAGACCTATACTAATCTGAAACAAAAAAAGACTGAAATGGGCAAAGGGCTCCTTCTGTGAAAAAAGAAGCAAATTACTATCAGGAACACTATAACTGCATTAAATCAAACAAGAAAAACAATACCCCCCAGTTCCATTCCCTATTATATCAATATCTCACTGAATAGTACCACGCCCAAACTCACAAACCCAAGTGGAAACTCTGGATAGGCCTGTATCAATAAAAGAGCCCTCCTCGGTCATTAAACATCTTCCAAATGGTAAAACACTAGGTCCAAATGGGTTTCCAAACCTCTATTATAAAGCAAATAAAGATGTTCTCATCCCCCAGCTAGTCCTAGTATACGATAACACTCTAACGGTGGCTCATGTCACATCAGACTTTTAAACGTCATATATAGTAGTTATTCCTAAAATTGGAAAAGATCATTCCCAATTAACTAATTATAGAACTATCGCCATGCTAAACAGTGATAACCCTGGACTGCCTATGTCTACAATTTAATCAAGGTTTGGACAGGCTACAACCTAACAACCATCAGGGACTTGACAGACACTATCATTTGCATGGTATATGATTTTCCAACATTATTCCAAGGGAAATTACTACTACTACTATTCTCCTATATAGAAATCAAACATTACCTTAAAATCTCTCCTCAAACCCAATGCTCTCACCAGAGACACCTTTTGCTCGAGCACCACTTCACAATGTAGGAGGGATAAAGGAGCTACAAGCAGGGTGATTTCAACCACCCTCTGACCCTATACATTGGATACTCGGTCTTCCCTATGTACTCATATACAAGTCTTCCCTATGTACTTATATACAGGTAGCGAAAAGTCAACTAAAGTCTGGAAAAATTATAAACCTCCTTCAAAAAAGGACTTTCCATACAACATAAATAAAAAGACACCAAGGAGAAACTCACAGCCCATATCAATGGACAGGTAGAAGTATTCAATAAAACATGGTTCCCATGCCTTAATCTGTTTTACAGTTAGAATTATGTTCTTTATTAGTTACGAAGATATGATATTACCCCTACTGCTTTTAATTTCTATATAACTGTATATATAACTGTATATGAGTATATGGAATCTCCTAAGAACTTACATACAGTTAAATCACCCCCCAAAACCCTAAACGGTAATAGTTTGAAATGTGAAATATATAAGTCTAACCTGAAATCCTGCACAATGTCCTGTTTCCCCTGTTTCTGCTTCCTGGTTCTTCCAGTTAGTAACTTTCAGTTATGGGTTTGACAGTTGACATCACAGCCAATGACTGAATGTTAATCCCCTATCTGCCTCTTCTGAGCATGCCCAGGCTCAGTACCTGCTCAGTACAGGTTTCTAAATTGCTCAGTTTCCATGAGGCATCCAGAAGCATAGCAGGCATACAGTAATGAATTCATAGGACAAAGTATGATATATCAACATATTTTAAAGAGGCCGTTCTTTCTAAAAGATGTCATTATGAGGGTGGAGTTGTCCTTTAAACCATTGTTTTTATTGCCAAATAATAAGATCATTTTAGCTTTAAATGCTTTTCTTTCCTGAGTGTTGCTTAAATTGTCCCTTTAGGATTTGGACCTGGAAGTTTTCCATGGTGTGTCCAGGCTGTGAGAAATGGTGTCCTACAGGGAAACAGTTCCTATCCTCGTCATGGTGGGTGATGCTACTTCTGTGCGAATTCATTCTCTTTTGCAGTTTTTGGCCAGTTTCTCCAATATATATTGCATCCTCACATTTGTTGCATTGTATAAAATACACCACATTGCTGGATGTACAGGTATAGGATCCATGGATGTGAAAAATTCCCTTCCTGTGTGTAACAGAAGGAGAACTGTTAATGTTAGTACAAAGCTTAAAGTTTCCAAGTATTCTCGCTAGTTTGTGCTGGACCGCTGGCCTATGCTTATTAGCCACGACCAGTAAATGGCAATTTATTATTATTATTGTGGATTTATATAGCACCAACATCTTCCATGGCGCTTTACAGTTGCATTAATATACATGAGGAAAACATACATGTTATATACAAGGGTAGTGCAAGTAATACAAAGTGCAAATAATTTAAGTGCTGGTCGAGCAGCATTCAGTGTGGTAAGTTACAGCATTACTGTGGTACATTGTGAAGGAGAGCCCTGTCCAAAAGAGCTTACAGTCTAGAGGAGATGGGGGTGAAAGATAAGGTGAAGCAGATCAGTAGATGTAACTAAGTTGTCAATGCAGTATAACTAGCGGGTCCATGATGGGTCAGTAAGAGGGGTAGGAGTGTCCAAGTCCAGATTGTAACCTTGCCTGAAGAGGTGAGTTTTGAGGTTTCATTTGAAGATATGAAGTGATGGCGAGTGACGTATAAAGTGATGAAGGGAGTTCCAGGGCAGAGGGGCAGCACAGGAAAAGTCCTGTATACAGGCGTGGTAAGGGGTCATTAGAGTGGATGAGAGGAGAAGATCATTAGCAGAGCGTAGGTTACGCCTTGGGTAGTATCTGTTTATCAGATCAGAGATGTATTGGGGGGCTGCATTGGAGAGAGCCTTGTAGGATAAGGTTAGCAGCTTAAATTGGATCCTTTGTGTAATGGGAAGCCAGTGGAGAGATTGACAGAAAGGGGCAGCATGTGAGAAGCGGGAAGATAGTTGAATGAGTCTGGCAGCTTTAAGAATTGAGCCTGGCAGAGTTAAGAATTGATTGAAAGGGTGCCAGTCAGTTGCTTGGTAAACCACATAGGAGGGTGTTACAGTAGTACAGCCAAGAGATGATAAGGGCATGAACTAGAATTTTGGTAGCGTTCTGTGAAAGGAAGGGACAAATGCGTGAGATGTTTTTGAGCTGTATTTGACAGGAGATAGACAGGGTATTAATGTGGTGTTTAAAGGAAAGTTCTGAGTCAAAGGTTACTCCCGCGCATTGCATGTAAGGTGTTGGGGAGATTGGTGTGTCATTGATGTGGATAGTAGTGTTAGGTAGGGGGGTAGATTGAGAGGGTGGGAAAATGACAAGTTCGGTCTTATCCATGTTGAGTTTGAGGAAGCGGGAGGACATAAAAGCAGAGATGGCATTTAGGCAGTCAGGTACCTGGGATGTCAGACTAACGAGATCAGGGGTGGAGGTGAAAATTTGGGTATCATCTGCATACAGGTGGTATTGGAATCCAAAGGAACTAATGAGCTGACCTAGCCAAAAGGTGTAAATGGAGAAAAGAAGAGGGCAAATTACTGAGCCTTGTGGTACCCCCACAGGGAGGGGGAGAATGGAGGAGTTGGAGCCAGAGTAGGAAACACTTAACATCCTACCTGAGACGTAGGAGGACAGCCAAGAGAGTGAAGAACCCTGGATACCTAGGGAGGATAAGCAGTAAAGGGTGATCCATTGTATCAAAGGCTGAAGACAGGTCAATCAGCATAAGTAGGGAATAGTGACCTTTAGATTTAGCATTAAGCAGACCGTTTGTAACTTTGGCTATCGCATGTTGATTGAATATAAGATCGGGAGAGTTGGTTCCGGCAGGATCGCAGGAACGTCGCATGAGCGCTCGGTCGGGTAAGTAATATCGCACTGATGTATGGCCACCTTTACTCTCAGGTTCCCCAGAGAAAGGGGCGGAGATATGCAAAATGTCTCCTTTATATCCCTTATGTTATAAGAAGGCTCTTTTTACTCTATAAATATACAGGGTACAGAAACAATCTAACATCTATATAGACAAACGCTGATATTTTGAAATTAAAACATAAAATACTTGATTGAGAAAAAATAAAGCAACTGTACAAAAAGTCTGGTATTTGTGTAATTCTGTTTTACTAAAATATGAACACTATAATAAATATAAAACTATAATAAAAATTATTGGGGGGAAAAAATACCCATCCATGAATATTTTTTTTTTTTACAAAAATTTGTTAAATGAAATGAATATTTTTATGAATGATTACGTTGGGTTATAATTATAAAGCCATGGCATCTTTGCATTAAAACCTAGACCCAAATATACAACTCAAGGCTCAAGGGTTTTGCTGCAGCTTATTGACAAGGTTGACTAATTTCAGACGCAACTAAAGAAAATTGGATCATTTCTTGTAAAAGAACAGGGCCCCATTGCTTATTACTATTATTATTTCTGCTGATTCCTTATGCAAACACTCGCCTAATGAGCTGACAGTCTCTGCTTCATGCCAACCTTTTCACTGACAATAGGTTAAATGATAGAAATTTGAACCATTCTGTGCTTGTATGTAGTGTCTCTGTACTGATACCTTTTGTTTACAGTCTGCCCATATCATCTTTCTTTCCTACCCAGACAAGCTGGCATTTTAAATGTAAATACAAAGAAAGCTGGCAAATGATCTTCAGTCGTCTATTCATAATACAGTAGAACGATAGGAAAAAACTAGTTGCTGTCAGGATTTCTCTACAAACTCCCTATGAAAGATAGATGAGCTCTGGCTGCTCTATTATGATTAAGAAGCTTTGCCAATTTTCCACAGAATAAGTCTGATAAGGATTAGGTATCTCTATGACTGTACTAGACTTTACCTTTGGGGGGGGGGATATAACATGTTAAACTGAGAACAGTAACAATAGCAGCCAGGCTAACTTTAACACAGCTAAAAACAGACATCTTCACGCCTGCTATAATTAAGTTCCCAGTTTACAGTGTACTTGTTAAAACAGATGTACAGGGCCCTTTATTTGGAATGAAAAACAGAGCATGTGTGATAGTAACAGAAACTCCTTGGTTACACAAACAAACAAACTTAATCAGCTAGTTACAGAGCACAAGCTGGGATTCAGGAAAGTGTGATCCACTATATCAGACAGGGAATAGACGGCACCCATGTGATGTGGAGTATCACGTCCCTGTCAATGCCAGGCACAGTGATAAGGTCTGGCTTTTAAATAAAACATGGGAAACTTTGTTCTCTGATTTGGTGCAGTTCTTGATAAGGGTTCCCCCTCCTATGTATATACTATAAACTGTCAGAATATGTTTACCATCTTTAAAATTTAAGATGCCTTATTTTAACATGCCAAAGGTATGATTTCAATATGTTTATATATTTCTAAAAGGGCACTAAACTGAACCTCCTGTCTTTACTTAAATGCCATGTAATCCTTAAACAGTAATGCCTGTGAGTTCCGTGTACGCTCCTGCTTGAGCCTCAAACAGTTATGCCTGGGAGTTCCGTGCACGTGCGTGTGCATGGAACTCACAAGCATTATTGTTTGAGGCTCAAGCAGGAGAAAGCAGAGGAAATCTCAGAGGGGCGGAGCTTAACATTCAGCAAACCAGTAACAAGATGTCAGCAACTTTCAAGGCACAAAGCTAGGCTCTGGAGGGGCATAGGTATATGGCAACAGTATTTTTAAAGCTGCAGCTTTTAAATACTTGATTTTACAGTGCACTTATCCTTTAATTCTACAAAAGACAATGGCCTAGATACCAAAGTACACTACTCCTAGAGACTCCTTTCTGTGCCCCCCCCCAATGAATCTTTATTACTATTATTATTACATATGATAACGTCAAATAGCATAACAGTCTGACAAAGGATAACTCAAGTGAACTTAGTTGGCCTATTGCAGCTGTCTCCACAAACATAATTTATTTAACTGTAGATTGATTTATTATAGTTTGTATGTTTTATAATTCCGTATACACGATAATGTAAAGTGGTTGGTGGCTTTATAGTAAGTAAACATTAACATGGACTTTATCATTTTAAGACATATATTTTGTACTCTTTTCTAAATGTGTTGGATGACATTGCTTACTGAAATGCACTGTAGTTCTGTATTTGTTATAAAGCTTTTGCAAAAAACAAAAAAACCTTCTCAAGGTGGAAAATCAAAAGGCCCTGTAACTTGTGTCTTGGTTTTTGTGGTAAAACCGAAGGAAAAATATACCAATATACCAAGGTAGGAACTTTATATAAGGACCCTATTTATAAAGGCTTGAGTAAATACAGATACTGTGCCTCCTTTATAGCCTGGAACTGAGTGATTTGTTCTATTAAAATTCATGGCTCTACTTTCAATCAGGCTACTAGATAAGAACCTGAAAATCCTGACACATTTATTACTAAACGGCTATCTTTTTGGGAAGACACAGGTAAGAATCATGTGATTAAAATAATTTGAATACCTATGTTTCCTATTCAATATACAGTTCCAAATGCTTTACCTTTCACTCTAATTTTGTTCCTTAAAGGGGAACTGTGGTCTCCAAACAAATGAAAGGCCAATTTCCTACCTTTAAAATGAGCCATCAACCACCTCTCTAAGTGCTCCACCGCCCAAGATATAAAGAAATGACTGACCAGAAAGTTAATGGGTGGGAGGCTTACTTGTGACATTCCTAAAGCTTCTCGAGCACAGCCAGTGAGCACAGCATCAGACTCCCTCAGTGTGTGAGGGAGACAGGAAGTCCCTCCTCCTCTCTGCTGGGTTAAAGACCTGCAGCTGCAGAGAAGGTAAGGGAATCTAGAGTCCTTCTCTCTCACTATGTGAAAACAGCCTTTTCAGGCAGAGCTCTGCCTGAAAAGGCTGTTTCCACAGAGTTTTTTTTGGGGGGGGAAGTGGGTGTCAGAGTGGCCCACAGCACCTGTGAGCGGGTGGGGCTTAGTCACCCGAGAGTGAGTGGGGCCACGGCACCAACGAGTGGATGGGGCAATGGCGTCCACGAGTGAGCGGGGTTTAGGCACCCGCGAGTGGGCGGGCCACGACACCCGTGAGTAGGTGGGGCCTAGACGTCCATGAGTGGGTGGGGCTTAGGCACCCACCAGTGGGCGAGGCCACATGGGGCTGTAAGGGAATGGGCCAAGGGGGGCATGCAACTGGTGGGACCATGGGGTCCATGAGTGGGAGGGACCAGGGGGGCTGCAAAGGGGAGGAGACACAGGGCAAATTGACTGACAGGTTTCAGAGCAGCAAGCAGGGGACCTGGTGATGCTGCTGCCATATCACACACAAAAATGTAAATATCTTCAAAACTATGTAAAATAAACAATGGAAATAAATTGCAAAACTCTCGGGAGAGCAATTCCTATCAATTTACCTAAAGTCATTTTTGGACCACAGTTCCTCTTTAATGGAAAGAATTCTGTTTTCATATTGACCAGCTCCTGCACTGCTGTAACTGTCTCCATCTGATTAACGTGTTTGGGTTGGGTTAGAAAAGTACAAGCTTTTTATTTGAATTTAGCTTAAAGCTTTTTCCATCTAACTGCTTTGTGTAAAAATGCCTCAACTATGTCTGGGAAAAGAAATGAGAGAGATTAGATCCAGTTATGCAATTAAAGTGATTAATTCCAACATATTTCATACAAAAGATCTGCCAGGGGCCTGCACAGAATAAAGCACATTGGTATGAAAATAGAGTTATGTAATAAAGTGGCAACAATTTAATTATTCAGGCAATCTAGCAAATTCAATTAGCAATTCCTTTTGTTAAGTCTATAGCAGTAATAAAAACAAAGGTCTGATTGGCTGTTATTTCGTTCGCTTTCCAATTTTTGAAATTTTAGAAAATTTTGAAATTCGAAAATTAGAAAACGAACTCATTGAAGTCTATGAGAGAGATTTTTTTTTTTTTTAAAGTTTCTGTCCATTTTGATGGACAAATAGTAATAGCAGGTTACTGCAAATGACACAGAGACCTGGGGAATGGTCTGGGGAACCCGTAAATATAACCAGAACTTATTTTAAAACTATCTTTCCTCACGAGTTGCCAAAATCTAGCACTACTTTCGAGGGCTACCGAAATTACAAATTCGAGGGTTACCGAAATTACAAATTTGAGGGTTACCGAAATCGTTTCTTGCTTTCGAGGGTTACCGAAATCGATCATTACTTTTGTTTTGCGGTTTCAATTTTAGATTTCGATAATCGTCTATTTTCGATTTTGAAAATTCGGGAGATCTGGGTTTCCGAAAGTTTCGTCGGGACCTCGAAACCCTCAGATTAACGCATATTACATTAAAGGTCTAATTGGCTGTTATACGTTAATGCATACTACGTTAAAGTATTGATTGGCTGTTATATGTTAACGCATATTACATTAAAGAGAGATCCATGCCCTATCCCATGCCCTAATATAAAATCATTAGGCCGCAGGTCTTATATTACACTGTAAGTAGCACATTAGTATATATACAATCCTTCTTTGATAGCACTTATAACTAAATGCAATACATTGGTGCTGCTTTACACAAAATACTCATGATACATATCATCCAAAATAGCCATCAGTGCACACAAGGGTCTTTTTTAAAGTGCAATATCATCCATTAAAATATAATGGCTTGATAAAGGTCCAAGGAAAGGACCAAAACGATGCCTGCTTTGCACAATGTGTATGTATGTATGTGTTTATTTAGATAGCGCCACTTGGGAACACATCACTGTACAATATATGAATACAAAAAGCTGTACAAAGGGGAAAAAAATATTGTATTGTATATTACCCCTCGAATCCTAAAACTACAATAGTTAGAAAGCAGGGAGATGGAAGACTGACTTAAAAATTCTACCCGATGTTCTGTTACCTCACTTTCTGCTTCTAGTTAGCAGCTGCCAGTTATGGATGTAACAGTTGACATCACAGCCAATGACTGAATGCTATTCCCCTAGCTGCCTCTTCTGAGCATGTGCGAGCGTGTAAAAGAGCTTGAAGACAGAAACCTTTTAAAGGGAATGTCCATCCCCAAAACAAAAATTTGTATATAGCTTTATCACCCCCCAAACCTAGACTCTGCATGGATTTAAGTTCCATGAGAGGCTTCTAAATATGTGTATAAAAATGAATATTGCACTTTAAATAAAACCCAGGTGTGCACTGATGATTATTTTGGATCATATGTATGTTTAAAGGGCATCTATAGTGAAAAAACACATTGCCCCTTTGCAAAGTTAAATTCATGTACTCTGTGCTGCCTTAATCCTATCTCTGTCAGTAACTCTGTTTAACCATGGTGTCAGATCTCTGTGCAGCACTCCCCCCTCCTTCTCCCCTCTGTTATCTCCTCCATGTCTCAACTCTGGCTAACCGACAAGCTTATCATGTGCAGTAGGAGTTAAAAGTTCACCATCCTGAAAAACACACCCACGCACAATGGCCAATAGAAAGCAAGCTCTCCTGGAAACACGGAAGAAGAATGAGAACATTTCTATGTCTATTACATAGCAGGGACATATATAGTTATAAAATCTAAACAATTAAAAAGTAACGGGTTATCAATTTTTGTGCAATATTCTTGAATTATATTAATTTATATTATAAAATATAGATTCTAAAGTGCTAATCCACTAAGTTTATTTACCTTACATTGTTAAAAATTCAATATAATGCCCAATGAAAAATTCAATATAACAGAAATTAAAGAGTGTTTCCACCACCCCCACACAAACAACATCTTCCTTGAAATGCACCATAACCTAGACCTCTCTAGGTTTATATGCTTCAAGTTGGATTTTAAACTTACTTACCAGCCCTCATTTCACTGCTGTCCTTTTGCTGCTTCCACGATCACACTAAAACTCTCAAAAAGACACATTTCCCTGCCTGTATTCCTAAATAAACATTCTCCCTACAGCCATTTCTCCTGTGTGTGGGCTAATTGTAAATAGGCTAGTTACATCTAGGGTAGGTAAATATTCATCCCTTCCCAGGTATGTTTGGTTCTTTTAAAATTGATATTAAAGGGCAATTAAACCACCCCTTCTTTCCCCCAACTCCTCTCCCAGTGAAAGTACCTAGGATGAGGATCTAAACCACTAGGATCCATAAATACTACATCTTCACCTTTGTCTGCAGGCCGATCACAATAGTGTCATCTGTTTTCAAGGACATCATAGTAATCCTCTTTGCCTTAGTACAATGAAAAAACATCTTGTTACCTCGCTTGTTGTGCTCAGTAACATTCACCTTGACTACTTGTTCAAAAACAGTTTATTATTTATTTGTGGTTCGTATAAGCGCTTGGCTTAGGAAATTAAAAGTGTCATTCCTAGTAGTGTAATCAAATTGTTTATGTAGGGCTACATATATATATCTATTAATCTTCTACAAGTCTACACTTCAATTTTAAATTAAAAGAGATCATTTTAGTTTACTGCTTACCCACTCTTCTTTTTGGGAACTTTTTTTTTCTCTTAGCCATTGCTGATCTTTTTCTGTTTGTCTCTGGTTCTTGTCTAAAAAGGAAGATATGCTACCTTTGTGGGCATTCCTTGTTTTGGGTGTGCCAGATCCATCCAAGTCTGTAGAGTATCCAAGGTGTAATGTCCCCCTCCTCCCATTTATGAATTGGGCCCATTGAATCTTTCAAATCTCAAAGCTCCAAACTCAAATCATTGGTGTAGTGGGATCTCTCAAAACCACTCAGATCTGATTATGATTATGCTGTAATTATAAATCCTTATACATATCTGTTGTATTCAGTTAGGGGAAGGGGTGGAGGGGCTTAGTATTATTTTCATGTGATTTTATAGTATTTGATGCAATAAAAGTTATGTTTTAGAATTCAGATTTTATGGTTGGTCGGTTTTTCACGTACAATGTGACGATTATCTCTGTTCCCAGATTTAGTAGGGGACATTATATTTCCCTAATAATGCCAGTTTTGAGTGCCTCTTGAGTGCAGAGAGTCTAGTGGGTTTGCTAAAAGGGGAAGTTTAGTGCAAATACATGTACTTTTCAGAAAAATGAGCAGTATTTTTTCATCCCAATGACCTTAATCTGCCAATTCAGCATTTTGTCTGTGTATAAATAAATGCAACCGAAATACTGACTTCCTGTTTGCAGGACCCCTAATAGAGACTGATATGGTCTTGCCCTTGACTCAGCGCCTGAGTTGATTCAGTTGCTCAGTAGAGATCTGAGCATCTTTGACCCATCCAACAGCCAACTAGTAGAAATAACTGTTAGGAACATTCCAAGGAAGTGTGCATTCTGGGAACAAGAAGGACCGTTAGAACCTGAAATATCAGCTCACTAATGTCAACAGCAGGGAACAGCAAAGGGTATGAAATCCACTGATTTTTCAAAATGGGAGAGAATATGTAGAATAATCATCAAGGCATTACACTAACTAACAAATAACAAATATTTATAATTTCCACTGAACTGTTCCTTTAAGGTTAGGACTATACCAAACCTAACAATTGTTAGGATCTATTATTTTTTATTACCCACAGCACAGTCACTTAATATGTGATTGGCATAGAGGGTGTAAATAGCTAAAAAAAAAATTTTTTTACAAAGATAGGCAGTGGGCAGCCATGAACTATGGCAGCACATCACCGACTCAAGCAGGAGAGAGATATGGAGATCTTGATCATTTTCTGTAGCCGATAACGGAACCCTTAGGGCTAGGCCACACTAGCGTGTTTTTCCCGCGTTTGCGCACGCGTTTCACGCTCGCGATTGCGCACGCGACTTTCGCTAAAATGGAAATCGCGGGAACGCAAAAATTCCCGCGGTTTCCGATGCGCATGCGATTGCGCGTCCGTTCGCGTTTTTGGTGCGTTAACGCAGCGTTTCCATAACGCGAAATGGCAAAAACGCATGCGCAAAACGCGAACGCAAAGGCGAATGCACGAGAAAAGCGCACACAATCGCGTTCGATAATGCTCGCGATTTTGTGCGCGATTCCTGTGCGTTATAGTGTGGCCTCAGCCTTAAGTATTGCTCCTCTACAGATTGTGCTTATATCCATACCTGTTTGGTTATTTATCTACATCTTTGCTTGCACTCTATAGGCTCTCTTGCCTCCCTGCTTTTACTTTGAAGTGACAGGTTACCCTGACCTCATTATTGGACGGATGTTGCGCGGAGGGCCTGCAACATGGTATACTGGACAATATTTATTTAATCTATAACTTTGCTTGCCTGGCTTATTTTTCTATCCACTGTCTGCTGCTATACTCCTAGGACACTTTTAGATATATGTTTCCTGGGGACACCCAGAAAATTAGCACCATTTTAAACGATAAGAACTTTTATTGAATAACCCTGTAAGAATAAAAAATAATTGACCTGTCAAACTACAGCTGGGTTTACTCTTTCTGTTTCTGACACCGTCTACTGTGACTGTTCTTTATAATGGATCCGCTTTACTAGTTGGTAAGAGGCACACGCTGAACCAGGTGAGACGGGCGTGTATACAGTATGAATGCAGTGACACTGGCCACCAATGAAATACTGATTGGAAGGACAGGATAGGTTTCAGTGGATGCGCGGTCCAGTGTTCTCCACAAAAATTGTTTCCAGCCGGGTAGGACAGAACAGGGAAATTTCAGAGAAAATTGGCATTATAATTTCAGTTCCAGCAGAACATTACCATTAACCCTTTAGTGCCAGCAGACTTTACTATTAATACTTTCAGTGCCAGCACCTTTCTAGAGAATTTCTATTAACCCTTCAGTGTCGGCAGACTTCCACATAGTATTGCCATTAACACTTTCAGTGCCAGAAGAGTATTACCATGAACCATTCAATGCCAACAGACTTTCCTATTAACACTTTCAGTGCCAACAGAGTATTATCTTTAACCCTTTCAACTGCAAGCATTGACATGATATACAGTATGTACCTGCTTTCCATGTCTCCTGCATTGAATTGTTCACTCCTCATCCACTCTAAGTTCTAATTGGAGACTTGGGTGGAAGGAAGAAAGAGGCAGGGATCTCATGGCTGCTAGTCACAGGAGCCACTGTTATAAAGTCTGCAGCAGCTTTTACCTGGCATTTTAGATCTGTTCTCCTCAGTTCTATTAGCTGAGCTCATCCTCCCCCCTCCTTCCTTCACCTTCAGTTCATTTGCAAATTGCAACATTTGTTGCTATGTAGAGTGTGTGGAGTTCAGGCTCTGTACTAGATACAATGTTGCAGATTACAGCAGAACAAGGAGAGCAGATCTAACACAGCAAGTAACATAGTAACATAGTAACATAGTAACATAGTAACATAGTAACATAGTAATTAAGGTTGAATAAAGACATTCGTCCATCAAGTCCAACCTATTCACTTTTTTTTTTTTTTTTTTTAACCCTACCTAACAGTTGATCCAGAGGAAGGCAAAAAACCCCAGCTAAAAAAGGGGGGAAAAAAATCCTTCCTGACTCCAAACGGCAATCGGAAAGTATCCCTGGATCAACCAGATCTATATGCATTAATACCAGTAATTCTCAATATTTTTTAGCTTTAGAAACTTATCCAGGCTTTTTTAAAGTTATTCAATGAACTTGCCATTACCACCTCTGCTGGAAGACAGTTCCACAGTTTCACCGTTCTCACTGTAAAGAAACCTCTCCTAACTTGAAGATGAAACTTCTTTTCTTCCAACCTTAAAGGATGTCCACGAGTCCTCTGATATGACCTATTAGTGAACAATGCACCAGAGAGTTCACTGTATGGGCCATTAATATATTTGTATAAGGTTATCATGTCCCCACGCAACCGCCGCTTCTCCAATGTAAACAGCCCTAACTTGTCTAATCTGCCTGCATATTCAAGCCCCTCCATTCCCCTTATTAATTTAGTTGCCCTTCTCTGAACTGCCTCAATTTCCAAGATGTCCCTTTTGTATATGGGATTCCAAAACTGCACCGCATATTCCAAATGTGGCCTTACCAGTGCCTTGTAAAGAGGAAGAATAATATTTTTCTCTCTTGATTCCATTCCCCTCTTTATACAAGACAATATCTTGCTAGCTCTAGCTGTTGCTACCTGGCATTGTTTGCTACAGCTAAGTCTGTTATCTACCAGAACCCCCAAATCTTTTTCCCTTTCAGATGCACTTAACACAGAGTTATTTATGGTGTAGGTGGCACAGGGATTATTAAATCCCAAATGCATCACCTTACATTTATCAACATTGAATCTCATCTGCCATTCTGCTGCCCATTTTGATAATCTATCTAGGTCTGCTTGCAGCACTTGCACATCATTGGAAGTTTCCAAAGCTCTGCATAATTTAGTGTCATCAGCAAACACAGAGACCTTGCTCTCAATGCCCCCTTCTAAGTCATTTATAAACAGATTAAACAGAAGCGGCCCCAGTACAGAACCCTGAGGAACTCCGCTTAGAACTTTAGCCCACATAGATGTAGCTCCATTAACCACCACTCTCTGTTTGCGGTCCAATAACCAGTTCTCTATCCATGAACAAATGTTTTCTTCAAGGCCAACAGTCCTCAGTTTATACATTAGTCGCCTATGTGGCACAGTATCAAAGGCTTTTGCAAAATCCAAATATACCACATCCACAGCTGTGCCTGAATCTAACTTCTTACTCACTTCTTCATAAAAACCAATTAAATTTGTCTGGCATGATCTATTTCTCATAAATCCATGCTGACTACTACTAATAAGATGATCTCTGGAGACAAAGTCAAGGATATGATCCCTTAACAAAGTTTCCATCACCTTCCCTACCACTGATGTTAGGCTTACAGGTCTATAGTTACCAGGCTGTGAACGACTACCTTTTTTGAATATTGGTATTACATTGGCTTTTTTCCAATCCAGCGGCACATCCCCAGACAAAAGCGAATCTGAAAAGATGAGCCACAGTGGTCTTGCTAGAACTGAACTAAGCTCTTTTAAAATCCTAGGATGCAATCCATCTGGTCCTGGCGCTTTATTGATATTAACTTTGTCTAATTGATTCCGTACCATATCCTCTGTTATCCAATGTGAAAACTCTTCATTTCCTCCCTGCACATTGTTACAATCCCTACTGTAAGGATTCTCAACAGTTAAAACCGATGTAAAAAAACGGTTTAGCAGATTAGCCTTTTCGGCATCCTCTTACAACCACCTCAGCTCCATTATTAATGGTCCCACATTCTCAGTCCTCATTTTTTACCATATATACTTAAAAAACATCTTGGGGTTGGACTTGCTTGTGTTCGGCAATCCGTGTTTCATTTTCTATTTTAGCTAGTTTAATTGCTTCTTGCACTCTTTATTACAACTTTTGAAGTCCTGTAAGCCTGTTCTGTGCCTTCTGCTTTCAAAATTTTAAAAGCCTTTTCTTTTTTTCCATTTCCCTTTTTACCTGAGCATTAAGCCATGCAGGAGTGGACCTAATTTTTTACACTTGTTTCCTAAAGGTACCGATTTGGAAATGTTGTAGTTTAATATCCCTTTAAAAGTGGTCCACATCTGCTCAGTATCTTACTAGAAACAGTTCCCCCCAGTCTATGAGCAGGAGCGATTCCTTTAAAAGCATAAAATTAGCTTTCCTAAAGTAAAGTTTTTGTTAAGCCAGTGCACTTTAGTTTTCTGCAACCTATATTAAATAAAAGCTGACAGGGAGATGCTAGGGAGAACACTGGGCACCCTGGATGAACATAGGCACCCTAGTTCTTTGCCTAGGTGGCCTATGCATTAAAAAGGCCTTGCATCCAGATCCAGCTGACAACAAGCATGTATAAGGGTTCAGTTACTAAATATATGTAAAAAATACAAAGGGGGATAAATGTAAAAGGTTGAAATCTATTTATAAAGCAAAGAAATTTCGACTTTTCAAAACTTTTCTTTCTGTTCAGTGAAATTTTCAACACACACCTCTTAGAGTTTAACTTGCGAAAAACAGAGGTTTTATAAAGCGGGAAAACTTTGATTTTTGGTGTCAATTGGTCTTGTAAATTTTACCAAGTCTGAGAGGCATTAATGCATTTTTAAGAGAAATTCCCCAGGGTGTGTATCCCAATACGCAAAAGAAAGTGTTAGGCTAGGATAAATTAGAGATGGGATCCGGGTCCGACTCGGACCCAGATCCAACACGGAACCCCTTGGTTCTGAAACCCGAATGATCCATCCGAATCGTCCAGATTTTGGGACTTCGGAACCTATTTTCTAGAATTATCGAACGTTCGAGGATTATCGAAAATAGCCTGGAACGTTTGATAATCCTCAAAAATATGATTGGAAACTCTAAAGTAGTCTCCAATCGTATTTTTGAGAATTCAACTGGGGGTGTCTAATTTCCATATGTACAGAACTGTCTCCCTAAGTTTTTACCACCTATTGTACCGACTTAAATTGTTTATGGGTGGACACTTTCTTGAAAGAAAATGGAAATATTACTGACAATAGAGTATAAACTATGTACTGTTTTAGAAAGTTTGCATTCAACATATTTTAGGAGAAACTATCAAAAGCCTCATCTGAAAAGTTATTTTCATTTATGAATAACTTTTTGGTCTCCGTGTTTTGTGTTGTTTAGTGTATTGACTATATTTTACAGATTTTTTATATTTGTTAGTATTTTCAGTACATCAACCATGTATAATGCCTTTCTAGTGAAATCATGACTATTAATTAAACACAGCACAGGGATCCTATTTATTGACTACTAAATGGCATAAACTAGGTCAGTGTAGGCCAATTGGATGTTAACAAATAATCTGCATCTGTGCATGATATAGGAACATTTGTCCATTAATGTAATGCTACTGACTTTTTCCACTGGTGCAAGCATAATTACATACATTCACAATTAATACATTAGTATGAGCTTGGTCAATCTTATCATGCAAACATTTGTGTGCATTTGAATTGAAACAAAGGTACAATTAGTAACTCTCTGAAATCTCTGAGTATTCCTTCAGCCCAGATACCCTGATATTAACCATGTGCTTCACCTATAGTCAAACTCCCATTTTCTTGGAGTCTTTACCTGGCACAGTTGCCCCTAGGACTTAGAGTGCAAGGTATCTGAGCTAAAGCCGGGAATACTCGAGAAGTCTGAAGTGCCTGCTGGACAGGGAGAACCTGGCATCTAGGGAAGACGAGCTACAGACAAGGGTTAGACAAGAGCAGCATCAGGGACAGAGCCAAAGGTCATACACAGGGAAAGGTAAGGGCAAGGTACAGAAGGGTTGAGAAAAGGGCATAGTCAAAGTTCAGGCAGGAGTCAATACAGATGACAGAGGATAAAGATCAAATGGAAAGGAAGGTCAGTAAAAGGATATCAATACAGAAGAACACCACTAGCAGGATAGTAAACAAAGCACTATAATTGGTGAGTATGAATGGGCCAGAAGATAATATAAAGGAAAGAACCAATGGAAATTCAAATAAAGTTTAAATGTGGTTGGCTAAGATCATCGTTGAATCCGCACAGAGGAGCCAGAGGAGGACGAAGATGGCAATCAGAGGAAGGAGCATCGTGGGAGCGGGCTTAAGGTATGTAAAGGTGAAACCTAACATAGTGAGTTTATTATTTACAGACAGATCTTTGGTGACAATGGCCAGAAAACAAAAGCAGAATGACCTGAAAATTTTCATCCAAAAATGTTGCACCTGTACCGGAAGTTACTTTTAATGTTAAGGGACCATTCATGTGTCAAACAGACCACATTGTTAGTAAGGATGCTGAAAGGTTATATTACTGCGATCAGCAGTTCTTAAACAGCTTATCATGCGTACCTTAACTAACATATGCGTGATCTGTTGTTTAAAAACAGCGGATTATGGTGTCAGCCTGCAGCTGGGGAGGGGTGTATGTCAGGGGCTTGGCATTAAAGGGCATGTCCACCCCCAAAACTAAAATTTAACCCCTTACTGGCCACATCAAGTAGTTTAAAACAATCCTTACCTTACATTCCTGCTCAAAATAGTTCCCCTACTGTGCCCCTCCAAAGTCCAGGAAACTGCTGTGTAGGAGCAGTGTGTGACTCATGCTGTGCCTGAGACTTCCTCAACCTCATCAAGGTTGAGGCATGCTCAGTGCAGCCCTCCCTGCCTCTCAGCCAATCACGGACACGGCTGCCGGTCCCGCCCCCTGCTTTCAATTCCATGCAAGCAGAGGGCCTGAACACAGCAGCGGAGGAGAGAGGGCAGGTAAGTAAGAATCGGGGGACTTTCTAACAATTATATTAATGCGGTTGGGGCTGGGGGAGCATGCCCTACCACATATCAAAAGTTAAATTTCGGGGTGGACATGCCCTTTAAAGCTACAGGGGCAGGTTATCCTTAAAGTCTTGAGGTACCTTTCATAGTTGCACATGTAAATTACATTTCAGCATTTATACATACATTTCAGACATGAAATAGGAAAGAAGACATGAAATAGTTTGGAAGTTAAAAACTAAAACTATAAAATTATGGTCACTTTATCTAGTCGTTTCTTTGTTTTTATTTTAATTTAATATTTTTCATCCACTGGTCTTGCAGCTGACTGGGTGGCACAGTATAAATAATCATGTGAGGTAGCCCATTAAAAAGTACAAATATTTCTACAAAGTATAACCTTGTCCAAAAATGGAGCATTGAAGAAATGGAAAATCCATGAATCCTTCAGTGGTTTATCTGATCAGCTTGTTCCTGACTTTTACTTAAAATGAGTTTTCTCAGGAATATTTTGCACCAGGTTTTGGTTTATTTTTTTGGCAAGTAAAGCATGGGACTAGAATTATTTTCTACATTTCACACTTCATTCTGCAGATTCTCTCACCCACACTGTCTGCGTCTCCCTCCCAGTACCAAAATCAAAATAATCACAAATTGCAGTTTTTTTTTATGTAGATGGTATACATGTTGAGGGTGGGGGGGGGGATTACTGGTGCGTAGAATCCCCCCTTTCTGCCTGCTCAGTGCAGTCTGCTGTTCCACTTCTCCTGGTGTCCATAGACTGTTACATAGACTGTTACATAGACTGCTATTGTTAATTGAGCTGTGAGTTAGAAGCAGCAGTTTTTTGTTTAAAAAATGTATCCAGTCTGCCCTGTGATTGACAGCAACATAGAGATCTGAATCACCTGCCTGAGGTGATTGGGTTTATATACAGTACTTACTGTACCTACTCCACTGAGAGTCTGTGATGAAGTTAGTGAGCAGGAAGAGGGACATCAAGAAATCCTGGAGGTGGTTGTACAGCTCAGGCTTTCCTAAAGGGTGTTTCCTAAAGGGTGTGCCTCATAATTTTAGTAGTGGAAATATTTTTGCCAGTATAACTTACATTTGTGTTATTTTGTACTCTATTTTGTACTAAATATGTATATTGCGATAAAATTACAACAGTAAATGTAGTGCAACACATTGATATGAATAAAATTTGCACTGTAAAGTGCATAAAATTTGGTTGGGGGGAGAATAAGGTGCCCATATACTACTGTTTACCTGCAGACAGCATTACCGCCTGGCCTGACAGCTTTACAAGATAGGTTACAGGTGTAGAGCTTTATCCGACTAAGGGACCTCATGGGAGCATTGTAGGTAAGAACCACTTGGTAGGAAGATGGAGTAGTTACTGGGGGATCAGGGGGAGCAATTGCAGGGGGCCCGTGAGCCAAGGGACCCCCATTTTTTAATTTTTCCTATGACAGATATAGCTTCTTTCCAGAAATCCACAGTGGATCAAGCACAGATAGAAGCCCCATCATAGTTTTGCTGGGGACCCAGTGATTCCTAGTTACTCCACTGGAAGATGTTTAAGCTGTCAAAATGAAAATCTTTAACATCTAAACAGTGTATGGCCAGCATAAGGATTACAAGCCTGGTAATAAGCAAGATTTCCCAACAGTTAAATGTTAGGAGAGACAATGAATTGTGTTTAGGCCATAATGACCTGCCTAATGATTCAGAGTTGTTTAAAGGTTTTAGTTGGTATAGAGAAATTCAGTATTGTATTGCAATGTAGTAAAATACAGATGAGAAAAGAAGCATTAACTCGGGCAGTAAATTTGATCCAAAACTACGTCTACAAACTTGCAAGAATGTAAAAGGATTTTTTGTATGTCAAGCAGTTTATTGGAGCTGTGTACAAATACAATGTGAACCCAATGCTATGAAATATTTGAGTCTTTTAACAGTAACTTGTGAAAACATTGAAATGTTTACTTTAGTGAAGACTTCACCTTATCTTTATAAACATTTTTACAATCACAAAAAAACTATCAAGCAATCTCTGCACCATCATTGTCATTTCCTGTATATTCTACAGTAGATTTATCACTGTTTAGAAATGTGACCATCTGACTTTCCACTTTAGATGAAAGCTCATTGGGTAAAGATTTCCGTATTACAGTTACAGAAAAAATTGAAACACCAGGGTGAAACCACAGGGAATAATCACCATTCTGAATTGATTTGGCAACATCTATATTTTAAGGATACTTGGAGTCTCTTTAGATTTATATGGATAGGTAATTTCAATTTAATTACCAGAACTTTATCAAGGGCATGTTATATAGCCATTTCATAGTGGGACTTTATAGGGCTATTAAAACCCCTTCTTCTCCCCCAAGCCCTCCCCCTCTCCTAGTAAAAGTACCCAAGGTAAGGACCTAAACTAAGGACCTAAAGTTGGCTTTGTGTAGCCAACCCTGCCCTCAACACTTATGGGACTCTGCAATGAGCGTGTCTTCCCATTAGTCAGTTCCAATAGTAGTCCAGGCCTATGACACACTAGCCAGACATTTCAAGGCTGATTATCTGCAAGTAGGTAAGATCTAGAGATGACGGCCCTATGGTTTAGGTTCTCTCCGTGGGTACTATCATGTGAGGGGGGATGTACTTATTGAAATGTGTAATTGCTCTATAACACAGACAATAAAATGTAGACTTTGCTTTGCATTTACCATGGCTGTAAAATACTACGTGGAATCAACATTTTACAACTGTGTCAAAAACTACTGATCATAGGAGTATATACAGATATTGTTTGGTATTGTTTAATGGTAACTTGTGCATTTTTTACAAGCCATGTTGGTATTTTAGGCTGTGGATAGTATAGGTTGTTTATTATAGCACTGGTACATTTTATTATAGCACTGGTACACAAATACAGATGTAGTTGGTCCACAACCTCTGGAATGACTGATACTGCAGATTTTTAAATAGGCCCCTTAAGTATTTTGGTGTTGGTGATAGTTGAAGAATTGTTTATAGACATCAAATTGTGTCGGATTTCCCAGATTTCTTGACAGAAGTTCTGAAGGTCAAGTGTGCGAATATTATAATCAGCATAATACCTGAAATGACAGAAGGATTTATTCAATATTTCTGGTATAAGTCATTAAAAATGAATTGTTTCTGAGCTGATATCCCCACTGCCTCTACAGGTGTTCATTACTAAAATGCTTGTTTGTCAGGGTACAGCAAGAATTCTTCCTGCAGAATTAATGAATTAATTGATTCATATTTATACAGTCAATCAGAACCAAGAAAACTGCCAATCACGGCAAAGATTTGGCCAAATCTTTTTTAGAGTAATAAGGATTGAATACAGTTCATACCTATTACTCCTAAGGTCCCCAGCAAGATGCCTAAAGCGGATGAAACTGTGGGCATGTTTTCCATTTTTTCCACTTCTATCTTGCAGAAGCCTCTACTGCTACACCGGCAAACAGTCACTGCCATTACAAAATAATTCAATGCATTTAAAACCTTACCTATTTATATCCTCTAGTTATGGTATAAAATGAATGAATTATTGGAACAACAAATAAAACAGAGAATATAGGAAAGGACACAATGGCACGGGATGGCAGTATTAATTTAGTGAAAGGTAGAAGATTATGAAAGGAAAAAAGAAAGGGTCAAGAGACTGAACAAACAAAATAGTACATTGGATTGTCAGTTATAACATATGACAACTTATCTTAATGTTTTTTTCATACTTCTGTACATTAGCCATATTGTAGGATAAAAATAGTATAAACAGCACATTGTGGCCAATGACTAATGCTAAGTAAAGATGAAAAATCTGCTTATATAATCACTTTCCACACTGCACACATCTCCAAAATAGTATTGTGCATTGGGTTGCCACAGGCTGCATGCACAAATTAATTTTACAAATTAACAATAAAACCATGCAAATGAAAAATTAAGTATAGGCAAATCACCACCAAAACTACAATAGTTTTAGCAGTCAGATGTAGGGCTAATCTTTTATGCAGCAAAATTATGCTCTCCCCCTTCCTACTGCCTCTCAAAAGTTTCAACCTCCTCTTCAAGCTCTCTAAGCTTCATTTACATACTTTTACATGTTCAGAGGAGCCAGTCAGGGAAATAGCGCTGAGTTATTGGCTGTGATGTCATCTGTTACATCCATGACTGAGTTGTTAACTAGAAGAACCAGGAAGCAGAAAGGTAATGAAACATAAGGCAACATTTAAGGTTAGACTCTCTCAGCTTTCTCTCCAAAGGCGGCTTATGGGAAAGGCAGCCTAGGCATGTGCATGGGGCCAGTATTCCATGGGGGCCACTGGGGGCTCATCCAGGATTCCAGGGGTCTGGTCCGGTCAAAATAATCTGCCTTTGCTGACTGACTAGCTAAAAAAATAGTTTAGTGAGTAAGACACTATACACGGCACATTGGTAGCTCGGTGAGCAAATCCGTAAGCACGCTGTACACAGCGCACCTATTAATTCCATGGCTATAATTGCTGTCAATTCCAGAACTTGTTTCATTTATTTGTTTCTTCACAGACACTTTCAAAGTAGATGTTGTGATTGCTAGAACTTTCTGATCTGTTTATGTACATTTAACTTAAGACAAGAGATTAAACTGCCTTCACTACTGAAGTGCTGTACAGAATCTTGTAAAGCCTTTCACTGGTAGATGTATCTGGAGGTTAGAGCATTAGAGAAAATAATAACTCAGACAGCAGGGCAACTAACTGAAAAGCTTTTACTGCGTTTCAACCATAAGGAACCTAGGTAGCAGGCAGGAATGTCTTTAGTTTGCAAAAGGTTAAGACAAAATTAGCCAGGCAGGAGGCTACCAAAGGATTATAATTAATGACAAAAATATTGTTATGTTATTGTGAACCTTAATACCTAACAAGGATTAATATGCATTTATGCAGTGCCAAAGGCCAAGGAATTATTGAATACTAGCTGTGGTCTCTACGATGATGAAAATCATGCTGTTGATGCTAACTGATTAACTGTATTATGTTTGGCCTATACACAGCTTAATGGTTTCAGTGTTATTTTAAAATTCAGAAGCTTTTCCAAGACAGTTTTTTTAATCACAAATTTATTATATATATATATTTATTTTTTTTAGGAGATTTTGTGAGTTTTAATTTGTATGTGGGGCCACCAATGAGTATCTAAAACTCAAAACATATTGTTTACAAAGCTACAGGGTTCCAACCAAATCCACAGGAACGCCAATCTTTTCCCTACAGATTTATACAATACAGCAATCATTGTCAAGAATAAAAATGTGCATACAAATGTACTGCAGAGAAGCAGCAGAATAGTTACAATAATTGCTTTTTAGAAATCTTTTCAATGTCTTTGGCTTCTTTGTACCTGGCACTTTTATGTAATGGTTCGAATGAATGCAATGATATTACAGTAATTTTTTCAAAGCTAAGTAGTAGCTCAGCTTGTAAAAAATGTAGGAAAACCTTGGTTTAGAGGGCAATATGGCATCAAGAACGGGTCAAAGGTAAATGTAAAAAAGGGGAAAGGACAGAGAATGTTTTTGGTAGTAAAGGCTGAGAAAAGCTTCAATCTAGGCACATATTTATAAAGGTTTGTTAACTTGTAACCACCTTTATCGCTGCTGTTTTTGCCAGAATAGGATTGAACACAATTTATAAAGCTGCAATAACCAGTGTCAAAAAGTAATTTGCAGAATATTTATATATTCAAATATAAACAGACCCGAATGTAAACCAAGCTACTTATTTTTAACTGAAAAAGGAGTAAAACTGCTTTATTCAAGTGTAAACCAAGGGTTCACGTTCTCCCAAAGACAGCCCCATTGAGAGTTCCACAGACAGCCCTATAGAAACCTCATACACAGCCCAATATAAAGTCCCATACACAGCCCCATAGAAAGTCCAGTACACAGCCCCATAGAAAGTCCAAGACACAGCCCCATAGAAAGTCCAAGACACAGCCCCATAGAAAGTCCCATACACAGACCCATAGAAAGTCCCATACACAGCCCCATAGAAAGTCCCATACAAAGCCCCATAGAAAGTCCCATACACAGCCCCATAGAAAGTCCCATACACAGCCCCATAAAAAGTCCTATACACAGCCCCATAGAAAGTCCCATACAGAGCCCCATAGAAAGTCCCATAGACAGCCCCATAGAAAGTCCAATACACAGCCCCATAGAAAGGCCCATACACAGCCCCATAGAAAGTCCTATACACAGCCCCATAGAAAGCCTCATACATAGCCCCATAGAAAGTCCCATACACAGCTTCATAGAAAGTCCCATACACAGCCCCATAGAAAGTCCCATACACAGCCCCATAGAAAGTCCCATACACGGCCCCATAGAAAGTCCCATACACAGCCCCATAGAAAGTCCTATACACAGCCCCATAGAAGTCCCATTCACAGCCCCATGGAAAGTCCCATACATAGATGTGCCCTTCATACTTTTCTGTACAGCCTCAATACTTGAAATCCTTTCAAAATCGCCAAGTATGAGTTGGCAAAAACACATACAGTAAGTGCCCACAAATCTAGCCTTTGAGTTGGTCCCTGAAAGGTGTCACTTCATTGTGGAGTGTTTCACAATACACATAAGGGTCCAGGTTCAGTATTCCATGTGATTGGCTGATGACATATGTGATTTACCGACCAATGGTCTAAAACCAAAATGAACAATTGGGAAATTCTCCTTAAGAAGCTTTTTTTTTTTAATACATAGATGCAGTCCCCATGCACGGAGTCCGTTCTTGAACACATTGCACATCTGAGGTAAAACAATATACTGTATATATATATATATATATATATATATATATATATTTGCTCATTCTGTTTACAATGGATGACATAAATTATTTTTTTTGTACTATAGGCACTAGGCTATGTTCAGGTTACAGGGGGAATTACATGCAAATATTTGGCAGCAAAGGTGTTGGGAATTTACTATTATTTGATTGTTCTTTCTGGACCCTCTTTTCATTTATTACTGGCATCCCTGTGCACAGTACCTACCATATCTGTGTCAGGCAAAAGTTCTAACTTTCTTCAAAAATAAACTGATATGTTTAATAAGGAGGTAGCACTCTAAAAACTTATACTTAAATAAAGCTAAACATACTCTACATCCAAATATTTTGTTTAATTACCTGGAAGGTGGACATGTTGACTCTGAGGAGGCATTCCGCTATCTGTTATGATGATTAGAACATAATGCACTTTTGGCTCCAGATAACTAATTCCCATTGAAAGATAAGCATGTGTCCCTATAGGGTTAAAGGAGGGGAAAAAAATCTAATTACTTTGTACAGCGTTGAGTATAGGATATTTATATTGTCTATAATAATTATACATGGAACATAGAATATCTTCATATCTTCATATTCCATATTACTGGGAAACGGACATTTGCTTGCCTTTTATGCACACATGCTGATAATATTAAATTCAATAAAAAATAGAATGATACATTTATAATTTTATAGCCTTCAATCTAAGTATCACAGGATGAAATAAAAGGGACAGGATGTAGACTGACTGATTGCAGACATCCCACCTCTCCCTGATATTAATGGCAGCTTCCTAACTCTCTAAAATTATATACAATCTCCCTGACATGTGTTGTTTTCAATTAGAGTGAGCACAATGATGTCAGAGATTTATAGAGGTTAACAAGTGGCAGAAACACTTAATATAACTTGTATGCATGTGTGTCTGACTGTTTTCACGAGTGTGTGTCTGTTGGCAGGGGAGCAACCGCAGGGGGGCCCAGGAGCCAAGGCCCCATCTTCCTATTTTTCCTTTGACAGATATAGCCTCCTCCCAGAAATCCCCCGTGGATGAAGCACTGATAGGGGCCCTATCATAGTTTTGCTGGGGGGCCCAGTGATTCCTAGTTACGCCACTGTCTGTTGGGATGCATGTGTTTGTATGCATGTATCTCTGACTGTATACATGAGATGGGCAAAACTGCTAAAATCTGTTCCACCTGCGGATTTGTGGATTTTCGCAAAAATTTGCGGAAAAACCCATTAAAGTTATTTGGAGAAACAAATCTGAACAGATCCACCTAAATATAACATAACATTCCAATGGTAACTTACTGTACATGGCTCTGGGACCTGGGAAATGGTCTGGGGAACGCGTATCCATGCCCACAATCTTTAAAAAATATGGTCTGGTAATATCACACGCTTCCGTGTTTTGCTGTTTGAACTGAACACTGCACTACATTGCACCTTTCTATGCAGTGCAGTCTGCTGTTCTACTTCTCCTGGTGCCTGGGTGTTACATAGACTGCTACATAGGTTGTTACAATAATGTACGTGGGGATATGATTACTTTGTATAAATACATTAACGGGCCATACAATAAACTATCTGGGGCATTGTTCACCAATAAAACATGTCAGAGGACACGCGGACATCCCTTAAGACTAGAAGAAAAAAGGTTTAGGCTTCAAGTTCAGAAAGAGTTTTTCACTGTGAGAACGGTAAAGCTATGGAACTGTCTTCCAGTGGACGTTGTTATGGCAGGTTCATTGGTCCATTTTTAAAAAAAGCTGGATGGGTTTCTGCAAACAATGAATGTTGCATGTTACTGGTATTGATTCATAAAGTAGAGTTGACCCAGGAAAATTTCATATTGCCACTTTTTTCCCCCTTCATAAATTAGGTGGGTTTTATTTGGCTTCCTCTGGATCTACAGTTAGGCAGCAAATGAGGATATTGCTAGATGGGTTGGACTGGATGGACGTATGTCTTTATTCAACCTCAAATACTATAAACTATACAATAAACTATTTACCCCGACGGAGCATTCGCTACCAGTGAGCGATTGGTCGGGACAAATGTCTGTTGGTTGCGGCAATAGTGTCCGCTGCTGACAGTTCATGCGACTGATTGTCCTGTCCCAAACGAAAGCAGCACAGTTTTTTTTTGGCCCAACCGATCGCTACACAAAATTTTCGAAAATATCTTGAAAACTCGAATTTTGGAAATTTCTTGAATTTCCAAACATTTTTGAACGTGGTTTGGAAAAAATTCAGAATAAGTAATTCCAGAAAATCCGTGAGATCCACAATATGAGGATCCCGGAACTGGGTTCAGATCCGTGATCTGTCTATCTCTAGTTTGTATGCATGGATTATGCCTTAATCTTAGGATGGGGCATTAGGGGGTGGGTGGTACCCTCCCTGAAATGAGTTTTGATAGGGTGGGATGTTTGTGATAATGGTTAAAGCCGTTGTGATTGTTACATGTGCAGTGAGCTGAAGGTGAAGGTACAATGAAAGGAGAGGCCCAAGTAAATTCTAAATAAATGGAAGAAGGAAAGAGTGGAAATACATCATTATATCCATACTGCGTTTTTGGAATTCAGACTGTTTATTTTTTTTTATTGTCAAATACAAAACATATATATATATATATATATATATATATATATAGAAATGGGATAGTATACATCCACGCAGAGTGCAATTAGAGACCAAATTAATTCAATACATACAAAAAATAGAAGACCAAGCCTCTGGGAAATGTGTACTCCACCCACAGTGGGTCATGTGTTTAAGTACTGAAAGCTGGAGAGTTAGTCCCAAGAAAGCAAGCGAAAGAGCAGCAGGGACTTTCATCTCATAAAAGGCAGGTACTGATATAAAGACAAAGTTTGAGAATTGTGTCTCCTAAGAAGGTAAAAAGTTACTTAAGTAAAAAAGGTTAAACGTTAGGACACAGCAGAATAAAGCAAACCGTGAAGTGGTTGCTGGGCTTAAAATAATTTGGCCAAGTTATTGAACTAATTGCTTTAATTTATCCAGAGAGAAGGGCAGGCTTTTTTAAGTCGCAATACAATGGTAAAGTAAAATATAAGCAAATGAATTGGATGTGCACTAGGCTTCTATTTTTTGTATGTATCAAATACAAAACATACATTTAGACGCATTACATACCATTAAGGGAAGTAACCCTCCATCGTGATTGAAGCATGTGCTCATCCGACAGGGTAAAGGTAAATGGGGCACTGTTTTCCACAGAGTCGAGGTCAAATGCCCGGATGATGATTCTCTGGGATTCTCTCCTTGGGGTACAGAAATATTCTTCAGAATAGTCTCCTACCAGAATGGGGATGTTATCATTGACATCCAGAATGTGAATTACAACTTCTGCTATTGCTGACAGGCTGGGGTCACCTAGTAACAAACACACAGTTAAGAAAAGATTGAAACTTTGCCCAAAATGAATCATGTACACAGGAATTTATTACATTTACTGTACTTTAAAATAAAACTGAGATTACTAGTTATTGTGCCTGTCTGTGTCCCCCCTTTACCTCTGTGTTATATTACATTTTGCCAGTTACATTTAAGTAATGATACCATTAATTGTAAAACATACATTTCCACATTCTGAAACAGAATTTTTTTGGGGTAAATTTTCTTTCAATGTTATATCAGTTTTTTCCTATCTTTTTTATTAAAACGTCCGTTTCTGGATGGAAACACATGCAGCAGTGCTTTTATTTTAACAGACCAGGTCAATATAATCTATTAAAAAAGGTACCACAATGCAAAAACCTGTCAAGCCTGTAAACAAGGCTTTACAGAGAGTGCATATGAATCAACCCCAAATAAAGATGGCTGAAACTCCCTAGTTTCATTCCGTTTTTGGATTCCTGGATCTCGTAAAAATCCTGAATATTCAAAACGAATTTTCGATAATTTTCAAATGTACAGAGCCATTTTCAAAAATAGCCTCGAATGTTCGAAAAGACGATCGGAGACCATTTTCGAGTTTCCGATAGTATTTTTGAAGATTTTCAAATGTTTGATGCTATTTTCGAAATTACATATAAAAAATAGCTCCGTACAAATGCGTTCCGAAGTCCTGAAATCCCGACGATCCATCCAGATTCGGAGGGATCATTTGGATTTCGGAACCGAGGAGTTTTGTGTCGGATCCGGGTTTGTGTCGGACTCCACATTTACACATACTTTCTCAGGCACTAATGTGCACTCTCTTACAGACAGTTACACATGTTCTCTCTTACAGGTAGGCACTCATGCACATGCACGCACACAGTCACACTATCTCATAGCCAGGTACACATGCACAGGCACTCAAACTCTTTCTATCACAGAAAGACACTCAAACTCTTACACACAGGCACTCACTTATGCACAGCACTCACTTTCTCAGGCAGGCACTCAAATGCTCTCTATTACAGATAAGCACTCAGGCACAGGCACTAAAACTCATTCACGAATGTACAAACACTCACAGACAAACGTTCCTTCACAGGAACTCAAGCACACAATATCACAGACAGGCACACATGCACTTACTCTCTCTCACAGACAGGCATTCACACACTCTCTTACAGACAGGTGCTCACACACACCCTCCCTTAGACAGCCACACATACTATCACAGACATGCACACATGCAAAGGCACTCACACACACTATCTCTCACAGACAGGAACTCATGCAGAGGCACACACAGGCAGGCACTTGCACACTCTCACAGCCAAGAAATCACGCACACTTACAGCCAGGTACTCACACACAGGCACTCCCACTCTCTCTCTTACAGACAGGCACACATAGGCTTCACATAAAATTGCATGAAAATATGTTTTTTGTTTAGCTGTAAATATCCTATTTATCTATAAATAGAGCCCTTAGTCTCCAGAAAACTAGCAGTAGGGAGTCGGGACTTTCAGCTCATAAAAATAAAGTACTGTCAGAGTAGGATCTAGCTGAAGAAAGGGTTTAATACAATTTGTCCGTGTTATTGAACTAATTGTTTTCATTTATCCAATAGGGCAGGTGTAGCAGCATTACAATGTAAATAAAGGACGTACGAAATTTAAATTAAATTGAATATGCACCAGGCATCTATTTTGTGTGTGTATGATATATAATTGGTCGCTGCATGATTCCATTTTTTCAATGACCCTATCCTCTCTGTGTAAGCAAGCGAAATTTACTGACATATAAAATGTATTTTTAATCCAATTTTTATGAAAAATCAAATAAAAAATGGCAGTCGCAGTAAAAATTTTCAACCGGACAGATTGTTATATTTTACTGGCCAGTCTGGTTAACACAGGCCGATATTTCAGCCTAATCCTATACCCAGCTCAATATTTTGGCCAGCGGTGTTAAGAAAATTGCACTAACAATAATCAATTGATCAAAGTGCCATACACAGGAATAAAATGTTCAATTTTTCATCTTGGATTCCTTATTGATTTCATTCTTTGCTCATATCCAGCAAGTGTGTATGCTTAATACAGTGTAAATGTTTCAAAGTCCTATAAAATCAACTGTATTTTTTCTGCCCTGCCCAATCAAGGGTTATTTAATTTTGTACTCAATATTAATTATTTTTGGTTAAACAAAGATAATTTATCAATTTTGAAAACAATCAAATTTACCCATCTATAGCAAGACTTGTATGGCCAGCCACATGGATTGCTGTTTAAAGGGACACTATACTGAAAAAATTACTTTGCCTCATCTTAATCTATAATTGAAAACATGTAAGTAGCACTTACTCTGATTTGTGTGTGTTGCTGCATGCCTTCAATCCAGCACACATTTTGTTTAGGAGCAGTATCCCCCTCTCCCTTTTTTAACCACTCCCACTTCCATCCGACCTGACTTTTTCCCCACAAACCAACTGTCAAGCCTGCGCACAGCATTCAGCATTCCAACTGTCAAAACTCTGTCACCATTCCAGTTACAGTAAAACTACTCACAGAAGAATAGTTTTTAAGAGCAAGTAACTTGATTGACAGCTGAAATATAAGAAGTTTTAGACTGGATATCTAAAGAAATAGGGGGCAGATCAACAAAAAATGATACAGTGGTAGTTGGGAAGTATTATAGTTTCCAGTTATGGTCAATTTAAAATAACCTATTTTTTTGGTATAGATGCCCTTTAAGGCTAGCCTTTAAAGGTGTTCTATTTTTGGAAGATTGAGACAGAATTCATTGCCTTTCAACGTGCTGCTGATCAATAGCATGAGATTTTGGGCAAAAGGGGGATCTATGATTAATGGTAGTTGTGGGGAAGCCTCTGCTTCAATAAACTACAAAGTCCAGCACAAAATTTTCTTAGATTAGATTTTAGCAAAAATCTGATAAAGTTAAGTAGCATGATATGGTATTTTGAGGGAATTTTACACCTGAATATGTTATCATAGCAGTCAATGGGAGGTAACAATCCAAAATTTTTCTTATATATTTTAAAGTATACAGCAATAGTGTGTTTTAGTGTAAATGTCTCAGGGACCAGGGAAATGGTCTTGGTAACATGTACATATAACCAAAACTTATTAAAAAAAACAATTTTTTTTCATGTGCTTGTTTCAAGGGTTATCATTGATTAGATTTGAGGGTTCACGTTCATCTCTAGATTCAATGTTTCTCGAAAACAACCCTGTAGATTCTGTATTTCTCAAAATCAGCACTGAAACTGGCTTTCGGATCTCAGTTACTATTTCCTGTTCTATCCCACTGTGTCATGATGGCCATAGATGCTATAATCACAGACATACAAACTACAGATCATACGATCCTTGGCCCATGTATGGATGATCATCGGACAATTGTACACTCTGCAGATCGTATAACCATGATTGTTGTTTCTATGGCCACCATAAGGGCTTGTGATTCGTTAGCCTGTGAGAATCACAGCGTAGGGCATGCACGCACAATGCATGGAACTGTGGATGTGTCTGGGAGAAGCCAGTGCTGGACCATTTATGGATAAGTTCTTTTCTTTTATGATCATATAATTGAGGATTAAGTGTTTAGTGCGGAAACCAGCTTTCCAGAGGCTGAAGAATGTTCATAGTCGGCCTCGGGTATGCTCGGACCTGAACACAAATTTCCCTTGGGTACAGTTGACCCCCAGTAACTAAAATATAGGGAGTCGGACCCAAATGAAGTGTCAGTCCAAAACTTACTCCTTATATAGGGAGAACGGTTAGATTGTGTATAGCCTGATCTTTGAAAAATGACAGACAGAATCTTAATCTCACTAGGAGATCGTGATTCGTGACAGTCAGTGAAAAACCATCAAATTTGAATTTGTGAACTCTAATAATATTTTTGGAACCTCGAAATTTGCTTAATCTGAAGAAAGTTACAGGGCGATGCTATCTGTCGTCGCTATCTGTCGTTTTTCTATTTCGCTAACTGGTATTTAAAGTGGCACAATAGACTGCCCGTTGGTGCATCGCCCTGTTAGTTTTTTTATATACGTTTTGGTTATTTGCACGTGTTCCCCAGACCATTTCCCAGGTCCCTGAGCCGTTTACACACACATACTTTTGTTATGTATACCTCAAATTTAATCTGAACTTTCGGGTTTTTATCTTCCATTAACTTCTATATGTCTGTTTTCTGATCTTCGAATTTTAACATTTTTTTCCAAAATCCAAAAATCTGAAACCAGAACAGAACTTGCTGGCTTCGAGCATCTCTATAGCCCTTGCCTCGTCTAAGGCTGGAGACAGGAGGGATTAATTATAAAAATTATCTACATTTAAACCCCACTATAATTATCTCAGTTCTCTAAAATCAGATGGTAAACCGAGAGAATGATGAGTAACAGTGTGATTAATATCTGCTTTCCTTTTGATTTTTAACCCATTTATTGCCAGATATCTGCAGATATACAATAATATAGCAGATGTCCATAATAAGCATTATTTTAAAAAAAAAATCTACTGAAAACTGTGTATCATGTTAGACATCATCAGCTTTTGTTAGACAATTTGAAGTAGTGATCGGAACAGCAATTTTATTGTCTGTCATTGACTAGATGCTAATCTCATCTAGTAACGGTGACCTTTCACAGTCTCTACTCCTGCCATGCTTGCCAGAACATAAAAAACATTCAATATCCCTGTCATCACTTTAGGCTGCTTGAGATACTATTTTGCACGGGTTAATAACCTTCATTGGCTAATATAGTGGATAATGTACCCCCTACTGTAAATTATAAGGATATTAGAATTCACCGAGGAGTGCCTTTTATACAGGCCACGGAACTCCAAGGTGCCTTCTAATATCCCTATGAATTTACAGTAGGGGGTACATTATCCGTTATAACCCACCCCACCCTCATTTATAAACAAACCCATGGTTATTGTGCAGCCACCCCACCCTCATTTATAAACAAACACATGGTTATTGTGCAGTCCACATGCTGCTGTCCCCACACCACACACTACTGATTCTTCTTTTCTGACCCCTTCTCCTCCTGACACACACACACATACACACACACACCTGACACACACACTCCGTCCCCACACCACACACTACTAATTCTTCTTTTCACCACACACTACTGATTCTTCTTTTCACCACACACTACTGATTCTTCTTTTCTGACCCCTTCTCCTCCTGACACACACACACACACACACACACCTGACACACACACACACCACAAACACCACACACACCTGACAAACACACACACACCTGACACACACACACCTCTGACACACACACTCTGACACACCACACACACAACACCACCTGACACACCCACACACAACCTGACCACACCAAACACACACCACTGACACACACACACACACACACCTGACACACACACACTACCACACACACACACACACCTGACCACACACACACACACCACACAACACACACACACACACACACACACACACACACACACCTGCACACACACACACACCTGACACACACACCACACCGACAGACACACCACACACACACACCACACACACACCCACACACACCACACACACGACACACACACACACACTACCACGACACACACACACCTGACACACACACACACACCACTCTTTCTTTCCTCTCCTGCCCGTAGTTTTCTGCATATGGTCAGCTGACCCCTGCTCCTCCTGGCAGTCCCACCCACCTGCTGCTTTCAGTGTCGGCCGGAGTCTAACAGCTTAGACCGCACCCCTTCTGCTTCCTCCTGGATTATCTCACATAACACGGCTTCTCATAATTGTTCGGCGTATACGGCTTTCATTTGATCAAAGGTACTTTTTCCAGGTACTTCCGTGTTATTAGCGCGCGCTACTGCGTAGTAGCGCGCCGATTATAGGGATATTTTTTACAGTTTATGCCCATAGGGATCAATGGAAGGGGTGGGTTATATGCTGTATAATCCAGAAAGTAGGAAGGGAAATGCAGACTGACATCTTTATTTAGAGTAACCAATGACTTCACACATGCGAATAAATGTGGAGTTGTGATAACTTTTAACTAACTAGAAAACAAAAATAGCTAGCTTTCAGGAGTCCTAAGCCCCCTTCATCAGGCTGGATGTTACTTTTCACACATGGCACACACAGATGTCTTAGGGTTATGGTACCTTTCCTCTAGAATGTAGATCAGCACTTTTTTTAAAATGTTCATTAATCTTATTACTAAATGTGCAATATACTAAATGTGCAATACAACTGCACATTGCTGTGCAGCAGTTTTATCTTCCAAACATTCATTCAGAGTGTTCCAATGGTAACATCAATGTTAAAGGGATCTATAATCTATAATTGAATACTTGTAAGTAGCAAATACTCTGATTTGCGTGTGTGGCTGCATGCCTTCAACCCAGCACACATTTTCTTTAGTATCCCCTCTCCCTTTTTTTGAGAGCAAGGAACTTGATTGACAACTGAAATATAAGACGTTTTAGATTGGATATCTAAAGAAATAGGGGGCAGATCAAAAAAAAATGATACAGTGATGGTTGGGAAGAATTAAAGTTTCCAGTTATGGTCAATTTAAAATAACCTATTTTTATAGATGCCCTTTAAGATTATCAGGCCAGGTGGGTTTTCAGAATGTTGTGGTACCATTGGAAGAAACATTGACTTATGAATGGGCACCTTCAGTCAGTTTATAAATTCCCACATTTAGCAAGCCATGTATGTTGCGTGACTGAATAGATTGCCCCTCAATAATAATTATAAAAGTGGTGCTGGTTACATTCTCTTTAACAACTTCCCCTTTTATAAAATATTTTTACATTTATACATTTTTGCCTCTTACCCATCTGGCATTTTAATTGTTATATTGATCCATGTCTCACTAATGGCAGGAATACTAGGAAATGACCGTAACTAAAAGATTAATTCATTGTTAGGAAATCTTCTGCTTCAATCCATACAACGTGTCAACTGATGACACAAGCCCCCAAATCAATACAGAATCCCATTCTGACAGATAGAAAATGACTGTGCTTCAGTTTGGTGCTGTGTAATTATCACTGAAATAACATATCTTATTAAATTTCTTTCCTTAAATAGGAGCTTCACCGGCTGAGTCAGTCTCTAAAATGCGTCACTTCGTCACCTCTTCAAAATGAAAAATGACCTCCTATTTGTAAGGTACACTGCATTAGCAGACAATGGAAATTGCAGAGAAAAGCCTTGAGAAAGAAATCCATCCACCAATATGAAAACTCCTGCCAGCTTTAGAAGTGGTTCAAAAAAAATCTTAAAAAGTACTAAAAGTTCTTTTTAATGTATTTGTCAAATAGCTGGGGATTTGCATGGCATCAGTACCAAAACGGCCCTGTAGTTATTTAAAGGGTATGTCCACCCCCAAAACTAAAATTTAACCCACTACTGGCCCCACAATTGTGTTAAAAAAATCCTACCTTACATTCTGCTCCTTTTATGGTTCCCTGTAGTCCATGTCCAAAGTCAGGAAACTGAATAGTAGTGTCTGCCATCCTGTCCAAACGTCTCTGCCTCCTGTGTTGCCTCCAGGAGGGATGGTGACATGCGCACAGGAGCCCTCTCCCCCCTCCCTCCCCACTTCTTGCCTCTTTCCCCCTAGCGTTAAATCCTTAATCTGTATTGTAGGGCATACGCTCCCACCCTTAAACATAAGTTAAAAGTTAGAAAATTGATCCCAAACAGTACAGCTCCTGGTTCCAGCTTCTTCTCCATTGCTGGCAGCCGCGGCTGTGATTGGCTGCCGGTCCAGCCCCCTGCTTGTATTTCCAACAGGCAAGGGAGCTAGACCAGAGCGACGCTGGAACCAGGAGATGTAAGTAGAGTTTGGGACCAATTTTCTAACTTAGCGGTTGGGGGTGGGAGGGTATGCCCTATAATATGGATGAAGGCTAATATGAAGGTGGAGATGGCCCTTAAAGAACCAAAGCCTTTTATGGACACTAACTGGCCAGTGTACCTCACCTGATCGCAACCCTGCATTTAATCTTATCACTTTGGGTCTTGGGAAGTAAGAAACTCCACTTGACATATGGTATAGGGTGCTTTCTGCACTGTACACATTTTGCAATTTTTCCCCACAACATTCATTCACACTGTTGCGTTACATTTGTACAACAAGCTTCTACAGGTATTCCTGTCCTTTAACGTGTGCATTGTAATGGCAATCATAGGAGTAGAAAAGAGGGGGAAAGCATGTTCTCTGTGTTTGTGTTTTGTTGACATGCACCAAGGCAGCCAGTCTAGCACCCTAATTTCATATTCTTTTTTATATTTTTTAAATTCTCCCCTCTTAATATGTCTGACAATGTGGTGAGTGGCAACTGCCAGTCAGTGATATAACTAGGAATTATAACTAATTTGGGATCCCCTCCCTGCTTCATCCACAGTGGTTTTCAGGGATGACTGTATCTTTGACATAGGGAAAATAAGAAGGATGAGGCCCCTTGCAGATACAGGGTCTTCTCCCCTGGTTGTTATAACACTCCTGCTACCAGGCCTGTCAATACCGTCTCTCACTCCAGCATGCGCCAAGCAGTGTGCGAGCCGTTAATAAAGGCATTGTAGATAGGGCTGGATGATGGACATACTAAATTAACCTTAGTAAAAGTTCTATAGTTTGGAATGAACCCATTAAGTCAATAGGAGAAATATAAATAGAAAAAGTTCTAGTTAATTACAAAAAAATAGCAATGGTAACTTAGTGTAAATGTCTGTGGCAGGAGGGAAATGGTCTGGGAAACATGTCCATATCACCAAAACTTGTTTAAAGGGCATGTCCACCCCTAAAACTATAATTTCCCCCACTACTGGCCCCACTCTGTAGTGGATAAAAATCCTTACCTTACATCACTGCTACAAATGGCTGCCCTGCTATGCCCCTCCAAAGTTCCAAAAAAAAAAAAGGTGCTCCTGTCTCTCCTCCGGGAGAATTTTGCCATGGCAGTAAAGCCCCCCCCTCCCTCTCCCACCGTTGTTCATCTCCCCCCCCCCCCCACTGTAATTCCTTTTCAATATTGTGGGCTTCCTACCCCAGCCCCAACCACTATTAATATTTTCAGAAAGTCCCCCGAACTCTGCTTACCTTCCCTCTTCCCAGCGTCTGAATACCGGCAGCCACATGTCTAAGCCCGCCCACTCGTGGAATTAGCCTTTTCAGGCAGAGTGAGAACTTTAAGGGCATGTCCACCCTTTTAAAAAAACTTTTGGATATATTGTAGGGCTTCCTCCACCAGCCCCATGTGGCCCCGCCCATGTGCGAGTGTCTAAGGTCCGCCCACCAGTGTGTGTGTGTGTGTAAGCTCCGCCCACTCGCCCACTCACCGATGTCTAAGCCCGCCCACTCGTGGAGAGAGGTAAGGTAAGTAGAGTTCGGGGGACTTTCTGATAATTCTATTATAGCGGTTGGGGCTGGGGGAGGAAGCCCTACAATATGACCAAGGGGATTGTGGCTAGGGGGAGGGAGCTCTTACCTTTTATGGGCACTTGAGGAAGCCCTCATGATCTAATAGGGGCGAAACACATCTGCCCGGATGCCCAATGAGACCGGACTCCCTACTGGACCCCTTTGCCTCCACTGAGAGAACTGCACTATACCTGACCAGACAGATATTGAGATACCTGGTACTGATGTGACTCTGGAGACGGTAGCTATACCCTCTACATTTATATATTCTTGGGTATCTGATTGGGACTCCTATGATATGAATATCTGTCTACTCTGCTGATATTATTAGTACTGCACTTTATACCTTATAGGGTGTTCACTGTGGGGAATTGTCAGTTGTAGTATTTAAATGATTTTAACCCCTTACCCTGTGTATTAATAAAGGTTATCTTTTTAATTGCTTTGAGAGAGTGCCAGGCTTTTTCCTTTTTGCTGTTGTATATGTAGTTTAAATAACTGTTGTGCACCTCCCCTCATTGTAGGGATTATATGCTTGTGCTTAGTCAAATTGTGTGCTAGGGGGAGAGAGAGCAAAACGGGAGGGAGAGGGAGGGGGGGCTGAACTGCGCATGGCAAAATTCTCCCAGAGGGGAGACAGGAGGCAGAGTCCTATATGGACTCTGCCATGCTCCTGGTGGCCAGTTTTTGGGACTTTGGAGGGGCATAGCAGGGCAGCCATTTGGAGCAGGGATGTAAGGTAAAGATTTTATTACACTACAGAGTAGGGCCAGTAGTGGGTTACATTATTGGAGAGGGGATGGCTTCGTCATCCTGGAACATGGGATGGTAGGCAGCCAAGGGGTTAAGGCACGCCAGCCTCGAGCACTTCCGCCCAGCAACTGGGGCTGCACAGCCAATTGCAGGCATCCGGCCTGTGTGCGGCAACCAGGGCTGCGCAGCCAATAACGGGCGCCCGCCTGCTGGATCCCCCTGAAGGAAGTTCAGGCGGGAAATACAAACAGGCAGACGCGCTTAAGACTATCTGCCTGATTACTTGTGCTACTGGGATTATTTGGCTGCCAGCAGAATTCAGGACCACTACTACGCCTAGGTTATCACAATTAAATAAAATTTGCTGTTTGCTAATATTTTCCCCAATGATATAGTGAAATAAATCAGGATGATTTCCAATAGCACTAAATCTTAATGATTCAGCCCATCCAGTGAGCTGGCCATGGGACCGAAAACCACTTTCTCTAAAGCAAACCCCGCAGCCAAAGGCAGAGCGTCCGTGAATATCTGGATGCGTCATTCTCAACAAAATCTTCCTGCCAACTTGTATTACGTTATAAAATTCTAGGAATGAATCCATACTCTAGGTCCTCCTTTACCTCCTGGTTACCCGGACATGCCAGCTGTCACCTTTTAAAGCTTGGCACAGGCTGCGCTTGAAACGCACGCCCATGGGATTACCCTAGTGGCAAAATTAAGGTGGCCTTAGGGATTGTATTTCCTTAGCCCTTTTTTTTCCTGCCAATAGCCTGTCTTACCAGTGTTTTCAACTGTGTAACTTATCATTCGGAAGGCAAATTCCATTCTTGCCGAACGAATGAAGATCCCAAGAATGAATTCAGTGACTGGCTGCACGGTCTTATTGGAGCAATGGGGATCCCGAACTTTTCTGCCAGAAATAGAAAGGCCCTGAAAGCCCTATTGCAGACGGCGTGTTGGCTGGGGACGTAACAGGAAATCTCCCAGATAGTGTAATATCCAAACTAACCCGACAGCTCCTGGGCCACCCTTTGAAGGAAGCTAGCAAACACCTCAAAAAAAAACATGAAATGCTGCAGCCCATAGGCAAGAATTTGTCAAAGTAAACTGATCTTCAAACTGAAGCCCAAAGGTCCAGCACTCAGGTGTATGGGCAATAGTCTAAGGCCGATTTTACACTCGCACTTTGTGAGAAGGGAGCTCTGCCCGTTTGTTTTCAACATTTCAAGGGCCTTATCAACAAAGCGTATTTTACTACACAGCTCTGATCTATGTCGAAGGTGATGTATTAAACGAAATTCAGTTAAACCTTTTTGGGAACCAGTCCCAAAGGTGATATCCTAAACTCTCTCAAATGGAGGCACTGCAAACGGGCCAGCGACTCTACCGCCAGCAATTCTTTCTGGATTTTTTCCCTTACTATTTTAACATTGACCAACAGAATGCAAATTTCTACACTGTGTATCGTTTCCCCTTTTGCTTCAATGGAATCCAAAACCCCCTCTGAAGCCGATTTCCAACAATTTCACATGCTGCTTCTTAGGGTACCTTAAGAAAATGTAGCATTTCTGGCAATTTACCGGAGTGCACAGATGGCTGTCCAGTCGCTCTGAACCCCTGCCTCCCCCCACTACGAGAAACTCCTGCTGCACTTTGTGGAAGAGTAAGGACCCTTTTAGGAGCACTCGTGCCGAAAGCGGCACTTGTTTGCCACCTGCAAGTTCCTCATTGAATGCCCAGCACGGCTACTGTTGGCACTTGTGGGATTGCCAGAGGCTGCTCCTGAAATCTTGCCCCAAAACCATGCATCGCCTGTTGTGCTTTTGACGTCATCATCGAAAGCCACAGATCAACATCCTTAACCCCCCACTGCAGGTTTTTGTGTGTAAGGACATTTTTTTGATGAACTCTGTCTCATTAAAGAACCACCCCAGACCGCCATACGTTCTGTAGGCATCCGCTACCGCATCCAGATGTTTGAAACAAACCCGGGCTTTTTTCTGGGTATTTAGAACATAGGGTATTGGCGTAAAGGCAAAATGCCTGAGCCAATTTTGGAAGCTTCTAGGTACAGAACGCTTCCTATCCTCCTCCTTATTCTTTTCCCCTTCTTTTTAAACTCCCACCATGGGAGCAGAGCTAAAATATCTACATAACCCATTTTAATCCCAGCGATTATGCAACCTGTCCACTGCTGCTCCATTGGAATCCGGTCGAATACCGTGAGTCGTAGTGTAGTGACCTGCTGCCTCCGATGTCGCGCTGCTTCCATAACCCGGTTTATGTCAAGGATCCCGCCCCCAGATCTGCCCGAGCCTGCCATATCCAGAAGCGAGGAACCCGACGCGCGGTGCTGCCATAAGTCCACGGTGACTGCCCTACTGTAACCGACTCCATTTGTATTCCTTGTATGCTCCCTGCTGCGACATTTGCTCGCTCCACTTTTTCGGATACCTCTCTGTTCGACATCCTGAGACCACCAGCTGCAGCCTTCCCCTCCCTCTGGCCCCTGGAGCACTGCTGGCCATACTGAATCCCGGACCCCTGGTGTCTGACATGCCCTCTTGGTTTGCCGAGCATCTGGGTTTTGTAGCTGCTGCTTGGGCCTTTTATTCTCCTGGCTTTTTCCCCACTGCGCGCCTTACTGCATTATGAGGGGAAGCACTCTCTGCTGCCACTTCAGATTCGTCCCAATCCCGCTTCTCACTGCTGGCTGAAGGCTGACAACATTACTCCTCTGCTCTCTCCCTCCCTGCGCCGCGAAGCCACTCCATAACTGCCGCTGGTACCTCCGCCACCCTGACCCAGCTGCTTCTCCTCCTCAGGATAAGACCTCCACCACCAACTCCTGCTTTTGCCTGGCGCCTCAGAAGCTTCCCCACAGACAGCTCCCGACGCCTGTGCTGCCCCGCATTGCGTTAGCGATTTTGCCAAAAATAAGTTAGAGGAAAACGCATGCGATTGCGATTAAAAATGCGAGCAGAACGCAACAAACGCAATGTGTCGCGTTTTCAATGATTTTTTTAAAAACGCAATCGCAAGCGCAAACGCAAGCACAAAACGCAAAAAACAGCAGCAGTGTGGCTAGCCCACAGTAGACTCTGGAAAAGAAAGATATGCCGGCTAGAATCTTTTTGATGCTCGCCGTTGCCAACCCACTATCGGCACATTGCAAACACAAATAAGCGAAATAGAAGAGCCATCTGAAACGTTGTTGAAAAACAGCTCTGAAACGATACCCATTTCTTCCAGCTCGCTAAATAAGACTGCACGTTTTGTCGAAAAACTGACTGCTTGAGCAGCTCAGTTATTCGAACCGAATAGCTCCCAGAGCTCCAGTGGGGTATCTCTTCCCTTTGCTCCTGCGTTCCCTGACAGGCTTCGAAAACGCTGAGCTGGTGAACGGGAAAGCGCATCAGCTTTCGAGTTAAAACAACCTGGCAATGCTTAGCTTTCAACCAAAATTAAAGCGGAGGAGCTTAAGACTATTGCCTGATTACTTTTGCTACTGGGGAGTGATTTGGCTGCCAGCGAATTCAGGACCAATACTACGCCTAGGTTATCACAAATAAATAAAAATTGCTGTTTGCTATAATTTCCCCAATTGATATGTGAAATAAATCAGGATGTTTTCCAATAGCACTAAATTCTAATGATCAAGCCCATGCCAGTGGCTGGCCAGGGACCGAAAACCACTTTCTCTGAAAGCAACCCCGCAGCCAGAGGCAGAGGCGTCCGTGAATATCTGGATGGCGTCATTCTCAACAAAATCTCCTGCCACTTGTATTACCGATATAAATTCTAGGAATGAATGCCATACTCTAGGTCCTCCTTACCTCCTGGTTACCCTGACATGCCAGCTGTCACCTGTTAAAGCTTGGCACAGGCTGCGCGTGAACGCACGGCCCATGGGATTATCCTAGTGGCAAAATTAAGGGGCCTTAAAGGGATTGTATTTCCTTAGCCCTTTTTTTCGGCCAATAGCCTGTCTTACCAGTGTTTTCAACTGTTGTAATTATCATCTGGAAGGCGAAATTCCATTCTTGCCGAATCGATGAAGATCCCCAAGAATGTAATTCAGTGGACTGGCTGCACGGTCTTATGCGAGCAATGGGGATCCCGAACTTTTCTGCCAGGAATAGAAAGCCCTGAAAGCCCTATTGCAGAGCGGGTGTTGGCTGGGCCGATGAACAGGAAGTCGTCAGATAGTGTATATCCAAACTAAACCCGACAGCTCCTGGGCCACACCTTTGAAGGAAGCTAGCAAACACCTCAAAAAAACATGAAATGCTGCAGCCATAGGCAAGATTTGTCGAAGTAAACTGATCTTTACAACTGAAGCCCAAAAGGTGCCACCGCACTCAGGGTGTATGGGCAAGCAGTGAAGGCCGATTTTACATCGCACTTTGTGAGAAGGGAGCTCTGCCCGGTTTGTTTCAACATTCAAGGGCCTATCAAACAAGCGTATTTACTACACAGCTCTGGATCTATGTCGAAGTGATGAGTATTAACGAAATTCAGTTAAACACTTTTGGGAACCAGTCCCAAAGGTGAAAATGTGAATATCCTAACTCAAATGGAGGCACTGCAAACGGGGCCAGCGACTCTACCTGCCAGCAATTCTTTCTGGATTTTTTCCCTTACTATTTTAACATTTTGACCAACAGAATGCAAATTTATCTAACACTGTGTATCGTTTCCCCCTTGCTTCAATGGAATCCAAAACCCCCCTGCTAAGCCGATTTCCAAAATTTCACATGCGCTTCTTAGGGTACAACTTAAGAAAATGTAGCATTCTGCAATTTCACCGGAGTGCACAGAGCGTTCCAGTCGCTCTGAACCCCTGCCTCCCCCCACTACTGAGAAATCTCCTGCTGCACTTTGTGGAAGAGTAAGGACCCTTTATGGAGCAATCGTGCCGAAAGCGGCACTTGTTCTGCCACCTGCAAGTTCCCTCATTGAATGCCCAGCACGGGCGCTTGTTGGGCACTTGTGGGATTGCCAGAGGCTGCTCCTGAATCTTGCCCCAAAACCATGCATCGCCTGTTGTGGCTTTGACGGTCATCATCGAAAGCCACAGATCAACATCCTTAACCCCCCACTGCAGGTTTTTGTGTAAGGACCTTTTTTGATGAACTCTGTATCATAAAAAACCCACCCAGACCGCATACGTTTCTGTAGGATCTCGCTACCGCATCCAGAGTTTGAAACAAACCCGGGTTTTTTCTGGGTATTTAGAACATAGGGTATTGGCGTAAAGGCAAAAATGCCTGCAGCCAATTTTGGAAGCTTCTAGGTACAGAAACGCTTCCTATCTCCTCTTATTCTTTCCCCTCTTTTTAAACTCCCTAACCATGGGTAGCAGAGCTAAAATATCTACATACCCAAGCATTGCTAAGTCCGGAATAGTAGTGATTAGTGTTACCTGCTGCCTCCGATGTCGCGCTGCTTCCACTAACCCGGTTTTGTCCATAGGATCGCTGCCCCAGATCTGCCCGAGCCTGCCATATCCAGAAGCGAGGAACCCGGACCGTGGTGCTGCCATAAGTCCCGGTGACTGCCCTACTGTAACCGACTCATTTGTATTCCTTGTATGCTCCCTGCTGCGACATTTGCTCCACTTGGCGATACCTCTGTTCCGACATCCTGAGACCACAGCTGCAGCCTTCCCCTCCCTCGGCCCCTGGAGCAACTGCTGGCCATACTGAATCCCGGACCCTGGTGTGACATGCCCTCTTGTTTGCCGAGCATCTGGGTTTTGTAGCTGTCTGCTTGGGCCTTTTATTCTCCTGGTTTTTTCCCCACTGGCCGCCTTACTGCACCTTATGGGGACACATCTCTGCTGCCATCATGATTCGTCTCCGAATCCCTGCTTCTCACTGCTGGAGTGAAAGGCTGACAACATTACCTCCTCTGCTCTCTCCCTCCCTGCGCCGCGAAGCCACTCCATAACTGCCGCTGGTACCTCTCCGCCATCCGACCCAGCGCTTCTCCTCCTCAGGATAAGGCGGACCTCCACCACCACCTCCGCTTTTGCCTGGCGCCTCAGAAGCTTCCCACAGACAGCTCCCGACGCCTGTGCTGCACCTGCTCGCCTGTTTGTGTTTCCCGCTGAACTTCCTTCAGGGGGATCCAGCAGGCGGGCGCCCGTTATTGGTGCGCAGCCCTGGTTGCCGCACACAGGCCGGAGCCTGCAATTGGCTGTGCAGCCGTTGCTGGGCGGGGAGTGCTCGAGGTGGCGTGCTCCTTAACCCCTTGGCTGCCTACCATCCCATGTTCCAGGATGACGAAGCCATCCCTCTCCAATAATGTAACCCACTACTGGCCCTACTCTGTAGTGTAATAAATCTTTACCTTACATCCCCTGCTCCAAATGGCTGCCCTGCATGCCCTCCAAAGTCCCAAAAATGGCCACAGGAGCATGGCAGAGTCCATATAGGATCTGCCTCCTAGTCTCCCTCTGGGAGAATTGCATGCGCAGTATAGCCCCCCCTCCTCTCCTCCCGTTTGCTCTCTCTCCCTAGACACAATTGACTAAGCACAAGCTATAATTCCTCCAATGAGGGGAGAGTGGCACAACGTTATCTAAACTACATATACAACAGCAAAAAAGAAAAATGGCACTTCTCAAGCAATTAAAAAGATAACCTTTATTAATACACGGGTAAGGGGTTTAAAATCATTTAAATACTACAACTGACAATTCCCCACAGTGAACACCCTATAAGGTATAAAGTGCAGTACTAATAATATCAGCAGAGTAGACAGATATCATATCATAGGAGTCCATCAGATACCCAGAATATATAAATGTAGAGGGTATAGCTACCGTCTCCAGAGTCACATCAGTACCAGGTATCTAATATCTGTCTGGTCAGGTATAGTGCAGTTCTCTCAGTGGAGGCAAAGGGGTCCAGTAGGGAGTCGGTCTCATTGGCATCCGGGCAGATTGTGTTTCGCCCCTATTAGATCATGAGGGCTTCCTCAAGTGCCCATAAAAGGTAAGAGTTCCCTCCCCCTAGCCACAATCCCCTTGGTCATATTGTAGGGCTTCCTCCCCCAGCCCCAACCGCTATATAGAATTATCAGAAAGTCCCCCGAACTCTACTTACCTTACCTCTCTCACGAGTGGGCGGGCTTAGACATCGGTGAGTGGGCGAGTGGGCGGGGCTTACACACACACACACACTGGTGGGCGGACCTAGACACTCGCACATGGGCGGGCCAAATGGGGCTGTAAGATAATGGGCCATGGGGGGCCTGCAACTGGAGGGACCATGGGGTCCATGAGTGGGGGGCTGCAAAGGGGAGGAGGAGACACAGGACAAATTGACTGATAGTTTCAGAGCAGGAAGCAGGGGACCTGGTGATGATGCTGCCATATCCCACACAAAAATGTAATATCTTCAAAACTATGCAAAAATAAACAATGGAAATAATTGCAAAAATCTCAGGGGAGCAATTCCTATCAATTGACCTCAATTTACCTAAGTCATTTTTGGACCACAGTTCCCCTTTAAGATTAGGGATGGACTAGAACTCGAACCCAAGTTTGAACTGAATTTATGAGTTTGGACAAACTTGAACTATTTAGAACTCTATGAAACTATGAAAATTCAAGGATTCAACTATAGAATGTGGCATTCGGTATATTCAATACTTTCCGAATTTGAGGGTTACTGAATGCTATATTCGAATGTAACTCTCAAATGCATCTTTCAGTAACCCTTGAGTTTGCGATAACCCTCGAATGTACCACAGGGGAACCATAAGGAGCAGGAATGTAAGGTAAGGATTTTTTTTAAACTATACTGTGGGGCCAGTAGTGGGTTAAATTTAGTTTTGGGGGTGGACATACCCTTTAAATAACTAAGGGCCGTTTTGGTACGAGCCATGCAAATCCCCAGCTATTTGACAAATACATTAAAAAGAACTTTTAGTACTTTTAAGATTTTTTTTGAACCATTCTTAAGCTGGCAGGGTTTTTATATTGGTGGATGGATTTCTTTCTCAAGGCTTTTCTCTGCAATTTCCATTGTCTGCTAATGCAGTGTACCTTACAAATAGGAGGTCATTTTCATTTTGAAGAGGTGACGAAGTGACGCATTTTAGAGACTGACTCAGCCGTGAACGTCCTTATTAAGGAAAGAAATTTAATAAGATATGTTATTCTAGTGATATTACACAGCACCCAACTGAAGCACAGTCATTTCTATCTGTCAGAATGGGATTCTGTATTGATTGGGGGTTGTGTCATCAGTGACACGTGTATGGATTGAAGCAGAGATTTCCTAACAATGAATTAATCTTTTAGTTACGGTCATTTCCTAGTATTCCTGCCATTAGTGAGACAGGATCAAAATAACAATAAAATGCCAGATGGTAAGAGGCAACAATGTATAAATGTAAAAATATTTTATAAAAGGGAGAGTTGTTAAAGAGAATGTAACCAGCACCATTTTATAATTATTATGAGGGGCAATCTATTCAGTCACGCCACATACATGGCTTGCTAAATGTGGGAATTTATAAACTGACGAAGGTGCCCATTCATAAGTCAATGTTTCTTCCAATGGGACCACAAACATTCTGAAAACCCACCTGGCCTGATAATCTTAAAGGGCATCTATAAAAATAGGTTATTTTAATTGACCATAACTGGAAACTTTATTCTTCCAACCATCACTGTATCATTTTTTTTTGATCTGCCCTATTTCTTTGATATCCAATATAAAACGTTCTTATATTTCAGTTGTGAATCAAGTTTCTTGCTCTCAAAAAAGGGAGAGGGGATACAAAGAAAATGTGTGCTGGGTTGAAGGCATGCAGCCACACACGCAAATCAGAGTATTTGCTACTTACAAGATTCAATTATAGATTATAGATCCCTTTAACATTGATGTACCATTGGAACACTCTGAAGAATGTTTGGAAGATAAAAACTGCTGCACAGCAAATGTGCAGTTGTATTGCACATTTAGTAATATTGCACATTTAGTAATAAGAAATAATGAAACATTTTAAAAAAAGTCGATCTACATTCTAGAGGAAGGTACACTAACCCTAGACATCTGTGTTGCCAATGTGTGAAAAGTAACATCGCAGCTGATGAAGGGGGCTTAGGACTCGAAAGCTAGCTATTTTGTTTTCTAGTTAGTTAAAAGTTATCACCACTCCACATTTATTCGCATGTGTGAAGTCATTGGTTACTCTAAAAAAAGATGGCAGTCTGCATTTCCCTTCCTACTTCTGGATATTCAGCATATAACCCACCCCTTCATTGATCCCTATGGGAATATAAACTGTAAAAAATATCCCTATAATCGGCGCGCTACTACGCAGTAGCGCGCCGATAATAACACGGAAGTACTGGAAAAAAGTACCTTGATCAAATGAAGAGCGTATACGCCGGAAGCAAGTATGAGAAGCCGGTGTTATGTGAGATAATCCAGGGGAAGAGAAGGGGTGCGGGTCTAAGCTGTTAGACTCGGCCGGAGCACTGAAAGCAGCAGGTGGGTGGGATGCCAGGGAGAGCAGGGTCAGCTGACCATATGCAGAAAACTAGGGGCGGAGGGAAAGAAAGAGTGGTGTGTGTGTGTGTGTCAGGTGTGTGGTCAGGTGGTGTGTGTGTGTGTGTGTCAGGTGTGGTGGTGTGTGTGTGTGTTGTTTCAGGGTGTGATGTGTGGTGGTGTGTGGGTGTGTGTTGTCGGTGGTGGGGTTGTGTGTGGTGTGTGTGTGGTGTCAGGTGTGTGTGTGGGTAGTGTGTGTGTGTGGTGTGTGTGGGGGTGGTGTGTGTGTGTCAGGTGGGGGTGTGTGTGTCAGGTGTGTGTGTGTGTCAGGTGTGTGGGGTGTGTGTGTCAGGTGGTGTGTGTAGTGTGTGTGGTCAGGGTGTGTGGTGTGGTCAGTGTTGTGTGTGTGTGTGTGTCAGAGGTGGGGTGTCAGAGTGTGTGTGTGTCAGGTGGGTGTGGTGTAGGTGTGGTGTGTGTGTGTGTCAGGTGTGTGGTTGTGTTAGGTGGTGTGTGTGTGTGTGTGTGTCAGGAGGAGAAGGGGTCAGAAAAGAAGAATCAGTAGTGGTGGTGAAAAGAAGAAAGTAGTGTGTGGTGAAAAGAAGAAATAGTAGTGGTGGTGTGGGGACGAGTGTGGTGTGTAGTGTGTGGGGGTGGTGTGGTGTGTCGAGGTGGTGTGTGGTGTAGTGTATGTGTGTGTGTGTCAGGAGAGAAGGGGTCAGAAAAGAAGAATCAGTAGTGTGTGGTGTGGGGGGACAGCCGACATGTGGACTGCACAATAACCATGGTTTGTTTATAATGAGGTGGGGGCTGCACAAAACCATGGGTTTTGTTATAAATGAGGGTGGGGTGGTTATAACGGTAATGTACCCCTACTGTAAATTCTAGGGATATTAGAAGGCACCTTGGAGTTGTGGCCTGTATAAAAGCACTCCTCGGTGAATTCTTAATATCCTATAATTTACAGTAGGGGGTACATTATCCACTATATTAGCCAATGAAGGTTATTACCCGTGCAAAATAGTATCTCAAGCAGCCAAGTGATGACAGGGAATTGAATGTTTTTTATGTTCTGGCAAGCATTGGCAGGAGTAGAGACTGTGAAAGGTCACGTACTAGATGAGATTAGCATCTAGGCAATGACAGACAATAAAATTGCTGTTCGATCACTACTTCAAATTGTCTAAAAAAGCTGATGAGTCAACATGATACACAGTTTCAGTAGATTTTTTTTTAAAATAATGCTTATTATGGACATCTGCTATATTATTGTATATCTGAGATATCTGGCAATAAATGTGGTTAAAAATCAAAAGGAAAGCAGATATAATACACACTGTTACTCATCATTCTCTCGGTTTACATCTGATTTTAGAGAACTGAGAATTATAGTGGGGTTTAAATGTAGATAATTTTTATAATTAATCCCTCCTGTCTCCAGCCTTAGACGAGGCAGAGGCCTATAGAGATGCTCGAAGCCAGCAAGTTCTGTTCTGGTTTCAGATTTTTGGATTTGGAAAAAAATGTTTTAAAATTCGAAGTCAGAAAAACGACATATAGAGTTAATGGAGATTAAAACCCGAAAGTTAGATTAAATTGAGGGGTACATAACAAAAGTATGTGGTGTAAACGGCTCAGGGACCTGGGAAATGGTCTGGGGAAACACGTGCAAATAAACAAAACGTATAATAAAAAAACTAAACAGGGCGCATGCACCAACGGGCCGTCTATTGTGCCACTTTAATACCAGTTAGCGAAATAGAAAAAACGACAGATAGCGACGACAGATAGCATCGCCCTGTAACTTTCTTCAGATTAAGCAAATTTTTGAGGTTCCAAAAATATTATTAGAGTTCACAAATTCAAATTTAATGGTTTTTTCACTGACTGTCACGAATCACGATCTCCTAGTGAGATTAAGATTTCGTCTGTCATTTTCAAAGATCAGGCTATACACAATCATAACCGTTTCCATATTATAGGAGTAAGTTTTGGACTGACCACTTCTCTTTGGTCCGACTCCCTATATTTTAGTTACTGGGGGTCAACTGTACCCAGGAAATTTGTGTTCAGGTCCGAGCATACCCGAGGCGACTAGAACATTCTTCAGCCTCTGGAAAGCTGGTTTCCGCACTAACACTTAATCCTCAATTATATGATCATAAAAAGAAGAAAAACTTATACATAAACGGTCAGACCTGGCTTCCCAGACACATCACACGTTCCATGCATGTGCGGGCATGCCTACGCTGTGATTCTCACAGGCTAACGAATCACAAGCCCTTATGGTGGCCATAGAAACAACAATCATGGTTATACGATCTGCAGAGTGTACAATTGTCCGATGATCATCCATCATGGGCCAAGGATCGTATGATCTGTAGTTTGTATGTCTGTGATTATAGCATCTATGGCCCTCATGCACAGTGGGATAGACAGGAAATAGTAACTGAGATCCGAAAGCCAGTTTCAGTGTGATTTGTGAATAACAGAATTACAGGGTGTTTTCGAGAAACATTGAATCTAGAGATGAACGTGAACCCTCAAATCTAATCAATGATAACCCTTGAACAAGCACATGAAAAAAAATTGTTTTTAATAAGTTTTGGGTATATGTACATGTTACCAAACCATTTCCCTGGTCCGAGACATGTACACTAAAAACACACTATTGCTGTATACTTTAAAATATATAAGAAATTTGGATTGTTACCTCCCATTGACTGCTATGATAACCTATCAGGTGTAAAATCCTACAAAATACCAATCATGCTACTTAACTTTATCAGATTTTTGCTAAAATCTAATCTAAAGAAATTTTGTGCTGGACTTTGTAGTTATTGAAGCAGAGGCTCCCACAACTACCATTAATCATAGATCCCCTTTTTGCCCAAAATCTCATGCTATCGATCAGCAGCACGTTTGAAAGGCAATGAATTCTGTTCAATCTTCCAAAATAGAACACACTTTAAGGCTAGCCTTAAAGGGCATCTATACCAAAAAAATAGGTTATTTTAATGACCATAACGGAAACATAATACTTCCCAACTACCACTGTATCATTTTTTGTTGATCTGCCCCCTATTTTTAGAATCCAGTCTAAAACTTCTTATATTTCAGCTGTCAATCAAGTTACTGCTCTTAAAACTATCTTCTGTGAGTAGTTTTACTGTAACTGGAATGGTGACAGAGTTTTGACAGGTGGAATGCTGAATGCTGTGCGCCGGCTTGACAGTTGGTTGTGGGGGAAAAAGTCAGGTCGGATGGAAGGGGAGTGGTTAAAAAAGGAGAGGGGGAGACTTGCTCCTAAACAAAAGTGTGCTGGATTGAAGGCATGCAGCAACACACACAAATCAGAGTAAGTGATACTTAATGTTTTCAATTATAGATTAAAGTGAAGCGAAATATCTTTCAGTATAGGTCTCTTTTAAACGCAATCCATGTGGCTGGCCATACAAGTCTGGCTATAGATGTGTGGTAAATTGATTGTTTTCAAAATTGATAAATTACTTGTTTAACCAAAAATAATAATATTGAGTACAAATAAATAACCCTTGATTGGGTAGGGCAGAAAAAATACAGTTGATTTATAGGACTTTGAAACATTTACACTGTATTAAGCATACACACACTTGCTGGATATGAGCAAAGAATGGAAATCAATAAGGAATCCAGATGAAAAATTGAACATTTTTTCCTGTTATGGCACTTTTTATCAATTGATTATTGGTTAGTGCAATTTTTCTTAACACCGTGGCAAAATATTGAGCTGGGTATAGGATTAGGCTGAATATCGGCCTGTGTTAACCAGACTGGCCAGTAAATATATAACAATCTGTCGGTTGAAAATTTTTACTGCGACTGCCATTTTTTATTTGATTTTTCATAAAAATGGTTAAAAATACATTTTATAGGTCAGTAAATTCGTTGCTTACACAGAGAGGATAGGGTCATTGAAAAAAATGGAATCATCAGCGACCAAATTATATATCATACACACACAAAATAGTGCGGGTGGCAATTCAATTAATTTAATTTCGTACGTCCTTTATTACATTGTAATGTCTGCTACACCTGCCCTTGGATAAATGAAAAACAATTAGTTCAATAACACGGACAAATTGTATTAAACCCTTTCTTCAGCTAGATCCTACTCGACAGTTACTTTATTTTTATGAGCTGAAAGTCCCGACCCCTACTGCTAGTTTTCTGGAGACTAGGGCTCTATTATAGATAATAAATAGGATATTTACAGCTAAAACAAAAATATTTTCATGCATATTTAGTGAAGCCTATGTGTGCTGTCTGGAAGAGAGAGAGTGGGAGTGCCTGGTGTGGAGTACTGGCTGTAAGTGTGCGTGATTCTTTTGGCTTGCTTGAGAGTGTGCAAGTGCCTGCCTGTGTGTGCCTCTGCATGAGTCCTGTCTGTGAGAGATAGTGTGTGTGAGTGCCTTTGCATGTGTGGCATGTCTGTGATAGTATGTGTGGCTGTCTAAGGGAGGGTGTGTGTGAGCACCGTCTGTAAGAGAGTGGGTGAATGCCTGTCGTGAGAGAGAGTAAGTGCATGTGTGCTCGTCTGTGATATTGTGTGCTGAGTTCCTGTGAAGAACGTTTGTCTTTGAGGGTTTGGTACCTCGTGATGAGTTTAGTGCCGGTGCCTGAGTGCTTACTGTAATAGAGAGCATTTGGTGCCTGCCTGAGAAAGTGGTGCTGTGCATAAGTGGTGCCTGTGGTAAGAGTTTGAGTGTCTTTCTGTGATAGAAGAGTTGAGTGCCTGTGCTAGTGTACCTGGCTATGAGATAGTGTGACTGTGTGCGTGCAGTGCAGAGTGCTACCTGTAAGAGAGAACATGTGTACTGTCTGAAGAGAGTGCACATAGTGCCTGAGAAAGTATGTGTAATGTGGAGTCCGACACAAACCCGGATCCGAACAAAACCCTCGGTTCCGAAATCCAATGATCCCTCCGAATCTGGATGGATCGTCGGGATTTCAGGACTTCGGAAACGCATTTGTACGGAGCTATTTTTATATGTAATTTCGAAAATAGCATCAAAACATTTGAAAATCTTCAAAATACTATCGGAAACTCGAAAATGGTCTCCGATCGTCTTTTCGAACATTCGAGGCTATTTTGAAAATGGCTCGTGACATTTGAAAATTATCGAAAATTCGTTTGAATATTCAGGATTTTTTACGAGATCCAGGAATCCAAAACGGAATGAAACTAGGGGTTTCAGCCATCTTTATTGGGTTGATTCATATGCACTCTCTGTAAAGCCTTGTTTACAGGCTTGACAGGGTTTTTGCATTGTGGTACCTTTTTTAATAGATTATATTGACCTGGTCTGTTAAAATAAAAGGACTGCTGCATGTGGTTCCATCCAGAAACGGACGTTTTAAATAAAAGATAGGAAAACTGATATAACATTGAAAGAAAATTTACCCCAAAAAAATTCTGTTTCAGAATGTGGAAATGTATGTTTTACAATTAATGGTATCATTACTTAAATGTAACTGGCAAAATGTATATAACACAGAGGTAAAGGGGGGACACAGACAGGACAAATAACTAGTAATCTCAGTTTTATTTTAAAGTACAGTAAATGTAATAATTCTGTGTACATGATTCATTTTGGGCAAAGTTTCAATCTTTTCTTAACTGTGTGTTTGTACTAGGTGACCCCAGCCTGTCAGCAATAGCAGAAGTTGTAATTCACATTCTGGATGTCAATGATAAAATCCCCATTTGGTAGGAGACTATTCTGAAGAATATTTCTGTACCCCAAGGAGAGAATCCAGAGAATCATCATCCGGGCATTTGACTCGACTCTGTGGAAAACAGTGCCCCATTTACCTTTACCCTGTCGGATGAGCACATGCTTCAATCACGATGGAGGGTTACTTCCCTAATGGTATGTAATGCGTCTAAATGTATGTTTGTATTTGATACATACAAAATAGAAGCCTAGTGCACATCCAATTCTATGCTTATATTTACTTACCATTGTATTGGCGACTTAAAAAGCCTGCCCTTCTCTCTGGATAATTAAAGCAATTAGTTCAAACTGGCCAAATTATTTTAAGCCCAGCAACCACTCAACGGTTTGCTTTATTCTGTGTTCCTAACGTTTAACCTTTTTACTATAAACATTTCCTTCTTAGGAGACACAATCTCAAACTTTGTTTTATACGACTGCCTTTATGAGATGTAAAAGTCCTGCTGCTCTTTCGCTGCTTTTGCGGACTAACTCTCCAGCTTTCAGTACAAACACATGACCCACTGTGGGTGAGAGTACACATTTCCCAGAGGCTTGGTCTCTATTATTTATGTTTATTATTAAGTTTGAGTCTCGAATTGCACTCTGCGTGGATGTGTATACTATCCCATCTATTTATATATATATATATATATATATATTGTGTATTGAATACTTACCTGCGGTGGAGTGTATTCCTTCGAAAAAAATACAAATATGAAAAAAAACAAAAATAAACAGTCTGAATTCCAAAAACGCAGTATGGATGAATAATGATGTATTCCACTCTTTCCTTCTTCCATTTATTTAGAATTTAATTGGCCTTCCTTTCATTGTACCTTCACCTTCAGCTCACTGCACATGTAACAATCACAACGGCTTTAACCATTATCACAAACATCCCCCCTATCAAAACTCATTTCAGGGAGGGTACCACCACCCCACATGCCCCATCCTAAGATTAAGGCATAATCCATGCATACCAAACTAGAGATAGACAGATCACGGATCTGAACCCAGTTCCGGATCCTCATATTGTGGATCTCAGGATTTCTGGAATTACTATTCTGATTTTTTCCAAACCACGTTCACAAAATGTTTGGAAATTCAAGAAATTTCCAAAATTCGAGTTTCAAGATATTTCGAAAATTTTGTGTAGCGATCGGTTGGGCCAAAAAAAAACTGTGCTGCTTTCGTTTGGGACAGGACAATCAGTCGCATGAACTGTCAGCAGCGGACCCTATTGCCGCAACCAACAGACATTGTCCCGACCAATCGCTCACTGGTAGCGAATGCTCCGTCGGGGTAAAAGTTTATTAGTATGTTATATGTATTGGGTTGATAAAGACCATACGTCCATCAGTCCAACCCATCTAGCAATATCCTCATTTGCTGCCAACTGTAGATCCAGAGGAAGCCAATAAAACCCACCTAATTATGAAGGGGGAAAAAGTGCAATATGAAATTTTCCTGGGTCAACTCTACTTTATGAATCAATACCAGTAAAAGCAACATTCATGTTTGCAGAAACCCATCCAGCTTTTTTTAAAAATGGACCAATGAACTGCCATAACAACGTCCACCGGAACAGTTCCATAGCTTTTACCGTTCTCCAGTGAAAAACTCTTTCTGAACTTGAAGCTAAACCTTTTTTCTTCTAGTCTTAAGGGATGTCCGCGTGTCCTCTGACATGTTTTATTGGTGAACAATGCCCCAGATAGTTTATGTAGGCCGTTAGTATTTATACAAAGAAATCATATCCCCACGTACATTATATGTAACAACCTATGGTAGCAGTCTATGTAACACCCAGGCACCCGGAGAAGTAGAACAGCAGACTGCACTGCATAGAAAGTGCAATGTAGTGCAGTGTTCAGTTCAAACAGCAAAACACGGAAGCGTGTGTGATATACCAGACCATATTTTTTAAAGATTGTGGGCATGGATACGCGTTCCCCAGACCATTTCCAGGTCCCAGAGCCATGTACAGAAGTTACCAGGAATGTTATGTTATATTTAGGTGGATCTGTTCAGATTTGTTTCTCCAAATAACTTAATGGGTTTTTCCGCAAATTTTTGCGAAAACGAAAATCACAAATCCGCAGGTGGAACAGATTTTAGCAGTTTGGCCATTTCATGTTATACAGTCAGAGATACATGCTACAAAAACATGCATCCCACCACAGACAGTGGCGTACGTAACTAGGAATCACTGGGCCCCCCAGAAAACATGATGGGCCCCTATCAGTGCTCATCCACGGGGGGATTTCTGGGAGGAGGCTAATCTGTCAAAGGAAAAATAGGAAGGTGGGCCTTGGCCTGGGCCCTGCGGTTGCTCCCCTGCAACAGACACACACTCGTGAAAACAGTCAGAACACATGCATACAAGTTATATTAAGTGTTTCTGCCACTTGTAACCTCTATAAATCTCTGAAACATTGTGCTCACTCTAATGAAAACAACACATGTCAGGGGATTGTAATAATTTAGAGAGTTAGGGAAGCTGCCATTAATATCAGGGAGAGGTGGGTGTCGGCATCAGTCAGTCTACATCCTGTCCCTTTATATTCATCCGTGATACTTAGATTGAGGCTATAAATTATAAATGTATCATTCTATTTTTATTGAATTTAATATTATCAGATGTGTGCATAAAAGGCAAGCAAATGTCCGTTTCCCAGTAATATGGAATATGAAGATATGAAGATATTCTTGTTCCATGTATAATTTAAGACAAATATAAATATCCTATACTCAACGCTACTGTAAAGTAAATAGTATTTTTCCCCTCCTTTAAACCTATAGGGACACATGATTAATTTCAAGGGAATTAGTTATCTGGAGCCAAAAGTGCATTAGTTCTAATCATCATAAACAGATAGCGGAATGCCTCCTCAGAGTCAACATGTCCACTTCCAGGTAATTAAACAAAATATTTGGATGTAGAGTGTATGGTTTAGCTTTATTTAAGTATAAGTTTTTAGAGTGCTACCTCTTATTAACATATCAGTTTATTTTTGAAGAAAGTTAGAACTTTTGCCTGACACCAGATATGTAGGTACTGTGCACAGGGATGCCAGTAATAAATGAAAGAGGTCCAGAAAGAACATCAATAATAGTAAATTCCCAACACCTTTGCTGCCAAAAATTTGCATGTATTCCCCTGTAACCTGAACATAGCCTTGCCTATAGTACAAAAAAATAATTTAGTCATCCATTGTAAACAGAATGAGCAAATATATATATATAATATAATATATATATATATATACAGTATATGTGTTTACTCAGATGGGCATGTGTCAAAGACAGGACTCCGTGCATGGGGACTCATCTATGTTGTATTAAAAAAAAAAAAGCTTGTCTAAGGAGACTTTCCAATTGTTCATTTTGGTTTTAGCCATTGGTCGGTAAATCACATATGTCATCAGCCAATCACATGGAATACTGAACCTGGACCCTTATGTGTATTGTGAAACACACAATGAAGTGCACCTTTCAGGGCCAACCAAGGCTAGATTTGTGGCACTTACTGTAGTGTTTTGCCAACTCAACTTGGCGATTTGAAAGGATTTCAAGTATTGAGGCGTACAGAAAGTATGAAGGGCACATCTGTATGTGGGACTTCCATGGGGCTGTGAATGGGATACTTCTATGGGGCTGGTAATAGGACTTCTATGGGGCCGTGTATGGGACTTCTATGGGGCCGGTATGGGACTTTCTATGGGGGCTGTGTAGGGACTTCTTGGCGTTATGGACTTTCTATGAGCTGTGTATGGGACTTTTATGGGGCTGATGAGGCTTTTCTTGGGGCGTGTATAGGACTTTCATATGGGGCTGGTATGGGCCTTTCTATGGGGCTGTGTATGGACTTCTATGGGGCTTGTCTATGGGATCTTTTATGGGGCTCTGTATGGGCTTTCTATGGGGCGTGTATAGGACTTTTATGGGGCTGTGTATGGGACTTTCTATGGGGCTGTGTATGGACTTTCTATGGGCTTTGTATGGGACTTTCTATGGGGCTGTGTATAGGGACTTTCTAGGGGTCTGTGTATGGGACTTCTATGGGGCTGTGTCTTGGATTACTATGGGGCTGTGTCTTGGACTTTCTATAGGGGCTGTGTACTGGACTTCTATGGGGCTGTGTATGGGACTTTATATTGGGCTGTATGAGGTTTCTATAGGGCTGTCTGTGGAACTCTCAATGGGTGTCTTTGGGGAGAACGTGAACCCGGTTTACACTTAAATAAAGCAGTTTTACTCCTTTTTCAGTTAAAAATAAGTAGTCTGGTTTACATTCGGGGCTGTTATATTTGAATATATAAATATCGCAAATTACTTTTTGACATGGTTATTGCAGCTTTATAAATTGTGTTCAACCTATTCTGGCAAAAACCAGCGCGATAAAGGTGGTTACAAGTTAACAAACCTTTATAATATGTGCCTAGAATTGAAGCTTTTCTCAGCCTTTACTACCAAAAAACATTCTCTGTCCTTTCCCTTTTTACATTTACCTTGACCCGTTCTTGATGCCATCATTGCCCTCTAAACAAAGGTTCTCCTACTTTTTTACAAGCTAGAATCTACTACTTAGTTTGAAAAAATTACTGAATATCATTGCATTCATTCGAACCATTACATCAAAAGTGCCAGTACAAAGAAGCCAAGACATTGAAAGATTTCTAAAAAGCAAATTAGTTTTGTAACTATTCTGCTGTTCTCTGCCAGTACATTTGTATGCACATTTTTATTCTTGACAATGATTGCTGTATTGTATAATCTGTAGGGAAAAGATTGGCGTTCCTGTGGATTTGGTTGGAACCCTGTAGCTTTGTAACACAATAGTTTTGAGTTTTAGATACCATTTGGTGGCCCCACATACAAATAAAACTCCAAAATCTCCTAAAAAAAATAAATATATATATATAATAAATTTGTGATTAAAAAACTTCTTGGAAAAAGCTTCTGAATTTTAAAATAACACTGAAACCATAGCTGTGTATAGGCCAAACATAATACAGTTAATCAGTTTAGCATCAACAGCATGATTTCATCATCGTAGAGACCACAGCTAGTATTCAATAATTCCTTGGCCTTGCACTGCATAAATGCAATAATCCTTGTTAGGTATTAAGTTCACAATACATAACAATATTTTGGTCATTAATTATAATCCTTTGGTAGCCTCCTGCCTGGCTAATTTTGTTAACCTTTTGCAAACTAAGACATTCCTGCCTGCTACCTAGGTTCCTTATGGTTGAAACGCAGAGTAAAAGCTTTTCAGTTAGTTGCCGCTGTCTGAGTTATTATTTTTCTCTAATGCTCTAACCTCCAGACTACATCTACCAGTGAAAGGCTTTACAAGATTTGTACAGCACTTCAGGTAGTGAAGGCGTTTAATCTCTTGTCTTCAGTAAATGTACATAACAGATCAGAAAGTTCTAGCAATCACACATCACTTTGAAGTGTCTGTGAAGAAAAAAATAAATGAAACAAGTTGGAATTGACAGCAATGTATAGCCATGGAATTAATAGGTGCGCGTGTTACAGCGTGTTAGGATTTGCTCACCGAGCTACCAATGTGCCGGTATAAGTGTCTACTCACTAAACTATTTTTAGCTAGTCAGTCAGCAAAGGCAGATTATTTTGACCGGACCAGACCCGAATCCTGGATGAGCCCCCAGTGCCCCCATGGAATACTGGCCCCATGCATGCCTAGGTGCCTTCCCATAGAGCGCCTTTGGAGAGAAAGCGAGAGAGTCTAACCTTTAAGTTGCCGTATGTTTTCATTACCTTTCTGCTTCCTGGTTCTTCTAGTAACAAACTCAGTCAGGATGTAACAGATGACATCACAGCCAATAATCAGCGCTATTTCCCTGACTGATCCTCTGACATAAAGTCTGTAATTGAAGCTTAGAGAGCTTGAAGAGGAGGTTGAAACTTTTGAGAGGCAGTAGGAAGGGGGAGAGCATAATTTTCGCTGCATAAAAGAATAGCCCTACAGCTGACGTAAAACTATTGTAGTTTTTGGTGGTGATTTGCCTATACTTAATTTTCATTTGCATGGTTTTATTGTTAATTTGTAAAATTAATTTGTGCTGCAGACCTGTGGCAACCCAATGCACAATACTATTTTGGAGATGTGTGCAGTGTGGAAAAGTGATTATATAAGCAGATTTTCAATCTTTACTTAGCATTAGTCATTGGCCACAAGTGGTTATACTATTTTATCCTACAAAGGCTAATGTACAGAAGTATGAAAAAACATTAACGATAAGTTGTCATATGTTATAAACTGACAATCAATGTACTATTTTGTTTTGTTCAGTCTCTTTGACCTTTCTCTTTTTCCTTTCAATAATCTTCTACCTTTCACTAAATTAATACTGCCATCCCGTGCCATTGTGTCTTCCTATATTCTCTGTTTTATTTGTTGTTCCAATAATTCATTCATTTTATACCATAAACTAGAGGATATAATAGGTAAGGTTTTAAATGCATGATATTTTGTAATGGCAGTGACTGTTTGCCGGTGTAGCAGTAGAGGCTTCTGCAAGATAGAGTGGGAAAAAATGGAAAACATGGCCCACAGTTTCATCCGCTTTACGGCATCTTGCTGGGGACTTAGGAGTAATAGGTATGAACTGTATTCAATCCTTATTACTCAAAAGATTGGCCAAATCTTTGCCGTTTGGTTCTTGGATTGCGATTCTGGTCTGATTGACTGTATAATATGAATCAATTAATTCATTAATTCTGCAGGAAGAATTCTTGTGTACCCTGACAAACAAGCATTTTATATGAAACACCTGTAGAAGGCAGTGGGGATACAGCTCCAGAAACAATTCATTTTTAATGACTTTATACCAGAAATATTGATAAATCCTTCTGTCATTCAGGTATTATGCTGATTTAATATTCGCACACTCTGACCTTCAGATCTGCAAAGAATTGGGAATCGACACAATTTGATGTCTATAAACAATTCTTCACTAATCACCAACACCAAATACTTAAGGGGCCTATTTAAAAAATCTGCCAGTATCAGTCATTCCAGAGGTTGTGGACCAACTACATCTGTATTTGTGTACCAGTGCTATAATAAAATGTACCAGTGCTATATAAAAAAACCTATACTATCCACGCCTAAAATACACAACATGGCTTGTAAAAAATGCACAAGTTACCATTAAACATACCAACAATATCTGTATATCCTATGATCAGTGTTTTTGACACAGTGTTAGAAATGTTGATTCCACGTAGTATTTTACAGCCATGGTAAATGCAAAGCAAAGTCACATTATTATTGTTGTGTTATAGAGCAATTACACATTTCAATAAGTAACATCCCCCCTACATGATAGTACCCACGGAGAGAACCTAAAACATAGGCCGTCATCTCTAGATCTTACCTATGCAGAATCAGACTTGAAATGTCTGGCTAGTGTGTCATAGGCCTGGACTACTATTGGAACTGACTAATGGGAAGACAAGCTCATTGCAGAGTCCCATAAGTGTTGAGGGCAGGGTTGGCTACACAAAGCCACACTTTAGGTCCTTAGTTTAGGTCCTTACCTTGGGTACTTTTACTAGGAGAGGGGGAGGTTGGGGGAGAGGAGAAGAAGGGTTTTAATAGCCCTATAAAGTCCCACTATGAAAGGCTCATATAAACTGCCCTTGATAAAGTTCTGGTAATTAAATGAAATTACCTATCCATATAAATCTAAAGAGACTCCAAGTGATCCTTAAAATATAGATGTAGCAAATCAATTCAGAATGGTGATTATTCCCTGTGGTTTCACCCTGGTGTGTTCAATTTTTCTTTGAAACGTAATACGGAAATCTTTAACCAATGAGCTTTCATCTAAAGTGGAAAGTCCGATGGTCACATTTCTAAACAGTGTAAATCTACTGTAGAATATACAGGAAAATGACAATGATGGTGCAGAGATTGCTCTGATAGTTTTTTTGTGATTGTAAAAATGTTTATAAAGAATAGGGTGAAGTCTTCACTAAAGTAAACATTTCAATGTTTTCACAAGTTTACGTTAAAAGACCTCAAATATTTCATAGCATTGGGTCTACATTGTATTTGTACACAGTCCAATAAACTGCTTGACATACAAAAAATCCTTTACATTTTGAAGTTTGTAGACGTAGTTTTGGATCAAATTTACTGCCCGAGTTAATGCTTCTTTTCTCATCTGTATTTTACTACATTGCAATACAATACTGAATTTCTCTATACCAACTCAAAACCTTTAAACATCGAATCATTAGGCAGGTCATTATGGCCTAAACACAATTCATTGTCTTCTCTAACATTAACTGTGGAAAATCTTGCTTATTACCAGGCTTGTATCCTTATGCTGGCATACACTGTTAGATGTTAAAGATTTTATTATTGCAGCTTAAACATCTTCCAGTGGAGTAACTTAGGAACACTGGGTCCCCAGCAAAACTTGATGGGGCTTCTATCTGTGCTTGATCCACTGTGGATTTCTGGAAAGAAGCTTATCTGTCATAGGAAAATTAAAAAATGGGGCCTGGCTCACCGGGCCCCCTGCAATTGCTCCCCCTGATCCCCCAGTAACTACTCCCATCGTCTACAAGTGGTTCTTACCTACAATGCTCCCATGTGGCCCTTAGTGGATAAAGCTCTACAACCTGTACCTATCTTGGTAAGCTGTCAGCAGGCAGCAGGCAGGTAGTAATGCTGTCTGCAGGTAACAGTTAGATATGGGCACCTATTCTCCCCCAACCAAATTTTATGCACTTTACAAGGTGCAAATTTTATTCATATCAATGTGTTGCACTACATTTACTGTTTGTAATTTTATCGCCAATTACATATTTAGTACCAAATAGAGTACAAAATAACACATAATGTAAGTTTACTGGCAAAATATTATCCACTACTAAAATTATGAGGACACCCTTTAGGAAACACCCTTAGGAAAAGCTGAGCTGTACACCACCTCCAGGATTTCTTGATGTCCCTCTTCGCCACTAACTTCATCACAGGATCTCAGTGGAGTAGGTACAGTAAGTACTGTATATAAACCCATCACCTCAGGCAGGTGATTCAGATCCTCTATGTTGCTGTCAATCAACAGGGCAGACTGGAATACATTTTAAACAAAAACTGCTGCTTCTAACTCACAGCTCATATTAACAATAGCAGTCTATGTAACAGTCTATGGAACAGTCTATGGACACCAGGAGAAGGTGGAACAGCAGAACTGCACATGAGCAGCAGAAAAGGGGGATTCTACGCACCGTAATCCCCCCCCACCCTCAACATGTACCATCTACATAAAAAAACTGCAATTTGTGATTATTTTGATTTTGGTACTGGGAGGGAGAGCAGACAGTGTGGGTGAAGAGAGACTCTGCAGAATGAAGTGTGAAATGTAGAAATAATTCTAGTCCCAAGCTTTACTTGCCCCAAAAAAATAACAAAACCTGGTGCAAAATATTCCTGAGACAAACTCATTTTAAGTAAAAGTCAGGACAAGCTGATCAGAATTAAACCACTGAAGGATTCCATGGATTTTCCATTCTTCAATGCTCCATTTTTGGACAAGGTTATACTTTGTAGAATATTTGTACTTTTTAAGGGCTACCTCACATGATTATTTATACTGTGCCACCCCAGTACAGTGCAGACCCGTGGATGAAAAATATAAATTAAAATAAAAACAAAGAAACGACTAGATAAAGTGACCAAATTTTATAGTTTTAGTTTTTAACTTCCAAACTATTTCATGTCTTCTTTCCTATTTCATGTCTGAAATGTATGTATAAATGCTGAAATGTAATTTACATGTGCAACTTATGAAAGGTTACCTCAAGACTTAAAGGAAACCTGCCCTGTAGCTTAAAGGGCATGTCCAACCCCGAAATTTAACTTTTGATATGGTGTAGGGCCTGCCCCCCAGCCCCCAACCGCATTAATATATTGAGAAAGTCCCCCGATTCTTACTTACCTGCCCTTCTCCTCCGCTGCGTGTGTCAGTGCCCTCGCTTGCATGGAATTGAAGCAGGGGGGGGACCGGCAGCCGTGTCCGTGATTGGCTACAGAGGCGGGAGGGCTGCACTGAGCATGCCTCAACCGTGATGAGGTGTGAGGAAGTCTCAGGCACAGCATGAGTCACACACTGTCGCTACACACAGCAGTTTCCTGGATTTGGAGGGGCACAGTAGGGAACTATTTTGAGCGGAATGTAAGGTAAGGATTGTTTAAACTACTTGATGTGGCCAGTAAGGGGTTAAATTTTAGTTTTGGGTGTGGACAGCCCTTTAATGCCAGCCCCTGACAACACCCTCCCCAGCTTGCAGGCTGACACCATAATCCGCTGTTTTTAAACACAGATCACGCATATGTTAGTTATACGCATGATAAAGTTTAAGAACTGCTGATCGCAGTAGTAATATAACCTTTCAGCACCTTAACACAATGTGTCTGTTTGACACATGAATGGTCCTTAACATTAAAAGTTAACTTCCGGTACAGGTGCAAACATTTTGGATGAAAATTTTCAGGTCCTTCTGCTTTTGTTTTGGCCATGTCACCAAAGATCTGTCTGTAATAATAAACTCACTAGTTAGGTTTCACCTTCATACCTTAAGCCCGCTCCCACGATGCTCCTTCCTCTGATTGCCATCTTCGTCCTCCTCTGGCTCCTCTGTGCGGATTCAACGATGACATCTAGCCACCACATTTTAAACTTTATTTGATTTCCAGGGTTCTTCCTTTTATTATTTCTGGCCCAACCAACTCAAAAATTTAGTGCTGTGTTATCTCTGTCAGTGTGGGTGTTCTTCTGTATTGTATCCTTTTACTGACCTCCTTTACCATTTGATCTTTATGCCTCTGTCATCTGTATGACTCGCTGAACTTTGACTAGCCCTTTTCAACCCTTCTGTACCTTGCCCTTACCTTTCCCTGTGTATGACCTGGCTCTGTCCCTGATGCTGCTTCTGTCTAACCCTTGTCTGTAGCTCGTCTTCCTAGATGCGAGTTTCTCCCTGTCCAGCAGGCACTTCAGACTTCTCGAGTATTCCCGGCTTTAGCTCAGATACTTGCACTCTAAGTCTAGGGGCAACTGTGCCAGGTAAAGACTCCAAGAAAATGGGGAGTTTGACTATAGGGTGAAGCACATGGTTAATATCAGGTATCTGGGCTGAAGGAATACTCAGAGATTTCAGAGAGTTACTAATTGTGACCTTTGTTTCAATCAAATGCACACAAATGTTTGCATGATAAGATGACCAAGCTATATCAATGTATTAATTGTGAATGTATGTAAGAAATGCTTGCACCAGTGGAAAAAGTCAGTAGCATATACATTAATGGACACAAATGTTCCTATATCACGCACAGAGCAGATTATTGTTAACATCCAATTGGCCTACACTGACCTAGTTATGCCATAGTAGTCAATAAATAGGATCCCTGGTGCTGTTTATAATTACTAGTCATGATTTCACTAGAAAGGCATTATATACATGGTTGATGTACTGAAATACTAAACAAATAATAAAAAATCTGTAAAATATAGTCAATACACTAAACAACACAAAAACGAGAGAGACCAAAAAGTTATTCATAAATAGAAATAATCTTTCAGATGAGGCTTTTGAGGTATTCTCCTAAAATATTGTTGAATGCAAACTTTCTAAAACAGTAACTAGTTTATACTCTATTGTCGTAGTAATATATTCCATTTCTTTCAAGAAAGTGCTCCACCATAAACAATTTAAGTCGGGACAATAGGTGGTAAAAACTTGGGAGACAGTTCGTTACATATGGAAATTAGAACACCCCACGTTGAATTCTCAAAAATACGATTGGGAGAAGCTACTTTAGAGTGTTCCAATCATATTTTTGAGGATAATCAAACGTTCCAGGCTTTTTCGATAATCCTCGAACGTTCGATAATTCTAGAAAATAGGTTCCGAAGTCCCAAAATCTGGACGATCGATTTGGATGGATCATTCGGCGTTTCAGAACCAAGGGGTTCCGGTGTTGGATCTGGGTCCGAGTCGGACCCGGATCCATCTCTAATTTATCCTAGCCTAACACTTTCTTTGCGTATTTGGGATACACACCCGGGGGAATTTCTCTTGAAAAATGCAATAATGCCTCTCAGACTTTGGTAAAATTTACAAGACCAATTGACACCAAAAATCGAAGTGTTTCCCGTTATAAAACCTCTGTTTTTCGAGAAGTTAAACTCTAAGAGGTGTGTCGTTGAAAATTTCACTGAACAGAAAGAAAAGTTGTGAAAAGTCGAAATTTCTTTGCTTTATAAATAGATTTTCAACCTTTGACATTTATCCCCCCTTTGTATTTTTACAGATATTTAGTAACTGAAACCCTTATAATGCTTGTTGTCAGCTGGATCTGGGATGCAAGGCCTTTTTAATGCATAGGCCACAGCAGGCAAAGAACTGGTGCCTATGTTCATCCAGAGGTGCCCAGTGTTTCCTAGCATCTCACCTGTCAGCTTTATAAATATAGGTTGCAGAAAAACTAAAGTGCACTGGCTTAACAAAAAACTTTTAACTTTAGGAAAGCTAATTTTATGCTTTTAAAGGATCGCTCCTGTCATATAACTGGGGGGAAACTGTTTCTAGGTTGAAATACTGACGACAGATGGGACCACTTTTAAAGGGAATTGTAAAACTACAAAACATTTCCAAAATCTCGGGTACCTTTAGGAAACAAGTGTACAAAAAATTAGGGTCCACTCCTGCCTGAGCTTAATGCACATCAGGAAAAAGGGAAAAGGGAAATGAAAAAAAAGAAAAGGGCTTTTAAAATTTGAAAAGAAGAAGGCACAGAACAGGCTACAGGGGACTTCAAAAGTTGTAATAAAGAAGTGCAAGAAAGCAATTAAACTAGTAAAATAGAAAATGAAACACGGATTGCCCGAAACCAAAGAAACCAGTCCAACACCCAAGATGTTTTTTAAGTATATAAATGGTAAAAAATGAGGACTGAGAATGTGGGACCATTAAATATGGAGCTGAGGTGGTGTTGTAGCAGGATGCCGAAGAAAAGTGACTAATCTGCTCTAACCGTTTTTTTTACATCGGTTTGAAACTGTGAGAAATCCTTACAGTAGGGAGTGTAACAATGTGCGAGGGATATGGAAATGTAAGAGATTTTACGATTGGATAACAGAGGATATGGTATCGGAATCAATTAGACAAAGTTATATCAATAAAGCGCCCAGGACCAGATGGATGTGCATCCTAGGCATAGATTTAAAAGAGCTTAGTTCAGTTCTAGCAAGACCACTGTGGCTCATCTTTTCAGATTCGCTTGTTCTGGGCAGGGGGGGGATGTGCGTGGATGGAAAAAAAAAAAAGCCAATTGTAATACCCTATTCAAAAAAAGGGTAGTCGTTCACGACTGGTAACTATAGACCTGTAAGCCTAAACATCAGTGGTAGGGAAAGTGATGGAAACTTTGTTAAGGGATCAATCCTTGACTTGTCTCCAGAGATCATCTTATTAGTAGGAGTCAGCATGGATTATGAGAAAAGTAGTCATGCCAGACAAATTAATTGGTTTTTATGAAGAAGTGAGTAAGAAGTTAGATTCAGGCACAGCTGTGGATGTGGGTATATTTGGGATTTTGCAAAAGCCTTTGATACTGTGCCCAATAGGCGACTAATGTATATAATGAGGACGTTGGCCTGAAAAGAAAACATTTTGTTCATGGAGAGAGAATGGTTTGGCCGCAACAGAGAGTGGTGGTTAATGGAGCTACATCTATGTGGGAACTAAAGTTCTAAGCGGGTTCCTCAGGGTTCTGTATGGGGGGCCGTTCTGTTTAATCTGTTGATAATGACTTAGACCTTAGAGGGGGCATTGAGAGCAAGGTCTCTGTGTTTGCTCATGACACTAAATATGCCAGGCTTTGGAAACTTCCAATGATGTGCAAGTGCTGCAAGCAGACTAGATAGATTATCAAAATGGGCAGCAGAATGGCAGATGAGATCAATGTTGTAAATGTAAGGTGATGCATTTGGGATTAATACCCTGTGCCACCTACACCATAAATAACTCTGTGTTAAGTGCATCTGAAAGGGAAAAAAGATTTGGGGGTTCTGGTAAGATACAGACTAGCTGTAGCAAACAATGCCAAGGTAGCAACAGCTAGAGCTAGCAAGATATGTCTTGTATAAAGAGGGGATGGAATCACGAAGAGAAAAATATTATTTTCTTCCTCTTTACAAGAGCGACATGGGTAAGGCCACATTTGGAATATTCGGTGCAGTTTTGGAATCCCATATACAAAAGAGGACATCTTGGAAATTGGAGGCAGTTAGAGAAGGGCAACTAAATAATAAGGGGAATGGAGGGGGCTTGAAAGTCAGGCAGATTGACAAGTTAGGGCTGTTTTACATTGGAGAAGCGGCGGTTGCGTGGGGACATGATAACCTTATACAAATATATTATGGCCCATACAGTGAACTCTCTGGTGCATTGTTCACTAATAGTTCATATCAGAGGACTCGTGGACATCCTTTAGTTGGAAGAAAAAGAAGTTTCATCTCAAGTTAGGAGAGGTTCTTTTACAGTGAGAAAGGTGAAACTGTGGAATGGCTTCCAGCCGAGGGGGTAATGGCAAGTCATTGAATAACGTTAAAAAGCCTGGATAAGTTCTAAAGCTAAAAAATATTGAGAATTACTGGTTTAAGCATATAGATCTGGTTGATCCAGGGATACTTCCGATTGCCGTTTGAGTCAGGAAGGATTTTTTCCCCCCTTTTTTAGCTGGGGTTTTTTGCCTTCCTCTAGATCAACGTTAGGTAGGTGTTATAAAAAAAAAAAAAAAAAAAGTGAATAGGTGGACTTGATGACGAATGTCTTTATCAACCGTTAATTACTATGGTACTATGTTACTATGTTACTATGTTAGTGTTACGATGTTACTTTTTGGTTGTGTTAGAGATCGCTCTCCTTGTTCTGCTGTAATCTGCAACATTGTATCTAGTACAGAGCCTGAACTCCACACACTCTACATAGAACAAAGTGTGGCAATTTGCAAATGAATATGAAGGTGAAGGAAGGAGGGGGAGGATGAGCTCGTAATAGAACTGAGGAGAACAGATCTAAAATGCCAGGGGTAAAGCTGCTGCAGACTTTATAACAAGAGGCTCCCGTGACTAGAGCCATGAGATCCCTGGCCTCTTTCTCCTTCCACCCAAGCTCAATTAGAACTTAGAGTGGATGAGGAGTGAACAATTCAATGCAGAGGAGACATCGGAAAGAAGGTACCTACTGTATTATCATGTCAATGCTTGCAGTTGAAGGGTTTAAAGGATATATTGTTGGCACCTGAAAGTGTAATAGGAAAGTCTGTTGGCATGAATGGTATGGTAAATACTTTTGGACTGAAGTGTTATGGCAATACTATGTGGAAGTCTGCCGACATGAAGGGGTAATGAAATTCTCTAAAAAGGTGCTGGCACTGAAAAGTATTAGAGTAAAGTCTGATGCTGGCACTAAGGGTTAATGGTAATTTTCTGCGGAACTGAAATTAATGCAATTTTTCTCTGAAATTTCCCTGTTCTGTCTACCCGGCTGAACCAATTCTTTGGGATAACACTGGGACCGCGCTAAATCCAAAAAAAATCGCACATGAAATCGCATGCGATTGCGTTGCAGTGTGGCCGTGCCCTTACAGAGATTATTCTAAGTTACCTTTAGTTGTGCCGATGTTAAAAGTTTTGGAAAGGAGTAACCCCTCCTCGGAGTCAAGAAAACCAGTTAGGTTTAAAATACTCTGGCAAGTTATGGGGGCGTTAGATAAAGTTTGTACTTCCCCCTACGAAGTTTTGTTATTCAAAGTGGCATTTCTCCTTATGTTCTTTTTAGCCTTAAGAATTAGCGAATTAGTCAGTGGTTCAAGGAAATCACAGGGGGGACTGCTAATGTCGGATGTGTGTTTGACAGGTGATAAACTTAGAGTCTTAGTATCGAAATCGAAGACAGGTGCTTTTTATAGGAGCATTCCCAAGCGAGGCGTTGTGTCCTATTAAGCTATTCAGGGAATTTTTGTCAGTAAGGGGTACGGGGGTAGGGCCACTCTTAATACACCAGGACGGTTCCTTTTTGTCTAGTTTTCAGCTCACAAGGGTTTTGCAGTTTACAATTGAGATTACAATTCCCACTCCTTTCGTATAGGGGCTGCAACCCAAGCTTATGTGCTGGGGCTCCCAGTTCAGCAGATTAAAGACTCAGGTCGATGGGAGTCGGGCAGATAAAAGTCTTATATCCGTCCGGGTTTGGCTGATTTGCTGTAAACAATTCTGTTTTGCAGGTCTCCCACAAGGGGAGGAAGTTAGGAGGTGTAGTACTCCTATGGCAGTAGATGGTGTAAATGAGAATAATTATATGCTTGGAATGCCACTAAATTATACACTATTAAAATCTGACAGAAAAAAGCAAGCAATAAGATAGATAATAAATTGGGCATACATTTGAGATTTGTTGTGCCACATTACTGTGACTTACCTTTTTCTTGCACCATGACTTGCACTGTGTAGGTGTCATCAAAAACTTCTCTATCCAATGAATGAAGAAGCTGGATCTTCCCAGAATGCTCTTGGATGGACAGGCATTTTTTGGAGTCATTTCTAATACTGTAGCTGTATGTAATTTGCAGTGCATATTAATTGTATGTTTTAGAAACTAGTATAATTATAAATAAGACTTTCATTTATGTTCATTAAAGTGGCAACTCAACTTGCCATTGCAATAGAATGGTAAATCATTTGACATTTTCCTGTACTTTGAAAGCAATGGAAATTCTTTAAGCTACCCTTGGACTGGTCATAAAACTGGATATGGGTGTTTTATCACTATGCTTAACTTGTACAGATTTTCTGTTTTTAGATGCTTCCATTCACTTTATATCTGTCTGTTAGGAAATGGGCTTACTGGTCTTGATATGGAATAGTCTGTTATTCCACTAATAAAAATAGTAAGGCTGAAATAATCCAGAACACTTACTCATCAGTCAAAGAATCTACACCTGTTCTGTTGCAAGTTACCATCTCTAGCATTTAAAGGGCATGTCCACCCCTTTTGAAAACTTTTGATATGCAGTAGGGCATGCTCGCCCAGCCCCAACCGCATTAATATTATTGTTAGAAAGTCCCACGATCCTTACTTACCTTCCCTCTTTCCTCTGCCGTACTGTTCCGGCCCTCTGCTTGCATCCAAGAGAGAGGCAGCCAATCACGGTCGCGGCTGCCTGGAGTTCTGAACAGCGGAGGAGAGAGGGAAGCTAACTAAAGATTGGGGGACTTTTTTGCAATAATATTAATGTGGTTGGGGCTGGGGGAGCATGCCCTACCGCAAACCCAAAGGTTTTAACATTAGGTGGAGGGAGAGAAAAACAGGAGGGAGAGGGGGGGGGAGCTGCACTGAGCATGCCTCAAACCTTGACGAGGGCACAGCATGAGTCACATACTGCTTCTACACAGCAGTTTCCTGGACTTTGGAGGGGCATAGCAGGGGAACCATTTTGAGCAGAAATGTAAGGTAAGGCAAGGGAAGGGAAGTAAAGATCGGGGAAGTTTCTTACATTAAAAATATAGTGGTTGGGGGACTAAGCCCTACACTATATAAAATGGGTTTGTAGCTAGGGGGTGGGAGTCCAAAACGGGAAGGAGAGGGAGGGTGAGGGAGAATGGCTGCAGTGCGCATGCCAAACTTCTCCCGAGGGGGAGACAGGAGGCAGAGTCCTATATGGACTCTACTATCCTCCTGGTGGGCAGTTTTTGGGACTTTGGGGGGGGACTACAGCAACCATTTGGAGCTGGGATATAAACAGAACATTGCTATTTACTACAGAGTAGGGCCAGTGGTGGGGGGAATTATAGTTTTGGGGGTGGACATGCCCTTTATGAGCGCACAATGGAAGGGACTGGGGATGTGTCGGAACCTGTCAGTGAGAGGCCAGTGCTGGACTTTTTGTAGGTAAGTTCTCTCCTAAGTACCTCCTAAGTACCTCCCGTTCTTCAATTAAATTCACTGGTAAATAAACTGCAGGCATTACTGTTTGAGGCTCAAGCAGGAGAAAGCAGAGGAAATCTCAGAGGGGCGGAGCTTAACATTCAGCAAACCAGTAACAAGATGTCAGCAGCTTTCAAGGCACAAAGCTAGGCTCTGGAGGGGCATAGGGAAATGGTATTTTTAAAGCTGCAGCTTCCAAATTAACATAACTTGATTTTACAGTGCACTTATCCTTTAAGGAATGCTTCTTTTAAAATCATTTGTTACATTTTATACCACTGCATACACACAGGTTTTTTTTGTAAACTTCACTGTTTAACACAGTGTTCCTATATTTAATGCCATCCCCTTTGACTGTGATTATTGTCTGTATTTAGCCTAAAAGACAATTATAAAGTGATCTTTATTAACAATGTGCAGCTTAGACAATAAGCCATGGCAGCAATTATTGAGCAAATAACAAAATCAACAACATATTAGGTACATTTATTATAATAATAATCTCACTTGACTAAGAGCACACATTATCCCAGGCTTTTCCGAGGGACCAGTAAGAGCACATATTGATTTTCTATTTACGGATGAAAAATCACCATAATTGGTCATTGCTTCTCTTTTGCTTTGGTGTTTGCTAAAATATGTTTCTTTGTTGTAGAGATAGCGAACAAAGCTAAAGGCTTTACCAAAGCTAGACCCTGGGGTATAGCTCTTTGGTTAACCACTACTGGTTGCAAGTATTTAAAATCAGCTGTCACTTTAAAAACAGACAATATTAAAGAAGTGTATTTGCTCTGGATTAAGATGGGTACACACCGTGGAATTTATTTGTTCCAAACATCCGTTTGTCACTAGCAAGCAGCACCCCGAAAAAACATCCAATAGTTTGGGCCAATTGACCTATACACTGAAATATTGGTCTGCCCAAACTATTGGATGGTTTGTTCCCAGCCTAAGATCACTAAAATGATCATTAAAGAGATAAACTACTTATACCTTTACAAACAAACAATATATATTTGTAACACTTACATTAACCCAACCTGGTGGTATATATCAGGATCAGAAGCTTCAACAGTTAGAATAACGGACCCAGTCTGTGCACTTTCTGGCACCCTGACCTCATATTTCTTCTGGCTAAATGAAGGAGCTTCATTCACATTTCCAACCATGATGTGGACTGTGGCTGTAGAGCTTGGGCTGTAATCAGTGTCTGATAATTGAACCCTGTTCCTTGCAGTAATAATCAGATTATATTCTTGTGTTTGCTCATAATCCAATTCCTGGAAATAAATATTATACATATTATTACTATTTCTGTGATCGTACAGAGGTCCATTTATCCAATGTCAATTAGGGTTGCAACCCAGAGGGTATTTCACCATTTTAGGTGATAAACAGTACACAGATCTAAAAAATACCAGATCAGCTTGTATTCATTTAATATAGTGTTAAGCCCTGCCCACCATTTGAGGCCACATGTTATTTTTTAGTACTAATGGTGGCAACCCATCTGACAATACAGTTGCATCAATTGTCTGTGAAAAAAGGGGTAAATTCAGCCCAAATACTTAAGTTTTAATGAAAAACCTTCAATGGCAACTTGCTACCAACTACAATAAAGCACATTTAGCAAAATGATTAGTCTTTTGTTTTTACTAAACATACAACTAAGGATGAAGTGTATCTTGTCTTGAATTGAAACAGTGCATTTTCATTTCATTAAAATGGTATGTTTCATTAATGACATCTACCAGTGATTACTTTGGCTGATTAGTTGATTCTTTTCTCCTTTAAAGGGCATGTCCACCCCTTTTGAAAACTTTTGATATGCGGTAGGGCATGCTCCCCCAGCCCCAACCGCATTAATATTATTGTTAGAAAATCCCCCGATCCTTACTTACCTTCCCTCTTTCCTTCGCTGCACTGTTCCGGCCCTCTGCTTGCATGGAATTGCAAGCAGGGGGCGGGACCGGCAGCCACGTCTGTGATTGGCTCAGAGGCAGCCAATCACGGTCGCGGCTGCTGGGAGTTCTGAACAGCGGAGGAGAGAGGGAAGGTAAGTAAAGATTGAGGGACTTTTTTGCAATAAATATTGTACAATGTAAACACATACTTAAGTAGGAAAAGATGTTCTTGCAGTCTGATGAGCCAATGTGGGGTTTCTGGTCATCCTCATTTTTTGAAATAAAATTCTGTAAGAGGTGGAAATCCAGTTCAACATTTGAACTGCAGCTTTGCTGTATTTTTTTTAATAGACATCCTTTCAATAACCTGGCAGGCCCGGGTAAATTGCAACCAACTATATAAAGTGCAGAACACGAAACTTTACTTTTACAAATGCAAAAGTGCTGGATACAATTTCTCAACCGCAAAATTTCCATTTATTTCCGTGCCTTTGTTTAACCTAGTACATTAGTATGAACTTTTTACCGGCAAAATTACAATCAAGTCCATTTCTAGATCACATAGGCTTTCGACTTCTACAGTGCTTTGGGACATGACTTTTTAAGCATCAGTAGTTAATAGAGATGCATTAAAATCTAATAATTTTAAATCCCTGTAGCCTTAGTAAATTGCTTTAGTGTTTCTGTTCTGGTGCGTGGGAAAATGTCAGTATTTCAATTTTTTGTGCTCACTGTTAATAAAATAGACTGATGCTTTAACCCACTGTGATTCACAAATGCTGTCAAAAGCATTTTAATGGAGAGATAAAGTTCTCTCGGCTTTGAATAAAAAAAAATCACTAATAAATGTAAAGTAATTCACTCTCCCCAATACGCCCCCACTTAAACCTGGGCTTTGGTCTACCCACCCACTCAGCACTGTAAAGTGCCAATTTAATGCAGCAGGGAACTGAGTTCCCAGTATCTCTATCAGTTTGGAAGCATTTACAAAACATTTTAAAATTCATTGTACTTTCTAGAGACCGGCAGGGGAACAGTGAATGTGGAGAATATAGAAAAATTTGGTAGAAAGGCAGGCTGTAATGGAAATTATTTTGCTTGGATAAGCAGAAAATCAAATGGGTATTTTTGATCAAAAGTCTTCTGTAAAATAAAATTTATGTCAAGCAGTTTTGAATTTACGGTTTAAAAAAATAATCCTGACTCCATAATAATAGAGGCAGCAATCATCTAGGTATAAAATTAAGGATGGCAAAAGGCTTTGACCTGGCTGCTTTTGTGCGTTTTGTATGAAAATAAAACAAAATATTAGTATTTTTATCACTGTTATGTGTTTATAATACACAAGAGGCTCAAATTATTATGGAAGCAGTAGTTGAATATTTTCTTATAATAATCACTCATCTATGTCACTGAGTGATTATTATAAGTTCCACTGTAGCTTCTATACCATTCAGCCAACCACTGTTCCATCCCCATAACAGTTTTAAGAGAGCGGCTGTCTTTCCTATGAGTCACCAGGGCAAGCTTTCTGCTCTCAGCAGGCATTGTGGGTAAAAACTATAGAGGATTAATCCTGGTTGACCTGAGGTTGGGAAAAGAAAGTAAATTATAGTCTACTTATTTACTTTTAAAATTATAGTATTACAATGGTACTGAAGTAATAACTGTTTTTAAAGTTGTAGTCACAAACAGTATGCTGTTACTCACTCCACTTTCCAATCCTCTGGGCCTCATCTATTCCACTCTATCCTTTGTGGTATATATAATCAAAAAAATCAAACACTGTAGACAAGCCTCCGTGCAATCCGCAAAACTTTTTATTGTATGTGTTCACACAATAACAATAACAAGTTTGGCGGATTGTGCTGTTTGAGGCTGTTTGATAATTAGAGAAAATATGCTCCGAAGTCCAGAAATCCGGACGATCCCTCCTCATTCGGACGGACCATTCAGATTTCGGAACCGAGGTGTTCCATCTCTATATATTATATATTATAAGAAATAAGGCGCCCCATTAACACTATAATATAAGAAGCCTTTATATGGTCAGGGAACTCCTCAGTGACTTTATATCTTTATATTACAATGTAAGAGGCACATTATCCTGTATATATTACACTGTAAGGGGCGCATTATCCTATATATATTATAGACATCCCACCCTGACGATTCTGGCTTCCAGTCAAAGTGATGTGACGGCACCAAAGGGGCGGGGTGTGGGCGGGTTTAGGGGGTGGGACGCACTATGTGACGTAAATTACGTCAAATTAGGGGCGTGACTGTGCCATGTGATGTAATTTATGTCACATAAGAGGCGTGGTTGGGGGAGTAATGGCATTCCGGAGGCCGACTTATGTGGTATGTTCGGGTCGCGGAACTTTGGGGTGGTCTCCCTGATTAAGGGGTCCCACAGTTCGTACCAGGACCCCGCTCCCCAGTACTTAGAAGTACCCTTGCAGCACTGACAAGTGTCTTTTTGGGAGTCCTGCAGCTCGAAACCAGGACCCCAATTCGCCAGCGCTAGCAACATCAATGATGCCGGTGTTGCCAACATCTTCTTTCTTCTGCCATCACTGTGATGACTTCTGAGCTCCGCAGGGTTGGCACCTCTCTATATCGGTTTTGCTGAAGGATCAAATCCAATTGTGATTGATTAATATTTCAAAGCTTGCAACCATATGAGCACACATTAACCGATCATATTTGAATTTTATTATTCAAATATGATTGGTTAATGTGGCAGCCGCAGTAATATTGCCTGGTGTTGGCGACATCAGCGGAGTTGGTGTCACCGTCTAAGAAGAAAAGAGACTTCGGATCAAGACAAGGGCCACAAGGGCACTTTTAAGTGCTGGGGAGGGGGTACCCGGTTTGGGCCACTTAAGCCCCAAAAGGCCCTTGTAAGGGCCATAATTGTCCTTCTAAGGACCCGGGAGGGGGTCCCAAGTTGAGCCACGGGATTTTTCCGAAAATCCGCGAATCCTCGAGCGTAGTGGATTTTCAGAAGTTCAGCCATCGCTAATTGTGGGTCGGCCCCCATGATCGCACGTGTGTATGAAGCTTAACCCTAGTAGGGCTTAATAAAGCAAAATACACTTTTTAAGAGTAGAAAGCACAGGTAGAAAGGTTGGCTGCTCTATCTTCTTTTATTCTTTTGGCAATCTCATATTTTTGGAACAGAGCACCTCTTTTCTTATTTCCGTATCTCATTTGATATCAGTTATTTCATGCGTATACTGTATTTTGTTTAGGATGTTGCGTAGCAGTTAATTTCTTTAAATAATTATGCTGTTGACCTTTTCACATTGCTGCCCCATAAGTCATTTATTTAAGCCCAGGAATTTTTATTTCTAAAACACAGAAAAGCATCTGTTTTATTTAATGTTTGCTGAAGGTAAGAAAATACATGAACATCAAATTCTTTTAGTGAAGTTTTCTCTTTAACTCTGGGCTTGGTTTTATTTACAATAAAATAATAGAGCAATACATGTGCATTTTAGGACCAATTGATTCTCTAAAACGACACAAACACTAACAATCATAAATTTTCCATAGTAAATTATATCAGATGAGTTATGAAAAACATTATACTATTAAAATGCTGCTCAGTCTCATTCAGTGAATGTCTCATTAGATCATAGCATCATTACATGTGCATGACTTGCTCATTGGGGCAGACTGCCAGAAATTCCCATAATGCTCAGGCAATAGAGTGTACTGTACATCTGTTCTGTGGTCTGTGTTGCTAAGCACAAAGCTAACAATCATAAATGCAGCATTTGCTAATTTGTTCCTTGGTAACTAATCTAAACCAGCTGTAAAATATTTTAATTTAATTACATGGGCTGGTTTTACCCCAGAAGTCTAGTAAGCAGCATTAGTAATTGCCATATGTATCTAAATAAAAGTATCAAAATCTTTAGCAAAATACTTTTTTTACTTTAGTAAAAAGTATACTACAGCCACTGCTATGCCATAATCTAAATCCTCATCCTAAGTAAAATTGTCTGACACAATCTATTTCTCATAAATCAATGAGAAATGCCCTTTGCCAACTATAGTGATTATTCCTCCTGAATACAGAGGGGGAAAAAATGGTTTAGCACATTAGCCTTTTTTCGGCATCTTAGTCCCATTAGTATTTTAGCATTAACTATCTGTATTGCATTTTCTATTTCAGCTAATTTAATTACTTTCTTGCACTCCTTTTTTTTTATTTATATTTTTTTTATTTGCAGTAAGCCTGTTTTGTTCCCTCTGATTTTAAAATTTTAAAAGCCATTTTCTTTCTTCCTATTTCCCTTTTTACCAGAGCATTAAACCATGCCTCATTTTTTTACACTTGTTCCCTAAAGGTATACATTTAGAAGTGTAATAGTTTAATACCCCATTAAAAGCGGTCCACTTCTGTTCAGTATTATTAACTAAGAACAAATCCACCCAGTTTATGAGCAGGAGTGATTCATTTAAAAGCATAAAATTAGCTTTCCTAAAGTTAAACATTTTTGTTAACCCTGTGCACCCTTGCAACCTTTATTAAATGACACTATATCATGATCACTATTCCCTAAGTTTTCCATTACCTTTATCTCCAAAATGAGCTCAGGGTTAAATTACCAGATCCAACAATGCATCCTGTCTAGTTGGAATTTCTAAAATCTGTGAAAGAAAATGCTCATATAGAAGAATATTTAAGAACTTGATACATGTGGGGTGCTGGCAGTTCCCTTACTCAGGGTAATTGAAATCCCCCATAACCAGAACATGCCCCATACCAGCAGCCTTCGCAACTGCATATGGAAATTAATTTCCACCTTCTCACTGGCATTTAGTGGCTTACAACAGACACCAACAATTAATTCACCCAAGTTCTTGCTTCCCATACACAGATTCACACATTATTTTTGCCTTATCGTTTATACCCCATCTATTACATATTTTAGATAATTTTTTTGATTTTTAAATTCTTGTTTAACATACATACTCCTCCTCCTTTCTTATTAACTCTGTCATGTCTAAATAAGAAGTATCCTTCCATATGTACCGCTCACTCATGTGAATCACTTGGCCATGTTTCTGCTATAGTAATAACATCATACCTTTTTTTCAAAGCTATTAGTTTTAGTTCCCCAGTTTTTCCAGCCAGACTCCTTGCATTTGTAAACATACATTTTAGATGATCATTAAATTTTCTTTCATACTTTGACGTACATGCCTCCCTATCCACTGTGCTCCCCCAATTTTATTGACAATTTCTTACCAGTTTTGGTAAAAAAAATCCTTCATCCAGAAGAGGCAATGGGTGTTCATGCTTTAACTGTACTGGAGAAAAAACTGAGGGCACTTCAGTTAAGGGGAACTGGGTGTTTCCATACATGTAGCCTTTTTAAAAAAGGGCACACTCATACCTTAAAAATGACTCCAATATCATGCTTCTAGCTTCAGTTATCCAAAAGTTACAGCAGGTGTTTTTCTTGCTAGTACAGTGATTTGTGACAGACCAGAATTTCGGACGCTGCCTTCAAGTTTAACCATGCCTCTACAGGGCAAAGCATCATCAGCTGCATCATAGGCCCATGCCACGATTCTTAAATAATTTTTAAAGCTAGCCACAAAGCCTGAAAATAACATTTTCTTTAATTAAATGCTGTTTTGAGCACGATTGTCAGCCGAACATATGCTCATACACATCGTGCGTCGTGGGTAGAGATGACCGGTTTCGTGAGCCAAACCGGGATCCACTGTGGATCTCTCAGATTTTCGGAATTACCTTTCTGAACTTTTCCCAACTTTGTTGGGGAAATTTTCGAAAATCCTGGAAAGTTTGAGTATTTTCAAACATTTGAGCATTTCGGCTGTTCAGTAATCGCGACCGTCCTAAAGTCCCGCAGCCAGATGTTCAAGTGTCCTGGCAGCTCAACTGGGACCCCTACCGCGTTCTTAGAAGGACCATTGTGCCCCCCCACAAGGTGCCCTTTGGGGCTTAAGGGGTCTTGCAGCTCGAACTGAGACCCCTGCCCTGGCATACTAAGTTCCCTTGGTGGCCTTGGAAGGGCCCTGTAAAACCAATGGCCTTTTAGGGCTTAAGGGGTCCCACAGTCGTACCAGGACCCCGTCCCCAGTACTTAGAAGTACCCTTGCAGCACTGACAAGTGTCTTTTTGGGGTCCTGCAGCTCGAAACCAGGACCCAATTCGCCAGCGCTAGCAACATCAATGATGCCGGTGTTGCCAACATCTTCTTTCTTCTGCCATCACTGTGATGACTTCTGAGCTCCGCAGGGTGGCACCTCTCTATATCGGTTTTGCTGAAGGATCAAATCCAATTGTGATTGATTAATATTTCAAAGCTTGCAACCATATGAGCACACATTAACCGATCATATTTGAATTTTATTATTCAATATGATTGGTTAATGTGGCAGCATGTGATGTAATTTATGTCACATAAGAGGCGTGGTTGGGGGAGTAACGGCATTCCGGAGGCCGACTTATGTGGTATGTTCGGGTCGCGGAACTTTGGGGTGGTCTCCCTGATTTTGTGGGAGACCACCCCAAAATCAGGGAGACACCCGCGACTCCTGGGAGGGGTGGGATACCTGATATTTCACTGTAAGGGACTCAGTATTTATATAAAGCATAAAGAGTTCCTGAAGTGTGGATTAACCTGCATACTATAGACTTGAGTCATTGTTATGCTTTTATGTATATTAAAAACAATATTGTTGAGATGGAACCATGGGGTGATGTTTCAAATTACAATATGGATGGTTAAGACAGGAAGAATTCCAAGAGATCCAGTCAGACCAAAAGTTTTAATTCCAGGCCAGATCAATTGTTTGGGACATAAATTTTCTATTAGTCACAGCAAAAATTCCCACAGAAATAACATCAGAAATATTTTGATGCTTATCAATTAGCCTGAAATATTAGGCTTTATTGCAGCTGGTTATTAAAACACAATCTTGTAATATGTTATGTCTGTGTTATGAACTAAATGGACAGCTAAAGCCTCCAAACAACACTGGATCCAAAGACAGAATGCTTTAAGCAGTACCCCTTGGGTTTGTCCTAGTTTAGCTGAAATATCGCACTATTTGTTTATCTAGCTTTGATTTAGATTGCTTGTAATTCCAGCTATTTATGTTTTTTCCTGTCAATCACAGTGATAACATGGCCTTGCTTTACCAAAAATGTCATCTCCAACATTGGAAAGTTTGCTCTTCCCTATTCAAAAAATAAAAGTGTAAATGAATCCTGCTGTGTTTTATGGAGAAGCCAAAACAGCTGTTCCATGGATTAACACAACACTGAGAGCTCAGGTAGGACATGCTGGGTTACCTGCTTTAGGGCCAACATAATGTGAAGTTGTGTTTGGCGGGTCATGTCCTTTCATTTCTGTCTCACCACACATTTTGTTGTAATTGTTGTTACATTTAATTTATTGACAATTTCTTACCAGTTTGGTAAAAAAAAAATCCTTCATCCAGAAGGAAGCATGGGTGTTCATGCTAAACTGTACTGGGAAAAACGAGGAGGGCACGTCAGTTAAAGGGAACTGGTGTTTCCATACATGTAGCCTTTATTAAAAAAGGGCACACTCATACCTTAAAATGACTCCAATATCATGCTTCTAGCTTCAGTCTATCCAAAGTTACAGCAGGTTTTTCTTGCTAGTACAGTGATTTGTGACAGACCAGAATTTCGGAGTTGCCTTCAGTTAACCATGCCCTCTACAGGGCAAAGCATCATCAGCTGCATCATAGGCCATGCCCCCGACTCTAAATAATTTTTAAAGCTAGCCACAAGCCTGAAAATAACATTTTCTTTAATTAAATGCTGTTTATGGCACGATTGTCAGCCGTAACATATGCTCATACACATCGTGCGTCGTGGGTAGAGATGACCGGTTCGTGTAGCCAAACCGGGATCCACTGTGGATCTCTCAGATTTTCCGGAATTCACCTTTCTGAACTTTTTCCCAACTTTGTTGGGAAATTTTCGAAAATCCTGGAAAGTTTGAGTATTTTCAAACATTTGAGCATTTCCGGCTGTTCAGTAATCCTCGACCGTCCTAAAGTCCCGCAGCCAGATGTTCAAGGGTCCTGCAGCTCAACCTGGGACCCCCTACCCGGTTCTTAGAAGGACCATTGTGCCCCCTACAAGGGCCCTTTGGGGCTTAAGGGGTCTTGCAGCTCGAACTGAGACCCCTGTCCCTGGCACCTATAAGTTCCTTGTGCCCTTGGAAGGGCCCGTGTAAAACAAGTGCCTTTTGGGCTTAAGGGGTCCCACAGTTCGTACCAGGACCCCGCTCCCCAGTACTATAGTCCCCCTTGCAGCACTGACAAGGTGTCTTTGGGGTCCGTCAGCGTCAACCAGGACCCCAATTCGCCAGCGCTAGCAACATCAATGATGCCGTGTTGCCAACATCTTCTTTCTTCTGCCATCACTGGTGATGACTTCTGAGCTCCGCAGGGTTGGCACCTCTCTATATCGTTTTTGCTGAAGGATCAAATCCAATTGTGATTGATTAATATTTCAAGCTTGCAACCATATGAGCACACATTAACCGATCTATTTTGAATTTTATTATTCAAATATGATTGGTATGTGGCAGCCGCAGATATTGCCTGGTGTTGGCGACATCACGAGTTGGTGTCACCGTCTAAGAAGAAAAGAGACTTCGGATCAAGACAGGGCCACAAGGGCACTTTAAGTGCTGGGGAGGGGGTACCCGGTTTGGCCACAAGCCCCAAAAGGCCCTTGTGGCCATAATTGTCCTCTAAGGACCCGGGAGGGGGTCCCAAGTTGAGCCACGGGATTTTCCGAAAATCCGCGAATCCTCGAGCGTAGTGGATTTTCAGAAGTTCGCCATCGCTAATTGTGGGGGCGCCCCCATGATCGCACGTGTGTATGAAGCTTAACCCTTAGGGCTTAATAAAGCAAATACACTTTTAAGGTAGAAGCACAGGTAGAAAGGTTGGCTGCTCAATCTTCTTTTATTCTTTGGCAATCTCAATTTTTGGAACAGCACCTTCTTTCTTATTTCCGTATCTATTTGATATCAGTTATTTCATGCGTATACTGTATTTGTTTGGATGTTGCGTAGCAGTTAATTTCTTTAAATATTATGCTGTTGACCTTTCACATTGCTGCCCATAAGTCATATTTAAGCCCAGGAATTTTTATTTCTAAAACACAGAAAAGCATCTGTTTTTTTAATGTTTGCTGAAGGTAAGAAAATACATGAACATCAAATTCTTTTAGTGAAGTTTTCTCTTTAACTCTGGGCTTGGTTTATTTACATAAATAATAGAGCAATACATGTGCATTTTAGACCAATTGATTCTCTAAACGACACAAACACTAACAATCATAAATTTTCCATAGTAAATTATATCAGATGAGTTATGAAAACATTATACTATTAAAATGCTGCTCAGTCTCATCAGTGAATGTCTCATTAGATCATAGCATCATTACATGTGCAGGACTTGCTCATTGGGCAGACTGCCAGAAATTCCCATAATGCTCAGGCAATAGAGTGTATGTACATCTGTCTGTGGTCTGTGTTGCTAAGCACAAAGCTAACAATCAAAAATGCAGCATTTGCTAATTTGTTCCTGTAACTAATCTAAACCAGCTGTAAAATTTAATTTAATTACATGGGCTGGTTTACCCCAGAAGTCTAGTAGCGCATAGTAATTGCCATATGTATCTAAATAAAGTATCAAAATCTTACAAATACTTTTTTACTTTAGTAAAAGTAACTACCAGCCACTGCTATGCACATCTAAATCCTCATCCTAAAAGTCTGACACAATCTTTCCATAAATCAATGAGAAAGGCCCTGGCCAACAATAGTGATTATCCCTCCTGAATACAGAGGGGGAAAAAGGGTTTAGCACATTAGCCTTTTCGGCATCTTAGTCCCATAGTTTACATAACTATCTGAGCATTCATCAGCAAATACTCTTGACTCCTTTTTATTATATTTTTTTATGGCAGTAAGCTGTTTGTTCCTCCTGATTAAAATAAAAGCCATTTTCTTCTCCATCCCTTACCAGAGCATTAAACCATGCCCATTTTTACACGTTCCCAAGGTATACATTAGAAGTGTAATAGTAAATACCCCATTAAGCGGTCCACTCGCAGTATTATAACTAAGACACATCCACCCGTTTATGAGCAGGAGTGATTCATTTAAAAGCATAAAAAGCTTTCCTAAAGTTAAACAGTTGAACCTGTGCACCCTGCAACCTTTAAAAACACAATCATGACACTACCCTAAGTTCCATACCTTACCTTTATCTCCAAAAGAGCTCAGGGTTAAATTACCAGACCAACAATGCATCCTGTCTAGTTGGAATTCAAATCTGTGAAAGAAAATGCTCATATAGAAGAATATTTAAGAACTTGATACATGTGGGTGCTGGCAGTTCCCTTACTCGGGGTAATGAAATCCCCCATAACCAGAACATGCCCCAACCAGCAGCCTTCGCAACGGCAAGGAAATTTTTCCACCTTCTCACTGGCATTTAGTGGCTTACCCAGACACCAACAATTAATTCACCCAAGTTGCTTGCTTCCCAGTTGTTTTTTTTTGTGTTTTTTTTTTTTTTTTTTGTTACATATTTTGTTTTTGTTCCCTTGCTCCCTAACACAAGAGTCACAGCCTTATTTGTGCGACTCGTTTATAACCCATCAGTACAGAGTGTAGAGAAGGGGGGAGTGGTAGAGCGGGCTTACCAGCGTGCACCGAAGGCCAGCCCTCATCGCTCCTTCGCTACGCCTGCCTGATGACTCGGGCAGGGCCCTAATATAAGAAAGGAGCCCCCCTTCCATATGGACCGCTAAGGTCCCCCGCTCACTTCAGGGGAAAGCACGGCCAGGGTGTCGGCGACGAGTAATAACATCATACCGGTGTGTGCTATCTGCAAAGCGAGGAGGGGGATGGGCCCCCGTTTTGCGCGCGGCCAGACGCCGGGCAGGGGGGAAACATACAGGGGAGGACAGAATTGTCGGGCAGACTTGGACCTACAGCCTCCCGAAGCCCGGGAGCTCCCCCACTCCCCCCCAATCCGAAACCTCCGACCTCTTATCTTAGTACCCCCCTAGCCCTAACCGATCAGCACGAGGGTCCCCATCCGGAGGGGAAAACCAACCCCGGAGAGCCCACCCCCCCCCCCCAAAAAAAAAAAACAGCGGCACAACAGCACCAGCAAGCCGGAGGGGCAGCCCGGGCCCGACGAAAGAGACGGGGCGACAGAGAGTCAGCCGAGGGCGTCCTTAACCAAAACCCGGGAAAAAACGCAGGATGACGGGGACGGAAAAACGCAGGAGGACCGCCGAAGCGCCCTCTCTCGGTCCAGCTTCCCGTGCCGCCCCCCCCCTTGGCATGGTACTTCTTAGGGCTTGAATGTTGGCCCCTAACTCTCAGAAATCATTTTTAAGGACCTCTCCTCCTTGGAGGATTTATGTCTTTTCTTTTTCCATAAATAATATTTCTGGTTTTATTTTCCTGAATTGGTAGTCCATAGTATTATTATTATTATTATTATTGTGGATTTATATAGCATCAACATCTTCTGTAGCGCTTTAAAATTACATGTACGCATTCACATCAACCCTGAAGAACTTAAAATCTAAGCACATTTATTTGACACATACAACCTATCAGTACGTTTGTATGATTGTGGGGGAAACCGGAATGCCCAGAGGAAACCCACATGAGCAGGAGGAGAACATACAAACTCCTTGCAGATGTGTCCAAGGGTGGAATCGAACTCAGGACTTCAGCGCTGCAAGGCATCAGTGCTAACCACTGAGCCACCATGCTTGTAGCATATTGTAGAATATGATAATATATTTTTTTATAATGGAGAGCAAAAGATAGATACATTGCTTTAATCAAAAGTTTCTGGCCAACAAAATTCTCCACACACTAGAATAAATAAGCACAAACCTTTCAAGTGCTATTGCTGCTCACTACATACTCAAAATGTCTCACTAGCCTCTCATTTGTTCAACAGTATATTGAGCTCCTACTTATTTACTATTCCTGGAAGTTCAAGGTGGGAGGAAAAAGGTCATTTTTACTCCTTGCACTGGTTAGGAAGGTAATAAAAAAAACAGACCTAGGGACCTATTCTTTAAGATAAGTCATTGATTTCTGGCGACCTTTTCACAGCTGTTAACCATTCAATCTGCTTTGCCTATATATCAGAAGGTCTTTCACCCTGAACAATGGCTACTGGACAGACCATGTTACTGATTAAGGTGCTATTTTTACTTTGGTGTATATTGATAATTTTCTAAGGTCAAGTGGAAACATGAAACTTAATTTACAAGTGGAAACATGAAGCTTAATTTCAAACAAGCCATCTAGTATTGGCAAATAGGTTCTCCGGAAAAGCTTCACCCAAAAGAATTATATGGTAATTTTAAAACAGCTTTGGGACTTATTTAATAAGAAGTGCAAAATTGTGCCCGTGCTCTTAATCTACAGCAGCCAACAAAATGTTTTCAAAACACCAGTAAAAGTATCAATTGTTTGAAAGGAGGAAGAGGACAACCATACAGTTCACACTGTGAATTACCTTTATTGTGACACATTTCGAACGCCACTGTGTTCTTTATCATGCATTTATCAAGAAATTTTGAAACAATATGGCAAAATGATTTTAAGCAAGGGGATTGGGCAGGCAGAAGGGGATCCGGATGGTGAGAGGGAGGGGGGGGGCACCCTTGCTCATGTCACACTACCTCCCAGAGGCAAGACAGGAGGTAGAGACATTTGGACAGGAAGACAGCTCCTACTCTTCAGTTTCCTGGACTTTAAACAGAAACTGCAGGAGAACCATAAGTAGCAGAGATGTAAGGTAAGGTTTTATTTTAAACTACACAGTAGGGCTAGACTACCAATCATTTTATTGGAAAAGTAGGGTCAAAGGAAATTAGACAGGTCCTATTTTTAAGTGCTTTATTTTTTATGGACTGACAATTAAATAACAGAAGTCTAAAACCCCTTAAGTAGAATAATTTGCGTATATTTACCTTCTCAAGGAAGACAGTCATAGTGGATTGGTCCTGGTCAGTTGTGACTCCAAAGGTTCTATCCTCGTTTCCTGACTCTATGTTAAATTCAATAATTTTGTTATCCATCAACTCATCATCATCTGTGGCTTTTAATGTAATGATGACCATTCCAGTTTGTTCATCTTCTGGAATTAAAAATGGAGCAAACTGCCAAGAAAAGGCATTGATTGAATGAGAGGACTAGCAAGTTCTAATTAATAAATTACAGTGCATATTCAATAGCGATGAAAACAGTGAACTGCAAACAATAAGTACATTTCAGTCCTTATCTTACAGGGCTATTGGGCTGAAGTAAAGCTGGGGTACACACAGTAATGATAAACCCCCGATAACCGTCGGATCCGAAAGTATCGGGGCTTTATCGTTATGTGTGTACGTTCGTTTCCCGAACAAGCGGCGGCCGCCGAATGATCGGGTCGGCCGCACGCTTGTTCGGGAAAGGAACGACACAGCGTGAGTTTGTCAGAGGGGTGACAAACGGGCTTCCGTCGGGGGGGCTAGCTCCTATAGATGAGTCGTATCGCGGCCGATGGAAACACACAGTCCCGAGCGTTCTCCCTATGAAGTTCATAGGGAGAACGCTCGGGACTGTGTGTATGCAGATCTTTGAAAGATGGCAGACAGGATCATGCAGATCCTGTCTGTCATTTTTCAGAAATCTGTACTGTGTGTACCTAGCTTTAAACTGCAAACTAAAAGGTTAATCCCCCAATTAACACTTCAGCAAGTGACTGGAATCAGATTCTGCCAAATTATGTGAGTTATTAATTAAATCAGAATGTAACATGCTGGTATGAATAGGTTTATGAACAGTTGGGGACAATACTGTTTAATCCCATCAAAACATCCCAGGTCTATGTAAAAAAACACTGAAAAGTGATATATTTATATAATACTTACACAATTAAGGTGAAAGCTTTTCTCCCCAGAACACCTATACATATTATGATACTACTCCAGAAAGTCACATACATGTATAAAGTAGAGGCCGTATTTACAAAGGATTACTATTGGCAATACCCGATAATGCTACTTTATTTCACAATACCACTAGTATATATCGGCCACTAGAAGGTGGTATCGAAATACTATCCAATATTGGCTCTTTGACCAATCCAATCATTTTCTCTGTGGTTAAAAAAAAAACACAGATACTAGCAAGCTCTATCAGCCGTTACAGATTGCGCTCCTTTATAATGGCAACATTTTCTGTAACTATGAAATGTTACATGTTGTTGCCAGTACAACTCTCCTCCTATGTAGTCTTCAAACAGGGGAGGACTGAAGCCTTGTAAACAAATGAGCACATTTAAGTGCCTCTTTTATAGTAGCCGAGCATACACAGGCCTTTTTCATATGCAAATGCACAAGTACTACTGGGTGGCATTAACTTATTTTGCAGTTTTTTTCATGTATGCAAAATAAGTTTAATTGCAAGTATTGCCATTTTATTACTAACTGTTGTTGGTAGGACCTATTTATTATAACCATACTATATATAATACTGTTTAAATTTCCCAATACCATCTACTGCAAGTGAAATAATCTAACTGTACATTGCATTAGGGAGCATTGAGGTACAAAAGAGCCAAAACCCCGTGTGGCCTCGTGGCACAGCATCACAGCTATGTGTAGCAAAGAGTGGCCTGAGGGGAAATTGCCCCTCTGCCTACTGGCACAACCCTCCTCTGTCTTCAAATACTGTAGCTCTGTGAGCATATGCACCTGTTGGCCATGCCCTCTGACTACAGTATTCACTGTCTCTGCATGGTTTTACTGTGTTTTAAGCCTGTGTCTTGTCTCCATTGTAGACCCTGCTTGCTATCTGGACTCCGAATCTTCAGGGCCTGCCCTGCCTTTAATATCGACTCTGAACCTATGCTGCCTGTTTCGACCTTGGACCATTTACCGGTTATGTCAAGGCTTTCTGCCTTGACATAGTGCTTGGTTCCCATTTCTGATTCTTCGTCTGCTCCTGCTATCCTTACCCAAAGCTTGTTTGAGCTAAGATGGGGCCCTAGGCAAAGATGAGCATGGGGCCCCTTACTGACAGTAAGTTACTATTAAATAATTATTTATTTTTCTCCGTTCTGAGTGACCTTTCTTTCTTTCTTTTTATTCTTTCTGTCATTTTTCTCTACAGCTTTCTCACGTTCATCTCTTATTCCAATCCTTAAGTCCAGGCTATGTCTCACATTTTTTGCTCTTGCCATTTTCCCCCTATCCTCTCCCCCACCATACAGTGCCCCTACCCTCTATTCCATGAACCTAGCTCTCTTGTACACTCTCTCTTGAGGCTATGCCAACCTCTCTCTAGAACATGTTCCCCCATGTCCCTCTACAAGCCAAATATCCCTCTGGCCGGAAAACTGGAGGACTGACTGTAATACTGGTTGTGAGACTGGTTGTGGAGGCTGACTGTAACAATGGCTATTGGAGATGAAGGGCTTGCTACAACAATAGCTGGTGGAGCTAGAGGGCTGAATAATACTGGCTAAGGTGAATGGAGCTGGAGGGCTGACTAATGCTGGCTGGTGGTAGGCTGGTTGGGGAATTAAGCAAGCCCTCCCAAAAATCTGTCCCTTTATGACTCAAATTCGCCCTTTTAGCAGCACAAAACTGGTACTGTATACAAGATTTAATCAAGAGTATCCATCAAGAGAACATCCAATGTAAAAGCAGAAAGGAGTCAGACATTCTTTGCTATTAACTAACTCTGGTCTGATGGACGAAACATGTCTAGCTGTGCTTAATATGCTCCCACTCCACTACCAGTGTAGGGGTGCAGTATTTTCCCCATGATTCATGCTTTTTTTCCTTTGGTCTGCCATATAGTAACACACCTTTGATATAGCTCTGGGAATAGAATAGGTGTATGTTTTTTGGCCAACACACTAATAATCCTCTATGTTAGTTAATCCTCTAAGTTAGATATAATTGGATTTATTTGAATTCATATGTATCTATTACGGTTTGCCTATTAATTATATGTTGTATGTATAAGATGTTTAAATTACCCCATTGGGTATGGGTGGGACTCATTTATTAATAAGTATGTTTGAATAAATTCTAACTGTGTCCCACTCCCTTTAACAATATACAGGTATATCAATATCTAAATGATTCATGTCATGGTCGTCTGCGAGCAGGATGTGTTTTTGCTGCACTTAACATGTGATACCTTTGAGCTCCCTACTGATTTATTAAAGGAGTTTTTACTATCATCATGTCCATGAGGTGTGCCGTTTTTGCCCACTACTGTTTCAATATTGCTGTTTTTTTGTTGGTGAAGCACCCCATATATTATTTCTCTAATTAAACAAGTACTTTTCTTGTTTGCCTTTCTATTTCCAAGGGCACTGTGTAAGCCGAGACTGGTGATAACGTGCAGACCCTGCTGGCCATCACTGATACTGACTTGCACAGTTGCACTGCACACAAAACTGCTCCCTCCCATTTCCCAGCATGCAGTAGGTAAAGAGGGGATTAAGTGAGAGAGAGATAGAGACAGAGAGAGAGAGAGAGACATGCTGCATTAAAGCAGGTTCTGTAAAAAAAGGAACAGATTTTGTATGTCTGTTCCAGTTTTTTTTTTAAAAAACAACATTTTAAAGATGCAGGGAGCTTGGTCTAGATCTTCTTATAGTCCCGTACTCTTGGCAATCATGCAAAAGCTGTGTTTGGGGCCCCCGGGCAATTGACCAGTTTGCCCTGCCCTCACCTCTAGTCCTCCAGAAGCCATCTCTAGGGAGTCAGTTTCCTTTCTCTGGGGCCACAAGCTGGTAATTTATTAATGGTGCAACATCCCCACCATCAGGGGTTTTCTGTGAAAACAGACAGGTACTGCATGCCCAGGGAGAGTTTCTGTTATCCTAACTTTTTTCCAGTACTGTTATAATAGAAAATAAACTGCAAAGATTACTTTAATTTGTTGCATGTGCAGACATCCCACCCTGCCCTTTCAGGCTTCGGGGCAGGGTGAGATGGGCATGACGTCACGTAGGGGCAGGGTGTGACATCATGTGGAGGCGGAGCTAGCCTTCTAGGTGTGGTGGGAAGTGGGGTTAGGGAGTAGTTAGGGGCATTCCCAGGGCTTTCTGGAGTGTGGCCCACAAAAGGGGGCTTGACTGAGGAGGAGACTAGAGTCTCCTCTCAGTCGCGGGAGTCTGGGGTGGTCTCGAGGGGGGGGCCGGAGACCTCCCCAGAATGAGGGAGACTCCTGGACAATCCGGGAGAGGTGGGATACCTGTCTTTGTCTGTGAGAGGTAGGTCTCTATGCTGTAATGTGATTGGCTGTCAGCTTCTAGGGGGCAGGGTAAGCTGCAGCTACCTAATTTTGATCTGCTGTTTACTAGAGAATGTTTAGGATTGTACTGTGTAAAAATGCCATAGCAAACGGAAATGTGAGACACAGCTATAGCCTTACTTTCTGTTTTTCAGTTAATATCTAAGGAGCCAGGAATAAAAATAGAACAAAGTTACCTTTCATGCGATTCGCACTAACATTTCCCGACTGCTTCCTGGTCAGGATTTTCAGTGTGGCTGCAGTGGATCAGGTGAAAGTTAAGTTTCTTCTGTCTTCATTCCTGACTCCAAGGACATTGATTGAAAAACAGTAGGTAAGTCATAGCACCATAACCTCCTAGTGTTCAATCAATGCATTAAAGGAATAGTTCACTTTTGCAGTGAGCTATTCCTTTAAGCACTTTATGATTATACTCCTGATGAATCTGAATGAAACAGTAAAACGCATTGAGTAATGCATCACAGATAACAGATGCATTTTATAGGATTTTGTAGACTCTGAAATTGTTTTTTATTTTATTTAGTTTTGTTTGCAATGAATAAATACATCTGCACTTATTTAAAGCAGGAGTTTTTCTGGATGGCCAAATCCCTGACAGTGAAAGTGCTTTTATTATTGGTTTTTAATCTTTTAATATATGGTTTTAAACTGATATTAGACACTTTTCAATACTATAACACACTAAAGGACACACAAAACCAAAGAAACTGATTTTCTTAAACATACCCTGTAACTCTTCTCACAATTTACATAATTTCCCCCATTTAATTTAAAACTATACATCACAGACCTGACTCTAAGTTACAAAATACTTCACAAACCGTAGCTGAAAGGATAATAGAAGAGCAATATAAGCTTACTTATTCATGTTAAATCACATTAAAGACGAGCAGCGGTTTAACATGGGTTTTAGTAAAAGCACTACATTGATTAGACTTTGTTATTTAATTCTTTAATGGAAGGAAGAATAGGAATGAACAAAGAAAGGATAATTACATATTTCTTATTCTGGTTAGGACTTCTCAGCATCTAATAATGTTAGGCCATTAACAGAAAGAGCCCATTGCTATTTTTGACCCTGCTATAAATATCTCTAAAGCTACGTATGCATTCTGTGTGAAAAATTGGTTATTATGATAGCAGCGCTTCATATACAACGTAGAGGACCATTATTGCATTATTAATGTATGACTTAAGGGTTGACCTTTGTTTTTACTCAGCACTAGTCTTTCTGGTTTGCAATATAACATTAAATATCTGTTCTAACAAAAAAGGTAGACACAGGTGCCTGCACTTTAATATGAGAACATCTTGTTATGGGAACAAGAGGCTGCTGACTCAACACAGCTCACATAAATGGGATTACATCTATTGATTCAAGCGAATTTAACTCATGGGTCCAAGACCTTCTTTGTATTATAAATGATATACATATATTAACCATACAGACAAATAATCAGCTGTAAACTATGTACCGGCATGCAATTAATCAGTGGTGGTCAAAGGTAATTGGTGTAAAATTTTAATTTATTGAGAATAAAAAGTGATAAAATTAAAGGGCATTTCCACCCCCCAAACTATAATTTAACCCACTACTGGCCCCACTGTGTAGTGCTTAAAAAATCCTTACCTTACACCCCAGCTCCAAATAGCTGCCCTGCATTGTCTCTGTTAAATCCAAAAAAGTGAAGAGCAGGAGCCTGGATGTGTCCAAAAATGTTTCTGCCTCCTGCCTCTCCTCCGAGAGAAGTTTGCCATGTGCAGTGAAGCCCTCCCCCCCCTCCCCCCCCCCCCTTCTCCCTCCCCATTTTCTCTCCCCTCCCCCCCCCCCCAAACTCTTTTCCGTAGTGTAGAGTTCCCTCTCCCACCCCCGACCGCTATGTTAATTTGTAAAAAAAAAAAGATCTGAACACTACTTACTTGCATTCATTCCCCCCTGCATTCTGTGATGCCTGCAGCCGCATCCGTAATTGGCTGCATCTCAGTTTGCAATTCCGGCAAGTTGCCGGCAAGCAGAGGGCCAAATTTACAGCATCAGGGGATCGAAGCAAAGTAAGTCATGTTAGGGGCAATTTTTTTACATATAAACTTAGCATTTGGGGGTGGGATAGGGAGAACTACCTAACAGGAAAACGTTGATCTGGGGGTGGACATGCCCTTTAAATTCCACCTGACTAAAATAAGTATCATCTGTAAAGGGGAACATTGTCAAAGATACATTATAGCTCCTTAACCTCCTGGTATTCAATCAATGCATTAAAGGAATAGTTCGTTTTGCAGTGAACCACTTTCGGACATTATCTGTATCTGAAAATGGCGGCTAAAGCTCGTTGATCATTTCTGATAAAAAATTCTGTCATTTCAAGACCTGTAAGTGCTCCAAAGTTCCCGTTTCATTATCTGTTTGATTGGATTCAGCACCCGGGCAAATGATACAAGACTACGTGAGTGCTAACTACCTACACACACATATATAAGCCCCACAGAAGAAGTTGGCGCTATATAAATCAATAATAATAATATATATATATATATATCCATACATCAGTAGATATTATATCTATCTAGATGCCAGTATAGTGTCCATCCACCTATCTAATTGTTTCTAATGCCTATTTACGTGTTATGGGTTGTGTTACTTCCTAACTGTAATGAAAAAATTAAATGGCCATGCATTCTTACCATAGAAAAGGACTGGCTTGATAAAGGCTCTAGAAAGAGCTGAAACGTTGCCTTTATGGAACACGTAAAATAAAAAGTTTGTTGTTTATAAAAATCCCTGAATGCACTGGAACTGTGTGAACACAGTATTTATTTATTCTACACTGGAAAATGTGTGCGCAGTTTTTTTTTAATTTGCCATCCCTGGAAATCCTAATTCTTCCCAATCACTTTCTTTGATGATTTGTCCCCTATTTCTTTAGATATCCAATCAGAAACATCATACATTTCATATTATGCATACATCATTCACTCATACATCATAGACTCTTCTGCTGTGTTTTGGGTGTTACTGAAATGGTTACAGTTGCATGGTGGGAAATTCCCTCTCCCTGTGCTGCATCATAGTGATAACTGAGCATGGTTATCCTCGCAGTTAGAATAGTCAGGGAAGAGGGATGCTAAGCCTGAGCAAAACAAGTACTGGTTGAAAGGACGCAGCAACACACACATGCATTAATAGATTAATATGAGACAAAGCCATTTTTCCAATATACACACCCATTAAAAATTCTGTAATGTTTCTTTGCTTCACAATGAAATGTGGGAAAAGGCGAACCATAATTTCTGTTCTCGGAAACTTCTCTTAAACAACAAGCTGTTATCTAAGTGCTGACTGACTGCTGAAATGTTGTATTGTCAAAAGAACAAGTAAAAATGATACACGTGGGTTTTTTCTAGCTTTAATCATTATCGCATAGATAAAAACAACCGTGCAAATTAGAATTATAGCACAGACAAAGGATACAGAATGGTGCATTTCTTAAGGCGAGGACAAAAGAGAATATCACAATTCCCAGCTGCAGTTATCATTTAAATAAAAACAATAAAGGATGTTATTACTAATCAGGTACCTTTTAGAATGGCTTTTATTTTAAGCCTAAACAAATAGTCCCCTCATCTTTAGAGAGGATCCTAGCATTCTCCTTGTATGCACAAGCATTGATCTCAAATATCCAAACACTGCTGAGATTTAGAGATGGACAAACTTCCACAGGTTTGCCTCACTAGTTTGTTTACAAAATTTAGCAAACCTGCTGTACGCTGCAGTAAATGGGAGGTGAACTTTGCCAGTTGGCTGGTAGGCAAGCTACGTGGCAATAGTATTCAGAACAGGGGTGGCTTATGATCAAATTGTGCCCTAGGTAGGGCGGACCCCCTTGTTCTTGTATAGTATGGCTGTAGTACTGGAGCGGGTTTGCTGGGCATTAGGCAGCTGCCTAATGGTAAGTACATTACCAATTGAGAAATAAAAATAAAGGAAAGGTATGAATTTATAATTAATAAAAAACTGATTAATATGTGAATCGATTACAAAAGCAAATTGATTCTAAATTTAAAATCTTTCTACTAAATCTCTCTTTGACCACCTCCAGTCAAACTTCCTCCATAACAACTCCATGAAAACGACCTTCACTAAAGTGCTAAATATAAAGGTCACTACTCTTTGCTCCTTCTTTTTGATCTGTGCTCTGCTTTTGATACTGTTGCTCACCCTCTACTTCTTTAGATCCTGGCCTCCTTAGGTATCCAGGAGACTGCACTTTCTTGGCTATCCTCTTATCCCTCTGGTAGGTCTTTTAGTGTTTTCCACCCTGGAATTAGCTCCACCCCTCGCTCCCTCCCTGTGGGGGTCCCACAAGGCTCAGTATTTGGTCCTCTCCTTTTCTCCATTTACACCTATGGCCTTGGACAACACATTAGTTCATGTCGATTTCCAGTCTCACCTCTATGCCTATGACACCCATATTTACATCTCTGCCCCAGATCTCCCTACACTGACATCCCAGGAGTCCAACTGTCTTAGTGCCATCTCTGCTATTATGTCCTCCCGCTTCCTCAAACTGAACATGGACAAGACTGAACTTGTCATTTTCCCACCCTCACAATCTGTTCCCCTCCCTAGACTTACTATTAATATTTAAAACACACCTATATCCTTATCTCCTAATGTCCATTTCCTGTGAATAATGCTAGATTCCAATGTTTCCTTCAATCCTCATGTCACTTCAATCCTCCTGTCATCTCTGTGCGTGTTACTCAAAAACATCTCCCTCATTCGTCCCTTCCCTCTCACAAAGCTTCAAAGACCCTAGTCCATGCCCTAATCATATCCCGGCTCAACTACTGCAACACACTCCTGTGTGGTTTACCAATCAACCACCTGGCACCACTACAATCCATCTTAACTTAACTGTCCAGCTCATTAAATTCTCTAATGCCTCTCATCTCTGTCAGTCTCTCCACTGGCTGCCAATCAAGCAAAGGATCCATTTCAAAAATTCTAACCTATCCTATAAAGCACTATCCAACACAGCCCCTCCATACATCTCAGAGCTGATTCACTAATACCATCCTAGGTGCAACCTCTGCTCTGCAAATGATTTTCTCCTCTCATCCACCCTTGTCACCGCTTCCCATGCCTGTATGGGAAGGGTAAATATCGAAATGATAAAAAAGTAGATATTGCAACGTAAGGAAGGAACTAAAGGCATAATATTTAAATACATATAAAAATGAAACAAAACTAAAAAGGATGAATATGGATAAAAATAGCAAAATAAGATGTTTCTATGGAAAAGTGCTGATAGAAACACTATATTATATGGCGGATCAATAAATGACCCCTGACGTGCAATTATCGTCCAAAATGGCTGTTTATCGCGCATACACACGTTTAATTATCGTCCGAAACGGGCATTTGTCGGTGCAAATATCGTGTGTATGAGGCTTTAGGAAAGCGGGAGTTGCTGTCTCCCATCCTTACCTCTAACTTGAACACTGAAGCAGCTCTCCCACAGGTTCCCCATTTGCTCTCCCCCTTCTGTTCCATATGCACACGCATGTATATGATAGAGCAGGGCGGTCTCTAGACTTTTTGCCACCTGAAAAAAAATTCCAAATGCTGCCCCCCTTCGCCACGCCCCCAGTGATTGGTAAATGATGCCCAGCATTGATTTTTGATCTGCAGGGCTGACAAACATTGATTTTGATCAAAAGAATTGCCAGTCAGAAGGGAGGGATAGGAGTTGTAGCTGCATTTTGTTGTTCAATGAAAGTTATGGCTTCCCCTATTTAAAGTGACAGCACCTCTCGATAATGTGTGTGTTTTTTTAAAAAACGGCATTTTTGGGCCCCCCCAAATAATTGTATTAGTGGTAATATAAAATAAATATTTACTATACCTTGTTCTTTAGAAATATTGGAGGACTGTCATTAACATCAATAACATCTATTAGAACAATACAGGTGCTACTCAAACCTGAAACAGAGAATAGGAACAATATTAAATAACATCTACATAAAACGAAGAGAACATATATAGACTACATTAATGCACTTTGTTATATTTTAAATGAATATTCAGTGTACTTAACATCTTATTATATTATTAGAGAGGAAAAGCTTTATAATATGATAAGAACTAAGCTTTATAATATTGAAATTCCGTAGAACCAAAGATCCTAAAATTTCCACCTTCAAATTCTGAAAATTCCACTCAATCCATGGAAACTGGGGAAAAAATTGCTATTTTTATAGTTAATGGCTGTGGCCCTGGGAGTTTGCCACATGAGCCAGGCAGATCACAGAAACTGAACAGCTTTGAATCCCCAACAAGAATCACCACCACTTCAGGAAACTGTCACGACTGTGGGCGTCGTCGTAGACGCCATGACGTCACGACGCCGGCACGCCGGGCGGCACGAGAATTCAAAAACCGGCGTCCTCCTGGACCCGGTGCCTGATAGTAGCGTTAGCTACCTCCCCGGCTCCTTCTACTTACCTGCCCTAGATCCTGTTCCTCTCCAGCTTGTTACCTACCTAGCCTGCTCCAGAGACTTACCTTGCCAGACCAGCACCAGTTACTTTCCTAGCCTGCTCCAGAGACGTATCTTGCCATACCAGCACCAGTGACTTACCTTGCCTGTTCCAGAGACTCCTTGCCATACCAGCACCAGTTACTTACCTAGCCTGCTCCAGAGACTTACCTTGCCATACCAGCATCAGTGACTTTCCTTGTCTCTTCCTAAGACTCCTTGCCAGTTCCAGTATCCTGCCTTTTCTCCAGCAGCATCTAGCTGCCATTCCTCAGCCTACAGTTCCCAGCAGTCTCTTGTATCCAGTTCTGCTATCCTACCAGCCCCCATATTGCCTCCTCCTAAAGTGTACTCATAAGTACCCCGGCCTCCCGGCCGATTATTACAGAAACAAACTTGGAGGGTCAGCTAGAGGTCCTGGCAGCCATACAGGAGACCAAGTGGACGCTTCTTCTAGAGGAGGTGACATCTGATCTATAATTTCTTAGGCAAGACATGCAAAATCTCCGTCAAAGGGTGGGGGAGATGGAGGAATCAAGGCTAGGTACACACCATACAATATTTTCATCTGACCGACTGTTAATGACGTGTATTGGTTGGTCAGAAAAATTGAATGGTGTGGGTGGTGGGGGCTACGCCCTTTCATCTGTATCGAGCGATAGGGCCTGTTGGTAAATCACGGCTGATAGTGTGGTATGGAACCACATGATTGGTCTGGCAAACTGTTGACCACGGCCACTATTGCTGTGACCGTCAGTCATTTGTTCTGGCCGAGCGTTAGTAGTAGTCGGGACAAAAAGTCCTCCCATATGTAACTAGCTTAAGGATATTGTTACCCCAATGAGAATTAGCATTAATCAACTTACCAAAGAATAAGGATCTGTGCAACAACAAAATGTATTGGGCTTCCTGAACCTGCTGAGATAAGGGCTTTTCCAGTACATGGAAGGATGTCCTACATAAACTTAAGTTTATGTATAAAGCCCATATTGTCTTAATCCCTGAGCATAGGAAGAAGTTCCTGGAATCCTTGCTAGATCTTAACTAGAGGTGGAGTAGAACTCGAACCCGAGTTCGAGACGAAATTATAGAGTTCAAACGGACTCAGACGTCTCGAACTATCCCGGACCCTGATTTATCGGACTTTCAAACATTCGATAATTATCCCATAAACGGTTCGAACATTCGATAATTATCAAATTCGAAAATATCGAATTTGATAATGTTTATGGGCTAATTATCGAATGTTCAAATTGTTTATGAGATAATTATTGAAAATTGAATGCGGGAGCTCGAAAGTACCATGCGTGAGAATAAAATCGATTGTTTTTTTTTTTTAAAGTTCTGGTTATTCAAACGTGTTCCCCAGACCATTTCCCAGTTCCCACAGCCATTTATATTAAGTTACCATTGATATTTTAATTGTATTTCATTAGAATTTTTCAAACTATTTGACTCCCATTGACTTTAATGGGCCTGTTTTCAAACTTTCAAACTTTACATATAGTTTGAAAGTTTGAAAACGGACCGAACTTTCGGAAGTTCGGCCATCTCTAATCTTGACAAAATATTGACAACTAGGCTGGAAAACATGATTACATCACGTATACACTTAATGGCTTGGGTCATAAACCTCTCCCCCCCCCCCCAGCCTGCAAGATAAAGCCCCTACCTTTCTGTATAATACAGAGTATTTCCTTCAAGCACTACATCTGTCACTGTGATATCTTTCTACATGTTCAACAGCCCAAAATATAACAAGACAACAATAGCCCATTTGTAGAACCCCTTCTGGACATATTTATATAGGTGCAGGCGCAGTATCACTATTTTGCTATACAAGCCTTACCGGTTGTAATCACAATCATAAAATTACGGTTTTGAATGTAATTTTACGATTACAGTCATACTATTACAATTGCTGTTGTACATTTACTATATTGTTTTTGTAAGATTGTAATTGTACACTGGCCTATTCAATACCATTGCGGTAGTTTATTTCAGTGAATATAGGGGCATATTTATAAAGGTTTGTTAAACTTTTTGCCTTCTTTAACTTTGCTTTTTCGGCAAATTTGGGCTTTTCGCTTTTTATAAAGCAGCGATAACCAGTGGCGAAAGGTCATTACCGCTACATGTTTTTTCAAAGTAGTATTAAATTAGTTAATACACACCGAACACCTATCTTTGTTATTTAAAAATAGCCTAACACATATAATAAACAGTGTAAGTAAATAGTGTAAAAACTCACCCAGACAAATTTTCTCTATTTTATTAATAGGATGATAGTGTAAAACTTAAAAGGTGAATTTTCTCTATTTTATTAATAGGAGACATTTTTTAGTATTGCTTATTTTCAGCAAACTGCAGCTAATTACCAAACCAGTTACATTAATATGGGAACATACCATAGTGCTGTGTAGAAATAGTCATGTTAATGGAACTTCCAGTAAGTAATGATGTTTGGTGAAATTCTGGGAAAATTGCAAAAAATGCATAAAAAGGCAGAAAAGGGGCAAAAAGGCGAAAATCCACCTATTTATAAATAGCTTTAAATAAAAAAAGTGACAAAAGGAGCTCTGAAATTACACTAGAGATCAATCTCTCTTTTCGCAATGATACCACACTTAGCGCAATGAATAAGGCGAAAACTATCGCCACACATCGCTGCAGCGATACGTTTCTGCAAAGGTGAAAACGAGCGGTTTTATAAATAAGGTGAAAATAGCGCTATTTGTCTTGCGATAGTGAATAGCGATCATTTATAAATATGCCCCTTAATCTTTAATTCTGACAATGACAGGGTAGTTTAATAAATGACACAAATGTGAGAACACATTGTGGGTGCACCACAAAAAAAAATGCATTGCTTAGTGTGCCGTTGTCTGAAAAAGTTTGAAAATGAATGTCCTATATAGCGTTCTGAATGCTTGCTACGTCTATAATAGTCACCCAATATATTTATCATTTTTACATCAGGTTGTTAAGTTTTGTCTGTAAAGTATAACCCTCCAAACGGATCACATTGACATTGATCACACTGTGCTGCAATTCTCACAGTGTGCGCAAATGCGATCACTGGTGTGGCCTACCCTGTACGTTAATTCATTCTTGTTCCTTTTATTCTCACTTTATAATGTTTTCAATGGACCTTCGAATCACCCTCATATCATTCCTATTTATTTATTAGAACCTTTGCAGATATAACAAATGGAACGGCCGGGATGCTGTGGGCTGCTAAGCACTAATTGAAGACAGAACTGCTCATCATGAAGAACAGCCTTTAATTAGGCATTTGCATAACAACAATCAATAACCCTTGGCTGTAAGCATGATGACACCACTTATATTTACAAGATCATTTGCAAAATAGTAATTGCAGTCGTGTCTTCATAGTGCTTCATAATGCAACTGCTGATGTTTCATATCTTATGATCCTTTTGAAGTGGATCTTAAGAGCAGATCTTAAATGTAATATCTACTGCTCACGAAACTGCACTAGAAAATATAGATTGGAAACCAACAAATTCATTGAAATCCTGCAAGGTTTTTTTCAATGTTCCCAGGCTTATGGGGAATCTTCATCCTATCCCTTGATAGCTTTGATAATTCCTGATCACCATGTATTGTATATTGTTCTCAGTGCAGTTTATGTTGTAAACAGTAGCTAGGTGCCTGGCCTTTACACTGGCAACAAGAACACGGATAATGTCACTCCTGTGGATACGTCTTGTATCTATATTTGGCTGGTATTTTATTTCAAACTAAGCAATGGAGTCTTTTGTATCAATCGCTGCATCTCCCTTTTGTATGTTCGGTGTTAGGATCTTGTACTATTATTGTCGATAATGCAGCACACCAAAGGATGAAAGAGACCATTTGTTAGTGACCGGATAAATAAATATAAATTTGGGCAATGGAAAATAAAAGTAACACATTATTACTCAACCAGAATCTATTTTAGGTGCCAAAAAGTTAACATTTTAGTTTCCTGTCTCTTTTAAAGTAACTTCCCATTCCCATAAAATGTCTATTTAATTCAATATTACATCTCACCTCCTTCGTCTCCTGCAAGATCAATAGCTAATATTTCCAACTTGTATTTTTTTGCAATACTCGCTTTAAGGATGGCATCACGTAGTGTCATGTGCCCGGTATGTTCATCAAGATGAAACATGAAGTCCTTTGGTAATTTAGGCTCCTGGTTTAAAATTTTGTACCTTATCTGTGCATTTCTGGTATTCTGATCATCCGCATCCGTGGCACTGAGATTAACAAGTAGTGTACCTTTAAGAGAAAACAAATGGATGTGCAAGCTATGAAATAATAAAAGCAAACTGAATGTTCGGACAAAATGTCTAACAGAAATATTTTGTGTTAAAAATCTCTTAGGGCAAGTCCAGCCCCAAAATGAAAACTTAAATCACCCTCCAAAACCCTAAATGGTAATAGTTTGAAATCTGAAATATATAGGTCTAACCTGAAATCCTGCACAATGTCATGTTTCCACTGTTTCTACTTCCTGGTTCTTCCAGTTAGTAACTGTCAGTTATAGATTTGACAGTTGACATCACAGCCAATGACTGAATGTTAACCCCCTGTCTGCACCTTCTGAGCATGCCCAGGCTCAGTACAGGCTCAGTATAGGTTTCAAAATTGCTCAGTTTCCATGAGGCCTCCAGAAGCATAGCAGGCATACAGTAATGAATTCATAGGACAAAGTATGATATATCAACATATTTTAAAGAGGCCATTCTTTCTAAAAGATGTTATTATGAGGGTGGAGTTGTCCTTTAAACTTTTTTTTTAATCTGGCTGGTTGGTTAGTTTAATGCTAACCACTTCACAACTTGATTAGCGGACATAATGTAACATGGTGAGCTGCAATAGGTTGGAAAGGTGGCCATAAAAAAAACACATACTGTATGCATGCAGATCTGACACACGCACTTATAGATAGATGTTGGTATTCAGTTAGTTGTTGTTTTGTGAATGGTTAAGAGGGAGGAAACTTTACAAACCCTATCCAACTATATCGCATTACACATTCTGCTATATCTACTTTATTTTAGCTCATCAAGCATTACTTTTTTTAACACATTGCTTATACGCTGGCAGTAATTTACCTCTTTTTAGGCTCCATACTTTTATTCGCTGTTTCTGGTATTTGTAACTAACAATTCACTTTGAGGCAAAACAGAATAAAGATTATTGTGCCTTTTACTAGAGATTCCCTAGTAAACCCGCCAATAAAATGAAATGCTAAGTGAGTGCTCAAATGTTGAAGAATATCATGTCATAAACAGACATGGAATTTTGTGTAACTAAAAGATTCTGTCACTGTCTGTCCTCCTTTTTCTATTTGTGGGATCCTTCTGCTCTGCTGGGAAATTTCATTTAAGAATCCGGTTTTAAAATCTGGACTTTTTTTTAATTGATGATATTCTATACAATTTGCTTGTCTGAGTGTCATCATCACCAGCATCACTGCAGTAAAGGTCATTTTAGGTGGTGAGGGAACAACATAACAAAAAGGTTTTGGTGCAAATGGGAGAGCTTGGATCAAATTGAATTAACCAAACTAATGGAGGCCCAATGGAAATTTTTTATCAGACCAATCCTAATCGTATGATCGGGATTGGTCCGTGTATGGGCCTCTTAACAGAATGTAGGGGAAACAGTCATTCAATTACTTAAACACAGGACAAATAATTCTGTTGTTATTTTGCTCAATAATCCAGAAAATACTATTTGATGGTTTTCAAGATATATTTGGTAGAAATAAATGGAGCCCTAATACTAATCTTAGAGGTTGGTAATAACACTACAGAATAATCAGTGTAGTTTATTACCTTTTACAGTCCTTTCTGCAACCTCCACATTGTATGTCTTCTGAGAAAAAAGTGGCATGTTATCATTTTCGTCTATGACTTTGATAAGTATTAGTAAAGGGTCGCTATATGGGATCCCATCATCATTCAGAGCAGACACCTCAATCTGGTACTAAGAAATAAGATCCGTATAAAAGAAACCATATTAGTATTCATGCTTCTTACCAAAAGTCAGTGTGATTTCATTGGCTGCTTGGGCTCATTCTCAATCAATCTGTTTCCCTTACCTCTGCCTGGATTTCTCTGTCCAATTCCCTTGTAACAGAAATTTTTCCACTTTCATCAATTCTAAAAAGGTTTCCATTGAAGTTTCCTTTCAAGAAATAATGAAGCTCTGTGCTGTTCCAACCCACCTGTTAGGACATTTAGTTTGTTATTTCACATGATGGTTCTGTACTAATCTTATGGGAGAGAATGAGAATATATACTTTTAACTTTAAATTGTTTTTCCCTTCCAGCTAAGAGCACTGTATTGGTACATGGACCAGAGTCATTGGAGTACAGCAGTTAGTATCATTTAATGAAAGTCAGTAAGGGCATTATATCCATCTGGCATCACAATTTCCATCTGCTATGTTGCTGAGTGCATATTCCTTGGAACAAATATTATTTTGGGTCATTGGTTCTGACAATTCAGAGACAACAATTCTGCCTAGTAAGAGCTTTAATGCTGAATATGTCATTTAATTGCTAAATGGTACACATGGAATAGAGTGTTCTCAATGAAGAAATTTTTCTTTTGGCCATATTATAATGTCGTCTAGAAGAATTATTTGATGACTAATTGATGGCTCTATAGTCTATAATGACAGATTATACAACAACCATGGAAGTCAACATAAAAATGTAAAATCACTGTGTTTGAAAAAAGAGACGTTAGAACACGAACATACTCTGGGTGACACTCTACAAGTATGACAACTCAATGACCAATCGCAGAAAGATTTACTGATGAGATTGAAAATCCACATAACCACTTCACTTTTTTGTGTGGAGAAAATGCAACCAAGTGCCAGCCCAAGGTAACCACCATTGGGATTTGTTCCTGCAGACTGGAAAACCCTGTCCAAACAGAGACACCTAGCAACCCTGGTCGCAGGTATGTCTAATACACATATGGCTGGCATTAGAGTAAAGTAAAAGAACCAACTTGTAGCCCCCAAATTCACAAACAAAAAAAAAATCCCAATATTCTTTGCAAGACGTCCACTCCCTTTAGAAATAGTAAAGTCAGAATGTGAGTTCAGGTAGATTTATCTTAACCTTGTGGGGGCCTGAATTGCAGCTATATGTGTAAGTTTTAAAATTTGCCTTTCAATTTTTTTTTTTTAATTTAACACTCTTTTAATAGACAGTTCTCCGTTATTGCCTGTTTCCAAAGGCAGCTGGGGACAACATGTTTTTAGTAAAATAGATACACTAATCTGCAGTTAAGCAATTAAAACAGATTTCAACTGTAACCATGGCAATTATAGCTACAAACAGTTGTGTTTGGACAGTGTAACTGTGCTAAAATATGGCTTGTCTGCTCTTTTCAGATGGGATGGAGGCCTTCACCTCCCACACTGCAGAACAGCTCCTAACAAGGAGAAACGAGATATTAAGGACAAGAAAAGGCTTTCCTTAAACCTTCCTGGAAGTCCCCTTTCAAATGTAATGTCTCATTTGTTTATCTTACATGGAACAGATTTTGCTCAGAGGAGTAAAGGCTTCTGTGCTCCATCATGTATATGACTTTCTTAAAAAGACATGCTATGATACAATAAATGTTTCCCTAAAGAGAAGGTTGTTTATAGGCTGGCAATTTCCCAGTACCCATGCTAAGGGATTCCCTTGTGAGCTGAAAATGAAAGCTTTACAGTATGTTAAAACAGAAACAGAAACCACACCAAAATCACACAGAGCAAGAGTATTAGATATATGAATGAATTAAAGGTGACATAAATAATGTTCATCCCCCAGATCAACCTAAACACTGAATGTAAATAAATGAAAAAATATTTATCAAGGACAAAATGAAACAATTCTCATTATAAATAACAAACAGGGTAATTTACCAGAAAAGCGCTGCTGTCTCGCAGCACTCCTTCCCCATCTTAAAGTCATACTAATCAATCGTAAATCGGTTAGTGCGACTTTAAGCCTCAGTCTGCGGCGGCTGCGTGAGAGCCAGAAGAAACTTTCACGCAGCATTCGCAAACCTATTTACCAGAGGCTACGTGGCCAATTGGACGTAAGTATTTTACGCCAGCAGATAGCTTACGTGCAGATCATTCTCCCTGATAGAGTACAATTTGTACTTGTTCTTTATGATAAAAGGGCATATTTATAAATAATCGTGAAAATCAATGTTTTTCTATCACTGCAAAAACGGTCGCTTCTTATGGAGTATTTATAAAGCCGATAATTTTCACTGTGAAAATTATCACTGCGATGATGTGCGGTGTTAGTGTTCTCTTTTCTCCATGATACTGTATGTAATGTAATGAACACGCCAAAGTTGCTGGCACATATGTACAGTATCGGGCCAAAAAAAGAAAATAGCATTGTGCGCCGTGTGTGGTAAGGTGTGAGGGGCTGCTGGGAATGGGGCGTGTAGCGGGGGGGTATTTTGCAGTGCGGCACATTTTTATTTGCGAGGTTGGGTGCGAAGGGCTGCTGGGACAAGAGTAGCATGTCCTACTAGTGCCGTTCCCATGGGGGGGTGCACTTGGAGGGAGGGCCTTCCAAACCTCCACAGGCATGCACTCCACCAAAGCTCCATAAAAGAGCCTTTTGGTGCTTTATTAAGAGCCAATGAAGGTCTTGGTTTCGAGCTGCAGGCCAAAAAAGCACTTGTATGTGCCGGGGGGCTTTATAGTCCATAATTACACTAAATATGGAGGACTTGAATATCCCAAGTTCCCAACATGATGTCCTAGAAACTCTAAATATGGAAAATATTGTATTTCTGAATTTTTTTACCAATAATTGCTGCTTTTGTGATTTTAGGAGGCTATAGTTTGTCCTCATATAACTTAAGAAACATACTCACCACAGTACAGTACATTCAACCAAAAATATAATCTGGCAGTTAATTAAACACAAACCTCCTGTGCTTGGCTTACATATGCAACTCTCCTCCTCTTCCTACATGTTCCACATGTACATGGAATTGCTCAGGTAAGGAAATACTGTAGATGGATGCAAGGCACATTCAACTGCAAACAAACTTCAATTGTGCAACATGTTTGAGAACGTATCATGCTCTTTATCAAGTAAAATTTGGCAATTCATTGTCCATTTTAATTTCCACCCATACTATTAAACTTACTCACTTTTTTCTTGAGAGTAAGCTCTTTGTAATTTACCTCACAGAAGATTCTAGGGTAGCCTCCCTTCTGGTTCTCCTGAAGAAACACAGGACTCTGAACATACCAAGTATTCTCTGCAATGTTGATTTCTAGGTTTGCCTCTGAATAATATCCCATAGGTTCATCACCCAAGTCTTTGACCCGGATTCCCAGCTTGAAATTGTTTTCCTTCAATTCAGATAACAATGAGCCTCCTAGTAAACACATAACAAGTTAAGATATGTAAAATGATGGTTAAAAGTATTATTTTTATTATTTTCCTTGGGGCAGCTTAACATATTTTTAGCATTTAGTTCCCCATTAAAGGGAAGTTAAAATGACATAAGTGTGTCCTTTGGTGGCCAAGGGGTGAAATAGAAGAGCACTTTGGTTGCTTAAATTACTTTGCCTCATTTCAATCTGTAAATGAATACATGTAAGTAGCACTTACTCTGATGTGTTTGTGTTGCTGCATGACTTTAATCCAGCACTTGTTTTACTCAATCCCTCAGCCCCCCAGCCCCCTGCCAGTCTATTTGACTCTCTGTGAGGGCAAGCATGCTCACTAATCTCTGAGTTCACATATCAACTGTCACCATTCCAGCTACAGCAAAACTATACATAACATAAGAGTTTATGATACTAAGGCACTTGACTGACAGCTAAAAAGTAAGATGTTTCAGATTGGATATATAAAAAATAGGGGACAGATCAACAACAAAATGGTACAGTGATAGTTGGGAAAAATTATATTTTCCAGTAATGGGCAATTTAAAAAAAATAATTTCCCAGTATTCATATCATTTAAAGGGCATGTCCACCCCCAAAACTATAATCCCCCCCACTACTTGCCCGATCATGTAGTGTAGTTTAATCCTTACCTCACATCCCAGCTCCATAAGGTTTTCCTGTAGTCCCCCCCCAAAGTCCCAAAAACTGCCCACCAGGAGGATAGCAGAGTCCATATAGGACTCTGCCTCCTACCTGGCCTCCGGGAGAAGTTTGGCATGCGTACTGCAGCCCTTCTCCCCCTCCCTCCCTCCCTCCCCCCTCCCCTCCTTCCCTCTCCCTTCCTCTCCCTCCCGATAGGATTCCCTCCCCCTATTGTAAATCCCTTGTCACCAAAGATTCCCCCTGTCCCCCCAGCCCCAACCGCTATGTATTGTTAATATTATTAGAAAATGCCCGAAACATTACTTACCTTCCCTCTTGCCTCCGCCACACTGAACTCCCGGCAGCCGCGTCCGTTATTGGCTGCCGCTCAGCCAATCACAGACGCGACTGCCGGTCCCGCCCCTCTGCTTGCATTTACTCGCAAGCAGAGGGCCTTGCAGCGCGGCGGAGGAAAGAGGGAACGTATGTAAAGTTTGGGGTATTTTCTAATATTATTAACATAACGGTTGGGGCTCGGGGGACAGGGGGAATCTGCTGGGAAAATTTTTTTAAGGGTGGACATACCCTTTAACCTTTATTCAAGGACAGGTTAGTTTTTTAAGCATTCACTTCATCATGGAACTATTCACAAAATTGTTTCAATCCATTGCATCTGATGTTACACCAACAATGGACGTTATTGGAGGTAAGTGACTAGCCTCCCTTTTGTACCCGGGTTTCTATTATAAATGTGCACCTGTATGTAGTTAAATCCGAGGAGGAAACCCACAACCCTTAAAATGTTGTGGGTTTGTGTGTCAGCTTATTATTAAATATTGAATTTTAAGTATATAGAAGTGTGCACCTACTTTTGATTTACTATAAAACGTGGGTTAATGGCCTTTTGATATCTCATAAGGGATTTTTAGATGTTATTAGCCATGTTTTTATGTTTACTCTAGGGGCAAAGGGGACAGTGAACATACCGTCTGGCCTTAGCTTTAGTCATAACAATATCATACACAGTACATGGCATTACACTACATATTGCATTTGTTTTCACAGCAGATGAAGGTTTCACATAAATGACTGTTCTGTGTTACCGAGAATTATTGGCAATGTTTGATAATACAGAAGGGCAGGAATCTGTTTTATTGACTTTCTGTTTGAACATTAGATAAAGTTCTTTTATACTGGAAACTGCTTGCGTCCTTGGCGTTTTAAAATATAAAGGCCTTGTAGCAAATGAATGTATTGTGTAGTTAAAATAAATCCATCACATGTCTGACAAAGTTAAGAGCTATTATTGGAATTGTACATTCTTAGCTAAATAAAATGTTTAGAGTTGAACAAATTCTTTGTCAGCCTAAAAGCACTACAAAATATTCTTACTTTTATGTACACGCACTTGATAATAGAGAACTACGCATCTAAAACGATGGGCATTCATCTATGCAAGTGCATTTCATATTTCATATGGCACCGCATTAATGGTTCCATATTAAACTGAGCCTACTATTTGTACTTACCGTATTTTGATGAATGGCTAAAGCATAGCTTATAAAGGTTAGAATGGTAAATGGTTAGAAAGGTTAGAATGGTATTGGGAATAATTTGGTAATTTCTTAAAGGGCATGTTCACCCCTTACAAGTCAGGACCCCACAATAGCCTACTTTCACAATGCCTAACTTTCTTCCCAACATTCCTGAAAGAACATTTCTGTTAATCCAATAACATTTTTAAGAGCTGTCAACCATTGTAGATAAAGCAATAACATGCTATTATTTTTGACTGACTTTTATGGATTATGGGCACATGCAATGCTTACTGTCCAGTACTGTATAGATTACTTTTATTTATTTATGACCATGCTTCTCTTTTAAACTGTTGTTTACTTGATTGTTCAGTGCCTTGTTAAATTATATTCTAAATGATCTTACCTTGGTCTGTTAATGAGATTGCTCCTGTTTTAGGGTTAATCTGGAATAAATTCTTATGTGATCCAGCAGGGTAACGAGAAATAATTTTATAACGTAAATCTGCGTTGGCTGTTAAGGGATCATCCAAATCTGTTGCTGTTACACGCATAAACGCAACTCCTACAAATCATATTAAAAACACTTAAAACAAAGGGTATTGAGAATAAAAATACATAGTTAAAGGAGAACTAAAAACACAATGTAAAAAAGCTCTTTTAAAATCCTTGTGAGTGTGTCTACCAACTATATATTATTATTATTATTATTATTATATATTATTATTATAATATATTTTGTATACAGAAAAAGCCATAAAATAAATCCACAATGATTTACTGCATTTATAGGGGCATTGGCCTGCAGGTAACAACCAACAGTATAAAATAAAAACTGTCAAAATGCCAACTCCCCTAAAACAATGCAATGAAACATGAGCTAATTAGGCTAATACAATGTCAGGGCTAAATATAATTCCTCCCTTAAATAAAGTAATGACAATTGCAGTAAAGGGGTATTTCTGTGTTACATAACTAACAAAGCTTAGATTTCACTCTTCTGATCCTTGCCAGCAACTTGTCGGACTATATTTAGGATGTAAACGCTTTGAAGTATATCTGTGATGTAGTGCACTCATTAATACTAACAATAAATCTAAACTACTCTAAAATGTTTTCTTGTCCAACTTTCATCTCACTCACACTTTTAGTCTCTACATTCCAGTTCAACAGGAGGTTTAGAGAAGGGAATCCCTGTAGCAACAATGTTATTCAAACATGTCACTTCATTTATTTCATATACAAAGAGCAATGTCAAAGTCTTTGCCCAGTTTATGTTTCTAAATAGCTGGAGATTGTGGGGATGTACGCTTTATAGTCTGTTTCCTGTATTTCCCTTTCAGTGTTTTACAGGCATTTGTGTGAATGCATCCAAACCTCTTAGTTAATTACGAGGCAGCAATTAGACATTGAAATAAGGAATTGAGCAACATAGAAAGGCTGTTATAAATCACATTGTTTTATAATGCTTTACATTGCTATATAAGGGACCTGGGAATAGGGGTGCAGTCCAGGTGCAATGTCTACTTTCACTTGGACATAGAAAATACAGGGTCTCTATAATAATCTGAAAAGTACTTTCACCTAAGGCAGGAGATCTCACAAAAGTTGGGCAGGTAGACAGATAGCAAATATTCATGACTATTCAAAGCTTTTCAGGTACTTGAAGAAGATGAATCATCATACCTGACTCTAAGGGTCTCATGGATTTTCTAGGGTCCTTTCATCTGTTGTTAAAAAAAAGTCCCTTTTTGGGTATAGTTTAGCTTCTCTAAAAGAAATCTTTTCTAGGTGAGCGTCTGCTTATTGGTTTTGGAAATGGTACCTTTAGTAGCAGCTGTTCTAGCTACTGTAGTGCTTCTTCTAAGCACTACAGAAGGGTCAACATTCTCATTTAAAATGGAAGATATGCTGGCACTGGAAGAGCCACAAACATCTTTTAGCTGGATCTATTGATGCCAAAAAAAGAATACGTTCTCCAATAAATTTTACAGGAGTCAGGAACCACGGTGAGTAAATTTAACCTTTGGGTGATCCACTGCTGACTGCACTGATATGTCCGACCGCTTGCAAGGCATAGCTCCAATTCTTCAATCAACGTGTTATAGCAATAGTTCACTTTTTCAGTGAACTCTTCCTTTTGAGGGGCATTTACACCTTTCCCCCCTTATCTTATATCTGTCTCCTAACTTCAAAGTTTTAATTTAATTTCCCCCCTTTAATTTGTAAATAGCAGATTTTATCACTTTCCCCCTATACCAATATTAATTGTTGATAGCTTCATCAGTAGGCAATCAGAGCCATCAGTATCAATTACAGAGTCATCAATATCAATTTTTTCCCCTATAATTTGTAAATAGCAGATTTTATCACTTTTTCCAGTTTCTCCACACTGGATTTCAGCCCACTCTCGGTCAGTGTCTTAAGCTGTCCATACACGGGCACATGTTCTTCCAATCGATGCACTCAATCAGAAATCCGATTTTAAAAAAAACGCTTGAAGCCTCGCACCTTAAGGCTCCCATCTTTCCTCAGATTTTCACTTTACAACTTTTCAAACAATACAATAAATTTAATCGGATGACCCGAAAATTCAATCACATGTATGAGGGCTTCAGTTGCTTGATTGGGATATTAACAAAAACATGGAGCCAGATTGATCTTCTTTCAAGGTTTCATTCACCTTCAGATATCTACACACTTACATTTTTTATTATTCTTAAAGAACCTGATCCCTCCTCACAGTTCTCTACTCTCCAATGCTGCTCCGGGTTTGTCAATGCTGACGTAATGCTGATGTCACGGCGATGGCTGACAATCATTATTGAAGCTACCCAATCTGCTGTGTGAGCTTGTAACCAGTGGCGTAGGTACCAGGGCTGCAAAGGTCGCAGTCGCAACAGCCAAATCCGATTTGCTCCAATCCGGCCTCCGCCTGCACTTTATTTCAGCCTGGGCCATTAACACAGTAATTCCGTGTGGCGCATACACGCGCAAGGCCGGTGCACGCTGCTCGCTACAGAACAAGGAAGTGATTCTTGCTCTGACTGTAGCGACCTCAGGTTAGGTGGGCTAGTTTAAGGGAGGGGTGCGCACCACAGTTATTTACTCCTACTGCAAGCCTGCAATGATAAGGTGAGGTGGTGCGGTACTAAGGGGAGGATAGGGTTTGTGCGCTCACTACAGTGTCTTAGGGCAAGGCCACACTGCAACGCAAATGCAATCGCATGCGATTTCATGTGCGATTTTTGTTGCGTTTGCGCATGCAATTTCTTTAATAGGTATAGGAAAACGCATACGATTGCGATTAAAAATGCAGAACGCAAATCGCAACGCAGAAAAAAACGCCAGTTTTTTCTGCGTTGCCGCGTTTTCAATGATTTTTAAAAAACGCAAGCGCAAACGCAATCACAACGCACTCAAAAACGGGCGTTTTTTTCTGCGTTGCCTCGTTTTCAATGATTTTTAAAAAAGCGCAAACGCAAGTGCAAACGCAAAAAAAACGCAGCAGTGTGGCCTAGCCCTTATACCTGCTGCCACAATATGATGTCACCTAACCTAAACCTATGGCAGTTGGCATACAGACATTGGTAAAATGGTTAGCAAATTGGCAGTTGTAAGTGGTTGGCATTGTCTGTGTGTCAAGTGTCATTTTATCACTGCCAATTTGACAACTATTTTACCAGTTTCTTTCTGCTAACCATTTTGCTAGTTCCAGTTTGAAAGCATTTTACTAGTGTCTGTGCAAGTGCTAGTTTTCCAACCATTTTACCAATGTCTTTGTGCCAAGCTTTTAACCAGTGTGCCAGGCAGTTTACCAGTGTCTTTATGCCACGCATTTTGCCAGTGTTGGTTTGTCAGTTATTTTAAAAAAAAGTTTTTAAAATGTTAAAAAATGTTAATGGGGAATATTGATGTTTTTTATGAGAAAGTTTTTTGGTTTGCAGTGCTGATTTTTGTTTGTGGTGGGACTGGGGGCCTGGTTCATGCACAGTACATAGTAAAATGAAGCTCATCACCTCCTGATAAACCAGTACACACTGAGAGATAAGCAAGCTAAAATGAGTCTGTATCTCTGCCCTGACATTTTAGTGCCGGGCATTAGGGTGTGGGAAGCTTTGTAGTGACATCTGAGAGCAGATCCCTAGCAGCACTTTGAAAAGAGGACTTGGAAAAATCAGTCACATGCTTTCTAAAAATTGTGTCCTTTGTCTTCATGTCCAAATGGCAGCTGAAAAGGATTAAAGTGATCCCGGAGAGTAAAGCACTTAGCTTCTCACATCCACACATATAGTCGCAGTTACCATATCTGTAAACCATTTTTCCATTTACACTTGTTAGGATATTATTAAAATATCATCCACAATTCTAGTCAGCTATTGCCTTCTTCTGCAAAAGATGATTCAGTTACGTATTTTAAAGGGGAACTTAACCTAAAATGTTAAACTTTTGGTAGACAACAGTAATCCAGCACCCAGGGTTGCAGCCTTAAATTTCTCAATTAACATTTTATGGGTTATTTAACTTTGTTCTGCAGCACAAGTTCTGTTTATCATTACTCCAGCCGCACTGTACAGCAGGTCGATAAATACTGTAGCTCAGAGATTTTCTTCAACAAGTTGCATTTGGGAACCAATGCTGGAGGGCAGGACTTTCAGTGGCATTTCTTTCCCTCCTCCAGTAAGTAAAACAAATATATTCATGTTTAGAAAGTTAAAAGCAGCCATTCAAATCCAGGATTGCTTTAGCACTATGTAAATATATTTATAATGGAGCAGAACCACACCTTTTCTCAACTTCTATCATTATTTTCAAATATGATCGTACAGTAGAAGTGATCGCACTACTGTGTCATAGTATCTGTACAGATCGTACCACGTGCCATAGTATCAGAATTTTACACTGTGGTCAGTACAGTATTTTATGAAATCATATACCAACACTGTTGGAAATTACCAATACTGCGCAGTGTTTACTACCATGCTAAAGGAGAGATGTTACAATTTTACAATGCCAAATCTTCCTAAAGATGCCCCTAACTTATTTAAATATGAGCTAAATCCTAAAATGTTATGTTTATTGTAAGATGGGGGTTTAGAGAAACAAAAACTGGGAATACATGTGAATTCCTTCCAAAAGATGATCAACATCTGGCCTCCTCTGTTGACATGTTTCTGCTGGAAAATTTCCATTGGGTTGGGGAACACTAGCATTCTGTGAGTATAAAGGCATGTGTGGGATTAGTCCCAGCAGAATACATGTTTAAGTGGGCCTAAATGTGATGTTCTTTATTATATATAAAGTCGTGAACCCTTTTTTGTTTTAAAAATATTGATACAATAACTTGCTTGTTGCAAAAAGATTATCATATAAATATGAAATCAGATTCTGGTGTTTTCAATCAATGGCATGACAATCAGGTGTGAGTTAAAGACCCTGTTTTATTTAAAGAATGATCTCACATACAAAAAAATTGTCGATTTGCATCATGGCTCAAAAAGGTGTCACAGAAGGTGCATGAGGATCTAATAAAAAGTGTTGCTGATGCCCGTAAATCTAGAAAAAAAGGCCATCACTAGACAGTTTGGACTCCACCAATCAACAGTAAGACAGATTTGTACAAACACAGAAAATTTTAGACCATTGTTATGCTATGCAGAAGTGCTCGACCATCAAAGATAACCTCAACTGCAAGGCGTGTAATAGTCCTAAGGTTACAAAGGAACCAAGGGTATGTTCTAAGCCACTAAAAGTCTATCTGCCAATGAATGAATGTAGAATGTAGAAGTTCACTAGGAGAACACTGGACAGCAATGGTGTGTATGTAGGATGCTAGAGGGTTTTTTCTGTGGATGGATAAAGTAGAAGTTTTTGGCTTAATTTGGGAGCCTTTGCAGAACTGAAAAGTGCTCTTGTGGCACTAACAAGTGGGGGTCCCACAGCTCAAAACCAGGACCCCCTCCCTGGCACTTATAAGTGCCTTTGCAGAACTGACAAGTGTTCTTGTGGCACTAACAAGTGCTATTGTGATGGGTCCTGCAGCTCGAAACCAGGACCCCCATTGGCTCTTAAAAGAGCCCTTGTGGCTCTAATAAGAGCCTTTTCTGATAAGGGGGTCCTGCAGCTTTAAACAGGGACCACCCCTGTTCCTAAAAAGGACCTTTCCAGGTCTCCGGGGTCTTCTTTTCCATGATATCACTGACACCCGGCAATGTCACTGCAGCCACTTTCGCCACCATGTCAATGTCAATGGCATCTTGGCCCCGAAGTCTTGTTTCTTCTGTCATCACTCTGATGACTTCTGCTTTACGTGCAGGTTTACACTGCTGAAGGACCAAATCCAATAATGCTTAATATTTCAATCCTTGCAATCATATGATCACATATTAACCAATCATATTATTATAAAATTGTTTTTTAGGACCAGGGGTGGTCCCGATTTCAAGCTGCAGGACCCCCAACAAAGGCATTTGTTAGTGCCGCAAGGGCACTTGTCAGTGCCGCAAAGGCACACTTTCAGTGCTCTTGGTGTGGTCCCAGGTCCTGCCTGTGGAGGTGGAGAGGCCCCTCTGCAAGTTCCCACCCCCTATGGGGTGTGGCACTAACGGGACACCCCCCCATTCCCAGCATCTCCTTGCACCCCACCTCGCCCCCGCTCACACACCTCCCCCGGACTGCATCGCTGTTGTTACCCCCCTCAGGACGCACCACAATTTAAAGGGTTCATAAACTTCTGTATTTATATACAGTACTATTACATAATAATATATATGAAATTAAAATTATACTCCACACCTAAATAGTTTCTAGGGTGAGGAGGACCAAAACTGCTTACCCCTGGGTATAGATCAGCTGTAATACCTACGTTAAGTTTCCCTCTCCTTCCCCTTTGTTTCTGTGACAGTCCACAATGTCACCAATGGGCAGGGCCGCCTCCCTAATGATTCAGGGTAAAGCACATAACAGAGCGGCACCCTGTAGGGAGGCGGGAGTTTTAATACAACATACCTAGAAGTGCCCTGAACCTCTATTTCCTAGCACTACTCCGTGACTGCGCGATGATGTCACTGCAAAAGTCACTGCAATGATGTCATCATGCAGCCGTGTTATGCTACTAGGAACTGCCACCCATGCATCTGCAATGAATTCCGTCCTCCAGCTGCTTGCTTCACTGCACATGGGTAGGTGATAACCGCATAGCCCTATTAGGCTATTACCTACCCCGTGTGCAGGCAATCCACTTGTTATATTAGTGCAGGCAGTGGCAGCATTGCCTCCACTAATATAATGAGTGCATTGCCCTGCACATGGGGTAGGTTATAGCCTACCCAAGTATATGATGGAATTGACAGTTTGCTGCCATTATGTGATGAAATGCCCATGGCTACCAGTATGTCAAATTCTCATGGGATTAGTATGTGATGAAATTCCCATGGCTATCAATAATGTGATTAAATTCCCATAATGTTAATTTAATCACATACTAGTAGCCATGGGCATTTCTTTAAATTATGGCAGCAAACTGGCAATTTCATCACATACTGGGGAAAGCTATTACCTACCCCATGTGCCGGGCAATCCACTCCTTATATTAGTGCAGGCAGCAGCAGCATTTGGTAATGTGCACTACTAGATATGCAAATCATCACATACTAACTCCATGAGAATTTAAAAACATAACGGTAGCCTTGGGAATTTCGTCACATAATGGCAGCAAACTGTAATGAAAGTATGTAATGAAATGGCTACCAGCATGTAATAAAATTCCCGTGGCTACCAGTATGTAAAGAAATGGCTACCCGTAGATAGAGTTTGTTGGGTTAAGCTAGGTTAGGTTAGTTAGGTTAGTTAGGGCCCTGCTGTCTGAAAGTTTTTAACTTGACGTGGTGGCAGGCTTACAACTATTTTGGCCCAAACCTTTTATTCCACAGGAAGTATTGTGGGTCTGGGTGGGGATACTATTCTAGAGGGTGGGTCCTTGTGTTGTAAATAAATGGAGGATTAATGTGTACATACAATGATACTGATACTAGTTAAATCAATGTGTATAAAGCCCCTCCCACTTCTGTACAAGCCACACCCCACTCCCGGACAAAGCACCACCCACTTTCAACTATAAAATCACACCCCTTCCAGCCACGATGGGGGCAGCATTTGGCATTTTTTTCAAGTGCCAAAATGTCTAGAGATGGCCCTGCCAATGGGAAGTCTTTGGAATGCTTCACGTAGAGCGCGTCCTACCATTGGCTTCATCGAAAAATGCAGACAGAATTAGGAAGAGAAACGGAGCATTGAGGGAACCAAAAGTATTACAGCTGATCTGTAATGTACCCAGGGGGAGGTGAATATGATTGCCCTTTAATAAATTAAAGGTATTTGTTGAGTTTTGAAGTGTTGCTTTTTACACTCACTGTAAAGCTGGCCTTGACATTACTTTTGATTTTACATAAGATCTGAGATGAATGTCAAATCGAAAATGATGTCAAGTGGAGCAGCAATTTTACTTGTTGACTTTCCCATGATGTTTCCTAACCCAATCATGTTTGCAAAGGTAATAACAGTCACAAAAAGATCAGGCGAGGCATTTAGCAGTGCAGGATCATCAGAAACTAGGTTAATAGTGTATGGCCAGATGCGCTATTAGAAGACTGCAATAATAATGTTTCCATAACCATAGGATAACAAAAGATAAGGGATATTTTTATAGGTAAATCATATCATAATATTCCATAATGTCAATGTATAAATGATAAAGCAATCAATTCCAGCACAATCATATAATAACATTCCATAATGTCAATGTATAAATGAAATATGCAGTTTTACCTGGTTTTGTTCCTTTGCTAACGATTCCATAGAATATTTTCTTTGTCCAGACAGGCATATTGTCATTTTCATCTTTTACTACAATATGAATGGTGACTAACGGATGCAAGTTCTCCTCCTTTTCCTCCTTCTCTTTTTTTGCCTCTATCTGTAACACCCAGTAATTCATTTTCAGTATGCTGGATTACCAGATTGTAAATTATTTTGGAAAAAAGGATCTGCTCTGATATATTAATGCAACTTGCTTCTACTATGTATTTTATATATGGAACATTATATATACTATAAGGCAGTGGAGGCACTATGCATATAGTTTAGCCATAACATGTATCCTTTTGTAGAATTTACCTTTATAGTTGAATTCTATTGCCATTTAAAGACAGAAGGCTACAACAATGTTTTTCATAGGTGCGAAATGGTTACCTTATTTAAATCAGGATAAAACCATTGAATAGAATTTCAGTAATTATTGGCATAACTGGAAATCACTGGGGCCCCCAGCAAGACTAAGATGAAGCCCCTCTCTGCTTTATCTATCTAGGTTTTCTGGGAGGAAGCTGTATCTGTCATAGGAAAGTAAGAAGATGGGGCTACCCTGAAGTCACAGGACCTGCACCCTTGCAGGGAGATTCAATAAAAGTTCTTATCGTTTAAAATGGTGCTAATTTTGCCCCAACCAATCAGAACTTATGTAACATTTGAAAGCTAACATCTGATTGGTTAGGGCAAAATTTGCACCATTTTAAATGATAAGAACTTTCATTGAATAACCCCCTTGGTATTTAGAAAATGAAAGCCAAAACCTAACCCCCTCCCTTTGTGCTGTACACAGGCTGAGGTCCTAACTCCCTAGGTCCTCATCCCTGGGAGTACAGCTGGTAGTTTAGATTCTGCTTGCTGCAGGTGCCACTCCATTCCCTTATAGTTTAGCCCTGCCCATTTTACCTGGCAGACATGCCAATCAATGGAAGAACATGCTTTGAAAGTAGTACATCCCCCATGCATCCCATAATTGCCATACATAAGAAGAGGGCAAGACTGGAGAAAAGCAGGAAGGGGAAATAGTAGGTAAGTATACAAACTACTTGCTGTTCTGCCAGAGGCAAGGACCTAGATTGATAGGTTTTCACCCTGGGTAGAGCCAAAGTCTGCAAAGAACACCAGTTGTACCCATATGTTAAATGCAGGACATCATTTTTTTTCTATTAAGTTTTATTAAAGAATGGTAGGTAAAGGAGAGTAAATAAAACCTGCAGGAGCCAGGAGAGAAGGTAAGGTACTTGTTTGACAGCTTGTTTGACGGGTCACGACAGACTCATTGAGATTCAATAAAAGTTCTTATCGTTTAAAATGGTGCTAATTTTGCCTAAACCAATCAGAACTTATGTAACATTTGAAAGCTAACATCTGATTGGTTAGGGCAAAATTTGCACCATTTTAAATGATAAGAACTTTCATTGAATAACCCCCTTGGTATTTAGAAAATGAAAGCCAAAACCTAACCCCCTCCCTTTGTGCTGTACACAGGCTGAGGTCCTAACTCCCTAGGTCCTCATCCCTGGGAGTACAGCTGGTAGTTTAGATTCTGCTTGCTGCAGGTGCCACTCCATTCCCTTATAGTTTAGCCCTGCCCATTTTACTAGGCAGACATGCCAATCAATGGAAGAACATGCTTTGAAAGTAGTACATCCCCCATGCATCCCATAATTGCCATACATAAGAAGAGGGCAAGACTGGAGAAAAGCAGGAAGGGGAAATAGTAGGTAAGTATACAAACTACTTGCTGTTCTGCCAGAGGCAAGGACCTAGATTGATAGGTTTTCACCCTGGGTAGAGCCAAAGTCTGCAAAGAACACCAGTTGTACCCATATGTTAAATGCAGGACATAATTTTTTTTCTATTAAGTTTTATTAAAGAATGGTAGGTAAAGGAGAGTAAATAAAACCTGCAGGAGCCAGGAGAGAAGGTAAGGTACTTGTTTGACAGCTTGTTTGACGGGTCACGACAGACTTTCATTGAGATTCAATAAAAGTTCTTATCGTTTAAAATGGTGCTAATTTTGCCTAAACCAATCAGAACTTATTTAACATTTAAAAGCTAACATCTGATTGGTTGGGGCAAAATTGGCACCATTTTAACTATAAGAACTTTAATTGAATTACCCTGTTATTCTTCTATACCCATGTGCATCAAACTTGCTTAGCTTGCTGGATAATTAAATAGGATATTTAGTAAAGACTAGTTTTCATGATCCGCTAAATTAAGTAATTAACTAAGGGGGCAAGCCTTACCTCCCCACGATTCCACAATGCAGTAAACCCCTTTGCAAAACTTACTGCATCGTAGGATCCAGGTCAAGTAAGGCTTTATACACCATCCAACAGGCATTAAGTTTCACACTTCAAGGTAGTGCAAAACTTAATTTAGCCTATATAGAATAAGCTGGCCACCCACATTGCTATGCACTGACATGCTTTTCTCACATACTAAGGGAATGCACAATACGTTTATAAGTGCATGAGAAACATGCTAGTGTGGCATTACCCTAAGCTTAGCAATAAGGGTAAAACTGTAATATTTCCTTCAGCTCTATCCATAAACAGAAAAATGGCCCTGCTCAGTGTACAATATCACAATTAGAGCATGGAGCATTGCAAACAGAGCAGATGTTATAAGCATTAGTGCTTGATTAATATGATATGCAAGCATTTCAAAATCTTTAATATTATCTGATCTCTAAACATAAGGGGGAGATTAACCCGGATATATTATTGCTTCAGGTATATCTCCCTTTCCTAAATCAATATGCACTTTGTGCTATTGTAATTTACCAACAAAGCGACTTTAATGCCAGCTATTAAATGGCGTTAGAGAGTCATGCAAAAACATGCATATTGAAGATGAAACATGCATATTGAAGATGTTGTGCCAGCAGAGTGAGTGTCTTTTGCGAATCCAGTGCAGCCAGCACCATGAAGGGTTTGAAATTGCATTAACCGATATTAAATCTGTTAGCATGACTTTAACCCAAGAATAGAGCACAGGGGCTCTCGGTAAATTCACCCCCTAAACTTTTTATTTTGGAAAGCCATGTTGGAAGGATGAGAATTGCCATACTTGCAGTGTATAGAAAGCCTGCTTCTCTCGATCGAATGGTTTTCGGGCATAAAAAAATCCTGTCTCTGGATCCAGTCCAAATAATCCTTCATTATTTCCAACAAGCTTTTTATTATACTGGCCATCTGCTGCAAGATATATCTACAAAAAGAATTCACTTTAAGGTTAATTGATAGAACATGTTTGGCAAGGTAGAAATAGAATAACAAACAGCCATGTAAAATATGAAAATACGTAAATGTTGTAACCCCATAGTTGTATAGAAGTATATAAGAAAGTCTGCATTAATAAATGTAACAGACATACAAAGAGAAAGAGAATTACTCCCACGGTGTGTAAATCAGAAGTTGTATAATTGTTGCAGTTCCATAGTTGGATCCAAGCATATAAGAAACTATAGCAGTAAACCTAATCTGTGTTCTAACTGCACTCATTCTTAGCAACATACTCTCTGGGCCACATCTACCATTAGGCAGAGTGAGACATTTGTCTCAGGCAGCATCTCTGCACTAAAGAAGAAAGTCGACAGACAGGCAGTGGTGGAAAAAAAAATCCCTAAACTGCCAAACGTGCACGAGAAGTGTGAGCGCTGCCCGCATGACTCCAATACACTGCACCTTGAAGTTGCTTCAACTCCACTTCAACATTTTATATGGTTAGGTTAGCTTTAGTTTGTTAGGTAGGTAAGTCTAGTTATGTTAGTTAGCTAGTTAGGGCTTGATATGGGGGCAGGCTTACAAATCTTTTGTCTAAAATATTTTATACTACAGAAAAGATATGTATTGTAACAGTTGAACCAACATGTATAGCACAGGCTATAAAATAAGTTATTTTGATCACTAAAACCTGAAAGGAGCATATGTGTAGTGGCAACACAGCTGTTTAAGAAGGGGATGTAATATCTGTTTCTAGTAATTTACATTATTGCTATTGACTGTCTGAGGAACTGTTTAAATACCTATGTGAGAGGAAGTTCAAATCGTGGCACTGGAAAAACCATGCCCATGGAAAAGCTACACCCACTTTAACGTGGTGGCACGCGAAGGGAGGCATTCAAAAGTTTAGCTCAGGCAGCAAAAACCCTAGAAGTGCAATAAATTTAAGTATCGCAATTGATCTGCACTTGTTCCTGCGACTTATTGCAGAGGTGAATGCGACAGGTAAGTTGCAACCTTTTGCATGGATTTAAAGCCACAACTGAAAAGGCTTTAATTGTGTTGCAAAAAACGTGTGCAATCATCATCTCTAAATTTATTGCATTGCTTGCACTGAGCTATTTCCAAAAGTCTTTGGAAAGGGTGCAGGCAATGCAAAATGAGTAAAAAACCCTCACCAACCCTATATTACATCAGTTAGCATGGGCTTTGCACTTATTAGCATGGGATATTGCATCTCCCTGTGTATTTTTAAGGATCTCCTTAAACGTGTGTGCTATTACAATATGTAAGGTCTTCTACCCTTCCACCACTGGGAGGCAGGAGCTCAAATGGGGTACCACTTAAAAAAACCGAGACGAAACAGAAATCAACATGTCTATGACTAAAGGAGAACTATAGTGTGTATAAAGTTACCCATGGTAACTAGTTATCTCCTATACTGTTACCTGACAATGTTAGAAGGATTTTATTTTTTTATTTTTAACATTAATAGTGCAAATCTAACTTTGTACTAGTGGCAAAGTCTAAATAAAATGGAGGAGAGTTCAGCCTTGGAGCCAGTGTACAATGTCAGCACAGCTTTGTCTTCCCATGGAAATAGTCATAATAAAAATATTTTCCTGCATTTCTAAAACTTTTATATTATAAATGTTCTCAAGGCCACAGAAATCAGACAGAGATGCTCAAGTGCCACGTGTTCTGTTTATTTATTTATTTTTCATTTAACCAATTTCTCTTTTCAATTGTTCAGATTTAGCTGCTTCTATTGTAGATATTAAGACTAGTTCATAGTTCAATTATTGTACATTTGTGTGACGGCTTGTTCACAGAATGTAAACCATACCGTAGCTTATTACTATGCCTGTGCTATGTGGCAGAACAAATAGCCTGTCACATGGGATCTTTATAGGGGCAAGTTAGGTTGAATATCAGCAAGCTTAGCCACCATTGTACTGACTGAGAATGAGAAGATGAATCCACCAATAAGTATAATCGGCGAAACGACCAAACAACCGGCCGTTTCAGCTGATAAAGGGCCCATACACACAGTGCGTGTGTACGAACCTTTAGTTTCTAGTCTTATTATTATTTGTTGTAAAATACCAGCAAGGTTGTTAAAAACTATGATGGATCATCTATATACAAAACAGCCGGTTGTATTGGTAATTTGCACCATGGTCTTTATTAAACATTTCAGTTGTCCATTACCAACTTATTTGTAATATACTGATCAGCTCTGCAGATACTGCAGTGAAGGGTTAGTATTACAGTTTTTCAATACTGTGCCATTATAAGTATGCCTCTAAATTTCAGATTAACGTTATGGGAGACATGTGGTAGGCAGGTGATCGTCATACATTGGTCTTTTTCATCAAATGATCAGTTTGTACAATACTTTTAGTTAAATTGTTCCAAATTCAGTTCCTTTTCGCATTTGATAGACCAAAAGTAATTGATATCTGTAAAATCTAAAGTCTGGTCAGAGGAAAATTTCCACGGATGATACAGCTATCTGTTGGGATTTTCAAATTTCTTGATCTGTTCCTAATTAAATAGGATATCAAGCATACATCAATTTGGGTGCCTGACTCTTTGGTGGATTCATATAACTGAGAGTTAGTAGTGTTCATGAAACATTCAGATGAAACCAACAGAACATAACTCGATAGGTGATGGAATTTCTAGATGTGTGTTTTAGTTGATTGTTTTTTGTGTAGCACCAAATGCTGAGAAAATGTTTGACATTTCCAGATTCTGACTATTAAAAGCATATTAAAATGTTTCTAATAAATCTAGCTTTTTAGAAAGAAAACACAGGACTGCATAAATAAGCATAAATAATAATGGTGGGGGCCGGGATACATTTAAACCTACACCTGCACCCTCCTTGGTTACCTTGCCAATGTACCATGGAAACGATCCTCTGTAATTTTCAGGAACCTCAAAATATTGTTCAGATAGAAGATAACAATCTGGGATCTGTAAAAATAACCAATGAAATCCATACAGTTACAATGTGAATGTGAATTCTGCCTCTCTGAAACACAAAGGGCCATATTTTATAACTGGACGATTATTACCCGCCGCACATCGCTGTGGAAATACCACTATCGCCATATTTAAAATGGTGAGCGGCATTGTGGCGAAATGTTTCGCGGCCACAATGTGCGGCACTAAGTACAATATCGCCGCGAATCCCAGAGCAGGGGACTGGGAGGGTATGCCTGGAAAGGATCGCCGCGGGTGGTCTCATTCCTCAGAGGGATGCGGCGGGGGCAGGGTAGAATGCCCATCCCACCCTCGCCCCCCCGCAGCGGATGCGACCACCCGCCGCAACCCCATCCCAGCAGCCCCCTGCCCCTCTCGCAGGGAGGGGAAGGGAAGGGCCCGCTGGTTGGGGTGGAGGGACCCTCCAGCAGGGGCACTGAAAAGTGCCTTTTGTGTCTTAAGGGGTCCTGCAGCTCAAGCCGGGACCCCCCACCCCTGCCCTATCAGGGCCTTTGCGGCACTTACAAGTTCCCTTGCGGCTCTAACAAGAGCCCTTTGGGGCTTAGGGGTCCAGCAGTTTGAACCGGGACCCCCCTCCCCGTCCCTTATAAGGGTCTTTGCTGCACGTACAAGTGCCTTTGCCAGGGGTCCCGCAGCTCGAACCGGGACCCCCAGTGAGTGGCTCTTAAAAGAGCCCTTTAGCAGTGTCTTCTTTCTTCCTCTGAGGCCGGCCACCCCAGAGAGGTACCCCTGCGACCCCTGGGCTCAACGAGGCCAATTTTGCTGGCATCTTGATCCGTCGCAACATCTTTGGACTGGTGACACCAACCCCACTGAGGACGCCGATGCCAGGCAGGCTCACTGCGGCCAACAGTGAGCCCGCTGGCACCATCTGCCGTTGCCAGCCGCTTCTTTTCTTTCAGCCATCTACTACGATGGCATCTGAGGTCCGCGGCAGAGTGCACCTCTTTATATAATTTTGCAGAAAACCCTAATCCGTTTCTGAGGAATGCGACCACCCGTGGCGATCCTTTCCTGGCATCCCCTCCCAGCCCCCTGTAATCTCGCCGTTTTCACCACCCTTAAGGTGGCGAAGTGAAACGGCCGAGATTAGCACGGCGCTTCAGTTACCGACGCTTTATAAATAGAAGCGGCGGTAACTGTTCCGATAGGCACGAAAAGTCAACGAGGCATTAACTTTTCACGCCCGCTTTCCGGCTATTTATAAATCGTTGTAATCGCGATTTTGCGGGAAAAATGGCCACGAAAAGATAGGGCTCATTTACAAATATGCCCCAAAGTTTAACTGTGATTAGTGGGATTGGGGGATACATTCCTGCTTTGTGGAATCAATTTAATCTGTTGCATTGAACTGAACCTTAGGTTAGGCAATATTCTACAGAATATGATGCATAGTTGCACTCCAATGCAAATAGTGAATTTATTCTAAACCACACATCAACATACACAACGTTTCAAGGGTCTAGGCCCTGTTTATAAGGTGATGAAGTGTTCCACCTGAACACCTGATGAAGAGGGCCTAGATCCTCGAAACGTTACACGAGTGTGTATATTGCTGCAATGGACATTTAGGGCACAGCTGCAACGCACCTGGACCACACACATTCGCATGCGATTAATATGCGTTTGCACTTGCGATTTGTCTGTATGAAAACACATGCGATTGCACAAAAAACGGCTGCATTACCAAATGAAATACAAACATTATTAGCCTGCATCATTATTCTAAAGAAAATACTAACAACCTTTTGTTGTGTAGATATTATCAGGCCTATATAATAAAAGTTCTTATGCTAACATCTGATTGGTTGGGGCAAAATCTGCACCATTTGTAACAATAAGAACTTTTAATATATAGGCCTGTGTATGTGTTCGGGTCTTAAAGGCAAAGGTGGGAACCCTAGTTGATTTTGTTTATGCAAAACTTCCCACAGGCGGCCCTCCAGCTGCATTAATTTTATAGAACATGTTTGCATTCCCTATAATAGTATCCCTTTACTTGGCATTCCCTTCAATAATTCCTATTAATATGTACATTTATATAAATAACATGGTGCAGAGCTGCAATTGGCATACACTCCAACATTCCCCTTTAATATGTACACTTTTAGAACATGGTGCAGTGCTGCAGGTGGAGGGTAATATAATGACCCTAATATTAGCACAGCTCTGTGCAATGCATTTCTCTGTGTTATGCATTTCTAAATGTACTACAGTTTGTTGTTTTTATACAGACAGCTGAATTAAAAACTACCGTCCAACATTCCCTTTAATAAGGTAAACTGATGAGAAATGCATTGCACAGAGCTGTGCTAAGATCAGGTTCACTTCACTATCCTCCCGCTACAGTTCTGTACCATGTGGTTTCTATAAAAACACACTCTTCCTACCCACCAAGTTTTGCAAGCTTTTAAACATGGTCCTCCAACACTTAAACAATACATTGCAGGTGAAACATACAAAGACACAGGTCTGTAACTGTGAATAGTGCAGGTTTATTGTTAAACATGCGTGCTACATGTTTCTGACCCACTTGTCCTTCTCAAGTGCTTGAGTGGTCTGAAACATGTAGCACGCATGTTTTGCAATAAACCTGCACTATTCAAGCTACAGATCTGTGTATTGTATGTTTTACCTGCAATTTATTTCTATGTATCGGATTTGGTGGAGTGAAAGCCGTAGGTGAGACATAAATTATTTCAGATCTGGACATACTAGATACCCAGACCTATTTACATCACACTACAACACTGCTGCTAGGAAAGGGTTAATCACACTTCATCCAGCCAATTTGAATATTGATGATTTAATATATTCATACATCATAGGGGTTAAGAGGTGGGAGTGGAAATCACACAGGTGCCGAAAATGTAATTAAGGTAAGACCTAGATTGGGATAAACTGGGCTGCTTCCCCATGTTAACCTTACTCATTTGCTTGATCTTAACTTAAATGGAAATGAACAGGCAGACACAGAGTTGGGTGTAAATAAATGGCCACAGCTTTATTTAACACATTACAACATGTCTTACCACAATAGGCCCGATCTTAATTTCTACATCCTTGCGATAATTCCAACAAACTCCCAGCCGTAGCCAATGCTGAATGCCAGGCCTCTGGATCCCCAGAGGGCATGTAACGGTTTCTAAAACCATACCGTTCGCAAGGATGTATCCGCCAGCTGTGACTCAAAAAAAACATTTTTCGGAAGATGTTTTTTTTAACTTTGGGGAGGGAGGGAGGGAAGAACTGTTTCTCTGACAATGTTTAATCAAAATGGCGCCCGAACCTCGTGGCCGCCCCCTTCTTATAGGCTCACGTGACGTCATCCTTGACGTCACGTTCCCAGACCTCGCGAGACCTGGACCGGCCAATCCAGCGGCACGCAGCGACGCGCTGACGTCATCAGCGCGCGCCGCGACCGGGACCCGCGAGGAGAGGCGTGAGTGCCCGTCTACAACTCCCAGCATCCTCAGCTGGGGACCCCACTCGAGACAAGGGAAAATGTCAGCTTCAGAGTTGGGGAACAAACAGAACCTAAAATGAGCTCATAGAGGTAAAGAAAAGGCCCCTGAGTTAAATCTTCCATGCTGAGAAGGATATTGAGGCAAGTACTTTCTAACTTCTTCTACCTGTAACTGTTATTTATCCTATGTCAAATCAATTTTTATTTCTTCAAATCAGGGTTATATGTTCCTTACTCTTGAACGAATTCCAGGCCATTCCCCTACCATACATCACAAACTGAATGCAAATATGATTGTACCAACAAGCCTTGATCAGTCTTACTACTTTTCTGAAAAAGCTTCACATACCTGAGAGGTTACAAGAAGTATAAACTGGTACAAATGATGCTTCCCCAACATATCTCTGCAACAACAAGGCAAGAACTATTATAATGCAATGTTAATGACAAACAGTGGGTTATACACAAATAAACAAAAAAAACCCAAAAAATCCACAGAAATCTTTTTAAAAAATGATGATCTGTTTGGCAGAAATAAATTTAAGAAGTTAGAATTTATCATGTATCACAGTTAATTGTTTTACAAGAAGTGTTAAAGCCTCAGCTGAATAAATGTTTTAACTATTGGAAAACGGCTTTGCTATGTTGCTATTGTGCCTGAGGCATTAGAACATTTACTTCACCTTAATGCAAATGACTAAAATGACTATAAAGCCTCAAATTACCACCAATGGAATTCAGGAATATACTGGATTCTGCCAGCTCAGTTTGTCCTTAAGCTCTAAAGCAATGACAATGCTTTAGTCAAGTTTCCTTTGGCCATACAGACAAACGGGATTCAGCTCTTTGTACATGGGGGATATTAAACTTCCTTGAACATTATTAACTTGTATTGCCATCTTTGCGTTCAATAGAATTTGCAATCAGTGAGCAGACACTGCTTCTTCCTTTGTTTGGATATTGGATGCTGGTTACAATAAAAATAGGCACAGAGATCAGGAAACTCTAGAATATATCTATTCAGCTCGCTTGATGAATAGAATGAAATTGAAAAGTTACAAAAAAATTGAAAAACAAGCATATAAATTGCTGTCCTGAGAGCCCCTATATTCCAATAAATGTAAAATAATTTGCCAGTTTTTAGGTCAGATGGCATAAAATGGGTAATACAGAACATTAAGGGCAAGGCCAAACTAATGCGCTTTTAAGTTCGATCCGATCCCGCTTTTGAAACTGCACTCTAGTGTGACCCAATTGATGTGGACACACTACTACACGCTACTGTGCACTGCACGTGCGATCCGTTAATCGGAGTGCATGCAATGTGCATTTTTTGTGCAATCGCATGTGCTTCGGTGCACGGCAACGCACTTTTGCGTCAATCGCAATCATTAAAGTGCACACTTCCGTGATTGCGGGAGAGCGTTGTAGTGTGGCCTCACCCTTAAACAGATTTTATTCAACATGTTAGACTGACTGAGTTACCCTACAATATACATAATGAGTATGGCAAGAAATAATAGACAGCAGATATTTAAAGGCTCAGCTGTGTAGCTTGAGGTAGAGACAGTTCACTAATATTCAGCTTACTAGCAAAAGATCCCTTAATCTGCTTTTAAAATTATGTGGTTGGGATGGACATGCCATTTAACTCAAAGATGCTCTGCTAAATGTATGTAGCCATTTTAAAAAGTCCAACTCTGTCCAAAATGTAACTGATTTCCAAATTTTTAGGATTTTTTATAATGTGCTTTCAACTAGGTACACTAAAGCAAGGTTACCTAGAGGTTGGATGCTTAGAAAGGAAGAGAAAGCTGCTGAACCCTGCACATATATTGCACCTCTACCAACAAGTAGTTTTTCATTGATTCTTTGGGGATAGTAGATGCCTGCTAGAGATAGCTGAACTCGCTTAAATCATCTGTTCCACTTGCAGATTGACAGATTTGAAAAAATCTGAAAATTCGAAAAGACCCATTGAAGTCTGGTAGTTACGCCCCTGTTAAAGGGATGTTCGTTGTGTAAAATCACACAGCAATAAGGATTAAAAGGCATCTATAGTGAAAAAAACAAATTGGTCCATTGCAAAGTTAAATTCATGTACTCGGTGCTGCCTTTATCCTATCTCTGTCAGTGACTTTGTTTTTTCATGGTGTCTGATCTCTGTGCAGCACTCCCCCCTTCCCCTCTGTTACCTCCTCTGTGTCTCAACTCTGGCTAACCGACAAGCTTATCATGTGCAGTAGGAGTTAAAAGTTCAACATCCTGAAAAACACACCCACGCACAGTAGCCAATAGAAAGCAAGCTGTCCTGGAGACACGGATCTCTCCGTGTCCTGATCTCTCTCTTTGTGACCCATCATCAATCAGTGAAGTCTATCAAGAAAGGGGGTCAAGTGCAGCCTTAACTCTGCCATCAAAGCTACCTCTCTCCCCCTGCTAATGCTCTTATCTCTATGTTTATTACAGAGCATGGAGGAGGGAAGGACTTGAGCAGGGAAGAGGATCAATTCACAGGGATTTGATTTACAGTACAAGTAGGAGTAGAGGAATGCAATTTTTTTTTGCTAAGGCTTTTGATACAGTCCCCCATAGGCGACTTATGTATAAGCTAAGGTCTGTTGGTCTGGGATGGCACATTAAACATGGATAGAAAGTTGGTTGATGAATAGGATGCAGAGAGTAGTAATGGGGCTTCATCAATATGGACTAAAGTGCTTAGTGGGGTGTCACAGGGATCTGTGTATTCTATTTAATCTATGTATTAATGGTTTGAAAGTGGGTATTGTCAGCAAGATTTCTGTGTTTGCTGAAGACACAAACACAGATCGTTGCATGGGGATCTAGATAGATAACCACATTGGGCTGCTAAGTGGCAGATGAGATTTAATGTTGATAAATGTAAGGTGATACATTTTGGACTTAAAATCCTTGTGCTACTTATACTATAAATGGCTCTGTGTTAAGTGAATCCCTGTTGTATAAGGACCTTGGGGTTTTGATGGATAACAAACTTACAGGTAGCAAACCGTGCCAGGCAGCAACAGCTAGAGAAAGCCAGGTATTGTCTTGTATAAAGGGATTCAAGGGAGAAAAATGTTATTCTCAATCTTTACATATGCAGTGCAATTTTCGAATCCTGTGTACAAAAAGGACATCTTGGAAATGGAAAGGGTTCAGAGAAGGGCAACTAAAATAATAAAGGGAATGGGGAGCTTGAATATGAAGAGAGATTAGTTAATTACAATTAAATTCACTAGAGAAAAGGCGCCTGCATGGGGATATGATTACTGTGTATAAATACATTCATGGGCCATACAATAAACTATCTGGGGCATTGTTCACCAAAAGAACATGTCCGAGGACATCCCTTAAGACTTGAACAGTAAAGCTATGGAACTGTCTTCCATTGGATGTTGTGATGGCAGGTTCATTGGATAGTTTTAAAAGAAAGCTGGATGAGTTTCTGAAAACAAGGAATGTTGCAGGTTACTGGTTATATATATATATATATAAAGTATCGACCACCCGGCCCGACTACCTCTTTCTTCGACCACTTCTCTGCTTGTTTGTCACACTTTCTATCCACTAACATCCCCTCAATTATCTTAGTGTAACATCCCCTCAATTATCTTAGTGGATTTCAATATCCCCATTGATACCAACACCTCTGCTGCCACTAAACTTCTCTCTCTTACCTCCTCCCTTGGTCTTACTCAATGGTCCTCTGCTCAGACCCATTGTAATGGACACACACTGGATCTGGTCTTCACCCGCCTCTGCTCCGTATCTAATTTCTCCAACTCTCCCTCTATCCTTCATCATCTTTTCAAATGTAATCTTGTGTTATCTGTCCTGGAGGGACCTGTGTAATCTTAACCCCCATTCACTCTCTGTCCCCCTCCAACAACTTATCTCCATGCCCTCCTTCTCTGACCCTGATTTTGCAGTCGTCTACTACCATACCACGGTTTCCAATGCCCTTGACTTTGTTGCCCCCCTTATCCACCCGTCACCTTAGTCGCAAGAACCCACAACCGTGGCTTACGTATCAGATTAAAAAGTTGAAAAGGCAATCCCGTATAGCTGAACGACGCTGGCGCAAGAGTAACAATAATAGAGACTTTCTTGAATTTAAAAGTGCCCTTTTTCGGATCAGAGGTGCTTTATCCTTAGCCAAGCAAAACTATTTCTCTTCACTCATATCCACACAATCCCATAACCCCAAACAGCTCTTTAAATTATACTACTCCCTGCTCTGTTCGCCACCTCCTCCTCCTACCCCCCGTTTTATCGGCTGATGAAATAGCCTCATATTTCACAGAAAAAATCAAAAACATCCGAAATGGTTTTCCTGTGCCCCCTAGCTCCTCCCTACAGGTTCCAACTCTTACCACTGCACCGGCTTACCTCCCTTCATTGGTTAATCCCTTTGATTGTACCATAACAAGCTTCACCATTATTATAGAACAGGGACTCTTATCTCTCCTATCAAAGACACGTCTCACCACCTTGACCCCATTCCCTCTCATCTTATTCCCCCTCTCTCCTCTTCATTCATACCAGTCCTAACCTGTGGTATCCCCTATACTTAAAAAACCCTCCCTTGACTTGTCTGCTCTTTCCAGCCACCGGCCTGTCTCCCTTCTCCCATTTGCTTCCAAACTACTGGAAAGACATGTCTATGCTGACCTGGTCAGTCACCTGTCTTCTAACTCTCTTTGACCACTTCTAGTCAGACATCCGCCCTAACCACTCCATGGAAACTGCCCTCACTAAAAGTGACCAATGATGCTCTTAGTGCTAAATCTAAAGGTCACTACTCTTTGCTCATTCTTCTTGATCTGTCTTCTGCTTTTGATACTGTTGATCACACTCTACTTATTCAGATCCTGGCCTCCTTGGGTATCCAAGACATTGCACTTTCTTAGCTATCCTCCTATCTCTTTGGTGTTTTCCACTCTGGAATTGGCTCCACCCCTCGCATTAGCAGGGGGAGAGAGGTAGCTTTGATGGCAGAGTTAAGGCTGCACTTGACCCCCCCCTTCTTGATAGACTTCACTGATTGATGATGGGTCAGACATCCCAAGTCCCTGACTGTCTTAGTGCCATCTCTGCCATCTATGTCCTCCTGCTTCCTCAAACTCAACATGGACAAGACTGAACTTGTCCTTTTCCCACCCTCACGATCTGTTCCCTCCCTAGTCTTACTATTAATATTAACAATACACCTATATCCCCATCTCCTCATGTCCGCTGCCTGGGAATAACGTTAGATTCTGATGTTTCCTTCAAATGCCATGTCAATTCGCTTGCCAATTCCTGTTGGCTCCAATTCAAAAACATCTCCCGCATTTGACCCTTCCTCTCGAATGAAGCTACAGAGATCCTAGTCCATGCCCTAATCATATCCCGGCTAAACTACTGCAACACACACCTGTATGGTTTACTAAACAACCGCCTGGCACTACTTCAATCCATCCTCAACTCTGCTACCCGATTCATTCATTTATAAAATGCCTTTCCTCTGTCAGTCCCTCCACTGGTTGCCCATCATGCAAAGGATCCAGTTCAAACTGCTTACCCTATCCTATAAAGAACTATTCAACACAGCCCCTTTATATATCTCAGAGCTGATCCACCAATATCGTCCCAGGCGCAACCTCCACTCCGCAAACGATCTCCTCCTCTCATCCATCCTTGTCACCTCTTCCCATGCACGTATTCAGGACTTCTGCTCTGGAACTCCCTTCCTCAGTCAGTCTGTCACTCACCGTCCCTTAATACCTTCAAACGTAACCTTTAAAACCCACCTTTTCAAGCAAGCATATAACCTGGCCTAGACACTACCCCTCTTACTACCCAATATGATCCAACCCGCCTTTCACACTCCACTGCCAATCTATTTACAGCCTACCGATTCCCACAACCTTATGCCTCACCCCCATTTCCTCTAGACTGTAAGCTCTTTGGGCAGGGCACTCTTTCCAATTGTATCACGGTATTGCTCTAAGAAACTCCTCACGGTATTGCTCTAAGAAACTCCTCACTCTGTTTACTTATATTATGTATGACTATGTAATTGTAAAGCGTCACTGAAGATGTTGACATTATATAAATCCAGAATATATAATAATAATATAAAGTGATTGATCATTACATTCTATTATATTATTGGATTTTACATGGTAAAAGACACATTGTTTCTCATAATTTCATATTGTTCCATATTAATTATCATATGTTATTAGTTACGTGTAACAAGTTACTGTAATTTCCCCCCTGATAAGATGTTTTCCCTTATAAGGTGAAGATATCATTCAACTGGGCACTTACATTATAACTGGCAAGATACTTATGCATTTTTTTAATTTAATAGCATTGCTGCTTATAGAAAAAGAGGAATTTGACCACTCCTTGTTACTGTTTAGCTAATGTGAGAATAGATTTCAACTCGCATAAAAAGAGGAATTAACAGAATTTATAACTACGCAATAGATTTTATATCATAGGGGCTTATGGGGGTTTAAGTCATAGATCCCTATAACAAATCCTGAAAAGGCCATGTGATGACAATTTCAGACCATACAATCCCCCCTTAGATGACCTTATGTCATCTCTTACAAGTCATAAACAATTTACTATTTGGAATTACAATTTTACCATCATCATGAGGAATCAAAACTCCCCCTGGGTTGGTTGTGGGGAGAATTAAATTGTCTCCAATTGGCTCTGCATAGTGGGGATCGAGATCCCTACGGGTGGGGCTTTTCCATTTCCTCTGTCTCCTTAGCACTTTGTAAGGGTACTTTTTGCAGTGGGACACGTACAACCAATTTTGCTTAGCATTTTAACTTTACACATGCGGGCGATAATGAGCAGTACTCCATATAGCCCTTTCCCTTGAGGTTCAAGAGAGGATTTAAGTCTAGCTGTGCCTGCTGATTTTAGGGCTGCTGAGATTTAAAGGGCATGTCCACCCATTTTGCAAAATTTGCCCATTAGTAGCTTTCGCTCCCCCAGCCCCAACCGCCATAAAAATGTTTACTGGAACTCCCCCGATCTTTACTTACCTTACCTCTTTCCCGCAGCATACTAAACCTCTGCTTGCATGGAACTGCAAGCAGGGGTTGGGACCGGCAGCTGCATCCGTGACTGGCTGAGAGGCAGCCAATCACGGATGCGGCTGCCGGCTGCACAGAACGCAGGGGGGAGAGAGGTAAGGTAAGTAAAGTTCGGGGGAATGCCAGTAAAATATTTTATTTTGGGGGCTGGGGAAAGAATGGCTAATATTGGGCAAAGGGGTTTAACACTAGGGGGAGGGATTGCAAAATGGGAGGGAGAGGGGGGGAGGCCTGCAGTGCGCATGCCAAACTTCTCCTGGAGGGGAGATAGCAGGCAGAGTCCTATATGGACTCTGCTATCCTCTTGGTGGACAGTTTTTGGGACTTTGGGGGGGATTCCAGGAGAACCATTTGGAGCTGGGATGTAAGGTAAGGATTTTATTGTACTACACAGTGTGGCCAGTAGTGGGGGGAATTAGTTTTAGGGGTGGACATGCCCTTTAAAGGAAAATATATTTCCATAAAGAATCACTGCAGGTTCTACACGAACTGAAAGAGCAATTGTGTACACACATAGACCCACCAAAGTGAATATAATGAGGGTGTAAAAAAAAAAATTTGCTCTTACAACCAGCCCTGATTCTTGTACGTCAGTTATTTTGTATTTAGATCTTAATATGATTCTTCCCATAGCATAATTTATACCCTATTATACTACTAAAGGGATATCAACAGAACCGGATCACACCATTATTAAATATATAAAAAACATACAGAGGGAATTGGCACATAAAACATTACTTACCGGTACATTTCTTATATCAATAAACTTAACTCAAACATCATTACAGTGCAAGCATGATTAAGAATTTGATATATATTAAGGTACCTTGCAATATAAATTATTTTGGGGTCCCCAACAAATAAATCTTTTATACCCATATTTTCCACACCCATAAAAGCCATCTGATACAAACTCTAAACGCTACCAAACATCCTTAAACAGAATTCCACAATCTCACATACCAAAATCAAATAGAACTTCATATGAGAAATAACAATGTACAGCATAATAATCATCAATTAGCTATAGTAAGGTAAGATAGTAAGGTAAAATCACCCCCTAGAAGACTAAAAAAATTTCCTAATATTTACCATTTACCATATGCTCCGTACAATAAAACTGGAAAAATAATATAACAAAACGCAGATTAAGAAGATTAAGAAAAAGGGAAGTAAGTAAGGGTGAAAAGGGAGGGGGTTTTCTGCAGCAGTATTCTCACCCCAATTACAACATCAAACTGAACAGTAATGATTATAAATACAATTGAGAAAATATATAACTTGGAAAACAAAGCTACAGTACAGAAAATGTATATAGAAAACTTATATCCATATTATTGCCCAGCAGCTGTGGGTAAATGAGCCACTATGTATTTATGTAAAAAAAACTTTATTGAAAAAAAAAAATAGATTACAATTATCTGGGAAAAGATTGCCCATAGAAATCTGGGACCATAGAGGGTACATGGTAAGGTGGGGTGTGGTTCTGAACAATGGGAGGGGAAGTGGGTAGAAAGGGGTAGGCTGGGGAACGAACATTCCTCCACCACACCCTTCCTTCCTTCCCTCCCAGAGGCATTTGGATTGTTAGGAAAAGGAAAGGGGGGATTTAACGGCTCTTCCTGACAACCTAGTGGTGAGCAACATGAGTTTTATGGGGGCGAGGTAAGGGAGAATTGTGGTTCAGAAGGTGGGTGGCAAAGTTATTGACACAGCTATTGGTCTAGTGCTTGGGCTGGATGTTCTGCTTTCCCAGATATATATTTAGCAATATGAAAAGTCTTGTGCAGACTAAAACAGTTGACACTGGGGCAGTGGCCACCTGAGGACAAGAGGAAGTAAGTAAAGGAGAAGTGACTAGGGCATTAGCTAAAGAAAAAGAGGAAATAGGTAAAGGAGAGACAACCAGGGAGTTGGCCACATCTCCCATTAGGCAGAGTGAGACATTTGTCTCAGGCGGCACCTCTGCAGACAGGCAGTGGTGACATTTTTTTCCCCCTTAACTGGCAAACGTGCACGAAAAGTGTGAGCGCCGCCCACATAGCTCTAATACACGGTAACCTCCAACGTTTTATATGGCTAGGTTAGCTTTAGTTTGTTAGGCTAGGTAAGGGGTTGACATGGTGGCAGGCTTACAAATTTTTTTGTCTAAAATCATTTATACTACAGAAAGTATGGCATTTCTAATGTTTGTAACAGTTGTACCAACATGTATTACACAGGCTATAAAATATGTTATTTTGATCAACTAAAACATGAGGTAATGGCAAAACAAGTTGTGTGAGAAAGGGATTTTCATATCTGTTTCTAGTAATTAACTTTACTGGTAATTGACTGTCTGAGGAACTGTTTAAATACTTACATGATAGAAAGTTCAAAATTGTAAAATTTCACCCACGCCCACCAGGGAAGCCACAGCCATTGGCCGTTTGGCTCAGGCAGCAAAAACCCTAGAAGTGCCCCTGAGTTGGCTGGAGGGGAGAAAGGGTGGTGGCTGGCTTCAGGGCTTTAACCAATAGGTCGAAGCTGGATGTAAGTTGGGTAAGGGCAGGACTCTGTACTTCTACAGTGGGCTCCTGGGGAGTTGCTATGGGCAGGGACATGACTTCTACTTTTGAAAGTGCCTACGAAGTCTGGGTGGGTTTGGAACCTCTTGTTTTCTGTATCAACTTCTGTGGGTACACATATCTGCCTAGGATTACCCCCTTTGTTTCATACAATTTGGATTCTTGTTGAACACAATGTTCAATTTGAGTCATGGCTCCAACTTACCATTATGTTCTCCTCCCCATCCTTCACACATGTTGGATGACCTCTTAAAAATGCTAGGGGGAGGGGGCATACAAGGGGGATATCATTCTCCCTATCATTAGCTGAAGAATAAGCAGGGGGGGCACAAGGGGCCACACTATGCCTATCCTTTGGGAACTCAATTACCCAGAATCTGAGATATGGCAAATGATAAGTTTAACACATTTGATTGCCTGCTAATCAAAAGTCCCTTTCATTGGCCAGACAAGTTGAGGATCCTCTGTTAAGCTCAGACTCAAGGCTCAAGTCATGCCGAATCTAGCACAGATCCTTCATATGGATTCCGCACTTTTCCACCATGTAATTCACAGGCGGTGTAGGGTGGCATGGCTCAATCTACTCATAACCTTGCAAGATAGAATTTTTATCATTCTTGTTGTAACCTTAAAACCACAAGGATACTCCTTAGTCTTACTTACTTGGGTTCCCATTTCCTTTCCCTTACAGGAATCAATTCAAAAGCAAACAAAAATCAGGACAGACAACAGATACAAACCTACCACTAAAATTATACTTTTTATACCCTAAAAAAATCACAATCCTACACTAAACAATCCTACCCTAAAAAACTCGCAATTCTTACACTAAACAATCCTACCCTAAAAAACTCGCAATTCTTACACTAAACAATCCTACCCTAAAAAACTCGCAATTCTTACACTAAACAATCCTACCCTAAAAAAAAATCACAACCCTACACTGAACAATCCTACCCTAAAAATCACAATTCCTACATTAAACAGTCCCACCCTAAAAATCACAATTCCTACATTAAACAATCCCACCCTAAAAATCACAATTCCTATTTTAAATAATCCAACCCTAAAAAAATCCCAATACCTACACTAAACAATCCTACCCTAAAAATATTATAATTTATACACTAAACAATCCTAACCTAAAAAATCACGGTTTATCACAATCCTTAACTAATAAATCCCAGTATATCACAGTCCTGCCCTAAAAAAAATCCCAGTATATCATTCCTACCCTAAAAAAAATCCCAGTATATCAGTCCTACCCTAAAAAAAATCCCAGTATATCAGTCCTACCCAAAAAAAAATCCCAGTATATTCGTCCTACCCTAAAAAAAATCCCAGTATATCAGTCCTACCCTAAAAAATATCCCAGTTTATCACAATGCTGCCCTAAAAAAAATTTAACAACCATTGATTTCTAACTTGGAAAATATTAAGACATATGTGCTCCTTGAGGGCTAGGCCACACTAGCGCGTTTTTCGCGCGTTCCGCGATTGCGCCCGCGATTTTCGCTTAAATGGAAATCACGGGAACGCAAAAATTCCTGCGATTTCCGATGCGCATGCTATTGCGCGTCCGTTCGCGTTCACCATTTTTGGTGCGTTAACGCAGCGTTTCCATAACGTGAAACGGCGAAAACGCAAATGCACAAGAAAAGCGCACACAATCGCGTGCGATAACGCTCGCGATTTTGTGCGCGATTCCTGTGCGTTGCAGTGTGGCCTCAGCCTAAGACAGAATACATTGAATTCACCTTTAAGCACAAACAACAAGGGCAGTTGAAAAATGAACTTAATTTTCCATTAAAAAATTTGTCAAAAGGTAAAGAGTCTTTAGTTCAGCAAAAAATTAACAACTCCCATCACACATTATTTTGTATTTCATAGTGGGCCCCAATTTGTGGTGGTAAAAAAAATCTTACCTTTCTCCTCTGCATATGGTTTTCCTGAAGTGTCTGGTCAAAGTCCAGGAAACTAAAGAGTTGAAGCCTTCCTGTGTGTAAACTGTGTGTGGGCCACCAAGTCCTCATGCTCCCAGGGTCTGTTCCATTGGTAAGAATGCCTATGAGTACTCATAAAACCTTTTCTGTGTATTTGTATTTTCCAGTTAACCATTGTTAATGGAAGTGGCACCAGACTTAAGAATCACCATTCATGGACTTGTGCTCTTGGGGCTGGTGCAGGCCATGGACGAGAAGACATTTCCACAACAATATTTTTTTCCCTCCTAGTTGCTCTTACCATGTCTCTTTCCTGTAAGATGGCACAAGGAGAAGTGCTGGGGTGAAGGGAGGCTGATTTGTCTGTGACAGGGCCAATGTGTGTATAAATTATTGGTGTCACCATGTAATGAAGCAATTTGGAAAGATGCATCACCTGGTGGAGAGCATGGTGATTGTTAGCAATATACAGAGTACAGCCATAATACAATTATGACTATCACAAGCCCTGGTGACCGGTCAAATGCAACAAACCATTCATTGTGTACTGCTTGGTGTCTTTCCATGTTGCTGATGGTTTGTGGTGCAGGGACATCAGATGTGACAGGTTAACTGCGCTCCTGATAACCAAATGCATGTATGTCTTTATTCAATCTCAACCTATGGTTGTATTTAAAACAGTAGGTCTTTCTATGCCATTAAAAGTAGAATACCCTTGGTTCACAAAAGTGTACACTAGGTACACTAGGTTGGAATAACCTGTGTTGAAATAGTTTTTCTCAATTAAGTTTTTAAGATTATTTTCTTATTTGTTTATTACTGTTATAACTGAGTTGTCCGTTCCTGAAAGGGGATTAGGGCAATATGCTAGATGTTTTAGGAAACACAAATTTACTCCACCCACTCTTCCTTCTTTGGTTAAATATTATTTCAGAAACAGGTGAGGCATTATTAAAATACGCAGATTCGGGCCTGTCAGTGGCAAGTGACACATCCGTATAGACTATGGCCGCACTGTACCAGACGGTAACATGTATGAAAAGTAAACATGCAATGCAGTGCGTTTCACGTGTGTTACCATCCGTTTGCAATGCGCTTCTGATAATCGTTTGTAATCGGAGAGCATGCAATTTGCACATTGGGGAGGAGCTACTTTTGTTTGGCTGTCTAATGGTTTTCGCATCTTGTAGACGCGCTAAGTTTTCGCTGCAATACTTTTTGCTCTTTATAGCGCCTGTTCGAGCTTTTCAGCCGCGAAGTCTTTTTTTTTTCCCGCTTTTTTATAAATACCACGAAAAGAAGTCCCAAAAAGCGTTGTTTTCACTGCGATGTTCGCCGTTATTAACTAGGCGAAAAATGAAGACTTTTATAAATATGCCCCTAACTAACATATGCACTTTGAGTCCTTTAGGAGAAAAGCACTAAAGGCCCGCAATCGTTTGTGGCAGTTTGCGAAGCGCTATCGCAAATCACAAGTGCTATAAAAGTAACAAGAAAAGTGCAGTAACTTTATATAGTGGTTATACTTAGACAGAGCTTGTCAGAAAGATCTGCCGTAGAACTGCCTGATTAGAGTGGTGCAAAAGGTGGTGTTTTACACAACTCAATCACAGTTAAAATTTAATATATTAATGTGATACTTGCTTTGGACATTCTGCTGTATGCCACTTGAGGTTGATCTGAATCTGCGTGCACAGTTTCTTCTGCAGGTGGCGCATAATGTGCTGTTTATGATCTTTAAAGTGGGGGTGCCAATTGGCATGCTGTCATACCCCCGCCTGGTCAGATATTGCACCAGCAACTGCTGCTAATCCATGGTGGCCATGTTGTCTGCAGATAAGCTAATAGTTGAATAACCCACATCCACTTTCGAGGCTCAATTTTAGAGCCTGGATTGCATATAGAAAGTCAATAGAAAGAGGGGATTATAATCAAATGCAGAAAAATCGAATATGCGAGTAAAATGTCCATATAACAATACGCGAGTAAATATCGAATCCACAAGTAAATTGTCCATTAAAACCTATACGCGTGCATCGAATCCGTGAGTAAAATGTCTATTACACCTATACGCGAGCATCGAATCCACAAGTAAAATGTCCATTAAAACCTATACGCGTGCATCGAATCCGTGAGTAAAATGTCCATTACACCTATACAAAAGCATCGAATCCGCGGGTAAAATGTCCATTAAATCCTATACGCGAGCATCGAATCTGCGAGGAAAATGTCCATGGTATCTAGGCACGAGCATCGAATACGCGAATAAAATGTCCATTACACCTATACGTGAGCATCGAATCCGTAAGTAAAATGTCAATTATACCTCGAATGTTCGAACGTGAGAGCGGGAAAGTAGCGCATGAGAGTAAAATCGATATTTAGAAAGTCCTGGATATTTGAATGTGTTCCCCAGACCATTTCCCAGGTACCACAGCCATTTACATTAGGTTACCATTGATATTTTAGTTGTATTCCAATCGAACTTTTCGAACTATTTGCCTCCCATTGACTTTAATGGGTCATTTTTTCGAACTTTCAAACTTTTCCAATAGTTCGAAAGTTCTAAAACAGACCGAACTTTAAATAGTTCGACCATCTCTATTTAGGACAAATATAATTTAAACTTTCAAATTTACCCCTTAAAAATAAGTGGAATCTTTATAATTTTTTAAATATAAACCTACTGATTTAATAAAATGTTTTCAACAAGCATTATATTACTCCAGAGCAGAGTATTGATTTCTCTTATTCAACCAAATAAATCAAACATTACATTTGCTAATACCTACAAGGTTTGGAAAAAGCCAGAAAACCTGTTGCCATAAATCAACATTGTAATATTAAAAAATGATTTATTTGGACAGTTTGAGGCACAATAGATTAAGCAAAGGTAGCAAAACATATTTGGAGAGCGAATGCAAACAATAAGAATTGTAAAGTCCGCCACCATCTTACAAACAATCAGCTAATAACAAATTGCTGACAAACACAGCCCAAAAAACTCAACAAGGTCAATTCTGACACCTTTACATGTTTAGATAAATTACACTGTCCTGGCTGTCTGTCTGTGACAGTCACACAATGTTCTGTGTAAGAAGCCCCACTCCCAAATTCATTGTTTTCTGCAACCCTTCTCTACCCTTTCCTCTGCCTAGGGGCACCTTAGGGAGAGGAAAGGTTTTCTTTTTAGGTCAGAAGTTTGAGGGCGGGGCTTGTGATGCAGCTGATGATGCTCTGTCCCAGTAGTGAGCATGCTAAGACTTGGGGCAGAGGAGTGGTGTTTCTGGTGTCAGAACTTACAGTTCTAGCAAGAAAATCCACCCTTTATACTGCTATAACTTTGGATAAACTGCAGCTAGAAGTATGATCTTGGAGTACGTGCTCTTTTTAATAAAGGCGACTTGTATGGAGACCACAGTTTCCCTTTAACTACCTTGCCCTTGGGATTTACCCACCCTGAATTAAGGGAATGCCCACCTTTAAAACAAAAAACTGGTAACTTGTCAGCTATCTGTCCGCAACACCAACTGCTTTTTTTTTTAACAGATTATTCAATGCATTGGTAACCAAAAATATAATGCTAACTTCTATTCCATACTGGCAAAGGCATCTGCTTGAGCATGTGCAGAAGAGGCAGCAGGGGAAATAGATATTAATAATTGACTGTGATGTCAGCAGTCACAGCCTTGATTGACTGCATAGAGGGAGAAGCCAGCTTACTCAGAATAGTGGCAATAATTATTCCTAAATATCTGGTTAGTAATACATATACTATACATATACATGTAACTGACAAGTCATTAGGTTTTTGTTTTAAGAGTGAACATGCCCTTTAAGCTTGAAAAGAAACACATACCCATCTATCAGATCTTTTCATTTGTTATTACTATATCTACCCTACAGCAGAGGAATCTTATTAGTTGTTTATAGTTAATGGGAGTTTTGCCTATTTTTATGCTTGGTCCAGAATTAATTAAAAAAGATCAATAAACCCAGTGGAGCACAAAGGGCAACTGCAATGAATTGTTATTGGTTGAACAACAAACTGATTGTCATTAGATTAAGCCATTTTTCCTTGTATTTAATTTCTAGCTGTGGCTCTGGAAAAAGGCTTTACCCTCCTTACTATTTGTCCTTCTTCCTTAAGACACTGTACACAGATAATAAAAACACTTTATAACTACTGGTATTTGTTTCATTCCTCAATACATGGCATATTAAATCAAAAAAGAAATACTTAAGATTTTAAACAAGGGTCTAGAAAATATTATGTTTGATTATTCTCACCTTTCAGAATAAGCTGATCTAGTTAATTTGGCATGAAGAGCCAAATTACTGTTCTTTCTATTTCTTTTTCTTCCGTTTTATTCTTCCGCTGTTTTGGACAGTATCTCCTCCCACGGTTTTTGAGCTAGAGACATGAAATTCGGTACAGACGTGCGGGGCATATAGGAGAAGTGTGCTATTACCTAGCTAAGGAATCCACTGAAGAGTTACAGTGTTATCTGCGAATTTCAGGACATTTTTTCCCATAGACTATAATGGTAACAATCCTTAAATGTGGATATTTCAAAACAGTTTGTTTCATGGTCATAAATACAAATGGTGATACCCCCAACCTACTACATGAACACAGGTCTGTCATGATGGTTTATAAAGGTGTCATGTGACACCGAAACATTACATGTTTGAAGACTGGTGTGCGCTACTTTTTTGCTTTTCCTACACAGACACAGGTACACCCACCTAGTGACCTAACTTTCCATTCATAAGGAAGCCATAATTAAAGGGTAAAGTAAATTTAATCAATGTAGTCAATTAATCAAAAAACTAATTTTGATCAATCATCCATAAAAGTTAGTTATATGTTCATACATGCACATACCCCCAACCTCACACAGGTACACACACCTACTGACCAACCCTTTTATTCCTGTGGCAGCCATACTTAAAGGGTAAATAAAGTTAAAAAAAACCTGATTTTGATATATCCTCAACAAAAGTTAGTTTTATGGTTGTAAACACAAAAAAGACATACCCCAACCTCACATGGTTACACACACCTATAGACCTACCCTTCCATTCCTGTGGCAGCCTTACTTAAAGGGTAACTAAAGTCAAAAAAGCTCATTTTGATTCATCCTCAATAAAAGATAGTTTTATGTAGAGATGAACTAGAACTTGAACCCGAGTTCGAGCCAAACTATTCGAGTTCGAATGGACTCAAACTTCTTGAACTATCCCGGACCTGGATTTCTAGGACTTTCGCTAATTTTCAGACTTTTCATAATTATCAAATGTTTGAGGCGTGAATATGCAAGTAAAATGTCTATTATACCAATACGCAAGTAAATATCGAATATGCGAGTAAATTGTCTATATAGCAATACACAAGTAAATATCAATTTATCGAATATGCGAGTAAAATGTCTATTATACCAATACGCGAGTAAATCTCATTTATGGGGTATTTAGCAAGTGTTCGAACGCGAGAGCTTGAAAGTAGCGTGCATGAGAGTAAAATAGATTTTTCGAAAGTCCTGGATATTCGAACATGTTCCCCAGACCATATTCCAGGTTCCGCAGCCATTTACATTAAGTTACCATTGACATTTTAATTGTATTTCATTCGAACTTTTCGAACTATTTGACTCCCATTGACTTTAATGGGTCCGTTTTCAAACTTTCGACCTTTCCATATAGTTCAAAGTTTGAAATCGGACCGAACTTTTGACAGTTCGGCCATCTCTTGTTTTATGGTTGTAGCACACAAAAAGACATACCCCCTCAACCAGACCCAGTTACACACACCTACTGACCTACCCTCCCATTTCCATTGGTAACTATAGTCAAAAAATGTTTTTGAGTAATTATTAAAAAGGTTTTTTTTTTAACCCCCAATCTGACACAGGTACACACACCTACTGACCTACTTATCCATTACTGTGGCAGCCATACTTAAAGGGTAACTAAAGTTAAAAAAAATGTTTTGATCAATATACACCAACTGATCTACCTTTAATTTATGTGACATCCATATTTAAAGGGTAAGTAAAAACAACAATGTCCTCATCATTGGCATTATTGAGTATTAAAATCTGCAGCACAAACACACACATTCCCTTACAAAATGCTCCTTTCAAGCCAAATTCAAAGTTTATACTTAAGCTTTCCCTTTCTAGTTATAATTATTGTTTTCCTTTTCCCTTAAAGGACAACTCCGCCCTCATAATAACATTTTCTAGAAAGAATTGCCTCTTTAAAATCTGTTGATATATCCAACATTGTCCTCTGAATCCATTACTGTATGCCTGCTGTGCTTCTGAGTGCCCCTTGGAAACTGAGTAATTTAGTGACCTGTACTGAGCCTGAGCATGCTCAGATTAGACAGTTAGAGGATTAGCATTCAGTTATTCAGTCAAATCCATAACTGACAGTTGCTAACTGGAAGAACCAAGGGCCCTATTTATAAAAAATCGTTATCGTAAAATACCGATCGTTATCGTAAAATAACGACCGGGTTTTTACCGATAACGACCGTTATTTACCGATAACGACAGTTATTTACCGATATCGATAAATACCTTTCGTAATTGGTGAACCAGGAAGCAGAAACAGGGGCAACAAGACCTTCTGCAGGATTTCAGGTTAGACTTATATATTTCAGATTTCAAACTATTACAGTTTAAGGTTTTGGGGGGTGATTTAGCTATATCTAATTTTTCATTTGAGGACTGGACTTGCCCTTTTAGCTAGATACACACACACTAGTGATAAAGCCCCAATACCGTCAGGGTCGGGGCTTTATCAGCAGTGTATGTGATGGATTACCTGAACAAGTGTGCGGCTTCTGAATGTTTGGGTCGGCTTCGTGGGTGTCTCCTTATAGAAGGAGTCGGCCACGTTCGAGGGAAACAGACAGTTCCGAGCATTCTCCCTATGCTGTGTATAGGGAGATCCTTGCAGATCCTGTCTGTCATCTTTCAAAAATCTTTCCTGTGTGTACCCACCATTGTGTACATGCTTGTTTTCTGTATTTGACCATTTAAATTTATTGAGAGACAGGGGCCACCAACCAGAAAATTTGAGCTTCTGTGTAAGTAGTTTTCTTTGCTGAATTTGATGGATTTTGGGCACAAAGAGAGCCCCCTATTTTTCCAATATTGTTCAGTTAAACAAGCAGCAAATACTGAGTTTACAAGTCCAGCCTGTGGATTTCCATGGACCCTTTCTGCTGCCAAATTAGGGATCATGGGATCACAAGGTCCTAAAACAAGGAAATGCCCATTTATACATACACAGGGAGATAAAATATTGCTTGTGCTTGCTACTTACGTGACTATTTACCTACATGTAGAGTTTCTCTAATGGCAGCTAGAGATGTTCAAAACTCATAAGCTTTGTTCTGTTTTCGTATTTAAGGATTTCAGGGAAAACCCGAAGAATTGAAAATCCAAAAACGGGATGTAATTTCCAAGGTTCGGACCGCATTTTTGAGGGTTAACGAATGTACAGGGTTGGATATCCCTAAAAAATATGATCATAAACTACTTTCGAGTTTCTGATCGTATTTTCAAGGGTTATCGAACATTTGCAGATGGGCAGATTATAGTCATTAAAACTACCCCCTTCATTCTTGAAATCATGTGTTTTTCATCTGCTCTTGTTTTAAGACATTACGTCTCTGTTCATGGTAATCAATGCATTTGCTCATTTTAACTTTCTTTTAGATTATTTTAGAAGTCAGTCTTCTAACCTTCAAACCATCAATGCAAGATGCTAATGAAAAATGCATGCAGGCACATTACTAATGTAAAATTCTAATATGTGAGTTGCTTTAAATGGAAAGGCTGATCAGCATTAATTCACCAGATACAGTGGGCTCAAATAACCTTTTGTTTATAATGTTTTCTTTGGAAAGAAAGATCACATAAGGCAAATGCAATCTAGGATCATGTATTCCCCATGGTATGCTTCCTGATACAGTATGTACTTTTCTAAATTTAAAGTCTCTTTAATCAGTAATACCAAACAATTTGGATCTTGTCAGTGTTTCCTATAGTTTTAGCTGATGTATTAAATTGCACACTATATTGAGGTAGAATAAAACATAAATCAGTGCATTCATGTGACAGTGCTGTCCATCGCAAGTCTGCATTTGCAGTAACAATGTATTGATTTGTATTCTTGGAATTAATAAAAAAAATTACATTGATGGATTCACTATCAATCCTTTTTGTCATAGGGTTTAGAAAATTAAGGTGGCAGATGGGCACAGTTTCACTGAAAACAAGAAAATTGCTAGTAACCCCCCTCCCTCTTCAATTAAGACCTGAAATCACCTAATTCTGACCCAAGGCATATCATTGAGATTATAATACAAGCATAGCATTGATAAAATTCCTTTTTTACATTCCTAACAGATACAAACATCTCCTCTACAAAGTAAATAAATGTAGGAGAGATTTATGGGTAATTTCTATAGTAGCCCTTCAGCAAATGCAATATCTTCCATAGGCTGTACTGATTATGGATCAATAAAGCTAAATTGGCCTACAACTGGCACTATAGATCTACACAATGCTTGCGCATTTCCTAACAAATTAATTCACTCAGTGCAATTACAAAATATTTAACAAACAAATAAAAATTCATCCTACCTCCTCTGAGTCTTGATTCTTGAAGGACAGAAGGAAATGTCCAAGTGTTGGGTAATAAAATGTGAAAAAATAGCTTTACGGTTAATCATTTACTATATGATTAAAAACAAACCAATCACCACCTACATTTTTGCTTTGGCCGTAGGCAGTTGGTAGAGAATGTATGTGAAATTATACTTGGTCAGAAAAAGTTGTTTTCTATTTATGAGTTTCAAATATGTTTTAAATTAGAGCTCATGAACGAGAAAAAAACATCCTGTTTTTAAAGCTAAAATAAAAAAGTGGATGACACAATATTTATTTTGCAATCCCTACTTTAGGCATTTACGAGGTGGTCACAACTCAACAATATTAAAAAAAAAATGGTCTAAAAAAAAAAAAAGGTTTTGGGGAAGATAAAACATCTGAATCGCTGCTTGTGCAGAATTGTTAAGACTATGTGTGAATAAAATTGTGCACTGTGCATCCTTGAGATTACTTTATTGGACAGAAGGGAGCCCATGATAAAACTGCACCCACAAACTTGTCCAAAGTGCACAGCTCTGCCCGTATTTGTAAAAATTATCAGGGAGATTCAATAAAAGTTCGTATTGTTATAAATGGTGCTAATTTTGCCCCAACCAATCAGATGTTAGCTTTCAAATGTTAAATAAGATCTGATTGGTTGGGGCAAAACTAGCACCATTTTTAACAATAAGAAATTTTATTGAATCTCCCTGTATATTACACCAATCTTGTTTTTTAAACAGAAAGTGCATCCCCTGAATGATGAACCTTTGAAAACAAACATTTTTCGTCTCAGAGCAAAATAAACCTTTTGATTAAATTTCATTGTAAAAACTAAAATAAAAATCAAATGATTATCTAAAAAATCTCCTATTCTTGTATATAACTAAACATGAGCAAAATATGTTAATCCGATACCCATACCGATATTACTGATATCTTTAGTAATGTAATACCAACACCATATGTGCAATACACTGAGCATTGTATTCAGTGAATTAAAATGGTAGACTGGAAAGAATTTATCAGAATTGCAAATGGAAAAGGCTGTGAAATCCAGCAAAACGAAGTGAACAAATAAGGAGAGTCAAATAATCAATCAAGAGGGCAATGGCAGCTCCACAGAAACAACAGTCCTGTAGCTAGGGTTAAAGATATTGACTGTGTTCCATAAATATGCACATCAAAACATGAGAAGAAAGATATAACTGAATACAATGGCCCTTTTATTTATTTTGACCATAACATAAAAATGTGTGTTGAAAAAAGCTGTTCATCATTTTCACAGAGAGGAGTTGTTGTACAATGTGATAGAAAATTGTTCAGGTATAACAACAAAATAAATGGTACTATCGCTTCTCGGCCTTTTGGCTAAGATCAAGTGTAGTATCTGTTCTTATCAGCTGGGAACGGTAGGGGCATCCCTATGCTGGGGGGGTGTCCTCCTAGTACTACTGATGGGGGCAGGTCTGCACACTACACGCATTGATCGAAGCCTAAAGCTGGAAGCGCACTTCCCTGTCTTTCGGAATAAGACTAGGCGAAGTACCTCCCCCCAACGTTAGTTCCAGTCGAGTGAGGGACCCTCGGTATGGGTGAGTCACCATGTCCATGGTAGGCCAGTACGGGGAGCTACGACCAGGTCGAAGCCTTGAGGCAGGGGGTGTGAAAGCTCGGGCTTCCCATAGCACTACTGTGCACTGGGAGCACGTGTGTATAGCACTCCTTCACTTTCCTGCCATAGCTGCGGCTATGCGGAACAATTTTTTATCCCCGACCGAAAGGTTGGGGCCTATTTGGTCACTCTCCCCTTATTAATTGTGCACTAGGCACCCTTATTTATTTAACCTGGCACTATTCACGTGCACTTTTTGTTTTTGTTTGTGTGTTTTCACGTATTGTGGCGGGATTGCCTGGGTCCTTTTTGGGACCTTCAGGCTCTCCCATGTGAACCCCCTCTGGAAGCTTCCTGGTGGCAGCTGGGAGCAGAAAGGGAGGGTAAGTATGGTGGTTCCTGACGCCTACCGGCTGATGGGACCAATTGTAGCCCCTCCTATTTGAATGTGCTTTACTTCTCATAGCTGAAAATGAATCAAATAGTTTTCCCAGTAAATGCATCTTGAAAGCTTGATTAAACAAAAATTCTCACCCGGAACCTCGAATCCCTTCTTCTATCTGTATATATTCCTGCTCTCCAGACTTTAATGAAGGAAGATTATACCAGTGATTATGGAGGATAGATTAAGGATGCTAGATTCAGGACCAGATTGTCATTTAGGTAAGTGAAATGTTTTATATTGATACATTTATTGACTGAGGTCCCATTAGGGGGTAGAAGTAAGGCTAAACATAATATTAACATATTGTTCTCCATTAATAATAATAATGTAAGGTATCTGATTTTTAAGTATGTGTCTAGAATAATTTAAAGCACAATTGCTTTCCTGAGTATAGTCAAATATATGGGAGACAAGAAAAGCGGAGGGGGGGGTGGGGTGATGGCGCCCAGTCTGGGGGGTTAAGAAATAACCGGGAAGAAACATAAAGTACGGTGCGCCAGGCAAAGCGTGTGTGGTTGGATTCAACGTGGAAAGGCGTATGGGAAAGAAGGGATAAATCGCCGTTTATATAAACGTAGGTCGAAAGGGGGGAGAAAAGAAGAGGGAGAGGGGGGGGACAAAATGTACGACTGGTTTATCAATATGTGCAACAACATAAAAACGAAGGCATATGCACTTTGGGTCCGTTTGAGGAGAGAAGCACTCAAGGCAACCGGCAAAAAATAACGTTGTGGTGTAAAAAAGAGGCAGTATTAAAGCGACAAGCGCAGGGAAGATCAGGCAAAACACAAGTGCTATAGAAAAAAAAAGAAGGGTGGTAAAAACAGGAACAAGTGCGAGATGACTTGTATATAAGAATGTGTATGGATGACGTGATTACATATCAGTTGTCAAAGAAAGGATCTCGTAGAGAAGGACGGGTGGGGTGCCTGGATTAGGGAGGTGGGTTCGGGAGAGAAGGGGGGTGGTGTTATTTATGCGGACAACGAATGGGCATGGGATCACACGAGGGGGGTTGAATGTGTGGTAAAAATCTAAATTAATTGGTGGATAACTTGCGTTTAGGACTTACTTACTAAGTGACACACACTAATGAGGTTGGAGAATGCTTGGTAGCTGATCATGAAGTGACGGGATTGCACGACATGTATTTGCTGCTCGTGCGGCCGCGGTCTCTAAGGTAAGGCGGTGATGTGAGCAATAGAACAAGGGGAGAGAAAATCTAGTTGGGCTAGATTGCGTGCGTTGTGTGTGGGAGGTATAATTAAAGTGTCAGTAAAGTACCAGGTGATAAAAGGAGCGTGTGATAAGGACCTAGACAGCCGCGGATACTACGCTCTTAGCAACACAATGGACAGACGCGGGGTCGGGGGGAGAAAAAAAAAAAAAAAAGGAAACCCCCAAGCCTGTCACACAAAAGTGGGCCACCAGCAACTGACACACTGCTAATCCAGTGTGTGCCATGGGGTCTCAGAAAAAAAAATAAACAAAATAAAAAAAAATAGTGTGTGATGAAAAAAAAATGAACGCCAAAAAAAAACCCAACTCGCAAGAGACTTTCGAGCTCAATTTTAGAGCCGGATTGCAATAGAAAGTCAATAGAAAGAGGGGATTATAATCAAATGCAGAAAAATCGAATATGCGAGTAAAATGTCCATATAACAATACGCGAGTAAATATCGAATCCACAAGTAAATTGTCCATTAAAACCTATACGCGTGCATCGAATCCGTGAGTAAAATGTCTATTACACCTATACGCGAGCATCGAATCACAAGTAAAATGTCCATTAAAACCTTCGCGTGCATCGAATCCGTGAGTAAATGTCCATACACCTATACAAAAGCATCGAATCCGCGGGTAAAATGTCCATTAATCCTATAGAGCATGAATCTGCGAGGAAATGTCCATGGTATCTAGGCACGAGCATCGAATACGCAATAAAATGTCCATACACCTATACGTGAGCATCGAATCCGTAAGTAAAATGTCAATTATACCTCAATGTTCGAACGCGAGAGCGGGAAAGTAGCGCATGAGAGTAAATCGATATTTAGAAAGTCCTGGATATTTGAATGTGTTCCCCAGACCCATTTCCCAGGTACCACAGCCATTACATTAGGTACCATTGATTTTAGTTGTTTCCAATCAACTTTTCGAACTTTTGCCTCCCATTGACTTTAATGGGTCATTTTTTCGAACTTTCAAACTTTTCCAATAGTTCGAAGTTCTAAAACAGACCGAACTTTAAATGTTCGACCATCTCTATTTAGGACAAATATAATTTAAACTTTCAAATTTACCCCTTAAAAATAAGTGGAATCTTTATAATTTTTTAAATATAAACCTACTGATTTAAAAAATGTTTTCAACAAGCATTATATTACTCCAGAGCAGAGTATTGATTTCTCTATTCAACCAAATAAATCAAACTTACATTGCTAATACCTACAAGGTTTGGAAAAAGCCAGAAAACCTGTTGCCATAAATCAACATTGTAATATTAAAAATGATTTATTTGGACAGTTTGAGGCACAATAGATTAAGCAAGGTAGCAAAACATATTTGGAGAGCGAATGCAAACAATAAGAATTGTAAAGTCCGCCACCATCTTACAAACAATCAGCTAATAACAAATTGCTGACAAACCACAGCCCAAAAAACTCAACAGGTCAATTCTGACACCTTTACATGTTTAGATAAATTACACTGTCCTGGCTGTCTGTCTGTGACAGTCACATGTTCTGTGTAGAAGCCCCACTCCCAAATTCATTGTTTTCTGCAACCCTTCTCTACCTTTCCTTCTCGCCTAGGGGCACCTTAGGGAGAGGAAAGGTTTTCTTTTAGTCAGAAGTTTGAGGGCGGGGCTTGTGATGCAGCTATGATGCTCTGTCCCAGTAGTGAGCATGCTAAACTTGGGGCAGAGGAGTGGTGTTTCTGGTGTCAGACTTACAGTTCTAGCAAGAAAATCCACCCTTTATACTGCTATAACTTTGGATAAACTGCAGCTAGAGTATGATCTTGGAGTACGTGCTCTTTTAATAAAGGCGACTTGTATGGAGACCACAGTTTTCCCTTTAACTACCTTGCCTTGGGTTTACCCACCCTGAATTAAGGGAATGCCCACCTTTAAAACAAAAAACTGGTAACTTGTCAGCTATCTGTCCGCAACACCAACTGCTTTTTTTTTTAACAGATTATTCAATGCATTGGTAACCAAAAATATAATGCTAACTTCTATTCCATACTGGCAAAGGCATCTGCTTGAGCATGTGCAGAAGAGGCAGCAGGGGAAATAGATATTAATAATTGACTGTGATGTCAGCAGTCACAGCCTTGATTGCACTGCATAGAGGGAGAAGCCAGCTTACTCAGAATAGTGGCATAATTATTCCAAATATCTGGTTAGTAATACTATATATTACATATACATGTAACTGACAAGTCATTAGGTTTTTGTTTTAAGAGTGAACATGCCCTTAAGCTTGAAAAGAACACATACCCATCTATCAGATCTTTTCATTGTTATTACTATATCTACCCTACAGCAGAGGAATCTTATTAGTTGTTTATAGTTAATGGGAGTTTTGCCTTTTTTATGCTTGGTCCGAATTAATTAAAAAAGATCAATAAACCCAGTGGAGCACAAAGGGCAACTGCAATGAATTGTTATTGGTTGAACAACAAACTGATTGTCATTAGATTAAGCCATTTTTTCTTGTATTTAATTTCTAGCTGTGGCTCTGGAAAAAGGCTTTACCCTCCTTACTATTTTGTCCTTCTTCCTTAAGACACTGTACACAGATAATAAAAACACTTTATAACTACTGGTATTTGTTTCATTCCTCAATACATGGCATATTAAATCAAAAAAGAAATACTTAAGATTTTAAACAGGGGTCTAGAATATTATGTTTGATTATTCTCACCTTTCAGAATAAGCTGATCTAGTTAATTTGGCATGAAGAGCCAAATTACTGTTCTTTCTATTTCTTTTTCTTCCGTTTTATTCTTCCGCTTTTTTTGGACAGTATCCCTCCCACGTTTTTGAGCTAGAGACATGAAATTCGGTACAGACGTGCGGGGCATATAGGAGAAGTGTGCTATTACCTAGCTAAGGAATCCACTGAAGAGTTACGTGTTATCTGCGAATTTCAGGACATTTTTTCCCATAGACTATAATGGTAACAATCCTTAAATGTGGATATTTCAAAACAGTTTGTTTCATGGTCTAAATACAAATGGTGATACCTCACCAACCTACTACATGAACAAGGTCTGTCATGATGTTATAGGTGTCATTGTGACACCGAAACATTACATGTTTGAAGACTGGTGTGCGCTACTTTTTTTGCTTTTCCTACACAGACACAGGTACACCCACCTAGTGACCTAACTTTCCATTCATAGGAAGCCATAATTAAGGGTAAAGTAAATTTAATCAATGTAGTCAATTAATCAAAAAACTAATTTTGATCAATCATCCATAAAAGTTAGTTATATGTTCATACATGCACATACCCCCAACCTCACACAGGTACACACACCTACTGACCAACCCTTTTATTCCTGTGGCAGCCATACTTAAAGGGTAAATAAAGTTAAAAAAAACCTGATTTTGATATATCCTCAACAAAAGTTAGTTTTATGGTTGTAAACACAAAAAGACATACCCCAACCTCACATGGTACACACACCTATAGACCTACCCTTCCATTCCTGTGGCAGCCTTACTTAAGGGTAACTAAAGTCAAAAAGCTCATTTTGATTCATCCTCAATAAAAGATAGTTTTATGTAGAGATGAACTAGAACTTGAACCCAGTTCGAGCCAACTATTCGAGTTCGAATGGACTCAAACTTCTTGAACTATCCCGGACCTGGATTTCTGGACTTTCGCTAATTTTCAGACTTTTCATATTATCAAATGTTGGAGGCGTGAATATGCAAGTAAAATGTCTATTATACCAATACGCAAGTAAATATCGAATATGCGAGTAAATTGTCTATATAGCAATACACAAGTATTCAATTATCGAATATGCGATGTAAAATGTCTATTATACCATATCGAGTAAATCTCATTTATGGGGTATTTAGCAAGTGTTTCGAACGCGAGAGCTTGAAAGTAGCCCGGTGAGAGAAAATAGATTTTTCGAAAGTCCTGGATATTCGAACATGTTCCCCAGACCATTTTTCCAGGTTCCGCAGCCATTTACATTAAGTTACCATTGACATTTTAATTGTATTTCATTCGACTTTTCGAACTATTTGACTCCCATTGACTTTAATGGGTCCGTTTTCAAACTTTCGACCTTTCCATATAGTTCAAATTTTGAAATCGGACCGAACTTTTGACAGTTCGGCCACTCTTGTTTTATGGTTGTAGCACACAAAAAGACATACCCCCTCAACCAGACCCAGTTACAACACACCTACTGACCTACCCTCCCATTTCCATTGGTAACTATAGTCAAAAAAATGTTTTTGAGTAATTTTAAAAAGTTTTTTTTTTAACCCCCAATCTGACACAGGTACACACACCTACTGACCTACTTATCCATTACTGTGGCAGCCATACTTAAAGGGTAACTAAAGTTAAAAAAAATGTTTTGATCAATATACACCAACTGATCTACCTTTAATTTATGTGACATCCATATTTAAAGGGTAAGTAAAAACAACAATGTCCTCATCATTGGCATTATTGAGTATTAAAATCTGCAGCACAACACACACATTCCCTTACAAAATGCTCCTTTCAAGCCAAATTCAAGTTTAACTTAAGCTTTCCCTTTCTAGTTATAATTATTGTTTTCCTTTTCCTTAAAGGACAACTCCGCCCTCATATAACATTTTCTAGAAAGAATTGCCTCTTTAAAATCTGTTGATATATCCAACATTGTCCTCTGAATCCATTACTGTATGCCTGCTGTGCTTCTGAGTGCCCCTTGGAAACTGAGTAATTTAGTGACCTGTACTGAGCCTAACATGCTCAGATTAGACAGTTAGAGGATTAGCATTCAGTTATTCAGTCAAATCCATAACTGACAGTTGCTAACTGGAAGAACCAGGAAGCAGAAACAGGGGCAACAAGACCTCTGCAGATTTCAGGTTAGACTATATATTCTCAGATTTCAAACTTTACAGTTTAAGGTTTTGGGGGTGATTTTAGCTATATCTAATTTTTCATTTGAGGACTGGACTTCCCTTTTGCTGATACAACACACTAGTGATAAAGCCCCATACCGTCAGGGTCGGGGCTTTATCAGCAGTGTATGTGATGGATTACCTGAACAAGTGTGCGGCTTCTGATGTTTGGGTCGGCTTCGTGGGTGTCTCTATAGAAGGAGTCGGCCACGTTCGAGGGAAACAGACAGTTCCGAGCATTCTCCCTATGCTGTGTATAGGAGATCCTTGCAGATCCTGTCTGTCATCTTTCAAAAATCTTTCCTGTGTGTACCCACCATTGTGTACATGCTTGTTTTCTGTATTGACCATTTAAATTTATTGAGAGACGGGGCCACCAACCAGAAAATTTGAGCTTCTGTGTAAGTAGTTTTCTTTTGCTGAATTTGATGGATTTTGGGCACAAAGAGAGCCCCCTATTTTTCCAATATTGTTCAGTTAAACAAGCGCAAATACTGAGTTTACAAGTCCACCTGTGATTTCCATGGACCCTTTCTGCTGCCAAATTAGGGATCATGGGATCACAAGTCCTAAAACAAGGAAATGCCCATTTATACATACACGGAGATAAAATATTGCTGTGCTTGCTACTTACGTGACTATTTACCTACATGTAGAGTTTCTCTAATGGCAGCTAGAGATGTTCAAAACTCATAAGCTTTGTTCTGTTTCGTATTTAAGGATTTCAGGGAAAACCCGAAGAATTGAAAATCCAAAACGGATGTAATTTCCAAGGTTCGGACCGCATTTTTGAGGGTTAACGAATGTACAGGGTTGGATATCCCTAAAAAATATGATCATAAACTACTTTCGAGTTTCTGATGTATTTTCAAGGGTTATCGAACATTTGCAGATGGGCAGATTATAGTCATTAAAACTACCCCCTTCATTCTTGAAATCATGTGTTTTTCATCTGCTCTTGTTTTAAGACATTACTGCGTCTCTTCATGGTAATCAATGCATTTGCTCATTTTAACTTTCTTTTAGATTATTTTAGAAGTCAGTCTCTAACCTTCAAACCATCAATGCAGATGCTAATGAAAAATGCATGCAGCACATTACTAATGTAAAATTCTAATATGTGAGTTGCTTTAAATGGAAAGGCTGATCCACTTAATTCACCAGATACAGTGGGCTCAAATAACCTTTTGTTTATAATGTTTTCTTTGGAAAGAAAGATCACATAAGGCAATGCAATCTAGGATCATGTATTCCCCATGGTATGCTTCCTGATACAGTATTGTCTTTTCAAATTTAAAGTCTCTTTAATCAGTAATACCAAACAATTTGGATCTTGTCAGTGTTTTCCTATAGTTTTAGCTGATGTATTAATTGCACACTATATTGAGGTAGAATAAACATAAATCGTGCATTCATGTGACAGTGCTGTCCATCGCAAGTCTGCATTTGCAGTAACAATGTATTGATTTGTATTCTTGGAATTAATAAAAAAAATTACATTGATGGATTCACTATCAATCCTTTTTGTCATAGGGTTTAGAAAATTAAGGTGGCAGATGGGCACAGTTTCACGAAACAAAAAAAATTGCTAGTAACCCCCCCCCCCTCTTCAATTAAGACCTGAAATCACCTAATTCTGAACCAAGGCATATCATTGAGATTATAATACAAGCATAGCATTGATAAAATTCCTTTTTTACATTCCTAACAGATACAAACATCTCCTCTACAAAGTAAATAAATGTAGGAGAGATTTATGGGTAATTTCTATAGTAGCCCCACGCAAATGCAATATCTTCCAAGGCTGTACTGATTATGGATCAATAAAGCTAAATTGGCCTACAACTGGCACTATAGATCTACACTGCTTGCGCATTTCCTAACAAATTAATTCCCTCAGTGCAATTACAAAATATTAACAACAATAAAAATTCATCCTACCTCCTCTGAGTCTTGATTCTTGAAGGACAGAAGGAAATGTCCAAGTGTTGGGTAATAAAATGTGAAAAATAGCTTTACGGTTAATCATTTACTATATGATTAAAAACAAACCAATCACCACCTACATTTTTGCTTTGGCCGTAGGCAGTTGGTAGAGAATGTATGTGAAATTATACTTGGTCAGAAAAAGTTGTTTTCTATTTATGAGTTTCAAATATGTTTTAAATTAGAGCTCATGAACGAGAAAAAAACATCCTGTTTTTAAAGCTAAAATAAAAAAGTGGATGACACAATATTATTTTGCAATCCCTACTTTAGGCATTTACGAGTGGGTCACACACCTCAACAATATTAAAAAAAAAACGGTCTAAAAAAAAAAAAAAGGTTTTGGGGAAGATAAAACATCTGAATCGCTGCTTGTGCAGAATTGTTAAGACTATTGTGGAATAAAATTGTGCACTGTGCATCCTTGAGATTACTTTATTAGGACAGAAGGGAGCCCATGATAAAACTGCACCCACAAACTTGTCCAAAGTGCACGCTCTGCCCGTATTTGAAAAATTATCAGGGAGATTCAATAAAAGTTCGTATTGTTATAAATGGTGCTAATTTTGCCCCAACCAATCAGATGTTAGCTTTCAATGTTAAATAAGATCTGATTGGTTGGGGCAAAACTAGCACCATTTTTAACAATAAGAAATTTTATTGAATCTCCCTGTATATTACACCAATCTTGTTTTTTAACACGAAAGTGCATCCCCTGAATGATGAACCTTTGAAAACAAACATTTTTCGTCTCAGAGCAAAATAACCCTTTTGATTAAATTTCTTGTAAAAACTAAAATAAAATCAAATGATTATCTAAAAAATCTCCTATTCTTGTATAACTAAACATGGCAAAATATGTTAATCCGATACCCTACCGATATTACTGATACTTTAGTAATGTATACCAACACCATATGTGCAAACACTGAGCATTGTATTCAGTGAATTAAAATGGTAGACTGGAAAGAATTTATCAGAATTGCAAATGGAAAAGGCTGTGAATCCAGCAAAACGAAGTGAACAAATAAGGAGAGTCAAACAATCAATCAAGAGGGCAATGGCAGCTCCACAGAAACACAGTCCTGTAGCTAGGGTTAAAGATATTGACTGTGTTCCATAAATATGCACATCAAAACATGAGAAGAAAGATATAACTGAATACAATGGCCCTTTTATTTATTTTGACCATAACATAAAATGTGTGTTGAAAAAAGCTGTTCATCATTTTCACAGAGAGGAGTTGTTGTACAATGTGATAGAAAATTGTTCAGGTATAGCAACAAAATAAATGGTACTAAATACAAAGTGATTCCAGGATAAAAACCTGGTTCAACTTAATGGTTATATTGATGATTGATTTAGGGAAAGGAACATACAAACAACACATTCTACTTTTTTATTATTATTAATTGTTTGCAAAGTTCTTATCACTAAATACAGGACAATTACATGTCAAAGCAAACACTGAAAACAAACAAATGATGAATTCAGACACCTGATAAATGTTGTAAAGATATAAAGAATATTAGAACAGTTCCTCCCTTACTCAAAGTATAACTTGCATGTTCGCTGGGGAAATTATCCATTTTCATTATGTCAATCCTCTGTAGTTGGCTAGAAATCACTGCCACACTTGACCATGTAATTTTCATTTCCTAATAAAATGGGTCCATAAATCTTAAAAGATCCTGGCTTCACTGTCTTGTTAATATTTGTTGTACAATCTCAGTGCCTTATTATTTATATTTTGTTTCATTTTATTTTGTCTTGTACCACAGAGCAATTTATGTTGAAAGCAGTACTTTTAAAATCTGTTAATCTGTTTAAAAAGATTAGTCTGTTTAGACTAGAACTATTCGAGTTCGAACAGACCCGACTTCTCGAACTATCCTGGACCCGGACTTTCGATATTTATCGAATGTACGGCTGTTCGAGGTGTAAATGTCTATTATACCTATACGCGAGTAAATATCGAATTCTCAAATCCGCGAGTAAATGTCTTATTATAACCTATATGCGTGTAAATATTAATTCGCAAGTAAAATGTCTATTGTACTTATACGCGAGTTGTTCATGGGATTATTATCGAATGTTTGAACGCGAGAGCTTGAAAGTAGCGTGTGTGAGAGTAAATTCGAGTTTTTTAAAGTCCTGGATATTCGAACATGCTCCCCAGAACATTTCCCAGGTCCCACAGCCATTTACATTAAGTTACCATTGATATTTTAATTGTATTTCATTCAAACTTTTCAAACTATTTGACTCCCATGGATTTAATGGTCTGTTTTTGAACTTTCGAACTTCTGAACTTTCCATATAGTTCCAAAGCCATCTCTACCTAAGATAATAGTCCTCAGTAGCAAATACATAAGCAAGGAAGGTCCAATAGATATTCAGGGAGATTCAATAAAAAATCTTATCAGTAAAATGGTGCTAGTTTTCCCCAACCAATCAGATCTTAATTGCATTTGAAAGCTAACATCTCATTGGTTGGGGCAAAATTAGCAGCATTTTTAATGATAAGAACTTTTTTGAATCTCCTGTATTCTTTTAAATGTAAATAAGCATGCTGTACACAGCGTAAATTTTTCAACCAGTTTTCAACACATCTTGATATTCTGGTAAAATCGATAGGAAATCAACTGTTCTTTTTGGAATTTTTTTAACCATCTGGCGTTTTCAAGCGGTTGATTCAAAGAACGGTGATCTGGGTCAGGTGGATAATTTTTCATCAACTACATCTTCCATCCATATCTTTAACAGATTTCAGGTAAACAGTACATGTGGTTAATTCTGACTGGTTTATTGGAAATTTGAATGTGCTTTACTCTCATAGCTGAAAATGAATCAAATAGTTTTCCCAGTAAATGCATCTTGAAAGCTTGATTAAACAAAAATTCTCACCCGAACCTCGAATCCCTTCTTCTATCTGTATATATTTCCTGCTCTCCAGACTTTAATGAAGGAAGATTACCAGTGATTATGGAGGATAGATTAAGGATGCTAGATTCAGGACCAGATTGTCATTTAGGTAAGTGAAATGTTTTATATTGATACATTTATTGACTGAGGTCCCATTAGGGGGTAGAAGTAGGCTAAACTAATATTAACATATTGTTCTCCATTAATAATAATAATGTAAGGTATCTGATTTTTAAGTATGTGTCTAGAATAATTTAAAGCACAATTGCTTTCCTGAGTATAGTCAATATATGGGTATGGCTTTGTTCTATTTTAGAGATATTTTTACAAGTCTTCTGGCACATTAGACATGGCAGCACAACAGTTATTATAATATTCAAATTTTTATCCAATCAGTTTCCTGCTAGATAACAAGCTAGGCACTTTACTTGGTATGGTTCTAGTGCATGGAGACATTTATTTTCCTTTTATAGTTGGTTTACTTCATGATCATGAATGATCTAAAATAAAAATGCTTCACACCTATAGCATGATAAAGCCATCTAAAGGGCATGTCTACCCAAGCCATCTAAAGGGCATGTCTACCCATAAAAATGGTCACTTGTCGGTTATCTGTCCCAAATTTCAACCAAAATGGTAAAATACCAGAAAGGAATAAAACTTCTCATCAAATATCTGTGGTGACAAATGCATGTATAGTAATTAACTAGTAACTATCGCAGTTGTCACTAGAAAAGTCCCCAGGGAGGACATGCCCTATTGCATCTTTTTAAAAAATGATCCTTGGTTTTTAAAATATTTTTCGTATTTTAGTGAAAAAGTGAAAAAATGGCGTTAAACTATTTTGACAAGATTTTTCAGCCTAAAGATAGATTTTTTGTTAATGTTAATTTCCTGCCAAAAAATATATACAAAATATTTATAGCTATGGATCCATGTTTCTAATGCTACTATACATTTTAAATGTTACCCAATGGTTCTGTACTGTTAAGGTGCCCACATACTGTACCATAGACCATTCCCATGACATTTCCCCCTATGAATGGACCAGATGGGAACACTGCAGGAACGTTTGGAAGGTAAGAACTGCCATCCCAAAAATGCAGTCGATTTGATTTTCATCTACGATTTAATGTCTAATATATTAAATGTCTACCTAGTGTGTAGCCAACATAAAACTATATCTTGTTATCAAGCCAGTGGTTCTGAAAACATGGCTAGGCAAAGGCACATAATTGAATGACATTGCAAGGCCCCCAAGAAGTAATAATAAAAAGTAATGCAATACATTTCGGAAAGCAATTATTGCATGGCAGGATCTCAGACAGGTAAGGAAATGCATTACGGCATAATCATGTATAGCATGTATAGACCAGGATGAAAGGTTGCAGAAACCAGGAAATACCATAAATCTGCTCAATTGAAGATGATTTGCTGAAATGCTACAGTAAAGGGATAATATTTTTTAAACTTTTTTTTGCTTTGGACATTTCCCCCCCCAACTTTTAATTAAAATTTCATTTCTGACATTAATTTATAAAGGGTTATTCAATAAAAGTTAAAATGGTGCTAATTTTGCCCCAACCAATCAGATGTTAGCTTTCAAATGTTAAATAAGATCTGATTGGTTGGGGCAAAATTAGCACCATTTTAAAATAAGAACTTTAATTGAATAACGCTGATAGATTTTTATGCCTGCTCAGCCCCATTTCTGCCTTTTATGTCACCACCCGGTTAACATTGCCAACAGCAGGAACCAGTACACACCTAGTCCTACAGTTCTGAATTAATTTAGTAATTTAATAAGTAAAGTTCAGGGAACTAAAGTTTCCAACAACATTGTCCAAATTAACACACTTCATAAACATACAACAAGCTGTGCATCACCCCTTCCTTTGCTGTGGTTGCTGAGTGATTTACCTGTGGGTACTAGTGGTCAGTAGGGATGGCCAAACCCCGATCAGCGGCGGATTTCGGGGGTCTGCGAATTACGGATCTCGTCTGTGCGTGTCACCAGTGTACGGACGTGTTCTCCAGACCATCTCCGAGTGTCCCAGAGGCCTGTGCAGTAAGTTTACATTGCTATATTTCGGAAAGTTCATTCGAACTTTCCAAACTTTCCATTGACTTAATTGGTCTGCTTTCAAACTTTTTCAAAGTTCGAAAGTTCAGAACATACGAACTTTATGAAGTTTAGCCATCTCTACTCTTGAGTACCGTATATACTCGAGTGTAAGCCGACCCGAGTATAAAGCCGGGTACCCATTTTTGCCTCCAAAATTAAAAAACATGATTGACTCGAGGGTATACAGTAACCCTAATACCTTTCCACTGTAGATGTTTGGAAACTACAACTCCCAGCATGCTTTAGTTGCTGGGATGTTGTAGTTTCCAACCACCTATAGTAGAAAGGTATTGGGGGTTACTGTATGGCATACTGTCCCCCACCCTAATACCCTAATACCTTTCCACTAAAGATGTTTGGAAACTACAACTCCCAGCATGCTTTAGTTGCTGGGAGTTGTAGTTTCCAACCACCTATAGTAGAAAGGTATTGGAGGTTACTGTATGGCATACTGTCCCCCCCAGCTCACTTACCGTACCTGGTCTTCAGTCTTCATCTCTCTGCCGGCTGCCGCTCACTCTGTGCAGAGCCGGCAGTTCTCAGTACAGCTTCGCGCTGCGCGATGACGTATCCCGCCAGCGTGCGCGATGTCATCCGCGTCACCCTGAGAAACTACTGGGAACTGCCGGCCTGACTCGCGGCTGCTTCTGGATTGAAGGTAAGTTTACTATTGACTCGAGTATAAGCCGAGGCAAGGTTTTTAGGTTGATTTTTAAACCTAAAAACCTCGGCTTATACTCGAGTATATACAGTAGTTAAGTAGCCTGGTTTAATATTTGCTATATTAGCTTGCTAGTGCAGTTAATTTTAATGTGCTCCCTTCCTCAAAGCACATACTTGTAGTAAATGAACAAAGGTTTACGGGGCCACTATACCAAATATTTTACTTTTTCAAATTTAAATCAATGTTTCAGTTGTGTGGCATATTCTTCTTACCTCTATAATAATAATTATTTATATTCATTTTTTCCTTATTATTTCAGTAAATTGTATTGTTAATTTACTTAAGCCTTTGTTTTGTGATTATTTTCTTGGTGATACGAGGGTTAGGCTCACAGGCAGTACAAGTTAGATGGCCTAGGAGAGAAAAAAGTATAAATATAGGCGAAACCTATAAGCATTTAGTTAGTTGATTTTGCTTTTAATATATATATATTATATATATATATTTTTTTTTTATATAACTGATTTTACTGTACTGATTTTAGCAGGGCAGTTGTGTTTATTAAGGGGCTTGGTTATCCCAGCAGTAGCAGTTTGTCCAGGCCAGAGCTGAATGTATTCAAGAAGGTCCTGCCCACATTTGGGCATCCTACCTCCAAAAGTTGAAATGCTGGCAGCCGAAAAGATTAAAGGTAATACTCTGCTGCCACTGAAAGTGTTAATGGCAATACAGTGCTGGCACTGAAAGTATCATTAGGAAAGTCTGCTGGCACTGAAAGGTTAATAGTAATACATCTCAGATCTCACCAAATATCCACGTTCCTGCCCCACCCCACTACTTTTTCAAGCCACCCAGCTGGATGCTGGGTGCTAATGACACAGCCTTTAACACATGCTACAGAGAAATTGACTGGGCAGTCTGGGAAGTGCAGTTCCAGCCTATAAATTAAGATCCAGAAAAGCTAGAGGCATCTTCCTAGGCTTGTCTGAAAGGTATGAGTGCATTTTTCAAGCATTTTTTTAATAAATTGCACACAATAAATACCATAATTACATTTTAAGGGTTCCATAAAAGTAACGTTTGAGAAATGTTGAATCAATACCTTTCAACATCACCATACAATAACTGTTTTCTTTATTGTCAGTTAAACACTGATTAAATGGCTTAAAAACAACTTTGGTAATTCCTTAATTAGCTTTCAAATGTTAAATAAGATCTGATTGGTTGGGGCAAAATTAGCACCATTTTAAAATAAGAACTTTAATTGAATAACGCTGATAGATTTTTATGCCTGCTCAGCCCCATTTCTGCCTTTTATGTCAAGCCACCGGTTAACATTGCCAACAGCAGGAACCAGTACACAACTAGTCCTACAGTTCTGAATTAATTTAGTAATTTAATAAGTAAAGTTCAGGGGAACTAAAGTTTCCAGACAACATTGTCCAAATTAACACATTCATAAACATACAACAAGCTGTGCATCACCCCTTCCTTTGCTGTGGTTGCTGAGTGATTTACCTGTGGGTACTAGTGGTCAGTAGGGATGGCCAAACCCCGATCAGCGGCGGATTTCGGGGGTCTGCGAATTACGGATCTCGTCTGTGCGTGTCACCAGTGTACGGACGTGTTCTCCAGACCATCTCCGAGGTCCCAGAGGCCTGTGCAGTAAGTTTACATTGCTATATTTCTGAAAGTTCATTCGAACTTTCCAAACTTTCCATTGACTTTAATTGGTCTGCTTTCAAACTTTTTCAAAGTTCGAAAGTTCAGAAACATAGCGAACTTTATGAAGTTTAGCCATCTCTACTCTTGAGTACCGTATATACTCGAGTATAAGCCGACCCGGTTAGAAGCCGAGGTACCCATTTTTGCCTCCAAATTAGAAAACACTGATTGACTCGAGGGTATCAGTAACCCTAATACCTTTCCACTGTAGATGTTTGGAAACTACAACTCCCAGCATGCTTTAGTTGCTGGGAGTTGTAGTTTCCAACCACCTATAGTAGAAAGGTATGGGGGTTACTGTATGGCATACTGTCCCCCACCCTAATACCCTAATACCTTTCCACTATAGATGTTTGGAAACTACAACTCCCAGCATGCTTTAGTTGCTGGGAGTTGTAGTTTCCAACCACCTATAGTAGAAAGGTATTGGAGGTTACTGTTGGCATACTGTTCCCCCAGCTCACTTACCGTCCTGGTCTTCAGTCTTCATCTCTCGCCGGCTGCCGCTCACTCTGTGCAAGCCTGCAGTTCTCAGTACAGCTTTGCGGCTGCGCGATGACGTCATCCCGCCAGCGTGCGCGATGACATCCGCTCACCCGTGAAGAACTACTGGGAACTGCCGGCCTGACTCGCGGCTGCTTCTGGATTGAAGTAAGTTTACTATTGACTCGAGTATAGCCGAGGCAAGTTTTGGTTGATTTTTAAACCTAAAACCTCGGCTTATACTCGAGTATATACAGTATTAAGTAGCCTGGTTTAATATTTGCTATATTAGCTTGCTAGTGCAGTTAATTTAATGTGCTCCCTCCTCAAAGCACATACTTGTAGTAAATGAACAAAGGTTTACGGGGCCACTATACCAAAATTTTACTTTTTCAAATTTAAATCAATGTTTCAGTTGTGTGGCATATTCTTCTTACCTCTATAATAATAATTATTAATATTCATTTTTTTTCCTATTATTTCAGTAAATGATTGTTTTTTATTTACTTAAGCCTTTGTTTTGTGATTATTTTCTTGGTGATACGAGGGGTAGGCTCACAGGCAGTACAAGTTAGATGGCCTAGGAGAGAAAAAAGTATAAATTCGGCTTATAGGCAGAACCTATAAGCAATTTAGTTAGTTGATTTTGCTTTTAATATATATATATATATATATATATTTTTTTTTTTATATAACTGATTTTACTGTACTGATTTTAGCAGGGCAGTTGTGTTATTAAGGGGCTTGGTTATCCCAGCAGTAGCAGTTTGTCCAGGGCCAGAGCTGAATGTATTCAAGAAGGTCCTGCCCACATTTTGGCATCCTACCTCCAAAAGTTGAAATGCTGGCAGCCGAAAAGATTAAAGGTAATACTCTGCTGCCACTGAAAGTGTTAATGGCAATACAGTGCTGGCACTGAAAGTATCATTAGGAAAGTCTGCTGGCACTGAAAGGTTAATAGTAATACATCTCAGATCTCACCAAATATCCACGTTCTGCCCCACCCCACTACTTTTTCAATGCCACCCAGCTGGATGCTGGGTGCTAATGACACAGCCTTTAACACATGCTACAGAGAAATTGAGACTGGGCAGTCTGGGAAGTGCAGTTCCAAGCCTATAAATTAAGATCCAGAAAAGCTAGAGGAATCTTCCTAGGCTTGTCTGAAAGGTATGAGTGCATTTTTCAAAGCATTTTTTTAATAAAATTGCACACAATAAATACCATAATTACATTTTAAGGGTTCCATAAAAGCAACGTTTGAGAAATGTTGAATCAATACCTTTCAACATCACCATACAATAACTGTTTTCTTTATTGTCAGTTAAACACTGATTAAATGGCTTTAAAACAACTTTGGTAATTCCTTACAAACTTTAATTACCCAAACTTTAAGAAAGTGTGGGAGATTTGGTAAATCATTTTGCTCATTAGAGGAATCTAATACTTTAGTAGCGGTGCAGTAACTCCTTATGAACATATTATACCAATGTTACATATTTTTCACCTATTAAAAAAACATCCCTCCACATTCTAACTATTGAAGAATGCTAGGATTTATGGTTCAAATGCAATTAAAAATGAACTGAAATCTGTTGTATTCAGTTAGATCAACTGGACTTATAGTTCTTGAAGACGTTTCGCTAGTCATCCGACTGGCTTTCTCAATTCAGAATGACTTGTACAAGATACAAGAATCTGTTGGCAATAAATACCCTGGAATGTGTCCCAATCTGCATATAGCAGCAAACTGTAAATGCACCATTGTAAGGTAATGATATATAAGGTAAATGTGCAGGGATCATAACAGCAAATAGTTTATTATAAAATCTTCATATAAACAAATTGAAAATCCATTTTGCTAACAATTCATGAAAGTGCAATAACATTGGAAAATGTTAGTAGCCTACAGCATACTTTAAAACAGAAGTCCCTATGTGCAAGTGATTTCCTATACATGGACATTTAGAAAAAATAATGATGTACGAGCCTGCGCACATAATTTCAAGTTTCAACAAAAAAGCAGATTTTTTTAGTCTGAATCAGTTTCCCTTGTATCCAGAGGCTATAGATGAATGCAGAAAGTCATTTGTTGACAAGCTCTCCATTACTTGCACACCTTAAAATAAATAAGTTCACAAAGCCAATTCAGCTTTTCAGTCCTGCTTGTTAAGGCATTATGCAGAAATGGAAAATATGCAGGTTATAGATTTGTATCTATTCCCATTTAAATCTCCAGTCCTGCAAGGCTGTATAAGTCCCTTTAAATGTTTTCAAAGTACAGACAAATCATGGCAGGATTTTGACTTCTGCTTGAATGCCATTTTTTTGTTGTTCTTGGCGACAATTTTCCCAAAGAATCTCTTGGCTTTTTTCCCAATGCTTTCTCTCCTCTTGCTGCTTGCCATACGCCTAGCATTGTCCTCTTTGCTGTCTTTGCGTAGTCTAATCTGACGTACTATTCCTTCAAAGAGATCCTTCACATTGTGATGCAGAGAAGCAGAGGTCTCGATGAATTTGCAGTCAAACACGACTGCACAGGCTCGACCCTCTAAAACAGGACAAAAAATACTAAATGAACATACAAGGAAAAACCTGGTAAACAAGTTATTTTTCTTAACAGAAGTTCTCCTATTTCATATGGATCAATTATTGAGCCTATTAAAATACAACATTTTGACATAACCACTATATAGAAAGCTCAGGTCTTGAACCAAATACCAGTATATGAAACGACTTTATGTATAGCGCAAGGATACTGAACACACACACGATCAATAGAATGTGTTTGGCGTTACTAATCCACATATCTATGTAGTATATGCAGCCAACTGTATTTTACCATATATATAAAAAACCTCTCCAAACAAGCACTACATAAAACGTTGATGGGGCTATGAACAGAGAGCTGTTATCGGCTTTAAGACATGAGTAACAGCATTTGTGGCGATGGGGAACGATGATGGCTCTCGGTTCATAGCCCTATTGATATTAGGATACTGCAATATCCACTTTGTGAGCAGCATCAACCCATCATGCCCCATTATCCTAATAAAGTGAATATATAGGACCAGGGGGCATAACGGTTTAACAATTTAGTGAATCATGTACTCTATAGAGAATGTGTAATATGAGATTAGTAAAGGGCTGTCCACCCCCAAAACTATAATCCCCCCAACTACTGGCCCCACCATGTAGTGTAGTTTAATCATTACCTCACATCCAGCTCCATCTGGTTCTCCTGTAGTCCCCCCCCCAAAGTCCCAAAAACTGCCCACCAGGAGGCTAGCAGGTCCATATAGGACACTGCCTGCTAGCTGGCCTCAGGTAGATTTTTGCCATGCGTACTGCAGCCCTTCTCCCCCTCCCTCCCCCTCCTCTCCCTCCCTCTCCCTCCCGTTCTACTATCCCTCCCCCTACCATAAAACCCTTCAGTGCAGTATTCCCCCATGTCTCCCAGCCACAACCGCATATTTTTTATTTTAGAAAGCTCCCCAAACTCTACTTACCTCTCCTCTTTCCTCCGGCGAAGTGAGCTGCCGGCAGCCGCGTCTGTGATTGGCTGCTGCTCAGCCAATCACAGACGCGGCTGCCGGTCCCGCCCCTCTGCTTGCATTTCCTTGCAAGCAGAGGGCGGGAGCGCGGCGGAGGAAAGAGGGGAGGTAAGTAGAGTTTGGGGGGCTTTCTAAAAAAAAAAATATAGGGTTGGGGCTGGAGCCCAGGGGGATCTTATATTAAAAGTTCAATTTTACTGTGGACATACCCTTTAAATGTTACTGCTCTTACCTTCTACCGAGACTTCACGTGATCTGACTAAATCACTTTTGTTTCCAACCAGAATAATGGGAATATCTTCAGACTGCCTTGCTCTTCTCAGTTGTATTCTAAGCTCAGAAGCTTTTTCAAAACTTGCTTTGTCTGTAACTGAATAAACAATGACGTAGGCATCCCCCATCTTCATGCACTGGTTATGCAGCCAGTGATTGTCATCCTGAAATAGAACACTGTCCAGTTATTTTTCCATTATTGATCAATGGTGTACTACATTAGGTTTGTTTAATTGCTTGTGCTTTGGAAAACTGTTAGTGACCTTGCAGATCTCTAGACTTTGCAGGTCTAAGATAAACAACAGTTGAAACCCCATTACTCCTATTCTAGAACTTTTACAACACAGATAGTGTTTAGGTTGCCTAAAGGACATATACGGTATACCATATTTTTTGTTGATCTCTCCCCTACTTCTTTATATATCTAATATGAAGTATCTTACATTTCAACTGTCATTCAAGTGCCTTGTTATTATCTGCTGTGTGCAGTTTTGCTGTAAGTGGAATTGTGACAGTTGGTACAAATGTAATACATGGTGGGAAAATCCCTCAATTAGCGTTGGCTCATAGTAATTACTGGGCATGCTTGACTTTACAGAAAGTCATGTCAGGATTGAGGAAGGGTGGAAGGGGGGATACTTAACCTGAGCAAAACAAGTACTGGATTTAGGGCATGCAGCCACACTCCCACCATAGGGTATGTGCTACTTATTTATGTATTTATTTATATTTCTTTCAGTACATTTCTCCTTAAAATGTACTTATCTAAATAACAAAACTATGCGTAACTGGATTATCGACATCTGCTAAACTACTAAACTAGATTATGTACGATGGTATACAAATCATTTTTGAGAAAAAAATACTGCAATTAGAATAACATACCTGCTCCCAGATATCAAAGACTAAAAGGGAAGCTTCCTCTCCATCCACCACAATAGATCTGTCATATGTATTTCCTATGGGAAATAAGTGGTATTTTTAGTCCCAAAGTTTGTAGAAACTGCAAGTTAATTAATATAATTTTGCCTTCTTTCCTTTTCATTCTTTCTTTCTATTGCTTTTATCATGTAATTATACATATATTATCCTCAGAAATATATCCTCACCTGCTTCTTCTACATCATGTAAATCCTCCACGCCCCCAAAGATCCTAGCCAGGCTGGATTTTCCCACACCATGTTCTCCAAGCAAGATGACTTTAAACACCTGATCCTCTGAGTCACTGCCAGATGAGATAACAGAGTCAGAGAAGGCTGAGGCCCAACTCTCTCTGTGCTCGTCAGATGGATTGTATGAGGGACAGCGAACCAAGCTTGATAGCTGAGCTGCAGGAGTTTTTCCATGTAGTTCCTTATCATCCACTGGCATGCTTCTCCTGTGCAGTTGCTGATGCACAGAGAATGGCATGCTGCCTCTTCTTTTTTCCAGGCTCTTGAATCGGTCACTACGGTTAAGGGTCATTTCTAAAAGTGCAGGAGAAACAAAACAGACATTTACAAGTCATTAGCAGGTATTCTGCTGAAAAATAGCTAATGTAGTAAGAAAGTTATACATAGAACCTTTGCATTATATACCATTATCAATTATTACAAAGAAAGGGAAATATTAGAGATATTTTGAGAAGGGAACAAGAGACAGTTCACATAATTTTAATTTGATTAACATTTTAGTCCTTAATGTTCAAATCTTTAGCTTCAATATCATATAAGCTAATTAAGGAGTATATTGTTTGCTTCTCTTCTGAATAAAATTAAAGAAATATTAACCTAGAGCCAAAGATGTTGTAGTACTACAACTCTCAACAGTAACTGGCATTCACAAAGAAAATGAAATACTTTGCAGCACCTTGCATCAGATAATTTGACAGATGACATTGCAGGCTGTTTTTAGAAATAAGAATAGTTTTCTGATAAAGATGTTTTGTAATGCTATGATGTCATTGTTTAATAAAACAATTTTTCATTGATTCTCATTGTGATGAATTGTCAATATGTTCCCATTGGAATTCTGCCCCAGGCATTGCTTAGTATTAGCCATGGAGGATAATAAACAGTTCAGTGTACTTTACCATAAGTTCCTACAATAACATGAGAAATTAGGTTTTTGGTGCATTTATCTAGTGCTGGGTATTTTATTTAATTTATTTAGATCCAGGAAAAACAATGGGATTGCATGAACAGGGAGACATGAGTACAGCAGTGTGAATAAAGTCACATTATTAGGATTAGAGGCTAAATGGCATTTCTTTAGAAAAACACATGACCTTGCAGAAAGCGTGTGGTCAGAAATGTGCATAGACATACATCCAATGGGAAAGGGCCCTAAAATGTATCATCATATTGCATGAGTTTAATTACATGCAAATAGCAGTGCATTGTGTCCCTATAACATTACTCCAGTTATCTCCCGAAAACCAATATAATGAATGAGTCTAAAATAAGGAAATAAACATAGCAGAATCAGCACTTACTTTATGTCAGTATCCAGGTATTAGAGGATCCTTCAGAATGGCTCTGGCAATATTAATAGCAGCTGCTCCTCTTCTAACCCTTTTATCTCTAATTAGTAGAACTTCCCTTCTGTTCACTGTACTCTGATCCTTTCCTTTTATATGCGCTTCAGTCTGGCACCCCCGTGTGTCTTCATCTACAGATCAGCCAATGGGAGTCCTAGGTCCTCCCTACTACCATATCTGTACAGACTGTGACATCACATCGCTTAGTCAGTGTCCCCTGTCCCCTGCATATGCACCTGTACTGATGTAGAGACCGTTAACATCTTAGTTACTGCACATTTTCTTTTCCTGTGCTGAAGCATAGCCATGGACAGCAAATGGTTAATGCCTTCCACTGTGTGAATGCCAGGACTGTGAAAGAGCTTAAAACTATCCCGCCCCCTCTCTAATGTCTTCATTGTGAGTGTTCCAAGTGAGAGCAAAAAAAAATAGGAGGGGAGGAAGGTTGCCCACTGCTGTGCTCCAGCACAGGAAAGAAAATTCTCATAAGCTTGATCAAATTAACCTTTTTCCTGTGTTAGAGCTAGGTTTTTTTTCTGCGTTTGCGCATGCGATTTGTTCCGAACATAGGAATTGTGCAGTGCACCAAAAACGTGCGTTTTCGGATGCAATGCCATTGCACATCTGTTTGCGAGACGCAATTGCATGCGATCGGAAACTTTAAGCGCAATCACAAGCAATTTCATATCTCAAGAGGAGAAATCACATGCACTAATACACCTTGATGGCCATGCCCTAAGGCAGTAGGCAACCAAGGTTTATGGAAAAGCTTGTAAACCAAAAATGATAAGACACACAATGTATTTACTGGTTCTAGGTTCAAGCAAATAAAAGGTTAGAGGACCAATTTCGGTTTGAAGAGAGTGCTGACTTGACCAATCCCCTTTACCCTTGGGGTCACATGCAAAACTGAAAATGTTTCATTGCAACCCACACATATTGTGTCACAATGTTTAAGGAGGTATGTTCCCCCTTCCTTAGGTTATGAGGTTATAACTAGGAATCACTGGGGACCCCAGCAAAACTATCATGGGGCCCCTATCCCTGCTTCATCAAGTGGTTTTCTGGGAGGAGGCTATATCTGTCATAGGAAAAATAAGAAGACAGGGGGCCCCTGCACCCCTGGCAGTTACGCCCCTGGTTATAAAGACTTTGGAGTGTGACTACCTTGGTTATGTAACTTGACATAACATCCAGTTTATAATATTTCAAGAATATATAGAATAAAGGCCAAAAGGTTGCCCTGCAATGAGCTGCCATTGATATGTCTGCTGCAATAGACCATGATGCTGAAAGTGGTATCCATATTTTGTGAATCAGATGGCATTGGCATATTCCACGGTTTTAAATTATCAATAGTGATAAATATTTTATGACTGTGACATTATCTTAACAACCATGGAGCAGCGCTAAAAGGTAAAATGTTGATCTTTTATAAATACTGCTTTATGTATCCCTAGAAATGTTTTAAAAATGGAACATCATCAAGGCAGGCATACCAGCATATTCCTGAGAACCTGAGATTTAAAAGGGTACGGTCAGACACCTTGATAACTGTTGTCTTTTGTAGTCTTTGTGAATTTATACTATTCATACATGGGCTGCCTGGGGCAATAGTTTGGTTGATAGGGTCGAAACATCAAAATTTTGACTGGATTAGACATGTTGAAAATTTTTACTACCTCATGTTGTCTTCATTAGGCCATGTGATCTGTCTTGCCAAGTGTCAGTGGACAGATTGTAGAAAGCCTAATGCTGGCCATACATATTTTATTTGCACATATTTGACATTAGTTTGTCTAATCCAATGATGCCCTTCCTGCATATTTCTAGTCTAGGGATTTGGTGAATTGGGGATAGGGCTACACCTGCCCCCCAGCACTGTGGCCCCCATTGTGCCTCAGGTTGGGCACCCCTGGTCCAATATATCTAATGTGTTTAAGTATATTTTTGACCTGTAAATTCTCACTTTTCTATGTTCCTGTCTGACCCATTCAGAGTTGATTGCAAAGAAGAACAGTTCAGGTGGTTCTTCAGATGGTGAGTGAACATCAGAAGGTGAGTATGTAGTGTATATAGTGTATGTAGTGTATGTAGTGTATGTAGTGTAACCGGCTGTACAGTTAACTGATCTTATAGAATCCAAAAGATTAGGTAGGATAAGGACCACCCAAGGAGCAGTAATTATCTTTGCTCCAGCACCTGAGTTAACCCAAAACTATAGGTCATAAGTGGTTAAGATTTAAAAGGGTCTTTACAGCATATGGATTTGTCAATGGGAGCCCTAGATAAGCTCAACCACCTCTGTACAGACTGTGGCATTGCATTTCTGAGTCACTATAGAATAGGATTTCAGGATATGATCATCTGCCATTTTGCCAACCCACAGCAGCTGTCACACATATTTGCAGAATTTGTAAATACTGTAAACCTAGCAGTAATCAAACACCACCCCATTTTATTACAGTGACCGTAATGTTTATTTTATGCAGCCATTAAACAGGTTAGTCATGAATTACTTTATTTAACCACTGATAAATCAGCTTCTGTAGATGTCCTAAATGTTTAACAAATTGTCAGATGAACTGCACTGTCTGTAGTATGAATCAGTCAGACATTGATCTCCACATCATGTGATATAGTTATGGGATCACACACACATAATCAACATTATTTACAAGCCAAAAAACTCTGTATAGTGCTCACTGTGCTGAAATAAACACTGTACCCAAGGCAAGGGAGCTTATCATTTTGCATGTTATGCAAGATGCAGATGGTGTTATCACCAGTCACACACACACACACGAACACTAAGGTGCAGCTTACCTTCCATTTTCACACCATGCAATAAGGGGGAATAAGGGAATATTGCATTGCAGGAAAACAGAAGGTAAACACTGCCCAGACAAATATATTACATCACCCTTAAATCTCACTAGTATATTCAAACTGGCTTTTAGCATGTTCGTTTTACAATAATATATAGCCAATTTTGCAACCAATTGTTAATTTATTTATTTAAAATATATTGATTAATTTGCCTTTCCCTTAATTCAAAAATCTTTCCCTTAATTCAAAAATATTTTGGTTGCATGGTGTAATTCACTATCATACACTAGGGCAGGGATAGGCAACCAGTAGCTCTCCAGGGGTTTGAAAAATACAACTCCCAGCATCAGGACCAGCCTTAATGCCTTAATCATGGGCATATGAACTGGGGATTGTATGATCTTTGGTCCCTGTATGGGCGATCGGTCGACAATCGAACTTTTTCTTTTTTCAGGTTGAAAAAATATGATCATATGAACACATTATTGTACCAATGGGTAAATGGTACAGTCCTTACGCCCCCATCAATGGAAACAAACAATTTAATACACATTCAGGGAGATTCAATAAAAGTTCTTATTGTTAAAAATTGTGCTAATTTTCCCCCAACCAATCAGATATTATTTAACATTTGAAAGTTAACATCTGATTGGTTGGGGCAAAATTAGCATCATTTTTAACTATAAGAAATTCTATGAAATAACCCAGAATGTTTCTAAACAAAATAATAACGGACCATCTGATTGGCAGTATAGTCATACTCAGAATCAGCCATTAAAGGGAGGGTGTCTGGTGTTGTGTTGGATTGGTCACTAGGGAGCCATGTCTATTTGGCAGTTGCAGTGAGACTAAAAGAAGAAAATAAAAGGAGAACTGCATTTTTGTAAAGGACCCAGACGGCCTGCCCTCAGAGATTTTGCTTTGTGCAGGCGCAGTCGAACAGCCCAAAGAGCCAGGGAATTATGAGAGATATTTAGTTTGTTTCATACATCTAGATAGCTATCGGTTGCATAACCCTGCACTAGGTTCAGTGTCGGAATGAGCTTTGAGAGCACTCTAGGGGGGAGATTCAATATGCCCCTTTTCCGTCTAAAACCCACGTTAACCCGAAAAAAACGAGGGAAGTTTTGCGCTACGAGGTAGCGCAAAACTTAACGGTAAAGGATGTGGAGCGTTAAGTTCGCCCGATCCCGCGATGCAATAACTGACGTAATCCCGTTTACGTCAGTTATTGTATCGCGGGATCGGGCTAAGGTAAGTAACGCGGCTCTCACTTATTGAATCTCCCCGTAGGAATATTCATTTAAGTGAGCCTCCAAAATTATTTTAATCTGTTAATGCTACCTTACAAATGAAAAATGATACTGCCATCAGACAAAAAGCCCTATAAAAAGACCACTGGTTTTAACGCATTAAATCAAAATGTTTGTCATTAGAGTATGCCTGTAATTCCCTGTAGGCACCCAGCAATGTCATCTAGTAGGTAGAGCTTATAGGACTGAAAACAAAGAGACCTTTCATTTGAGAATAAAGCGTGTTTAACAAATGTAAGATCAATCCCTATAAAGTCGTCCTCTGCTTCTGTTGAGTATTATACATGCCTCCCAACATCATAAAGGCACAGAATTTGGGTTCTGCTATACATGCCCTGCCCTGGACCAACCAACAATGAGTATGTCCTCTTATATGGTTCAAATGCCATAGAACAAGCAACTAAGGCACCTAGAAGTTAAGTACCACCTGAACCCACATGCATAAAGCTTAAGAATCATTCATTTAAAGAAGAAGCACTCCCTGTTTTTATGCTTTACCTTTCCAGCTTTCATTTGTGTGGAATAGTCAGGGGCATTTTCATGGCCTTTACGATTTTCCCAACAAAAGAAGCATGATGGGGATTATCTCAGAAAACAAATCCTTGTAAAAAGTGCCTTGCAGATTTTGTCCATTCTATGAATATAAACCCACACAGTAAATGTATCTGTATCCAAGTCAGTACCTGATTATTTCTTGTCTGATTGGGCACAATAACTAGAGTGTATACTCCCTGATTGCAATAGCTTAACTGGAGTGTCTTGTGTTTCATGTAACTTGATGTTGTAAAAAACAATTCATTGCTAAAATATTCCAACTTGCTGGTAACATTATCCTATTAGAGTCTGCTTGAAATGTTGGCGTGAGCTCATTTTATTGTAACACAATACTACATGGTTTCATAAACACAACTGAACCTGCAGTGGATAGTGAACTGAGAAAGTTTCCTTTATAATTAAGGAAGCAGTTTAAAGACCAACATAGGGATTCAATAAAAGTTCTTATAGTTAAAAATGGTGCTAATTTTGCCCCAACCAATCAGATGTTAGCTTTCAAATGTTAAATAACATCTAATTTCCAATGTATCTGCCAAGCAACAGTAAACAATAGAATCTTTACAAAGAGCATTAGTCATTGGAGTATTGGTTTGAAGCATGCACAGAGCTGATGTGTGGGACCTTGAGTTCCATCACAATTATAAGTATCTCTGAGTGCAAAGTAATGTCGTTTTCAGGTAAATCAAAGCAGTGAGTTCATAATACGGTTCTAATGCTGATAATCGTACTGAAAGGCACAGCAGCACAACACAACCAGGTTCAATTTGAAACCAGGACTCTTGTCTTATCCTGTATCTGATACTAGGTAGCAGACTACAAGCGTACCTTAAAGTGAAAGTTCTGTGGGGGAAAAACATTTTTTTCTTTTAAAATTCTGCATGTTCTTTATTTTTCGAAAATGATTTCATTTCATATCTTTTGTTATGCCCGGCTGAAGTCAGTAACGATCTGCCACTTTAGGTTTTGCAGATCATTTTTTCCCAGCATGCACATTTCCTTGGAATATTCTTAATAGTCATTTTGGCAGTTTTGTTGTCCGAACATGCTCTTATTGTTAAAGAACAACTGAATCAACCGAGCAGCTGAGTCAAGGGCAAAACATCACACTATTAGGGTCTTGCATAAATGAAGAAATACTTTATTAACACACATAAATATCATTAGATTGGCAGAGTTAAGCTAGGTACACACCTGCTAGGAAAGCAGAATGAGGATATTCTATGTTTTTTGAAAGCATATGTATTGTACTGATCTTTAAAAGAGAACTAAACCCAAATTTTTACACCCAAGAATCTGAACATATCCCCTCTAAAAACACCAATAAACTGTAAAATAGCAATACAGTAAGTGGCATTAAAGTAAATGTTACCACCTGAAGAGCTGGATGAAATAACTGGCCACACCCTTGATACCAGTCACGTGCTCTCTTGCCTATTCTGTCCTGTAAAAGGATTGGCTAGAGGCTACTAGTGGGTGTGACCAACTGTAACAAGTTCCTGCAGTATCTTTGGACTGGGCATGTGTAAAGAACATAATGGTCAGTGACGACACTGTGCGATAATGGAACACTGGGGAAAAAAACACAAACCTCGTGTTAGAAAGATGTTAAAATGAGAGTTGAGACACTGATTACTGCTTTTATAACAAGGAGATCTGCCTTCTAATTCACTGTTGTCTTTTAAAGCAGAGCCATCAGTAGAGGGGCCTGCACATACACTAGTTTATACACTAAAGCCCATTCAATGTTCGAATCAGCTTTAATGTCTAACACTGGAGTGGTTCTTACCGGTGACGTTCCTGTTACATTCAATGGCAGGATTATGCCTGTAATGTCAGACATAATGTTATCAGCCGGTTTTCCAGAATGTCATGGAAAGGTCTGCGTGTAAGCACTAGTGAATGGGTACCTTAAAGGATAACTATCGCATGTATGAAGTTTATTTAAAAAAACAATTAAACTGAAAAGTACATGGGATAGGGATATAGGATTAGTAATTCCTACCTCCCAATATTGTTTCTGTGAGGAGCACCAGCCCAAAGAAAACTGTTTCTGCCAGTCTTCCTCCTGGCTTCTGCACCATCTTTAATAAAGGAATAGTCCAGGACTAACCTGGCAAATGAAAACTGCAGGTGCTCTAGCTCCTCAACAAAACAATATTGGGAGGTAGGAATAATCAATCCTACATCCCTGACCCAGATACTTTCCATTTTTAAAAAGTTAATTTTAAGAGTATAGATATCCTTTAATTATATGTTACGACAGTTACACAGTTCTGAAGGTTGCAAAAAAATATCTAGTCCACTTAGTACAACCTTTTAGCCTACCGATGATCTAATAGTTGTCTAATAGTTGATCAAGTAGAAGGCATCCCTGAATCAGCAAGAACTTTGTGATACAAGTAACTTTCAATGTTTTTTAATTTTAGAAACTTATCCAGCCCTCTCTTGAAACTATCCAATAATACCCCATGCAATTACTGCTCCTCTAGTGTAAAAAGCCCCAACCTTTCCAATCTGTCTAGTTATGCTGGTGCTCGTTCACACTAGAGAGCATTTTGATGTGCACATAGGAGTGAAGCTGTGATGCAGTAACTTGGATTTAATGCACTGTATGCAGCAATTTTGTGTGGTGCCACTATACCAAATCCTATAAGGAAAGGCACACCGGTAATAAATATAAAGGCCTGTGTACCCTATAGTAGGTGGTGCTAGGGATAACCAATCATCTACAATGTATTAAAGGGGAAGAAACACCCAGATCCCAAGAAAGCACTCAAAACACTTGAAGCCCAAAATAGAAGAGGTTTCCCAATCTCACAGAGCTCTTGAACAATCTAAAATATATAATAAAGACATCATATCATGCACAGAAAATACTTTATTATCAAAATTTATGGAATAAATTTATGGAATAAAACAATCAGGCGTCCCCGATTACAAAAGGTTCCAGACCAGTGGTCCAAGAGGGCAAAGAATGGAGTTCTGGAATTGCTGCTGGATAAATCCCAAATATAAGGTGCCTAACACAATCAGGTTTATTCAATAAAAGTTCTTATCGTTTAAATGGTGCTAATTTTGTCCCAACCAATCAGATGTTAGCTTTCAAATGTTAAATTATTTTCTGATTGGTTGGGGCAAAATTAGCACCATTTTAAAAGATAAGAACTTTTATTGAATCTCCCTGAATGTTGTTCCCAATGATATTCTTATGTCAATAGAACAGTGTGGGTGCAGAGCCCATAAGGGATAGCTTCAAAATAAATGTAAGCTCGGAAAACTGGGACTTGGAAAATCTGTTGTATTCAATTGGATCAACTGGACTTGAATTGTAGTTCTTGAAGACGTTTCGCTAGTCATCCGACTGGCTTTCTTAATTCAGAATACTTGTACAAGAATCTGTGGCAATTATATACAAGTCATTCTGAATTGAGAAAGCCATCGGATGACTGCGAAACGTCTTCATGAACTACATTTCAAGTCCAGTTGATCCAATTGAATACAACATATTACCATACCTGGATGAATGATAACCTTCACAAGGGACTTGGAAAAGCTCTGGATACTGAGTGCAATACAACTATTATGGTGAGTATGGCATGTGTCACAGAACGTGAGTGCCATTTTCATCCCATTGGTAATATTTATGATTGCAGCAGTAATTTTGAATTTATCCCACCTCAATAGCAGTGTCAATCAGTATGGCAACTCCCACATGGTCCAATTGTCAGGTAGTCAAAGGTTTAACCAAACCTCTGCCTGAATTTTCTTTTATTTGTTCTCCCCAGCAGGGTTCTGAGATTCAAAAGGCAACAGGTGTGAAATTTAACTGAAGCCAGTAGCAAAAGCCAGTCTTTCTGGCACGGAAGCACAGAAGCAGCAGGAGGTCTGCTGCTTAAAACAAAGCTAAAACCAAATGTAATTTTAAAGCCAATTCATATTTTATAATTATTCAGAGAAAGGAATTATGTCGTATTACCCAAAATAATGTCAGCTGATGCTGAAATCAAAACTTATCTGCCCATACCTTCTATCAGATGATATCCAAAAGGGACCTTGAGATACTATACTTCTTAGTCATACAAACTCATATGTATATCATGTTTGGTATCTTCGGACTCTATATAAAATCAGTGGATCACAAAACTGTTAATATTTCTTATGTAAAATGCACGGTACTCTCAATATAGACTAGAGAAAAAGAAAACATGCAATATTTACTTTTTCATTTAAACCATTGGGTTCTACTGTACCCAACTGAGAAATCTACTTCCCTTCTATTTGGAGTAGACGCTTTTATATTCCCACCTCTGGGACCCAACTGAATACCCATATATGAGAACATAACTTTATTTGACTTGTGGGTTAACCAAATACTACATTCTAGAACATTAATTTATGTTGTTCTTACACGTACACCTTTTGTGCAAGTACACGCTTTGTTTGGCCCACATACTTGTATCCACATCTGCATTTCAACATGTGATCAAGTCATGTACTTTACATCTTTTGCCACTCTAAAGAAAGTATCTGTTTCCTTCATATATTTACAAATCTAACATTTATTACATTCCCTGTTTCCTCTACTTGGTTCAACTCCTAACCACATACTCTAAAGGGTCGGCAATCGCAATCGCATGGGTGTACGAAACTTTGGGTTTAAATAGGCTGGGGGAAACCAAATCTTTCTTTGCCCGTCCAGCGGTTATATAAGATTTATCTCCTACTACATTTGGTAACTCAGCATCTTCTCTTAACAAGTACCAATGTCTTTTATATGCCACCATATGTGAGTTTTTTTATCCCTTTAATAGCCTTTCATCACATCGTTTTTGGAATATCCCCTTGCCTGGAATCCTATATACTAAAAGAGAAGAAGACAAGGCCCGTAACGGTAAGGAGAGAGATGCCGGGGGGTGGGTGGAAGAGAGAGATGCTGGGGGGAGGAGGAGAGTGACGCTGGGGTGTGTGTGTAATGCTATTTCAAACCATGTATTTTTGTTTGAAAATAGCTTTTATAAGCAATTGTTAGGTACGGCGTTGGGCAGTTCATGTGCCCCTACTTACGCCTACCTTCATCTGGGTATGTGGGAAAAAGATGTAGTATCCCACATTGTGGACAAAATGGGAGTGGGCAACTGCCTCTCCATGTGGGTGATATACGTGGATGAAGTGTTGAACCTGTGCAGTGGCAGTGCCCCCCCCCCCCCAACTCTCAACTTTCACTGAAGGACTCAATACCAACTTAAATAAACTAATACCAACTTAAATTAAGTTAAGTTGACATATGAGTATAACGTGCAGTCTGTATACTTCCTAGGTTTAATGGGCAACTGGTAACAGAGAATATAGAAAAGAAACTGCTGTAAAATCCTTATTGGAAGCCTCTAGAAATCACCCCAAGGACTAGATACAGGGAATCCTAGTAGGGCAATTTCTGCATGCTCGTAGAAATTGTTTCATGAACATGCAAATTTTTAATAGCCCAGCAAACCCCCAATTCTTTTTAAAAATCTGCCACCCCCGGCAGATTTCTCATAAGAGTCCAGAGTTACTAAGTATGTGGTCAATGTATTGGTTGGCATGCTCAGTTACACTGCCAATACTAGACACAATTGATCTTGGGGATGTATGGTTGCAACTTTTATGTATCTTAGGAATTAAATATAAAATTGGTATGATTGGATTTTCCCCATTTGCTAATCAATCAATCTCTGAAGCCTTCCATGACTAATTCAGGGAGGTTTTTCTGAATTTTCAAAACAGGTACAGTGGAACCCAATGGTTTGAATAAAAATGTAAATTATAATGTATAATAAGTAGCAGTAGAATGAAGTAAAGTGAAGGGTTACCTTGTCTTGCATCTTTTGATTGAAAGCTAGATACAATATTGTCATCTGAAAAAAATTGTCTCTATAGTGAGTATCTTTTCCTTGGTATAGAAGATTTGAAATATCGGAGCAGTCATACTTAACAAAAAGTGAATAGAAAATAACAAGTTATGTTAGAATTGGAATTGTAACACTGAATTGAGCATCTTTCATGTATTTTCACATATAGTTACATTGCCATTTTAAATTTTCCTTTTAAAAGAAGGTGAACACGAAATATCGCAAGATTTGTTGAAACGCACATCAGTTTATCACGACCAGCATGTTTGGAAGATTTTAGTGCTGTTCCTTCCAATTTATGTAGTTAGATGTAGATCACATTATCCTGGTTAAGATTGTCACTGGGTGCGGGTCGAGTATCCCGTGAGGTCATAGTTCATAGCGTGGGGCTATTGGCGTGGGGGCCCTAGATAATACACCCCATACTCACCATAGTTGTATTGTACCCAGTGTTAAGTCCAGGTTTCCCATGCTTTTGCCAGCCCCCAGGGCCATTTTTAGGCATAGGCCACATAGGCAAAGAGCTTGAAGAATGCCCAGTGTAAACTAGTGAACCAGCCAGGGAACCCAGTGTTCTCCCTAGCATCTCCCTGTCAGCTTTTACTTTCAGTTTCAGATCTGCTCTCTGATGTAATTTGTAGTGAGTAGAAACCCTGAACTCTACACACTCTATTTAGCAACAAATGTTGCAAATGAACTGAAGGTAAAGAAAGGAGGGGGGGGGGGGAGGATGAGCTCAGCTAAAAAAACTGAGGGGAACAGTTCTAAAATGCCAGGTAAAAGCTGCTGCAGCCTTTATAACTGTGGCCCCTGTGACTAGCAGCCACGAGATCCCTAGAACTTAGAGTAGGTGAGGAGGGAACAATTCAATGTAGGAAACATGGAAAGCAGCTACATACTGTATATCATGTCAATGCTGGCAGCTGGAAGGGTTAAAGGTAATACTCTTCTGGCACTAAAAGTGTTAATGGCAATACTCTGGGAAAGTGCTGGCACTGAAAGTGTTAATGGCAATACTCTGGAAAAGTGCTGGCATTTAAAGTATTAATAGGAAAGGCTGTTGGCACTGAAGGTTTAGTGGTAATACTCTGCTGACACTAGTGTTGACAGATCTTGGGCACTCCTAAATGGGAGGGGGTGGGCCCTAGCATCACAGTGGGTGTCCCTGGCCGTGGCAAAGTCGGGGTTAGGGATGGGGCTGTGCTCGGAGGTGGAGTTTGGATATTAACTGGGTGGGGAGTGGGCGTAACTGCGCAGGGCTGTCAGGGCTGGTCTCTGGATGGGATTTCAGGTCTGACTGAGGGACTCAGAATTTTGTCCCTGCAGTCAGGGCAATCTTGTCCAAATAGGGACACCTGGCAACACTGGCTGGCACTGAAAGTGTTAATGGCAATAATCTTGGGAAGACTGCTGGCACTGAAGGGTTAATGCCAATACTCCAGAAAAGTGCTGGAAAGTCTGCTGGCACTCAAAGAGTTAAACATCTCAGATCTCACCAGATTTCCTTGTTCTGCCGTACCCAGCTACTTTTTGAATGCCACCTAGCTGGAAATTTTTGGGGGAGAACACTGGCACCACATACCACACATCCACTGAAACCTGTCCTGTCCTTCCAATCGGTATTTCATTGGTGGCCAGTGACACTGCATTCACACAAACATATGTATACATTCCCACCTGCTCCACCTGGTACAGCATGCACCTCTTACCAACTACTAAATTGGTCCCACTACACAGTGTCAGAAGGAATTGAGTGGGCTCAATTCCTATGGGCTCTGGCACACACACTATTCTATCGACATAAGAATATCATTTAGAACCACATTGTGTTTAGGCACCGTATATTTGGGATTTATCAGGTATCGATTCCAGCACTCCATGCCTTTTACCCTCTGGAACTTTTTATTTTTATTATTTTTAGTATTTATATAGCACCAACATCTTTGCTTTAAAGCAAAAGTGCTTTACAATTACATGTACGCATTCACATCAGGCCCTGCCCCGAAAAGCTTACAATCTAAGCATATTTATTCGACACATACAACCTATCAGTATGTCTTTGTGGGGGAAATTGGAGTGCCTGGAGGAAACCTATGCAAGCACGGGAGAACATACAAACTCCTTGCAGATGTGTCCAAGGGTGGAATCCAACTCAGGACTTCAGCAATGCAAGGCTAACCACTGAGCCACCGTGCTACCCATGATACATTTTGAGATCGGGGATGTCCGGTTTTATTCCTATGTATATTTCAATAATAAAGTATTTTCTGTGCATGATATGATGACTTCATGATATGTTTTAGATTGTTCAAGAGCTCCTTAAGATTGGGAAACCTCTTTTATTTTTTTATTCAAGTGTTTTGAGTGCTTTCTTGGGATCTGGGTGTTTCTTCCCCTATAATGTATTGTAGTTTTGTGCGGTACCAGATAGCGGTGTCCATTGATTTCAAGTGCAATGTTCCCATGCATTACGAATGTCTAGTGTGTATGCTCCCTAATCTGTTAAGATGTGCTGTAGTTATGCCTGGTGAGAAGCTAGCTACATACTACTAAATTATACCATCTGGGAGGTGGGACAGTGGGTGGGAACCTTGCAACATCATTCTGACACTAGCAGGAGGTTTACAAAGATTCTGCCCCTTTGCATTATTACCTTGTGTAAAAACATTATCTAAAGGTATGTGAGTTTTACATATCTAATGTAGCAAATGCTTATATACGCACAGGCTTAAAATGAGTTATTAAATCTGCAGAATGTGCTGCCCCAGAAATTTGTAAATAATTTTGTTGTTTTTAGCATGTTACCGGTAGTCATAATTTCATTTCATGTGCCCACTACTCATCGCTGAATAATGGAATGGTCTAAAGGTCAGTACATTAACCAGTATGCTTATCTAGTCAGAGAAAGTTGCTGATGTGCCTTGCTGGTCAAGGTTATGAGGGTGTAGATGAAATTCCTCCAGTAGGCAGAATGAAAAATAAGATTTAATTGGTTTCTGTAGGCCAATGCCAGTCTGACAGCGTCAACTCCTCTTTTTCCTCCAGATCAGATAATACAGTTTCCTTTTTTAGCTGCTTGAGGATTGTGGGTACGCATTAGAGTACAGTTGGTACTTGAAAATAAACCGTTTTCTGCTTTATTGATTGATCCTAAGCTATATATAGCAGAGGGTGGGGGTTTCCATGCCTCTAGAGTCCTACAGAGCCAGGAAAATTAACTCTCACAGGTATTGAGTATCTAGGAAGGAGATGTTGGTGTATGTAGCATACATTTAGGGAAATGCAAAAATGCAAAGCAGCGTTAAAGGGACACTAAATCCACTTTTCTAAGTACATTGCATCTGAATCTTTTATTCACAGGGAGGTGAGAACACACATTCCCACTTCCCTGAAAATAATAGAACGCCCCGGGAACACTGCGGCACTTACCTTACCGATGCTCCACTTCTCAGCTGACAGGCACCCTGTCCCTATCTTTTGTATTGGCATGCATGTGCCAAAGATAGGCGCTTAGTCAGGACAGCATGCCTGACAGCTGAGAAGAAGATGAGCGGAGCACCGGTAAAGTAAGTGTTGCAGTTTTCCCTGGGCATTCTATTATTCACAGGTGGGAATAAGAGTTCTCACCTCCTTATAGAAGTATAAAAAATCTGTTTAGTGTCCCTTTAACTACCTGCTCACTATCTCGCAATGTAGTAATCACTTTGCAGTATTTACTGCATCACGAGATCACGGACTGGTAAAGCTGGGTACACACGATGAGATATTTCGGTCCGATCGACCGATAGTTCAGTGTATCGGTCGATCGGACCGAAATTATCGCATCCGAATGTAGCCATGTCCGACCGATCGTTCGTCCGAATCGGACGAAAGGACGATCGGACATGGTGGAAAACCTTGTCCGATCGTGCGGTCCTATATGGACCGCACGATCGGTCGCGGTAACTGTCGGACGCAGCCGCTTTTGCCGCAACAGACAGTCCTTCCTCCTGGCCGACCAGTCGAAAGTATCGAACGGCCGGCCAGGAGGAAAAATCGCTAGGTGTGCACCTAGCTTTAGGAGCACAAAATCAAAACTATATAAAGAGTGTGCGCTACTTCATAGTTCACTCATATACAAGTGCATAAACAATTATTTCTTTCTTAATAGCAGGGGTGGTTTGGGTGCAAATGCTCCGAACCCTTCGCTCTCTATATAATCCAATTCAAAACACTATAGCTTTTGCGTTGTGTCTGCTTACCCCAGGAACTGTATGGGCGGGTGTTGAAACACTAAGATAATTGCTAGATAAATACTACATCAACAAATGTTTTGCATCTACCAGATGGGACAAAAGGACCATCAACCTTCACGCTCCTTAATCAAAGGCCTATGATTTAGGACCGGGAAGCATCCGAAACGCTTAAGGCGTGCTACAATTGAAACTTATGTATGTTTTAACGGCAGCCCGGCAGTTGGCCTTTTGTCCCATCTGGTGAAATTTTTGTTGATGCAGTACTTTCAGGAGATGTTAAGGTTCATGCCACATAATAGAGAAAAAATTAACATATTCAATATTGCATTGGGTGCCTCTGCCCACACTAACACTATATTGTAGGTTTAACACTTATTTTGCTTATAACAGACAAAATACAATTAAGGCAGTACAATGCAGCAAAGGTCACAAAAACAAGCAACCTTTGTAGGATTCAAGCTTTTTAGGTTGAGTTTCTAGGTAATTTTGGGGCATATTAATAAAGGCACCGTATTGTTAAATAGTCATACCACAATCATACAATTACGACCCTCAGTCATGAAATTACTATATCGATTATAAAAATGTTTCATCATATCATCACATCATATTTCATTCGTAATTGTACGATCACCTATACAATCCTATTTGCTGTACCGCTGTCGCACATTTACGAATGCTCCGTACTTCTACATTATTCTAAAGTAAACGCAGTACCATGGTATCAGAAGTTTCGGCTAACGCAGGTTATTAAACATAATTAAGCGCCTACAAAAGATAGGCGCATGATCGGACAGCGCGGCTGTGAGCTCAGAACCAGCTGCGAGTGGAGCAGCGGTAAGATAGGTTCGGCAGTGTCCCCTGGGCATTCTATTATTCACAGGGAGGTGGGAATAAGCATTTTGACGTCTCTGTGAATAATAGAAACAGATTTCATGTACTTAAAAACGCTCCTTTAAACTGAATGTGTATTATATAGGCAAATTATTATTTGGTGTATAATAAGCTTTACAAAGTAAATTTTTTATCAATGGGAATCTGGCCTAGACACTGCTTAGCTACCATTTTCTTTTCTGATTTCTTATGGACACTTACAGCTGTCGCTCTGTAAAGCTCTATTTTCTCATGAAATTATATTTCTTAAAATGCTTTTATTACAAGTTATGTCTTTTGAAAAGTAAGTAAAGACATAATGATAATATTTGCTTTGTACAATTATAACACATTACCATTATATAGTCCAAAAGTGGTAAGCACTCAACTCCAAAATATAGGTTTAGATGGGTATTGGACCCTGGTGCTACTAGTAGATTAGGCAAATAGTGTGTTCACAAAGTTCCAGTGCACCCAGGGATTGTTATAAACCACAAACTTTTTATTTTATGTGTTCCATAAACATTACCATTGCATATATACACACACATATATATATGTATATATATATATATATATATATATATATTTCTTAAAGGGCATGTCCACCCCCCACACAAATATTTAACCTACTACTGGCCCCACTGTGAAGTTTTAAAAAATGCTTACCTTACATCCCTGCTCCATATGGCTCTCCTGCAGTGCTGAAGAGTGGGAGCTGTCTTCTTTTCCGAACGGTTTCTGCCTCTGATTTGTCCTCTTAGTTGTTTCTGACATACGAAGGGGAGCCCTTTCCCTCCTCCCACCATCTGGATCCATCTTTGCCTGCCCAATCTTGTAGCGTGAAATCCTTTTAATATAAGGTAGCCTCCCCTGGCCAGCCCTTCTCTTCTGGGGTGTCTCCATTGCCAGCAGCCGCGTCTGTGATTGGTTGCCTCTCAGCCAATCACAGACTTGACTGCAGGTCCGGACCCTGCTTGCAACTTCCTGCAAACAGGGTGCCGCAAGGATAGTAATGCAGGAGTGAAGGGCTGTAAGTATGAATTGGATTCATTTTTTAAATAACAAGTCGTTTGGGTCTAGGCAGAGGGGCTATCTTACATAAAAAAGTAAATTTTTAGAGTGGACGTGCCCTTTAAACAGGATGTTAATGACCAAAAATTGGATGAAATTGAATTAATGCTAAAATGTAGCAGCCATAAAAACATTGTGAGTTTGTTTAATGCCTCGATTCAATTCACTTATCCTTCAATGCCAGGTGTTTCATTAGGTAATACAGTTTTAGCAGGCAGTATACATAGGATATGACTAATCCTATGACTGGGTTAGAACATTTTTTGGTAAAGGGTTACTTCAGCCCCAAATAACTGTACATATACTTTATAAAAGGCTGAAATTCCACTGCAACACAACAGAAATGCATTGCAACTTTGGAAATGTATTATTTTGTGTGATGTACACAAAGAAAACAACATGTTTCGGAGCCGTGTGCTCCTTTATCAAGCACACGGCTCCTAAACATGTTGCTGCAGTGCACCAAATAAAGTTTTTTTGCAGTTCAAACTTCTGCCTTCGGCTCTCCTACATTTCTTGTACTTCTGGTTGCAATTTATAGGACAATTACACGATGTAGCCAACGGGGAGACATGCTTTGCAAAGAAGTGTGTCTTCCCAATGTCTACATCCCAGACATCTGACAGACTGTCACTGACAGTGGCAGAGGGGATGAATGGACCACAGCGCCGAGGGAAGCTTTCAGTTAATCAGCTGTTAGATAAAGGACACAGGGGTGAGGATTTAGTTCCTCACCCTGACTACTATACAGCTGTGGAACTGTGAATAGGTGAGTATAACTATCCTCCAAAAATGCTCAAAGTGCTCCCCCAACTTATTACATATCAGAACTGGCACCAGCTTGAGCACACCAAACCACTCCAACATAGACTCCTCCCTCTTGCTCATGGACCAGCATGCATTTCACACCGGGTGTCTTACACAAGATTTTTCTCAGGGTCTCACAATATTGCTGTGGGAACGTTCAAGCTTGTGCTGGTTACGGTAAAGCTGTACAGACAGTTATAGTCGCGTTTCGAAAAGCGGTACACACGATGAGATATTCGGTCGACGACCGATAGTTCAGTGTATCGGTCGATCGGACCGAAATTATCGCATCCGAATGTGCCTATGTCCGATCGACGTCGTCAAATCGGACGAAAGGACGATCGGACCGGGTGGAAAACCTCGTCCGATTGTGCGGTCCTCTATGGACCGCACGATCGGTCGCGGTGACTATCGGACGCGGCTGCTTTTGCCGCGACCGACAGTCCTTCCTCCTGGCCGACCGTTCGAAAGTATCGGACGGTCGGTCAGGAGGAAAAATCGCTAGGTGTGTACCTAGCTTTACTCATAAGATTTAACTCAGGTATCTTACCCCTCCTAGTATTTTCATAAGTCTCCAAGATTCTGGGGGGATTTCCCATGAGACCACCCAGAAGGGCTGCACTCATTGCAAACTGACTGCATTTACACTGCATTATTGCTGGATCAGCCTTGTTGCATTAGATTTTAATTGGTGTCTCAGATTTTACATCTGGCATCCCCAGGCAGGCCTAAATGTTTCCACCTCACCTATGGTTGCCACCTTTGCTTTTAAGACCCAAACACACAGGAAATCTACATGCAGCATACAAAATCAGTTCAACCTGCGTCCCACTTCTAATGTAAATGCTAAACAGCCTTTTTGGCCCAGTAAGAAAAAAGGGACAGTTTGTTATTAAAGGATAAGTACACTTCAAAAACGAATAAAGTTTAAATAGAAGATGTATCCCTAACTAACCTTTTCCCTTTTTTTTTTTTAGGTCCCTTCAGAACCTACCTGTTCCCTTGTAAAGTGCTAGCCATCTTGGAATATGTGTGCAGTCAGGTAAGCTCTGCCCCCCGAGACTTGTTGGACCTCGATTTTTCTTGTATGGAAATATCCAGTGGCAGTTCCCTCCGTGCGAGCGCGCGCCATTCCACCGCACGTGAGTGATGTCATGACGTACGCAACATCAGCACGTGCACAGAGGCATGCGCGTGTGACATTATTACGTCACGTGCGCTTGTAAATAACCATCATACTCAGTGAAGCCTCCCCCAGGAAGTTGCCAAAGCCCAATCCATACAATTATAAAGTGTAAATTGATAAAAGTGACACAGTGTGGTTTTCCAAATCAACACATTCTAGAAGATAAAACAATGGATAATATGAGACAAAATATAACGGACTGCCATAAAACAGTGATAAACCATATTACAATAAAGTGCACATTTCTGTGTATAGGTGATAAAGTTGAGTTTAAAATCATGTAATAAGATATTATACAGTGTGCATCTCCTCCCTACTTATAACACACAGGTGTCCCAAGCAGAGGACACACCTGTGTGACAGCTCAACCCATATACACGGATAACTCCTGCAGACAGACAGGGAACAATTAGGATCACAGCCTGGTCACTTGTGTTTGCACGAGAGAGGAACCCTGTCCATAGCTGTCTATATAATCTACAGAACATGCAGGAGATCTCAGACTGTCTGAGCCAGAGCCATACATGTGGTATGGGACTTTTATTCTTTTTTTAACTCTTATGCATAAGCATGTCTGACTGCATGGACGAGGCACGACCCCAGAGTGAAGATACACTTGTGGCAAATGTTCATTTTTGTACCTTTGATGTTGCCCAATATTTACAACTGCTTTTTGCTTGTTTGTGTTTTATCATGTTTGTATTAGAACATGACACTAAGGGGCATATTTATAAAGATTTGTTAACTTTTCGCCTTCTTAACCGCAACTTTTCACCACAAATTGTGGACTTTTCGCTATTTAAAAGCAGTGATAACCAGTGGCGAAAGGTCATTACCGCACTTTTTCGCGCATTTTTGCGTTAAGTTCAGCCATTCCAATACGCCTGAGTATATAAGTCTGAGGTGGCGAAAACGCATAAGTGGCCATTTATTTATCCTGCAAATGGGTCCATAAAGGTGTCAGTACATTGTGGATTGTTTCTCAATACTAATAAGCACCCAGGGGGTGTTAGATTAGGTTAATTTTTAAAGATCTTTTTTTTTTTTTTTTTTTTAAGGTTCCGTTTTCTTTGTTTACCATAAGTCAAATGGGGGTCTGAGGGACATATTTATAAGGGCCAGATTTATTTTTACATTTTCTCCCCAACAGCCTTTACCACAATTTTTTAAACTTTCAACTTTTCCTTTCATCAAAGTTATTAAAGGCGAATTTTCATCAAAAGCGAAAATTATCAAGCAAAAAGTAGCACTAATAATGCTGAAAAAGCTCAGCACATATGATGGTAAATAGGTATACTCCCTGGTGGATTTTCAAAGTGTAAAACTCAAAAGGTTTTTTCCTCTATTTTATTAATAGGACATTTTTTAGTATTGCTTATTTTCAGCAAACTGCAGCTAATTACCAAACCAGTTCCATTAATATGGGAACATCCATAGTGCTGTGTAAGAAATAGTCATGTAATGTTTGGCGAACATTCTGGTAAAACGAAAAAAAAACAAAGGGAGAAAAGGTGTCAAAGGCCAAAATCCACCTATATGTAAACGAAGAAGGGGACTCCAACAACAGTATTCAGCTTTATAAATATGGGCCTGGGAATCGGTTCTGTTTAATTTTGCTGCTGAACCTTGTTAGATGGTGTCATGTACTTTTACTTTTTTGTGGCTGTTCACACTATCAAATATCAAGTCAAATATTTTGAAAATGTATTTTAACAAGCAATAGGATAAACTGTTATAGCACCCAACTTGCAATCGTATTGCCATATTTGGCATAAATCTATAAAGCAAATTTATGACCATCCATACATAAATGAAAACCATGAGAACAATTCTGGGAAAATATAATTGAATCTTAAAGGAAACCTTTACCCAAAAACAACTTCAGTTTCATTGATAGACCATGAAAAGTTAAACCAAACTGCCTGTTACCTTTCTGTGAGTTACAGTTCCTGAAAAATTGCAAAAAGATAATTGCTGTGTTTATTTGGGTTACGGTTTACGTCCCTTGTTTGCATACCGGGAGAACAAATTATTATGCTCTTCCTGCAGTGACACATTCCAAAGTCATGTAATATGACAGCCTGGGGAGAGTTGGTATAGATTGAGGTTTGCAGTTCCTTTAAACATATTGTTAATGCAAATAGCTACATACTAACACAGACATCTAAATGGGATTTTGGGTGCTCCAAATAGCCTTAAGCTTTAGGACGGGTACACACAGTCAATATTTTGTGCTTGATTGATCCCTGGACTGGACACAAAAACCACCAGCTGGTGGATCAGTCTCAACAGTTTTTTTCGTGATTATTAATTCACGGACCCATTAATTCATGGGGACAAATAGGTTGAAAAGTTCAGCTAAATACGGTTAAAAAGCAATGGTAACTTACTGTACATGGCTCTGGGACCTTGGAATAAGCAACTTCCTTCACACGTGCATTACTTTTCGACCTTCTGCATGCAATTTTTGATCGAATGCGGAAAGTATCCCGGAAATTCGAGAATTTTTCGAATTTAAAATTCTAATTTTTAATTCTAAAATTTGATATTTCTAGAATCTGTCTCTAAACCTCTTAAAAGGGGGGTGTTCATTATTATACAAGATGAACTGGCAACAATTCTTTATTGCATACCTCAAAAAAAGGGATTAAAAAAAATCTGTCTTTAAAGGAAAAAATTCTGTGGAAAATATCAGTATTTTTAAAATTCTTCAAAGACATAGATTTCTTCTAGAAATAAGTGTTCGAAAATGTCAAATGCAGAAGCTCGAAAGGAAAATGCGTATGAAGGAAGGAAATACTGGAAGTGACTTTATTTCAATTTCTGGATGTTTGTACATGTTCCCCAGACCATTCCCCAGGTCCCAGAGCCATGTACAGTAACAAGTTCGTTATTCTTTCATTATTAATTATTGTTTAATTCAGAGACAGATTCAGGGAGAGATACGAAAATACGAAAATCAAAAATTCTCTAAAGTTAGAAATGATCGGAAAGTTCAAAATCCGAAAAGTTAGGTTTATTTGAACTGTTAAAGTTTGATCGAACTCAGGTTCTTGTTCGAGTTCTAGTCCATCTCTAGACTGAAGGAATATTTAATAAATCAATTGCGGTACAGATCTTACATTTGAAGCATTTAGGTATCATTTAGCAAATTATTTAATGTGGAATTTAAACACGATTATCAGACAAAGAAGGTGCAGGAAATCTAAGGAAATTGAAATTGAGCATGTGCCGTTCACAATATGGAAGTTTTAGCATTGTAACACAACGCATATGGTATACGATATGGCGAGGCTTCAGTTTTTCTATACAATTCAATGTGTTCCTGTTCCCACTAATGGCATTGCCTTGAACAGTGCTGCAATATCACACAGCTGCATGCATTTTTATGTGCTGCGGAGCCCAACAGACATCAATTTAAGTCAACACGAAAGCTGCAGCCTTGCCCCTAGAAGCTGACAGCTAATCACATTACAGAACACAGACCTGTCTCTGTTAGTAGCATTTCCACAAATGCCTAAAGAGTGCTTCCACAGTCCTTGTATTGTATGTATTTATTAGGAAGCATGGTCAAGCTCCATGTGGTAATAGCACCCCAACACACCCCTTTTTTGGGAGGTCCTATTCCTTTAACATAAAGCACTGGGTGGTGGGTGGCCTCTTTCCTCATTTTAAAAAGCCAAAGGGCGGGGGGAATTGAGAAAGCCTGTTATGGATCCAGTGCACAACTATGAGAAATGCAAAAGTTTGCTAATGCTAATTGGAGTAAAAAAAGGTTAGAAGTTAGGACCTTCCAGACTGGGGTTACCTTGACGTGGTTGGAAGGCTTTTCATTCATGTGATTACAGTGATGTGTACTGAAACCCTTTGTTTGTAAAGTATGACAAGGTGCAGATATATTTGATTGTATGGGGCCCAGGAATGTACATTGACCACAGATACGTATAACCGAGGAATAATTGTGGTTTACAAATGGTAGTCTTAAAACTGGTGATGTATTGGGCCTTGTAGCAAAAAAAGCCTTAATATTTAAGTTACACGCGCTGCGTACCCAGTGGCGCTTTATAAATAAAATTATACATACATACATACAAATATTTGAATTTATAATAGAAAATGGTAGAATATTCTGATTGGCTGACATTTTTTGATATTTCCTATTGTGTATAGTATTCTTTAGCATTTTAAGCATGCTCGTCACTTCCTGGAATAGCAGAAATGATGCTTCATAATTTGAATCAATCATCATTTCTCCCAATTAATTAGGCACATTAGGTACGACAGAGGACTAATTCCTTTATCGATAAAAGCTACAGACTAAATTATCTGCTTCTAATAATATCTGCCATTCTGTGCATTACATTAGTGAGGAATTCCCCCCATTCTAAGTGATGTCATTGCTAAGCATTGCCATTTAAGTACATGTCTCCCTTGTCTGAGTCTTTATAAAGCATGTGGGCTGCATGCGTGGTAAATGAGTGACAGAAGCTTCAGACACGCACAGCTTGCTTTTGAATGCTTTCTAATTACCATAGATACGAGACATCCAAGCTTATGTAAAAAACTTTCAGCATTTTTCTAATTGTATTGACAGAGTAATACTAAAGGGTATGCCCACCAAATTTTTAAAGGGTATCTCCACCCAAAAATCTAAAATTTTCTGCAGTGTAGGACTCCCCTCCGACCTAAATGCTAGGGTTTACATTTTAAAAAGTGCCAGAAATAGACTTACCCATCTATGTTTCCTCGGCATCTGCCTCCATTGCTACTTCCGGGAATGTAGTAGCAATAGGGGCCAGACCGGCATCCACATCTGTGATTGGCTGAGAGTCGTGCCTTAGCCAATCATAGGAGCGGATGCCGTCAAGACCCTTCTGCTTGTCTTCTGTGCATGGAAAAGGCACAGAAGTCAGGCAGAAGACAGGCGAAGAAACAAAGGCTGGTAAATATATTTAGGGAGGTCTTTAAAAGCTATAAACCATGCGAGGTCAAGGTTTATAACTATTTTCGCTGAATATGAAATTTTATTTTGGGGGTGGACATACCCTTTAAATATTTGGTGATGACTTAAGTAAACTTTTTTTTTATGAAATACAAAAATGTCTTATTAGTCATGTACTGTTTCAGTTCTGCAATATATAGTTACATAGTAATTGAGGTTGAAAAAAGACATACATCTATCTAGTCCAACCTTTACACCCTACTCTTTAACCCTACCTAACAGTTGATCGAGAGAAAGGAAAAAAAACAAACAAACTAAAAATTGTGGTGGGGGGATTCTTCCTGGTTCCACATGACATTAGAAAGTATTCAAACTTAAGTTTCTCTATGCTTTGTTACCCACTATCTTTGTGTTTCCCCTTTACAATACAATACAATATAATACATAGGAAATTGATTACCATCTCAGCCATAGCACATCCAAAAGACCAACACGGTAACAATATTTTGCACAATTTTTTGAAATCTAAAAGAATTACCCATAATGCTAGACAGGCTTATAAAGGAACCGTAATAAATACTTTTAAACACAAAGAAATAAGAGTTTAGTAGTAAAGTATTATTTTACATGCTGGGAACAGGCTCCAACAGTTAACTAAATTAGGGGCAAGGTTTTTATTTTGTTATTTTATATAATATTAATAAAAACATTTCAATTAGTCAGTATAGTAGAATAGTTCACAACATTATCTGTTGTATTCAATTAGATCAACTGGACTTGAAGTTTAGTTCTTGAAAACGTTTCGCTAGTCATCCGACTGGCTTTCTCAATTCAGAATGGAATTAGTTGATCTAATTGAATATAACAGACATACCATGACCTGGAAAAGGAGAACCTTCACAAGCAGTTAACAACATTTCTGATAAAATGATTACAATATACTCTGTAAAGTGACAAAAATCTGGGTAATTAAAACAATGAAGGTGTGTTTCCTGAAATAAACAACATTGTTTTACAAACAAACGGGAGGTAATCCTGAAGTCAGGCGGGCAATTGTCGGGTTTTGCGCAAGCTACATTCGACGATACATTGAGGATTATCGAACGAACAAACGATCCTTCCAGTTAGCGAACGGTCCTTCCTAGTCTTAGCGAATGGTACATTCGAGGGTTGGATAGTGTACTGGTTAAAGGCACCGCCTTTGAAATGGGAGACCAGGGTTCAAATCCTGGCTAGTGTACTGGCTAGTGCTGGTAGAGATGACTAGAACGAACCCAAATTTGAGCCAAACTATCGAATTCAGACATTTCGAACTATCCCGGACCCGGATTTTCGATATTTTCGGACTTTCGACAATATCGAATGTTCGACGTTCGAATATTAGTATAAATGCCTATTACCTTACGTGCGCATCGAATCCGCGAGTAAAGTGTCCATTAAAACCTATACGTGCGCATCAAATCCGCAAGTAAAATGTACATGATACCTAGATGCGAACACGAATCCAAGTAAAGTGTCCATTAAGCCTATACGCGAGCATCAAATCTGCGATACCTAGGCCGCGAACATCGAATGTTCGAACGCGAGAGCTCGAAAATAGCACGAGTGAGAGTAAAATTGATTTTTAGAATGTCCTGGATATTCAACATGTTCCCCAGACCATTTCCCAGGTCCCACAGCCATTTACATTAAGTTACCTAATATTTATTGTATTTCATTAGAACTTTTCGAACTATTGACTCCCATTGACTTTAATGGGTCCGTTTTCGAACTTTCGAACTTTCCATATAGTTCGAAAGTTTGAAAACGAACCAAACTTTCGAAAGTTCGGCCATCTCTAGTGCCTGGATAGTGTACTGGAAAGGCAACCGCCTTTGACATGGGAGACCAAGGGTTCAAATCCTGGCTAGGGGCAGCTATACAAATGTTTGGATTATTATAATCCCTAGTAATAATAACACCTATAATAACCTAGTAATATAATAAGCATATAATACCCTATATTATAACCATATAATAACCTAGTAATATAATAACTATATAATACCCTAGTAATATAATCACAATATAATAACCATATAATAATAACCATATGATAACCTAGTATAAATACGATGTAATATAATATATTATATGGTATAATAACCATATAATATTATATTATAGGGTATTATAAAAATCCAAACATTTGTCTAACTGCCCCTAGCCAGGATTCGAACCCTGTGTCTCCCATGTCAAAGGCGGTGCCTTACCAGTACACTATCCAGTACATTCGATAATTATTATCAAGATCGAAAGTCCGAAAACATCAAAAGTTCGAGAAATCCAGGGCCGGGATAGTTGGGGAAGTCTGAGTCAGTTCGAACTAATAAAGTTTGGCTCAAACTTGGGCTCAAGTTAGAGTTCTAGTCCATCCCTACTCCCCAGTAAAGCTATGATGCTCCATCCTGTGGTTTTCTGGGGGAGGCTATATCTGTCACAGGAAAAATAAGATGATGAGGCCCCCTTGGCTGCTGGGCCCCCCTTGGTCCCCTGGTAGTTATGCCCCTGCTCAGAGTGCAGCGCTCTGAACTAACAGACATAGCCATGGGCTTTCCCTACCTCTCTCAAATAAAGTCAGTAACAAGGCTATGGAAGAATAGCATCAAGATAGTGATCGTGTCTGCACTTCTTTATACTATGCAGTATATAAATCATGCCATAGTCGTCAGAAGCCCATGGGTGCAGTGCAATCATGGCTATTCTGCAAGTGAGAAGTAGGGGGAGATACTATTCTATGTAGTTTATTACCATGAACGAACATAACCTTTAATTCTGACAATGACAGGGTATTTCAATAAAGGACACAAAATGTGAGAACACAGGTGTACCACAAGAAAAATTTGTATTGCCATTGTCTGAAAAAGTTTGAAAATCAATGCCCCATATAGCGTTCTGAATGCTTGCTATATTTTATGTATATTTTTACATCATGTTGTTTTGTCTGTAAAGTATAACCCGTAACTTCTTAACGGTTACAAGACGCCTTGAACTGCATATGAAAATGTGATGTTTAATATAAATTAGTGGCAACAGTGACATCAAGTGGAAGCTTCTGAAACAACATAGATTTCAATGGAAAAACTACATATTGTGAAATAACAAACAGCTATACAGCTTAAGGTGGGCTAAAAGGAGCACAAAGCCCTCCACAAAGCATACATTGAAATAGAGCCTTCTTATAACAAAGATTCTTCACAGCCTCATGCTATAAAAAAAGATTACCCAACTAATCCAAAGAAATAACTATACCATTAGGCTTTATTTTCTTGTCATGACAGCAGTTTGGACACATGCATTTTCCACAGGGACAAAAAAAAGAAACTGCCCATTTCTCTAGGAATGCTAGGAGTGAGAAATGATTCTTGGATTAATTAGGCAATACTATTATATAGACTGAGGTTGTATTTTGTTGGTGATTCAAAGAAAGGCACAATTTTGCAACTAGAATTTTATATTCAAAGGCTAAAAGGCACACAAACATTGTAGATTTTGCATAGGAAGCTGGACAATAGCATGGAAAATATGTACCATGTATTTTAAAACAAATAAATGGCAGATATGGTCTAAGGGAATCTTCTCTTTTCAATAACGATTTCAATAATAACAATAGCAATATATACAACAGTTTCAATCTTCCTAACCAAATTGTCTTCTTTCCTAACTTACTGCTTAAATGGCTGCTGGAACAACAATATTCAAAGGCTGGCACACAACAGTAGCCCTGTTGACCAGTAAGTAATTGTCATGCAGAGCATTATTGTAATTGGGGCGAAAAAAAAAAGAGTAAAAAAAACAGTTTTTTTGTGTTAAAACTACAGTATATTTTACCAAATGTAGTATAATTTTATAGTTTGCTGCGTTATCGCATAGCGGTGCCATTGAAATCAATAGGACACTGCCGCTATGCGATAACGCAGGGGAACATTGCACAACATCCCTGCAGCAGTGAACTCCTAGTGTGAACCCTGCCTAAAGCCGCCAGCAGAACCACAGTAGGTTGCCCATCCATCCTACAAACGAGTATTTCTTTAATGGGGATCCTGTCTGGTACTGTACCAACCATCTTCCAGGAATTAACTGAAATGAGTTGCATTTCCATTTCATGGAAAATTTACAGTAAACGTTCTGACAAACTCTTTGTAGAGACACCATTATAATATTATTAAACTGTGCGTGCTTCATCTGCTGTGTTAGACTCTGTAGCTACGCCCCTCTAGACTTCCTGGAGCTCTTGCTTCTGAAGCCTCCAAAATCTGTGTCCGTGTGGTCCGTGTCCACGCTGCACTTAACAGCGCACACAATGTAGCGTCACTGCATGCACGGATGTGTGCATATGTGACATCATCACGCCATGTTGTGCTTATGTGCATGATAACATCACGTGTGCACGCATCCGTGCATGCACACAGACGCAGCTTTTGAGGCTTAAGAAGCAAGAGCTCCAGGAAGTCTCGGAGGGGTGGAGAGTCTAAACAGCAGATTCAAGATGTCATGAACTTTACAGCAGGAAAGGTAGGCTAAGGAGGGACCTAGGAGGACCTAGGGGTAAAAAGGGGGGAGCAGATTTTTTAAAGCTACTGCTACAAATTAAACTTAACTTCTTTTAAAGTGCACTTATACTTTAATGGTAACTATCCCCAAAAGGCAAGTTTTACAATCAAAATTATTATCCACACCCACCAGCAAAGCAGGAGCGGGTCTGAAAAATTAGTCCTGTGCAGGGGGTAATTGTATGAACTTCTGTTTCTCCTCTTTCATTTTTTCAGGAATGGTGATGGTCCAAAACTTCAATCTAGAATCCTTTAGTCTCTGATGATTTCTGAATTAAGTTAATTTCTAGATAATCTTCATTTTTCTCATATTTTGCCAGTTTGTCACCAGGTCCATTGGGATCCCTGAAGATCATAACAAAAAGTGCAGGTGAATTCGCAAATCTGCATATTTGCTTTAAAGTTATCACCACTTTCCAACTGTGAATGTAGGTTTCTCCATTTTACAGTTAAGGGTTAGTATAGGATATTTCTGACATTCACACATGATAATAAGTAATCATTAAAAAGACTACACACACTTTAAAGAATTCTTGTTAAACTTCTTCAGATAAACAGTAAAAGAAGGTACAAGTGTTTCATTGACACATACATGGAGATTCACCCAGATTCACCTTGCTCTGGGCAAATCTTCTGTAGCGAGTTTACCAGAAGCTGCACAGCTCTGGGGAATCTCACCCCACTTAAGGACACTCCACCCCCATAAGAACATCTTTTAGAAAGAATGCCTTTTTAAAATATGTTGATAAATCATAGTTCGTCCTATGAAGTCATTACGTATGCCTGCTATGCTTCTCATGGACACTGAGCAATTTAGAAACCTGTACTGAGCCTGTACGAGCCTGGGCATGCTCAGAAGAGGAAGATAGGGGATTTAACATTCAGTCATTGGCTGTGATGTCAACTGTCACACCCATAACGAAAGTTACTAACTGGAGAACAGGAAGCAGAAACAGGGAAACAGGACTTTGTACAGGTATTTTAGGTTAGACTTATATATTTCACATTTCAAACTATTACCGTTAGGGTTTTGGGGGGAATTTGCCTGTTATGTAAGTTTTCATTTTGGGGCTGGACTTGCCCTTTAATGTTTTAACGCCAGCTATTAAATACAGACAGAGAAAAAGATAGCTGTTAGAATAAGGATGAAAGGATTTTTTAAATGTTATACATACAAACAACAATAAATATAGTGACAAACATTGCATATGGTTATATAACCACTAGGTTATTGCTTTAAAAGCGTGCCATAAACATGGATAAATGAAAAGCAATTAGTTATAATAAGTCAGCCAATTATTTTATGCTCAGCCACCACGCCAAGCTGTTTTCTTTAGCTGAATTCCTAGGGAGTTGAGAGCTTGCAATTAGTTCTCTGTATATTTCCCTAAATGCATTGCAGAGGCAGACTGGGCAGAGAGAGGCAAAGAAGGGTTAAAGGGTATGTCCACCCCAAAACTAAAATGTAATCCCATACTGCCCCACTGGGTAGTGTTCAAAAATCCTTACCTTACATCCCTGTCCAAATGGTTCTCCCAAAGTTAAGAAAAGTGAAGAGTAGGATGCTAGTGAGTCACACGGTCCTGCTTCCTCTATGTCTCTGAGAGGTTTCTGGCATGGCGGTACAAAAGTTATATAAGGTTTTTATTATTACTGCCATTTACAAATGAATATATTATATCAACTTTTATATATACTTCATTCTCATTTATACCTTTTATACTTGTAGTATCTTGTTTAAGAATTGTTCAATCCCCCTCACTATTCTTATTCTTATCTATTAATTTTATGATCCTATCACCCTTAGTTTCTAGGTAGACACATATCGTTTGATTATGTGGATATTAGGCTAAATGTAGATTGTTACTTTATTGCACTATAAGCATGTTTTCAGGCTGTATGCAGTTTAACATATAGAAACTATGTTGCAATTCTACACTGATTAAATGGTACAATTCATTTTTATTGGTTTACATGCTTACATGTCCCATGTTCCCTCGTATATATTGGGAAAACCATTAGTCCTTTCAAAAAAAGATTTCAACAACATAGTCTGATATTAGACTATACTCTTCATAAATCAGAACCAGATAGATTAAAAATGAAGACTCACACCAATAGCTTGAACATTTTTATTTCATCTAGTCCCATCAGGTTTCCGACTTGAGGGGTAAAATATTGATTAATCCCCTAATGAACCGATGTTAGACAGACAAACGGCACTATTACTGGGAGAATCCTATTGATTTTTCATCTTAAATACAGTTAACCTAAAGGCCTTAACCACAAAATGGGATTGGCACTGCTTTTTACCTAAAAAATGTATCTGCTGTCTTAATCAATGACGTGTAGCCTTTTTTTTTCACAAAAAGATAATTACCTGCTCTTAATCATGAATTGATAGCCCCTTTTTCCAGATATGATCATTTATAATTCTTATGAGATTGTGATATATATATATACTCTTTAACCTTTTATTGATAGTGTCTGTCACATTGTATACTGTATATACATAATGTGTTTAATCATTATAACTGAATATTTTTTGATTCTATGAATTATTATGATTTTTTATATGCGCTTATTGTTATGCACTTAATCCAAAAGATTCTAATTTTATAGTCTTATTTTAATAGTATTTATTAAATATTGCACTTAGCACTTTTATAGAACTTTATAGTATGCACTTTATGTATGACCATAAAGGGCCATTTCCTGTGTTTCCCTCCCTATAAAGGCTCATTTATGACATTGATGCACTTTATTGGTCCGTGCGGTGGCTCAGTGGTTCGCACTGAAGCTTTGCAGCATTGTAGTCCTGAGTTTCGATTCAAACCCTTGGATACATCTGCAGGATGGTTTGTATGTTCTCCCCGTGCTTGCGTGGGTTTCCTCCGGGCACTCCCGTTTCCCCCCACAATAAGAAAGCCATACTGATATGTTGTATGTTCAATAAATGTACTTAGATTGGTAAGCTCTTCGGGGCAGGGAGTGATGTGAATGTTAACATGTATTTGTAAAGCGCTACGGAAGATAATCCACAATAATAATAATATAATCATAATATTTTGTGTGAAGAAGGCACTGCACTGTGCCGAAACGTCACCAATAAATTGGTTTGATTCACTTCAAGCTGGTGTGCCCCGCTATATTTCTTTCATTTGATATCTGTTGGCAACGGCTCTGGTAGCACCCGCACCTTTTTAGAATATTGACATGTACCTACATGTATTTTGAAGGTGTGCAGGATTTTCTCTTCTGATATGCATAACAGTAGATAAGGTATTTCGCGAAATCACATTGAAACTGATTTTTGATCTCGATTAAATATTTTTTGTTCTATCCTAATTGTAATGGTGGCTAGAGATGGACCGATCGGGGATCTGAAACCTGGTTTCCAAGGCAGATTTCGGATCTGGGCGTATTTAAGAAATCCACTTTCTTGATTTTTCGAGCAGCCATTCGAAATTAGTGGATTTTCCGATTTTTTAATTTTTTGTGCATTTGTGCCAAATGACCAGCTACATATCCAAATTCACAAATTGCTGCTATTTTTTATCAGTGCCAAGTCCTGGTATAAAAGGCAACTTGACAGGCCCATTTTGTCAGTATCTGGAGGGAGTTTTGTGGAGACCCTGACAGTGTAGGATTTGGGGTTTTTTTTTTTGTGCTTTTCCATTTACAATTGATTTCATTTTTAACTCATTTGCTATTAGATAGGCTGTCAGGAAATAGAATGTGGGTCATAGGTGTGTTTAACCTGTGTCGTGTGGTATCAGTTTGCATTTATAGTGTAAAAATGTAACTTTTAATTATTTCCTTTTTTTTGACTTTAGTTACCCTTTAGATAAGGCTGATATTGATATTCTAAGAAGGTAAAATAATAACGAAATAACCTTAATAAAATATAAAGAACATCTATCTTAGAAAAATAAAAAGACTATATATTTTTAACAGGATTTTTAAAAAAAAAAAATTTTTCATTTGTCAAATTAAAGTGAATTAAATATTTTTACTACTATTTCATACGGTAATAATGTAAAAGGATACTTGCCCTTCCATCATTTGCTGGCAACATGAATGAATATGCCTATGGAGGCCAAGACAGTGGTCTGGATGCCAAAAGAACCCCTCCATTACAGTGCCATTCTAGCATCTGTATGCCCTGGTGCCCATTGGGAATGCAGTGGCAAACGCAGGATTTCAAGGGGAGATTCTTAAATTGGGTTACCACTGAACAAGCCAAAAGAGGTTCATGACCGAATACTTTCATGTATCTATTGAATATCGATCACATAATAATATATATATATATTCTCTAATTGCCATGATTATTACCACAGTTAGCCAGTAACAGATATTCCCTTTACTTTTATAAAAGTATATTCATTAAGGCTGGGTAAGCAGATTTTTTGAGCCAACCGGCCAATATGAGGTGATTTCAGTGGCTGCGGTAAACACTGTCGGTCCGCCGTTGCCTGTATCATATGAATTTGACCAAATTCGCAATTTGACATGCCATAAATCACTGCAGATCATGTCTCCATAGGAACATTTGGCCAAGGCCAACCACTGTATAGCAGCGAATGGACGGGATGGAAAATTTGGCCATGCGTACCCAGCCTACGTTCTGTTGTACTGAGAAATCCATATTTGCATTACATTATCATTAGTGTCTTTTAAAGTCAGAGCTTTGGCACTGATGGCAGATCTGGCCAGAATTTGGGAAATTTGTCAGTATCGGGACCTATCAGGCAAGACAGAAAATTTCCACAAGGCCTTTGTGTTGGCGCTAGCGTTTGCACTAGTGCATGCAACATGTATTCAATGTTTAAGGCCCCACTATGTTCGCTGGCCCTTGTGCTGCATTTTGGAGTTTTTGCAGCACACGCGATCCCCATTTTTGGGGTGCATCGCCTGCGCTGTTATAGGCCAACATCAAAGAAAGCAGCTGAACCTGTATAGTGGGGCCAGAGCCTTACTCGGCTCCCTTTACTACAGTACAGGATACATTGAATTCGTGTAGGGCACATTCACAATCATTGTATAAAGAATATACAGTACATTTACATACACCTGTGATATATATTATATATATAACCTACCCCTGTAGTATCCCAATGAGATTCAGGTGTAAATATTATCCTTATAATCGCCGATAGCTCACCGGAACGAATGCTCAGCATCTAGGGATGGCGGTTCGCAATCCGAACCCGGATCCGCCGCGGATTTATCCCGTCCGAACGGCGGATTTTTTTCGGATTTTCCGCCATCCGACCTTCCGAAATCGCGGATTTTTCCACAATTTCGAGAATTTTCGAAATACAGATTTCTCTTATTCCAGACATACATTTTTCGAAATTTTCAAAATCACGGTGATTACTTGTATTTTTCGAAAATGCATACTTTCGAAAATACATGAAAACTCGTAATTTCGAAAATTCCCGAAAAAACGGGAAAACTCGAATTTTTCGAAAATTTTCGAAAATATGAAAAATATCGTTATTTCAAGGGTATTTTTAATTTCGATTTTTCGAAAATTCGGCGGATCCTCGAGCGGACCGGATTTTGCGAAGTTCTGGACATCTCTAGCAGCATCCCTCCCTCCTTCGTCCTGCCACATTTGCAGCCGTTCTATGACTAGCTTACCATTGTTCGCTCTAGTATCAATTAGCCGTGTTTCCAACCCACCTAAATCAGGGACGGATTTATACTTTTTTCTCCCCTAGGCCAGCTAACTTGTACTTCCTGCCCCCCCCCATACGCGGTAATTTGTGAGTGGGAGAGGGACATGCGCCCCATACAAATCACAATCGCTGCACATTTAATAGAGACCGGTAAGGCTCTGTTGTATGCCAAATAATGTGCGTTGTGTAAATTTAATAAATGGGGATGCAATACTGCCTAACTTGAAAATTTTTTTTTTTTTTGCCGCCCCTGGTGGCTGTGCCGCCCTAGGCCGTGGGCCTAGGTGGCCTAGTGGGAAATCCAGCCTACCTAAATGTAGTGTTTGTCCGCTGGTGCTTGTTGCAGAGAACCTCTGATATTGTCAATAATTGAGATGACAGTCAGCTGAGCAGGGCATCAGCTGAGAGAGACTTTTACTAGTCGTGTCAGAGAACTGACAGTAACTTCTGTCTGCCCGACTCTGCCTTGCTTTTCTTTCATGTGGCTTCGCTGTTTTTCGGTAACCAGTCAAATGTAGCCTTGACTTTAGTAACCCTTGAATGTAATGTTCGATTTTGGTAACCCTCAAATGTATCGTTCGGTAACCTTCGAATGTAGTGTTCAAATTTGATAACACACTATACAAAAATAGAGCATTCATCACCAACACCCTCCATTAGCGAGCTCCACGTCCGTGACCTTTCGGCGTGGTGCCACAATCCTTGACAAACATCACACTGAAAACAAACGGCTTTACGCTGGAGAGTATTCAAACTTCACCTTTATTCTAAATGGGTAAAAGCACACACATCACGGCACTTGAGCACAGTGTTCCGCTGCACAGTAAAGATGGAGGGAGGGAAGTTAGAGGGTGAAGGCACCGCTTTACAAGTTTAGTGGCAGTTATGTCAGAGAATCTCATCTGTGAGATGCCCTTACATACACAAAGCGGTGGTATGAACGTATTACATATTAACGAAAAAAATATTTTTGAATTCTAAAAACACTAACATATAACAGATCTAGCTACTGGGATAGCTAAGGACCAATAAAAATGAATTGTACCTATTAATCAGTGTAGAATTGCAACATAGTTTCTATATGTTAAACTGCATACAGCCTGAAAACATTCTTATAGTGCAATAAAGTAACAATCTACATTTAGCCTAATATCCACATAATCAAACGATATGTGTCTACCTAGAAACTAGGGTGATAGGATCTATAAAATTAATAGAATAAGAATAAGAATAGTGAGGGGGATTGAACAATTCTTAAACAAGATACTACAAGTATAAAGGTATATAATGAGAATGTAAGTATATATAAAAGTTGATATTAATATATTCATTTGTAAATGGCAGTAATAATAATACCTTATATAACTTTTGTACCTGCCATGCCAGAAACCTCTCAGAGACATAGAGGAAGCAGGGACCGTGTGACTCACTAGCACATCCTACTCTTCACTTTTCTTAACTTTGCGGAGAACCATTTGGAGCAGGATGTAAGGTAAGGATTTTTGAACACTACCCAGTGGGGCCAGTATGGGATTACATTTTAGTTTTGGGGTGGACATACCCTTTAACCCTTCTTTGCCTCTCTACTGGCCCCCAGTCTGCCTCTGCAATGCTATTTAGGGAAATATACCGAGAACTAAGCAAGCTCTCAACTCCCCTAGGAATTCAGCTAAAGAAAACAAGCTTGGCGTGGTTGGCTGAGCATAAAATAATTGGGCTGACTTTTATACTAATTGCTTTTCATTTATCCATGTTTTATGGCACGCTTTTTAAAGCAATAACCTAGTGGTTATATAACCATATGCAATGTTTGTGCACTATATTTATGTTGTTTGTATGTATAAACATTTAAAAATCCTTTTCATCTTATTCTTAACAGCTATCTTTTTTCTCTGTCTGTATTTAATAGCTGGCGTTAAAACACTTAAAAGGCAAGTCCAGCCCCAAAATGAAACTTACATACAGGCAAATTCCCCCCCCAAAACCCTAACGGTAATAGTTTGAAATGTGAAATATATAAGTCTAACCTAAATCCTGTACAAAGTCCTGTTTTCCCTGTTTCTGCTTCCTGTTCTTCCAGTTAGTAACTTTCAGTTATGGGTTGACAGTTGACATCACAGCCAATGACTGAATGTTTAATCCCCTATCTTCCTCTTCTGAGCATGCCCAGGCTCAGTACAGGCTCAGTACAGGTTTCTAAATTGCTCAGTGTCCATGAGAAGCATAGCAGGCATACAGTAATGACTTCATAGACGAACTATGATTTATCAACATATTTTAAAAAGGCAATTCTTTCTAAAGATGTTCTTATGGGGGTGGAGTGTTCCTTTAAGTGCGGGTGAGATTCCCCAGAGCTGTGCAGCTTCTGGTAAACTGCTACAGAAGATTTGCCCAGAGCAAGGTGAATCTGGTGAATCTCCATGTATGTGTCAATGAACACTTGTACCTTCTTTGTACTGTTTATCTGAAGAAGTTTAACAAGAATTCTTTAAAGTTGTGTGTAGTCTTTTTAATGATTACTTATTATCATGGTGAAATGTCAGAATATCCTATACTACACCCTTAACTGTAAAATGGAGAGAACCTACATTCACATTTGGAAAAGTGGTGATTAACTTTAAAAGCAAATATGCAGATTTTGCGAATTCCCTGCACTTTTTGTTATGATCTTCAGGGATCCCAATGGACCTGGTTACAAACTGGCCAAAATATGAGAAAATGAAGATTATCTAGAAATTACCTTAATTCAGAAATCATCATCAGAGACTAAAGGATCTAGATTGAAGTTTTGGACCATCACCATTCCTGAAAAAATGAAGAGGAGAAACAGAAGTTCATACAATTACCCCCTGCACAGGACTAATTTTTTCAGACCCCTCTCCTGCTTTGCTGGTGGTGTGGATAATAATTTTGATTGTTTAAACTTGCCTTTTTGGGGATAGTTACCATTAAAGTATAAGTGCACTTTAAAAAGAAGTTAAGTTTAATTTGTAGCATATACTTTAAAAAATCTGCTCCCCCCCTTTTTACCCCTAGGTCCCTCCTAGGTCCCTCCTTAGCCTACCTTTCCTGCTGTAAAGTTCATGACATCTTGAATCTGCTGTTTAGACTCTCCACCCCTCCGAGACTTCCTGGAGCTCTTGCTTCTTAAGCCTCAAAAGCTGCGTCTGTGTGCATGCACGGATGCGTGCACACGTGATGTTTCATGCACATAAACAACATGGCGTGATGATGTCACTATGCAACACATCCGTGCATGCATGACGCTACATTGTGCGCTGTTAAGTGCACGCTGGACACGGACCACACGGACACAGATTTTGGAGGCTTCAGAAGCAAGAGCTCCAGGAAGTCTCAGAGGGGCGTAGCTACGAGTCTACACAGCAATGCAAGCACGCACGTTTAATAATATTATAATGGTGTCCTACAAAGAGTTTGTCAGAACGTTTACTGTAAATTTTCCATGAAATGGAAATGCAACTCATTTCAGTTAATTCCTGGAAGATGGTTGGTACAGTACCAGACCGGCATCCCCATTAAAGAAATACTCTGTTTGTAGGATGGATGGGCAACCTACTGTGGTTCTGCTGGCGGCTTTAGGCAGGGTTCACACTAGGCATGTTCACTGCTGCAGGGATGTTGTGGCAATGTTCCCCTGCGTTATCGCATAGCGGCAGTGTCCTATTGATTTCAATGGCACCGCTATGCGATAACGCAGCAAACTATAAAATTATACTACATTTGGTAGAATAACTGTAGTTTTAAAAAAACTGTTTTTTTATTTTTTAAACTTTTTTTTATTTTTTTTTTTTTTTTTCGCCTCGCCCAATTACAATATGCTCTGCATGACAATTATTACTGGTCAACAGGGCTACTGTTGTGTGCCAGCCTTCTGAATATTGTTGTTTCCAGCAGCCATTTAAGCAGTAAGTTGGAAAGAGACAATTTGGTTAGGAAGATTGAAACTGTTGTATATATTGCTATTGTTATTATTGAAATCGTTATTGAAAAGGAAGAAGATCCCTTAGACCATATCTGCCATTTATTTGTTTTAAAATACATGGTACATATTTTCCATGCTATTGTCCAGCTTCCTATGCAAATCTACAATGTTTGTGTGCCTTTTAGCCTTTGAAATATAAAATTCTAGTTGCAAAATTGTGCCTTTCTTTGAATCACCAACAAAATACAACCTCAGTCTATATAATAGTATTGCCTAATTAATCCAAGAAATCATTTCTCACTCCTCATTCCTAGAGAAATGGGCAGTTTCTTTTTTTGTCCCTGTGGAAAATGCATGTGTCCAAACTGCTGTCATGACAAGAAAATAAAGCCTAATGGTATAGTTATTTTCTTTGATTAGTTGGTAATCTTTTTTTATAGCATGAGGCTGTGAAGAATCTTTGTTTATAAGAAGGCTCTATTTCAATGTATGCTTTGTGAAGGGCTTGGTGCTCCTTTTAGCCCACCTTAAGCTGTAAGCTGTTTGTATTCACAATATGTAGTCTTTCCATGAAATCTATGTTGTTTCAGAAGCTTCCACTTGATGTCACTGTTGCCACTATTTATATTAAACATCACATTTTCAATTGCAGTTCAAGGCGTCTTGTAACCATTAAGAAGTTACTGGGTTATACTTTACAGACAAAACACAGATGTAAAAATGATACATAAATATAGCGCATTCAAACTCTATATGGGCATTGATTTTCAAACTTTTTCAGACAATGGCAATACAAATTTTCTTGTGGTACACCTGTGTTCTCACATTTGTGTCCTTTATTGAAATACCCTGTCATTGTCAGAATTAAAGGTTATGTTCGTTCATGGTAAAAACTACATAGAAATATTCTTTACCTCCCATTCTACTTGCAGAAATAGCCATGATTGCACTGCACACATGGCTGTCTGACGACTATGCATGCATTTATATACTGCATAGTATAAGAAGTGCAGACACGATCACTACTTTGATGCTATCTTCCATAGCCTTGTTACTGACTTTATTTGAGAGAGGTAGGGAAAGCCCATGGCTATGTCTGTTAGTTCAGAGGCTGCACTCTGAGCAGGGGCATAACTACCAGGGACCAAGGGGGCCCAGCAGCCAAGGGGGCCTCATCATCTTATTTTTCCTGTGACAGATATAGCCTCCTCCCAGAAAACCACAGATGGAGCATCAAGCTTTACTGGGGAGTAGGGATGGACTAGAACTCTAACTTGAGCCCAAGTTTGAGCCAAACTTTATTAGTTCGAACTGACTCAGACTTCCCCAACATCCCGGCCCTGGATTTCTCGAACTTTTGATGTTTTTCGGACTTTCGATCTTGAATTAGATAATTCGAATGTACTGGATAGTGTACTGGTTAAGGCACCCCTTTGACATGGGAGACCAGGGTTCGAATCCTGGCAGGGGCAGTTAGACAAATGTTTGGATTTTTATAATACCCTAGTAATATAATATTATATGGTTATTATACCATATAATATATTATATTACATCGTATTTATTACTAGGTTATCATATGGTTATTATATTATATGGTTATTATATTGTGATTATATTACTAGGGATTATATAGTATTATACTAGGTTATTATATGGTTATAATATAGGGTATTATATGCTTATTATATTACTAGGTATTATATGGTTATTTATTACTAGGGTATAATAATCCAAACATTGTGTATAGCTGCCCCTAGCCAGGATTTGAACCCTGGTGCTCCCATGTCAAAGGCGGTGCCTTTAACCAGTACACTATCCAGCACTAGAGATGGCCGAACTTTCGAAAGTTTGGTTCGTTTTCAAAACTTTCGAACTATATGGAAAGTTCGAAAGTTCGAAAACGGACCCATTAAAGTCAATGGGAGTACAATAGTTCGAAAAGTTTCTAATGAAATACAATAAATATTAATGGTAACTTAATGTAAATGGCTGTGGGACCTGGAAATGGTCTGGGGAACATGTTCGAATATCCAGGACATTCTAAAAATCAATTTTACTCTCACTCGTGCTATTTTCGAGCTCTCGCTTTCGAACATTCGATGTTGGCCTAGGTATCGCAGATTTGATGCTCGCGTATAGCTTTAATGGACACTTTAACTTGCGGATTCGGTGTTCGCATCTAGGTATCATGTACATTTTACTTGCGGATTTTGATGCGCACGTATAGGTTTTATGGACACTTTACTCCGGATTCGATGCGCACGTATAGTAAATAGGCATTTTACTCGCATATTCGAACGGTCGAACATTCGATATTGTCGAAAGTCCGAAAATATCGAAAATCCGGGTCCGGGATAGTTCGAAATGTCTGAATTCGAATAGTTTGGCTCAAATTTGGTTTCGAGTTCTAGTCCATCTCTACCAGCACTAGCCAGTACACTAGCCAGGATTTGAACCCTGGTCTCCCATTTCAAAGGCGGTGCCTTTAACCAGTACACTATCCAACCCTCGAATGTACCATTCGCTAAGACTAGGAAGGACCGTTCGCTAACTGGAAGGATCGTTTGTTCGTTCGATAATCCTCAATGTATCGTCGAATGTAGCTTGCGCAAAACCGACAATTGCCGCCTAGACTTCAGGATTACCTCCCGTTTGTTTGTAAAACAATGTTGTTTTTTCAGGAAACACACCTTCTTGTTGTAATTACCCAGATTTTTGTCACTTACAGAGTATATTGTAATCAATTTTATCAAAATGTTGTTAACTGCTTGTGAAGTTCCTCTTTATCCAGGTCATGGTATGTCTGTTTATTCAATTAGATCAACTAATTCCATTCTGAATTGAAGAAGCCAGTCGATGACTAGCGAAACGTTTTCAAGAACTAAACTTCAAGTCCATTTGATCTAATTGATACAACAAATAATGTTGTGAACTATCTACTATACTGACTACATTGAAATGTTTTTATAATATTATATAAAATAAACAAAATAAAACCTTGCCCCTAATTTAGTTAACTGTTGGAGCCTGTTCCCAGCATGTAAAATAATACTTTACTACTAAACTCTTATTCTTTTGTAGTTAAAAGTATTTATTACGGTTCCTTTAATAAGCCTGTCTAGCATTATGGGTAATTCTTTTAGATTTCAAAAAAATTGTGCAAAATATTGTTACCGTGTGTCTTTTGGATGTGCTATGCTGAGATGGTAATCAATTTCCTATTTATTATATTGTATTGATTGTAAAGGAAACACAAAGATAGTGGGTAACAAAAGCTATGAAAAACTTAAGTTTGAATACTTTCTAAATGTCATGTGGAACCAGGAAGAATCCCCCCACACAATTTTTAGTTTGTTTGTTTTTTTTGCCTTTCTCTCGATCAACTGTTAGGTAGGGTTAAAGAGTAGGGTGTAAGGTTGGACTAGATAGATGTATGTCTTTTTTCAACCATCAATTACATAACTATAATTGCAGAACTGAAAACAGTACATTGACTAATAAGACATTTTTGTATTCATAAATCAAAAAGTTTACTTAAGTCATCACCAAATATTAAAGGGTATGTCCACCCCCAAAATAAAATTTCATATTCAGCAGAAAATAGTTATAAACCTTGACCTCGCATGGTTTAAGCTTTAAAGACCTCCCTAAATATATTTACCAGCCTTTGTTTCTTCGCCTGTCTTCTGCCTGACTTCTGTGCCTTTTCCATGCCAGAAGACAAGCAGAAGGGTCTTGACCGGCATCCGCTCCTATGATTGGCTAAGGCACGACTCTCACCAATCACAATGGATGCCGGTCTGGCCCCTATTGCTACTCTACCATTCCCGGAAGTAGCAATGGAGGCAGATGCCAGGAAACATAGATGGGTAAGTCTATTTCTGGGCACTTTTTAAAATGTAAACCCTAGCATTTAGGTCGGAGGGAGTCCCCTACCCTGCAGAAATTTTAGATTTTTGGGTGGAGATACCCTTTAAAAATTTGGTGGGCATACCCTTAGTATTACTCTGTCAATACAATAGAAAATGCTGAAGTTTTTTACAAAGCTTGGATGTCTCGTATCTATGGTAATTAGAAAGCATTCAAAAGCAAGCTGTGCGTGTCTGAAGCTTCTGTCACTCTTTACCACGCATGCAGCTCACATGCTTATAAGACTCAGAACCAGGGATACAGTACTTAAATGGCAATGCTTAGCAATGACATCACTTAGAATGGGAGGAATTCCTCACTAATGTAGCACAGAATGGCAGATATTATTGAAGCAGATAATTTAGTCTGTAGCATTTTATCGATAAAGTGAATTAGTCCTCTGTCGTACCTACATGGTGCCTAATTAATTGGGAGAAATGATGATTGATTCAAATTATGAAGCATCATTTCTGCTTATTCCAGGAAGTGACGAGCATGCTTAAATATGCTAAAGAATACTATACACAATGAAATATCAAAAAATGTCAGCCATCAAATATCTATTCTCACCATTTTCTATTATAAATTCAAATATTTGTATGTATGTATGTATAATTTTATTTATAAAGCGCCACTTGGGTACGCAGCGCTGTAACTTAAATATTTAAGGCTTTTTTTTGCTACAAGGCCCAATACATCACCAGTTTTTAAGACTACCATTGTAACCACAATTATTCCTCGGTTATACAGTATCGTGGTCATGTACATTCCTGGGCCCATACATATCATAATATATTGTAAAAAAAAACTACACGCACCTTGTCATACTTTACAAACAAAGGGTTTCAGTACACTCACTGTAATCACATGAATGAAAAGCCTTCCAACCCGTCAGGTAACCCCAGTCTGGAAGGTCCTAACTTCTAACCTTTTTTTACTCCAATTAGCATTAGCAAACTTTTGCATTTCTCATAGTTGTGCACTGGATCCATATACAGGCTTTCTCAATTCCCCCCAGCCCTTTGGCTTTTTAAAATGAGGAAAGAGGCCACCCACCACCCAGTGCTTTTTTTAAAGGAATGGACCTCCCAAAAAAGGGGTGTGTTGGGGGTGCTATTACCACATGGAGCTTGACCATGCTCCTAATAAATACATACAATACAAGGACTGTGGAAGCACTCTTTAGGCATTTGTGGAAATGCTACTAACAGAGACAGGTCTGTGTTGTAATGTAATAGCTGTCAGCTTCTAGGGGCAAGGCTGCAGCTTTCGTGTTGACTTAAATTGATGTCTGTTGGCCGCAGCACATAAAAATGCATGCAGCTGGTGATATTGCAGCACTGTTCAAGGCAAGCATTAGTGGGAACAGGACACATTGAATTGTATAGAAAAACTGAAGCCTCTGCCATATCGTATACCATATGCTTGTGTTACAATGCTAAAACTTCCATATTGTGAACGAGCACATGCTCCAATTTCAATTTCCTTAGATTTCCTGCACCTTCTTTGTCTGATAATCTGTTTTTAATTCCACATTAAATAATTTGCTAAATGAATACCTAAATGCTTCAAATGTAGATCTGTACCGCAATTGATTTATTAAATATTCCTTCAGTCTAGAGATGGACTAGAACTCGAACAAGAACCTGAGTTCATCAAACTTTAACAGTTCAAAAAACCTAACTTTTCGGATTTTGAACTTTCCGATCATTTTAACTTTAGAGAATTTTTGATTTTCGATATTTTCAGTATCTCTCCCTGAATCTGTCTCTGAATTAAAACAATAATTAATAATGAAAGTAATAACGAACTTGTTCCTGTACATGGCTCTGGACCTGGGGAATGGTCTGGAACATGTACAAACATCCAGAAATTGAAATAAAGTCACTTCCAGTATTTCACTTCCTTCATACGCATTTTCCTTTCGAGCTTCTGCATTTGACATTTTCGAACACTTATTTCTAGAAGAATCTATGTCTTTGAAAATTTTAAAATACTGATATTTTCCACAGAATTTTTTCCTTTAAGACAGATTTTTTTTAATCCCTTTTTTTGAGGTATGCAATAAAGAATTGTTGCCAGTTCATCTTGTTAATAATGAACACCCCCCTTTTAGAGTGTTAGAGACAGATTCTAGAAATATCAAATTTTAGAATTAAAAATTAGAATTTTAAATTCGAAAAATTCTCGAATTTCCGGGATACTTTCCGCATTCGATCAAAAATTGCATGCAGAAGGTCGAAAAGTAATGCACGTGTGAAGGAAGTTGCTTATTCCAAGGTCCCAGAGCCATGTACAGTAAGTTACCATTGCTTTTTAACCGTATATTAGCTGAACTTTTCAACCTATTTGTCCCCATGGAATTAATGGGTCCGTGAATTAATAATCACGAAAAAACTGTTGAGACTGATCCACCAGCTGTTTTTTTTGTGTCCAGTCCAGGGATCAATCAAGCACAAAATATTGACTTGTGTGTACCAGTCCTAAAGCTTAAGGCTATTTGAGCACCCAAAATCCCATTATATGTCTGTGTTAGTATGTAGCTATTTGCATTAACAAATATTTAAAGGAACTGCAAACCTCAATCTATACCAACTCCTCCCAGGCTGTCATATTACATGACTTTGGAATGTGTCACTGCCAGGAGAAGCACTAATAATTTGTTCTCCCGGTATGCAAACAAGGGACGTAAACCGTAACCCAAATAAACACAGCAATTATCTTTTTGCAAATTTTTCAGGAACTGTAACTCCAGAAAGGTAACAGGCAGTTTGGTTTAACTTTTCATGGTCTATCAATGAACTGAAGTTGTTTTTGGGTAAAGGTTTCCTTTAAGATTCCAATTATATTTTCCCAGAATTGTTCTCATGTTTTTCATTTATGTATGGATGGTCATAAATTTGCTTTATAGATTTATGCCAAATATGGCAATACGATTGCAATGTGGGTGCTATAACAGTTTTATCCTATTGCTTCTGTAAAATACATTTTCAAAATATTTGACTTGATATTTGATAGTGTGAACAGCCACAAAAAAGTAAAAGTATATGACACCATCTAACAAGGTTTGCAGCGCCTGGGAATCGGTTCTGTTTAATTTCGCTGCTAAACCTTGTTAGATGGTGTCATATACTTTTACTTTTTTGTGGCTGTTCACACTATCAAATATCAAGTCAAATATTTTGAAAATGTATTTTACAGAAGCAATAGGATAAAACTGTTATAGCACCCAACATTGCAATCGTATTGCCATATTTGGCATAAATCTATAAAGCAAATTAATGACCATCCATACATAAATGAAAACCATGAGAACAATTCTGGGAAAATATAATTGGTATTTTAAAGGAAACCTTTACCCAAAAACAACTTCAGTTCTATTGATAGACCATGAAAAGTTAAACCAAACTGCCTGTTACCTTTCTGTGAGTTACAGTTCCTGAAAAATTTGCAAAAAGATAATTGCTGTGTTTATTTGGGTTACGGTTTACGTCCCTTGTTTGCATACCGGGAGAACAAATTATTAGTGCTTCTCCTGGCAGTGACACATTCCAAAGTCATGTAAATATGACAGCCTGGGGAGGAGTTGGTATAGATTGAGGTTTGCAGTTCCTTTAAACATATTTGTTAATGCAAATAGCTACATACTAACACAGACATCTAAATGGGATTTTTGGGTGCTCCAAATAGCCTTAAGCTTTAGGACTGGTACACACAAGTCAATATTTTGTGCTTGATTGATCCCTGGACTGGACAACAAAAACCACCAGCTGGTGGATCAGTCTCAACAGTTTTTTTCGTGATTATTAATTCACGGACCCATTAATTCAATGGGGACAAATAGGTTGAAAAGTTCAGCTAATATACGGTTAAAAAGCAATGGTAACTTACTGTACATGGCTCTGGGACCTTGGAATAAAGCAACTTCCTTCACACGTGCATTACTTTTCGACCTTCTGCATGCGATTTTTGATCGAATGCGGAAAGTATCCCGGAAATTCGAGAATTTTTCGAATTGAAAAATTCTAATTTTTAATTCGAAAATTCGATATTTCTAGAATCTGTCTCTAAACCTCTTAAAAGGGGGTGTTCATTATTATACAAGATGAACTGGCAACAATTCTTTATTGCATACTGTAACATCTACATGTTTAGTTAATACTGTTTCTTTAAGATATAGAGGCAAGCTGGGAAAAAGGGGCAGTACCAGGAAGTAAGCGAGGGAATAGCATGGGATGAGAAAGTGTGATGTACCTGTTGCTCTGTGTGAATAAATCAAGTTCCCTCTACATTCCAAGTGTTTTCTTGCTCTTGAACAATATAACAAGGGAGACATAACACATACCTCAAAAAAAGGGATTAAAAAAAATCTCTCTTTAAAGGAAAAAATTCTGTGGAAAATATCAGTATTTTTTAAATTCTTCAAAGACATAGATTTCTTCTAGAAATAAGTGTTCGAAAATGTCAAATGCAGAAGCTCGAAAGGAAAATGCGTATGAAGGAAGTGAAATACTGGAAGTGACTTTATTTCAAGTTCTGGATGTTTGTACATGTTCCCCAGACCATTCCCCAGGTCCCAGAGCCATGTACAGTAACAAGTTCGTTATTACTTTCATTATTAATTATTGTTTTAATTCAGAGACAGATTCAGGGAGAGATACTAGAAATATCGAAAATCAAAAATTCTCTAAAGTTAGAAAAGATCGGAAAGTTCAAAATCCGAAAAGTTTGGTTTATTTGAACTGTTAAAGTTTGATTCGAACTCAGGTTCTTGTTCGAGTTCTAGTCCATCTCTAGACTGAAGGAATATTTAATAAATCAATTGCGGTACAGATCTTACATTTTATGCATTTAGGTATTCATTTAGCAAATTATTTAATGTGGAATTTAAACACAGATTATCAGACAAAGAAGGTGTAGGAAATCTAAGTAAATTGAAATTGGAGCATGTGCTCGTTCACAATATGGAAGTTTTTAGCATTGTAACACAACGCATATGGTATACGATATGGCAGAGGCTTCAGTTTTTCTATACAAGCAATGTGTCCTGTTCCCACTAATGCATTGCCTTGAACAGTGCTGCAATATCACACAGCTGCATGCATTTTTATGTGCTGCGGAGCCCAACAGACATCAATTTAAGTCAACACGAAAGCTGCAGCCTTGCCCCTAGAAGCTGACAGCTAATCACATTACAGAACACAGACCTGTCTCTGTTAGTAGCATTTCCACAAAATGTAGTTGTAATTTAGCCTAAGGAGTGCTTCCACAGTCCTTGTATTGTATGTATTTATTAGGAAGCATGGTCAAGCTTCCATGTGGTAATAGCACCCCCAACACGCCCCTTTTTTTGGGAGGTCCTATTCCGTTAACATAAAGCACTGGGTGGTGGGTGGCCTCTTTCCTCATTTTAAAAAGCCAAAGGGCTGGGGGGAAGTGAGAAAGCCTGTTATATGGATCCAGTGCACAACTATGAGAAATGCAAAAGTTTGCTAATGGTAATTGGAGTAAAAACAGGTTAGAAGTTAGGACCATCCAGACTGGCGTTACCTTGACGTGGTTGGAAGGCATATGATTACAGTGATGTGTACTGAAACCCCTTTGTTTGTAAAGTATGACAAGGTGCAGATAATATGATATTGTACGGGGCCCAGGAATGTGCCTTGACCGCAGATACTGTATAACCGAGGAATAATTGTGGTTTACAAATGGTAGTCTTAAAACTGGTGATGTATTGGGACTTGTAGCAAAAAAAGCCTTAAATATTTAATTTACAGCGCTGCGTACCCAAGTGGCGCTTTATAAATAAAATTATACATACATACATACATACATACATACATACAAATATTTGAATTTATAATAGAAAATGGTAGAATATTCTGATTGGCTGACATTTTTTGATATTTCCTATTGTGTATAGTATTATTTAGCATATTTAAGCATGCTTGTCACTTCCTGGAATGAGCAGAAATGATGCTTCATAATTTTGAATCAATCATCATTTCTCCCAATTAATTAGGCACATGTAGGTACGACAGAGGACTAATTCACTTTATCGATAAAATGCTACAGACTAAATTATCTGCTTCTAATTAATATCTGCCATTCTGTGCATTACATTAGTGAGGAATTCCCTCCCATTCTAAGTGATGTCATTGCTAAGCATTGCCATTTAAGTACATGTATCCCTGTGTCTGAGTCTTTATAAAGCATGTGGAGCTGCATGCGTGGTAAATGAGTGACAGAAGCTTCAGACACGCACAGCTTGCTTTTTGAATGCTTTCTAATTACCATAGATACGAGACATCCAAGCTTATGTAAAAAACTTCAGCATTTTCTAATTGTATTGACAGAGTAATACTAAAGGGTATGCCCACCAAATTTTTAAAGGGTATCTCCACCCAAAAATCTAAAATTTTCTGCAGTGTAGGGGACTCCCCTCCGACCCTAAATGCTAGGGTTTACATTTTAAAAAGTGCCCAGAAATAGACTTACCCACCTATGTTTCCTCGGCATCTGCCTCCATTGCTACTTCCGGGAATGGAGTAGCAATAGGGGCCAGACCGGCATCCACATCTGTGATTGGCTGAGAGTCGTGCCTTAGCCAATCATAGGAGCGGATGCCGGTCAAGACCCTTCTGCTTGTCTTCTGTGCATGGAAAAGGCACAGAAGTCAGGCAGAAGACAGGCGAAGAAACAAAGGCTGGTAAATATATTTAGGGAGGTCTTTAAAAGCTATAAACCATGCGAGGTCAAGGTTTATAACTATTTTCCGCTGAATACGAAATTTTATTTTGGGGGTGGACATACCCTTTAATATTTGGTGATGACTAAAGTAAACTTTTTTGTATTTATGAATACAAAAATGTCTTATTAGTCAATGTACTGTTTCAGTTCTGCAATTATATAGTTACATAGTAATTGAGGTTGAAAAAAGACATACATCTATCTAGTCCAACCTTTACACCCTACTCTTTAACCCTACCTAACAGTTGATCGAGAGAAAGGCAAAAAAAACAAACAAACTAAAAATTGTGTGGGGGGGATTCTTCCTGGTTCCACATGACATTTAGAAAGTATTCAAACTTAAGTTTCTTCTATAGCTTTGTTACCCACTATCTTTGTGTTTCCGCTTTACAATACAATACAATATAATACTATAGGAAATTGATTACCATCTCAGCCATAGCACATCCAAAAGACCAACACGGTAACAATATTTTGCACAATTTTTTTGAAATCTAAAAGAATTACCCATAATGCTAGACAGGCTTATAAAGGAACCGTAATAAATACTTTTAAACTACAAAGAAATAAGAGTTTAGTAGTAAAGTATTATTTTACATGCTGGGAACAGGCTCCAACAGTTAACTAAATTAGGGGCAAGGTTTTATTTTGTTTATTTTATATAATATTATAAAAACATTTCAATGTAGTCAGTATAGTAGAATAGTTCACAACATTATCTGTTGTATTCAATTAGATCAACTGGACTTGAAGTTTAGTTCTTGAAAACGTTTCGCTAGTCATCCGACTGGCTTTCTCAATTCAGAATGGAATTAGTTGATCTAATTGAATATAACAGACATACCATGACCTGGATAAAGGAGAACCTTCACAAGCAGTTAACAACATTTCTGATAAAATTGATTACAATATACTCTGTAAAGTGACAAAAATATGGGTAATTACAACAATGAAGGTGTGTTTCCTGAAATAAACAACATTGTTTTACAGACAAACGGGAGGTAATCCTGAAGTCAGGCGGGCAATTGTCGGGTTTTGCGCAAGCTACATTCGACGATACATTTGAGGATTATCGAACGAACAAACGATCCTTCCAGTTAGCGAACGGTCCTTCCTAGTCTTAGCGAATGGTACATTCGAGGGTTGGATAGTGTACTGGTTAAAGGCACCGCCTTTGAAATGGGAGACCAGGGTTCAAATCCTGGCTAGTGTACTGGCTAGTGCCTGGTAGAGATGGACTAGAACTCGAACCCAAATTTGAGCCAAACTATTCGAATTCAGACATTTCGAACTATCCCGGACCCGGATTTTCGATATTTTCGGACTTTCGACAAATATCGAATGTTCGACCGTTCGAATATGCGAGTAAAATGCCTATTATACCTATACGTGCGCATCGAATCCGCGAGTAAAGTGTCCATTAAAACCTATACGTGCGCATCAAATCCGCAAGTAAAATGTACATGATACCTAGATGCGAACACCGAATCCGCAAGTAAAGTGTCCATTAAAGCCTATACGCGAGCATCAAATCTGCGATACCTAGGCGCGAACATCGAATGTTCGAACGCGAGAGCTCGAAAATAGCACGAGTGAGAGTAAAATTGATTTTTAGAATGTCCTGGATATTCGAACATGTTCCCCAGACCATTTCCCAGGTCCCACAGCCATTTACATTAAGTTACCATTAATATTTTATTTGTATTTCATTAGAACTTTTCGAACTATTTGACTCCCATTGACTTTAATGGGTCCGTTTTCGAACTTTCGAACTTTCCATATAGTTCGAAAGTTTGAAAACGAACCAAACTTTCGAAAGTTCGGCCATCTCTAGTGCCTGGATAGTGTACTGGTTAAAGGCACCGCCTTTGACATGGGAGACCAGGGTTCAAATCCTGGCTAGGGGCAGCTATACAAATGTTTGGATTATTATAATACCCTATATTATAACCATATAATAACCTAGTAATATAATAACTATATAATACCCTAGTAATATAATCACAATATAATAACCATATAATATAATAACCATATGATAACCTAGTAATATAATAACAATGTAATATAATATATTATATGGTATAATAACCATATAATATTATATTACTAGGGTATTATAAAAATCCAAACATTTGTATAACTGCCCCTAGCCAGGATTCGAACCCTGGTCTCCCATGTCAAAGGCGGTGCCTTTAACCAGTACACTATCCAGTACATTATCTAATTCAAGATCGAAAGTCCGAAAACATCAAAAGTTCGAGAAATCCAGGGCCAGGATAGTTGGGGAAGTCCGAGTCAGTTCGAACTAATAAAGTTTGGCTCAAACTTGGGCTCAAGTTAGAGTTCTAGTCCATCCCTACTCCCCAGTAAAGCTATGATGCTCCATCCTGTGGTTTTCTGGGAGGAGGCTATATCTGTCACAGGAAAAATAAGATGATGAGGCCCCCTTGGCTGCTGGGCCCCCCTGTGGTTGTTCCCCTTGGTCCCCTGGTAGTTATGCCCCTGCTCAGAGTGCAGCAGCTCTGAACTAACAGACATAGCCATGGGCTTTCCCTACCTCTCTCAAATAAAGTCAGTAACAAGGCTATGGAAGAATAGCATCAAGATAGTGATCGTGTCTGCACTTCTTTATACTATGCAGTATATAAATGCATGCCATAGTCGTCAGAAGCCATGTGTGCAGTGCAATCATGGCTATTTCTGCAAGTAGAATGGGAGGTAAGACTATTCTATGTAGTTTATTACCATGAACATAACCTTTAATTCTGACAATGACAGGGTATTTCAATAAAGGACACAAATGTGAGAACACAGGTGTACCACAAGAAAAATTTGTATTGCCATTGTCTGAAAAAGTTTGAAAATCAATGCCCCATATAGCGTTCTGAATGCTTGCTATATTTTATGTATCATTTTTACATCATGTTGTTTTGTCTGTAAAGTATAACCCAGTAACTTCTTAACTGGTTAACAAGACGCCTTGAACTGCAATTGAAAATGTGATGTTTAATATAAATTAGTGCAACAGTGACATCAAGTGGAAGCTTGTGAAACAACATAGATTTCAATGGAAAGACTACATAATGTGAAATAACAAACAGCTATACAGCTTAAGGTGGGCTAAAAGGAGCACAAAGCCCTCCACAAAGCATACATTGAAATAGAGCCTTCTTATAACAAAAGATTCTTCACAGCCTCATGCTATAAAAAAAGATTACCCAACTAATCCAAAGAAATAACTATACCATTAGGCTTTATTTTCTTGTCATGACAGCAGTTCTTGACACATGCATTTTCCACAGGGACAAAAAAAAGAAACTGCCCATTTCTCTAGGAATGCTAGGAGTGAGAAATGATTTCTTGGATTAATTAGGCAATACTATTATATAGACTGAGGTTGTATTTTATTGGTGATTCAAAGAAAGGCACAATTTTGCAACTAGAATTTTATATTTCAAAGGCTAAAAGGCACACAAACATTGTAGATTTTGCATAGGAAGCTGGACAATAGCATGGAAAATATGTACCATGTATTTTAAAACAAATAAATGGCAGATATGGTCTAAGGGAATCTTCTCCTTTTCAATAACGATTTCAATAATAACAATAGCAATATATACAACAGTTTCAATCTTCCTAACCAAATTGTCTTCTTTCCTAACTTACTGCTTAAATGGCTGCTGGAACAACAATATTCAGAAGGCTGGCACACAACAGTAGCCCTGTTGACCAGTAAGTAATTGTCATGCAGAGCATTATTGTAATTGGGGGCGAAAAAAGGTAAAAAAAACTGTTTTTGTGTTAAAACTACAGTAAATTTCTACCAAAATGTAGTATAATTTTATAGTTTGCTGCGTTATCGCATAGCGGTGCCTTTGAAATCAATAGACACTGCCGCTATGCGATAACGCAGGGGAACATTGCACAACATCCCTGCAGCAGTGAACTCCTAGTGTGAACCCTGCCTAAAGCCGCCAGCAGAACCACAGTAGGTTTGCCCATCCCATCCTACAAACAGAGTATTTCCTTTAATGGGGATGCCTGTCTGGTACTGTACCAACCATCTTCCAGGAATTAACTGAAATGAGTTGCATTTCCATTTCATGGAAAATTTACAGTAAACGTTCTGACAAACTCTTTGTAGAGACACCATTATAATATTATTAAACTGTGCGTGCTTGCATCTGCTGTGTAGACTCTGTAGCTACGCCCCTCTGAGACTTCCTGGAGCTCTTGCTTCTGAAGCCTCCAAAATCTGTGTCCGTGTGGTCCGTGTCCACGCGTGCACTTAACAGCGCACACAATGTAGCGTCACTGCATGCACGGATGTGTGCATATGTGACATCATCACGCCATGTTGTGCTTATGTGCATGATAACATCACGTGTGCACGCATCCGTGCATGCACACGGACGCAGCTTTTTGAGGCTTAAGAAGCAAGAGCTCCAGGAAGTCTCGGAGGGGTGGAGAGTCTAAACAGCAGATTCAAGATGTCATGAACTTTACAGCAGGAAAGGTAGGCTAAGGAGGGACCTAGGAGGGACCTAGGGGTAAAAAGGGGGGAGCAGATTTTTTAAAGCTACTGCTACAAATTAAACTTAACTTCTTTTTAAAGTGCACTTATACTTTAATGGTAACTATCCCCAAAAGGCAAGTTTAAACAATCAAAATTATTATCCACACCCACCAGCAAAGCAGGAGCGGGTCTGAAAAATTAGTCCTGTGCAGGGGGTAATTGTATGAACTTCTGTTTCTCCTCTTTCATTTTTTCAGGAATGGTGATGGTCCAAAACTTCAATCTAGAATCCTTTAGTCTCTGTGATGATTTCTGAATTAAGTTAATTTCTAGATAATCTTCATTTTCTTCATATTTTGGCCAGTTTGTCAAACCAGGTCCATTGGGATCCCTGAAGATCATAACAAAAAGTGCAGGTGAATTAGCAAATCTGCATATTTGCTTTAAAGTTAATCACCACTTTTCCAACTGTGAATGTAGGTTTCTCTCCATTTTACAGTTAAGGATGTAGTATAGGATATTTCTGACATTTCACACATGATAATAAGTAATCATTAAAAAGACTACACACAACTTTAAAGAATTCTTGTTAAACCTCTTCAGATAAACAGTACAAAGAAGGTACAAGTGTTTCATTGACACATACATGGAGATTCACCCAGATTCACCTTGCTCTGGGCAAATCTTCTGTAGCAGTTTTACCAGAAGCTGCACAGCTCTGGGTGAATCTCACCCGCACTTAAAGGACAACTCCACCCACATAAGAACATCTTTTAGAAAGAATTGCCTTTTTAAAATATGTTGATAAATCATAGTTCGTCCTATGAATTCATTACTGTATGCCTGCTATGCTTCTCATGGACACTGAGCAATTTAGAAACCTGTACTGAGCCTGTACTGAGCCTGGGCATGCTCAGAAGAGGAAGATAGGGGATTAACATTCAGTCATTGGCTGTGATGTCAACTGTCAAATCCATAACTGACAGTTGGTAACTGGAAGAACCAGGAAGCAGAAACAGGGAAAACAGGACTTTGTACAGGATTTCAGGTTAGACTTATATATTTCACATTTCAAACTATTACCGTTTAGGGTTTTGGGGGGAATTTGCCTGTATGTAAGTTTTCATTTTGGGGCTGGACTTGCCCTTTAAGTGTTTAACGCCAGCTATTAAATACAGACAGAGAAAAAGATAGCTGTTAAGAATAAGGATGAAAGGATTTTTAAATGTTATACATACAAACAACATAAATATAGTGCACAAACAATTGCATACTGGTTATATAACCACTAGGTTATTGCTTTAAAAAGCGTGCCATAAAACATGGATAAATGAAAAGCAATTAGTATAATAAGTCAGCCAAATTATTTTATGCTCAGCCACCACGCCAAGCTTGTTTTCTTTAGCTGAATTCCTGGGGGAGTTGAGAGCTTGCAATTAGTTCTCTGTATATTTCCCTAAATGCATTGCAGAGGCAGACTGGGGCAGTAGAGAGGCAAAGAAGGGTTAAAGGGCATGTCCACCCCAAAACTAAAATGTAATCCCATACTGGCCCCACTGGGTAGTGTTCAAAAATCCTTACCTTACATCCCTGCTCCAAATGGTTCTCCCGCAAAGTTAAGAAAAGTGAAGAGTAGGATGTGCTAGTGAGTCACACAGTCCCTGCTTCCTCTATGTCCTCTGAGAGGTTTCTGGCATGGCAGGTACAAAAGGTATATAAGGTATTTTATTATTACTGCCATTTACAAATGAATATATTAATATCAACTTTTATATATACTTACATTCTCATTTATATACCTTTTATACCTTGTAGTATCTTGTTTAAGAATTGTTCAATCCCCCTCACTATTCTTATTCTTATCTTATTAATTTTATAGATCCTATCACCCTTTGTTTCTAGGTAGACACATATCGTTTGATTATGTGGATATTAGGCTAAATGTAGATTGTTACTTTATTGCACTATAAGCATGTTTTCAGGCTGTATGCAGTTTAACATATAGAAACTATGTTGCAATTCTACACTGATTAATAGGTACAATTCATTTTTATTGGTCCTTAGCTATCCCAGTAACTGCATCTGTTTATATGTTAGTGTTTTTAGAATTCAAAAATATTTTTTTCGTTAATATGCTAATTACGTTCATACCACCGCTTTGTGTATGTAAGGGCATCTCACAGATGAGATTCTCTGACATAACTGCCACTAAACTTGTAAAGCGGTGCTTTCACCCTCTACCTTCCCCTCCTCCATCTTCTACTGTGCAGCGGAACACTGTGCTCAAGTGCCGTGATGTGTGTGCTTTTACTCATTTAGAATAAAGGTGAAGTTTGAATACTCTCCAGCGTAAAGCCGTTTGTTTTCAGTGTATGTGTTGTCAAGGATTGTGGCACCACGCCGAAAGGTCACGGACGTGGAGCTCCGCTAATGGAGGGTGTAGGTGAATGCTCTATTTCTTGTATAGTGTGTTATCAAATTTGAACACTACATTCGAAGGTTACCGAACGATACATTTGAGGGTTACCAAAATCGAACGTTACATTCAAGGGTTACTAAAGTCAAAGGCTACATTTGACTGGTTACCGAAAAACAGCCAAGCACCATGAAAGAAAAAGCAAGGCAGAGTCGGCAGACAGAAGTTACTGTCAGTTCTCTGACATCGCTAGTAAAAGTCTCTCTCAGCTGACTGCCCCTGCTCAGCTGACTGCTCATCTCAACTTTATTGACAATATCAGAGGTTCTCTGCAACAAGCACCAGCCGGACAAACACTACATATAGGTCAGGGCTGGATTTCCCACTAGGCCACCTAGGCCACGGCCTAGGGCGGCACAGCCACCAGGGGCGGCAAAAAAAAAAAAAAATTTCAAGTTAGGCAGTATTGCATCCCCATATTAAATTTACACAACGCACATTATTTGGCATACAACAGAGCCTTACCGGTCTCTATTAAATGTGCAGCGATTGCTGATTTGCTATGGGCGCCATGTCCCTCTCCCACTCACAAATTACCGCGTATGGGGGGGGCAGGAAGTACAAGTTAGCTGGCCTAGGGGAGAAAAAAGTATAAATCCGTCCCTGATTTAGGTGGGTTGGAACATCGGCTAATTGATACTAGAGCGAACACTGGTAAGCTAGTCTAGTAACGGCTGCAAATGTGGCAGGACGAAGGGGAGGGAGGGATGCTGCTAGAGATGTCCGAACTTCGCAAAATCCGGTCCGCTCGAGGATCCGCGAATTTTCGAAAAAATTCGAAATTAAAAATACCCTGAAATAACGATATTTTTCATATTTTCGAAAATTTTCGAAATTACGAGTTTTCCCGTTTTTCGGGAATTTTCGAAATTACGAGTTTTCATGTATTTTCGAAAGTATGCATTTTCGAAAATACAAGTAATCACCGTGATTTTGAAAATTTTCGAAAATATGTATGTCTGGAATTAAGAGAAATCCTTGTATTTTCGAAAATTCTCGAAATTGTGAAAAATCCGCGATTCGGAAGGTCGGATGGCGGAAAATCCGGAAAATCCGGAAAAATCCGCCGTTCGCGGACGGGATAAATCCGCGGCGGATCCGGGTTCGGATTCGCGAACCGGCCATCCCTAGATGCTGCATTAGTTCCGGTGAGCTATCGGCCGATTATAAGGATAATATTTACACCTGAATCTCATTGGGATCCACTACAGGGGTAGGTTATATATATAATATATATTCACAGGTGTAAATGTACTGTATATTCTTTATACAGAATGATTGTTGAATGTGCCCATACAGAATTCAATGTTATCCTGTACTGTAGTAAAGGGAGCCGGTAAGGCTCTGGCCCCACTATACAGGTTCAGCTGCTTTCTTTGATGTTGGCCTATAACAGCGCAGGCGATGCACCCCAAAAATGGGGATCGCGTGTGCTGCAAAACCGTCCCAAAATGCAGCACAAGGCAGCGAACATAGTGGGGCCTCCAACATTGAATTACATTGGCATGCACTAGTGCAAACGCTAGCGCAACACAAAAGGCCTTGTGGAAATTTTCTGTCTTGCCTGATAGGTCCCGATACTGACAAATTTCCCAAATTCTGGCAGATCTGCCATCAGTGCCAAAGCTCTGACTTTAAAAGACACTAATGATAATGTAATGCAAATATGGATTTCTCAGTACAACAGAACGTTAGGCTGGGTACGCATGGCCAAATTTTCCATCCCGTCCATTCGCTGCTATACAGTGGTTGGCCTTGGCAAATGTCTCCTATGGAAGACATGATCTGCAGTGATTTACTGGCATGTCAAATTGCCGAATTTGTCAAATTCATCTGATCCAGGCAAACGGCGACCGACAGTGTTTACCGCAGCCACTGAAATCACCTCATATTGGCCGGTTGGCTCAAAAAATCTGTACCCAGCCTTAATGAATATACTTTATATTAAAAGTAAAGGGAATATCTGTACTGGCTAACTGTGGTAATAATCATGGCAATTAGAGAATATATATATAATATTATTATGTGATCGATATTCAATAGAATACATGAAAGTATTCGGTCATGAACCTCTTTCTGGGCTTGTTCAGTGGTAACCCATTTAAGAATCTCCCCCTTGAAAATCCTGCGCTTGCCACTGCATTCCCAATGGGCACCAGGCACCTACAGTGCTAGAATTGCACTGTAATGGAGGGGCTCTTTTGGCATCCAGACCACTGTCTTGGCCCTCCATAGGCCTCATTTCATTCATGTTGTCCAGCAAATGATGGAAGGCAAGTATCCTTTACATTATTACCGTATCGAAATAAGTAGTAAATTTATTTAATTCACTTTATTCTGACAAATGAAAATATTTTTTTTTTTTAAAAATCCTTTAAAAATATATATTCTTTTTATTATTTCTAAATATATGTTCTTTATATTTCTTATTCAAGGTTATTTCGTTATTATTCTTACCTTCTTAGAATATTCAATATCAGCCTTATCTAAAGGGTAACTAAAGTCAAAAAAGGAAATAATTAAAAAGTTACATTTTTACACTCATAAATGCAAACTGATACCCACACAGACACAGGTAAACACACCTACTGACCCACCATTCTATTTCCATGACAGCCCTATCTAAATAGCAACTGAAGTTAAAAATGAAATCAATTTAAATGGAAAAGCACAAAAAAACACACTCCAAATCCTACACTGTCAGGTCTCCACAAAACTCCCTCCAGCATACTGACAAAATGGTGCCTGTCAAGTTGCCTTTTATACCCAGGACTTGGCACTGATAAAAATAGCAGCAATTTGTGAATTTGGGATATGTAGCTGGATCATTTGCACAAATGCACAAAAAATTAAAAAATTCGGAAAATCCACTAATTTCGAATGCTGCTCGAAAAAATCAAGAAAGTGGATTTCTGTAAAATACGCCCAGATCCGAAATCTGCCTTGGAACCAGGTTCAGATCCCCGATCCGGTCCATCTCTAGCCACCATTACACATTAGGATAGAACAAAAAATATTAATCGAGATCCAAAACTCAGTTTCAATGCTGATTTCGAGAAATACCTTATCTACTGTTATGCATATCAGAAGAGAAAATCCTGCACACCTTCAACATACATGTAGGTACATGTCAATATTCTAAAATAGGTGCTGGGTGCTACCAGAGCCGTTGCCAACAGATATCAAATGAAAGAAATATAGCTGGGCACACCAGTCTTGAAGTGAATCAAACAATTTATTGTGACGTTTCGGCACAGTGCAAGTGCCTTCTTCACACAAAATATTATGATTATTATTATTATTATTGTGGATTATCTTCCGTAGCGCTTTACAACTACATTTATACATTCACATCACTCCCTGCCCCGAAGAGCTTACAATCTAAGTACATTTATTTGACACATACAACCTATCAGTATGTCTTTCTTATTGTGGGGGAAACTGGAGTGCCCGGAGGAAACCCACGCAAGCACGGGGAGAACATACAAACTCCTTGCAGATGTATCCAAGGGTTGAATCGAACTCAGGACTACAATGCTGCAAGGCATCAGTGCTAACCACTGAGCCACCGCACTGACCAATAAAGTGCAATGTCATAAATGAGCCTTTTATAGGGAGGAACACAGGAACATGAGCCCTTTATTGGTCATACATAAAGTGCATACTATAAAGTGCTAATTAAAAGTGCTAAGTGCATATATTAATAAATACATATAAATACAGATTATAAAATTAGAATCTTTTGGATTAAGTGCATAACAATAAGCGCATAAAAAATCATAATAATTCATAGAATCAAAAAATATTCAGTTATAATGATTAACACATTTGTGTATATACAGTATACAATGTGACAGACCACTATCAATAAAAGGTTAAAGAGTAAAGATACATATCACAATCTCATAAAGAATTTATAAATTATCATCTCTGAAAAAAGGGGCTATACATTCATTGATTAAAGAGCAGGTAATTATCTTTTTGTAAAAAAAAGGCTACACGTTCATTGATTAAGGAGCAGATAATTTTTTTTAGGTAAAAAGCATGCCAAGCCCAAGTTTGTGTTAAGGCCTTAAGGTTTAACTGTATTAAGATGAAAAATCCAATAGGATTCTCCCCGTAATAGTGCCGTTTGTCTGTCTCCACCTCTGTCATTAGGGGGATATAATCAATAATTTTACCCCTCAAGTCGGAAACCTGATGACTAGATGAATAAAAATGTTCAGCAATTGGTGTGAGTTCTATTTTTAATCTATCTGTTTCTGATTTATTAAGACGTAGTCTAATATCAGACCTATGTTGTTGAAATCTTTTTTTGAAAGGACTAATGGTTTTCCCAATATATACGAGGGAACATGGACATGTAAGCATGTAAACACAAAAATCAGTATTACAATTATAGCATCCTTTGATAAAATAGATCTGTCCCGAATGGGGATGTAAAAAGGAATTGCCGGTTACTATAGAATTGCAAACATTGCAGTTGTAACATTTGAATCTACTGTTACTGTCCATTTGCGCTGCGATCCACGCAATTTTGTGTAACAATAAAAAATGTGGCCACCCACAATGACATACACAGCGGTACGATTCTAACGTGGTAAAGGTTCCGAAGTGCGTTTCTCAAGCGCCAATGTGGCCTACACACTATGATCGTGGAATCTTTTTAAAAGATACAACCCTCAAATTCAAAATCATCAACCCTCAGATATTTAATGTGGAAACTTGAAAATAGCTTAAATGTGAAGAAAAAAAGAAGTTTTTGTTATACGTACCTCTTCCCCAGACCATTTCCCATTCCATAACATTCCAATATGTAGGAAGGGAACACTACGCAGCTTAAGTGTCTGCAAGTGTCTTTATTGGGAACATGTTTCAGGCCTTTCTCAAGCAAAGGAACACTGAGTGCTGTGTCATATACATGGTTTACACTAACATACTATTGCTGTTTATTCCTTAAACTTTCGGATTTTTATCTCCCATGGACTTTTATGGGTCCATTTTCACATTTTTGCCAAAATTGGAAAACAGAAGGGAACTCGCTAGATTTGAACATCTCTAACAGAAATACACTTTTAAGTACATGCAGTCTTACCCATTTCTAGCAAAGTTAGCCCAGTATCTCATCATTGTTCTACTAAGGACTTTTTCTTCTTCTGTACAAGCACCTTGGAAAGAGTAAAGTTACGTTAGAGAGGGTAAATAAAATGATCATATCGCTGTAATGAAAAGCACAGTGATTGGCTTACTTGGAAGAATGATATCAAGGAACAGATCACCACCGACAAAGAAAAATTCATCTCCATGGTCAGCTTTGACAAAATTGGGTCTTGAGTCTTGAAACAATGAAGGGGCATGCATAAATTCATAGAAATATACAGGAAGCCCTGAATCTAGCAGACATGAAAATAAGGGCAGTGTTAGTGGTAGAATACAATGTAAAGTACTTTATATAATACATTTCACACGTGCCTTGACATTCATTTAATACCAAACTAGATGTTTCCGAAATACAGTTGGATGCCAGGGACTGAGAGGACTTTTTTTCCAGATAAATTCCAGCTCTATATTTGAATTTAAAATGATTTGCAATTTGGATATCATGTCCCACAATATTTTATACTTAAAGGGGAAATAAAATGTGTCTACATTTTTTTTTACAATAAAATAAATGACAGCATATACCTTCCTCTTTGATTCTGTTGGGTCTGAAAGGATCGGCCTACTATTGTCCATGTGTATGGCACAAATGACTGCCCTCACCTGCAGATTGTTTGTCCACAACAGAAAATTTCTATTTGAGCCAATAGCTCCCACTGGCTGCCAGTGGCGTAGCTACAGACTTATGGGCCCTGATACAAAATTTGGGCATGGGCCCCCCACTGGTTAAATGCTTGGCATGCAGACACTGGTAAAAATGCTTTGTATACAGACAACTGGTAAAACAGTTGGCACACATACTGGTAGTTTTGGAACCTTATCACAAAGTGGGGCCCCTTCTTGTCCAAGGGCACTGGTGCTGTCGCATCCCCTGCACCCCTGGTAGATACACCCCTGATGGCTGCCCAAACCATCTCCATATAGAAAATACGAGAATATGTATGGGTTTTTATTGCCAATGACAGACAGTTTTCAGTGGAATCTGTCAGATTACAGTATATCATTTATGTGTGTACACAGCTTTAAGGAAAGTCACAAGAGACAGTGCCATATAGTGCTCCAGTGCTGAAAGTGCTCCTTATATGTGAATTGTGTAAAAGTATAAAACAAATCCCACATTAAAAAAGCCCTCCAGTTATTTCTTTATTTCGTTAAAGGGCATGTACACCCTTTATAGAAACTTTTAATATATTATAGCCCATGTTCCCCCAGCCCCAACCGCTATAATAATAGTCTCAGAAAGTCCCCCGATCATTACTTACCTTACCTCTCTCCTTCGCCGCAATGCCCCGGCCCTGTGCTTGCACGGAACTGCAAGAAGGCTGCTCAGAACGGCGAAGGAGAGAGGTAAGGTAAGTAATGATTGGGGGACTTTCTGAGACTATAATTATAGCGGTTGGGGCAGGGGGAACATGGGCTATAATATGCTAAAAGGGATTTATGCAAGGAGGAGGGAGACCAAAGCGGGTGGGAGAGGGAGTGAGAGGGAGGGGGAGAAGGGCTGCAGTGCGCATGCCAAACTTCTCCCGGAGGGGAGACAGGAGGAAGAGTCCTATATGGACTCTGCTATCCTCCTAGTGGGCAGTTTTTGGGACTTTGGGGGGACATTACAGGAGAACCATTTGGAGCTGGGATGTAAGGTAAGGATTTTATTAAACTACAGAGTGGGGCCAGTAGTGGGGGGGATTATAGTTTTGGGGGTGGACATGGCCTTTAATGTTTGAAATGAAGAAGCAAAAAAACTTGCTTTTTGCTGAAAAAAAAACACATTTTTTTGTGCCATTTACCAGGCTCCTGTAACATCTGTTTAACAGTAATATGGCTATCAGCTTTAATATAGGACACAATTGGGGAGATTTTGCAGCACAGCCACTAGAGCTGGAGTAAACGCTTATAAGTCATGTTAATTCTTTTTCTAAGGGTTAGCATGAATTTAGCAAGGGAATAGCAGCAGTTGCGCAGATTACACAAGAGTCACCAAATCAGCTTCTGCAAGTAATTTAAGATCGTGCTTGCTTCACTTTTAACATGCCGATTTAATGCCAAAGCCATAAGCAAGATGTCAAATCAGCAAAAACAATAAGCTTGCGGCTCTGTAAGTCCCTCTAAATGAATGACATAGTTCCTCCTGGTCTCCCCTTGATGTCAGTGGAGATTACAGAAAACTGAAAGTATAGAAGAACAAGCTTTTCTGAGCTGAAAACTAATATTAGCCTCTTACTGCAAACCTCCCCAAGCTCTCCATATTAAACAAATCCTGCTGCTACAGTATTGCAATGGTGAGAAAGGACAATTCGACTCTAAAGGAAGAAGGAAGTACAGAAAACGAAAAACATTATTTTCAACCATATTAACACTTTCATATTATCAGAAATAAAGAATCCTTGGTAACTTTTAATATTCTTGAACAGTAAGTGGTACAGTCCATGATCCCTTGATGACTCATTCATCCAGCTTACAAAGTGTCTTATGCTCATATAAGGAAGTTTCTGAACACAAATCAGCTAGTCACTTGCTTTATATACCCAACCCCTGTCCCAACTTCCCATCCTTTAATTTTTGCAGCTTCAAATATTCACATGGCCAGTGAGTTTCCTATCCATCCTTTGTGGATGATATCTGCTTTATCCGTGGCTGAAATGGTAACAAACATTAACATTTTAATATTTGTATTATGGAAAGGCCTTTAAATTTGATCACATACCTCGATGATACCGAGCTGTCCTAATGGCTGGTATAACAAAGATTATGTCCCCATTCAATTCTAAGTAATCGTCCCTGATTTCTATTGGATTGTTTGTGTCACCAAAATATTCATCCATTATTACTGGGATATTATTGGAAACAGCAGGCTGCAAGAATACAGATTAAAAATATTTAGAAACATGTCCACCCCCAAAACTAAATTTGTACTTTACATACAGCACCTCCCCAAGCCCAGAGACCATAATACTCAAACTCCTCAAGTGGTTCTACAACTAAACTATTCAGCCCAATGTTCACCACCCCGTAATTGATCACCTTAATCTTCCAGGTAGACCTGTCAGACATGGCCATGATGGATGCACAACCAAAGACTAGAAAGTCTACCTGGAAATTCCCGACTCTGAGCATTCAAAGGAGTCAAAGAGGGCATGATACACCAGGGTGAATAACGGGTTGTAGAGGTGTGTGAGTATTATGTGGTATTATGTGCTCTACTTGGAGAACCAATTTCATTTTGGGTGTGGACATGTGGACAGAAAAAAACAAATACATATAACAAATAACAGGAATACACTTGATCAAGTTGGAGAATATTACAACCATGACATAATCACTAATCTACTGTAGTGTCAAACTGTGCTGTTTTGGCCCATTACTTATTCCAGGGCATGGTTCAGTGACAGTCTAAAGCACATGCTGCCGATCGGACAGACAGAATCCGCTTTTAAAGATCACGCTAATCACAGTCCCGAGCGTTCTCTCTATGTAAAGTACAGGGAGAATGCTTGGGACTGCACATTTCCCTCAGCCAAGGCCAACCCCTTATATTTAAAGTAAAGGTAAATGACTGTGTCCGACATTCATTGATGAACGTTAGTGAACATTCGTTGGCCTTGGGAGCGCTTGAAATTGCGCTACACACACAAGCGATAAAGGGACAATACTGTTGGATCCGACAGTATTGTCCTTTTATTGTTAGTGTGTGTACCCACTTGTAGGCAATGGAACATTATAGAAATGTTGTTCTGATCCCTTTACTTCTTCAATTAACACACTGCACACACACCCCTTCTCCTTGGTAAATTATAACAGGAGGTGTGCATAGAAAGAAATAAAAACAATTTTCAATCTGTCATAACAGTCATAGTATTAATTGCAGTCATAGTTTAACATATTATGCTTAACTGTGTGCCTAACTGTTACCTTTTTAAAAATGTGGAAGCATAAGCACGTTTTGTTTTTTTCTATAAAGTGAAAGTTCACCACTCAAATGAAAATTTGTATATAGGTAAATCACCCCGAACCCCCAAAACTGCAATAGTTGGAAAGCCAAGGGGTGTAAGTCTAACCTGAAATGCTGCCTGATATTCTGTATCTCTGTATCTCCTCTCTTTCTGTTTTCGGTTCTTTTTCAGTTAGTAGCTGTCAATCATGGAGGTGACAGATGACTCACAGCCAATGACTGAATGCTATTCCCCTAGCTGCCTCCTCTGAGCATGTAAAAAGAGAGGTTTATAAGGAGGAGAAAACTTTTGAGAGGTAGAGGGAAGAAGGGGAGCATCATATTGCTGCATAACAGACTAGCCCTACAGCTCTCAGCTTTCTAGTAGTATTGGGGGTGATTTACCTATATAGAATTTTTCATTTGATGGGTAAACAATGCTCAATAAATAGGAATTTCTTATTGAAAATATATTTAAAAGTTGCACAAATGATTTAATAAGAGAATACTATTCTTCTCTTTATTATTCCATTTCTCGTGACCTTCCAACACTAAATTTTAGGGCATACAAAGGCTAGAAACACCAATCAAAACAGAAAATTACCAAACCACTAGTGGCACTTGCTTCTTTTCTTCTCCAACATTTCCATCTTTGGAATGGGCAAACCTTGTTGAACATTCGCACTCTAGATGTTCAGAAAATGCAAGCCCCAGCATGCCTTACAACTCCCATTTAATCTGGGGGTTTCAACTAAATTTGTATGGCCTCAAAAACAATCAATACAAAGGAAATTCTAATCTAAAATATAACTCTGTATTAATGTTGTATAATTAACAGATGGTTATGTCTCTTACCCCTTAGAAAGGTTGAGAATCCTCTATTTTATTTTGCAGGTTTCTAGCTTCTCCAGGTGGATCACAGATAAGATATATATGTGTATATGCTCAGTGAGCTTTCTAGTAGATGCTTGTCAGCTCTTAAAAGAAGGGAGAATAACTTATTTCTTTCAAGAGTGGACAAGCATCTACTACTGTAGGTGATCTACTCATGAAATCTCTTTTAATAGCTTAGTAACCAATATAAATCCAAAGCTGCTTTTGGTTTCATTATACAAAATGCTGCTAAATGGGGGCAGAGCTGAAAGCAGCCAAACATTATATAAAGTAAGTTGCTCACGACCATCTCCAAAATATGGATATGTTATTGCACAAGTTTATAAATATTTTTGGAAAAACAAGTATTGCACAAGTTTATAAATATTTATGCAATAAACAAGTTACATGCTCTACAGATATACAATTATAAAGTGGATCTTACCAATGGAGGGAAAGATTTTAATATTGACTCAACATGTTTCTTCTCCATTCCTCCTCTGAAACCAGTGACATTGTAGTCCTGTCCACAAAAGCACAACAAGGCTAAATGATAGGCACATACGTAATTCCACCCCACTAGCTGCAATGCGGTCAGAATAAGCAATTCACATACAAGTTTAAGTGTCTCAGTTGCGTAATTAGGAATCACTGGGCCCCCCAGTAAAACTATGTTGGGTCCCCTATCCATACTTCATCTACAGTAGTTTTCTGGGAGGAGGCTATTTCTGTCATATAAATATGAAGGGAAAATAAGAAGATGGGCCCCCCTGGCTCCCAGGCCACCCTGCGGTTACAGGGTCTGCTCCCCTGGTAGTTAGGCCTTAAGACATTTCTTAAGAATTAAACATAAGTAGGACAATGCAATAATCATGTAAACCTGCTAATTTCCTCCATCACAATCCCAATGCACTACTGCTGTGTCACATACAGTATTACATTAGTGTAATTAGTAAATGTATACATGTAATTGTAAAGATCTACAGAAGATGTTTGCGCTATATAAATCCACAATAATAATAATAATTACTTTAGTGTGCCTTTAACAACTCAAATAAACTGTTAAAATTAATATAAAAAAGCACTTCTGTCTTAAATAATATTGTATTGCTTGCATGTGTTAAATACAAAAAGTTGCAAATCTGTTGCACATACCATTAATGTCACCTTAAAGGGTATGTCTACCTCTCCCACAAAATGTTATAATTACGGTTTTCATCCCAGAAAACACTGGCCTTGCAATGCGTACTAATCTCCCTGGCATTCCTAAAGTCAGATATTCACCAGCACTCTGCCTTTAGCTTCACTGTCTTTCTTCTTCCTGGGAAACACTCAACCACAGCTATGATATTATAGCCAATGAATGGCTGATGACCAGGCTGTCTCCACTGTGCATAGGTGAGCTTGGAACAAGAGGTGGCAGCAACAACTGGCCAAGAGGATGGCAGAGTGCAGGCTGAATTTCTGCCCCTAAAATTCTATATATGCATTTATTTGCTGCAGAAATTTTGCAATGCTTTTACACAACACAAGTTTAAACAATGACAATTTATCAGCTGTGTGACTTTGTTAATTACGTGCCCCTCTATTATATTGTATCTGCAAAAAATAAATATGTTTTTCACTGATTTGCTGAGATATATGAAAGGCTACCTACCTCGGAAAGCATCCAACCAAATTCATGATTGTTAACACCAATCAAAAAGGGAACATTATTGCTCTCTTTGCCAGCCAAGATTTCCTCTGCAGGTTTGGGAAGGAACTCACCATCTACACAGCCGTGTATGGATGGAAATTTCTATAATAGAGCATCAGCATATACACATGAGCTTCAATAATATTAGTTCTTCTTATCCTTTTGAATTAATTATTAGTTTTATTCTCTTCATTAAATCATTACATACAAATTATTATTACTCCAATCTATGCCAGACCTTTCCTTGTCATTTAAATCTTTATTCTTTGTATTTATTTAACGTCTGTTCCTTACTGCTTTGGTTCTATGATATCTATTTTAATAAACTGACATTTATACTGCAACCCAGAGCAAGATGTAGCAAGTTATATTTGGCTATTGTATGTGAATGTGTATGTGATGGCAAGTCATTGTTTATATACTGTAAGAAGGTCAGTTGTATTCAGCTAGATCAACTGGACTTGAAGTTTAGTCCTTTAAGACATTTCGCTAGTCATCCAACTGGCTTTCTCAATTCAGAATGACTTGTACAAGAATCTGTTGCCAATAAATACCCATCAAGAACTAAACTTCAAGTCCACTTGATCTAACTGGATACAACAGATATACCATGGCCTGGATGAATGAGAACCTTCACAAGCTTATATAGGAGAGCTGTGGGATAATCACTGTAACACATAAGTAAGGCTAAGGAACTCAATTGAGTTAATTATCCTTTTAAGTTTTTTACTTGCCCTAGTATTATTTAAGCTTGGCTATAATTTTTTCATACCAGGGCTGTAGAGATTTCCACAATCTCTGCTTCTGTTTTCTGTTTCAGGCAGTCTATCAGAGCTGTATCATTACAGTCAGACACAACAGCAACAAACTGCAAAGAAAAAAGGGAAATATATGAAATTTGAATTTGCTTTAATAACAGAAAAATATTGTATTTCTATTTAATTGGACCATTGCATCAGTTTTATAGATAATTGTTAAAAACCAATACTTAGTGTGTGCTAAACAAGCCTACCCATCTAACTTCTAAGCCTTTATATTGCTAAACTCATAAATTATGGTACATAATGGTACATAATGTAAGATGTTATAATATCTCTTTGCTACATTATGTACACTAACAAGTAAATCTACCAAGACCACATTGCTCTCATTTCTGACTTAAAGATGCACTAACACGTGTATAAAGGGTTAGGATGACTTTAAGAAGGGAATAGCAGCGGCTGAATGGGTTTTAAAAAACTCACCTGCGCAAGTGCTTTAATATTGCTGTTGCTTTTTTGTGTTACAGTTTAACGGCAGTAAATTGCCAGCATTAATGTCAGGCAGGGGGTAAGACACAGTCAGGATTAACCCAAACCACAAACCATGATAATAATTAAATGGGACCCAAGCGCAAATTACACATTTGGTTCAAAATATATCTATTTATATTACTTGCAAATTAATCCATTGTTTCCTGATCTATCCTCAAGGGTTTAGAAGATCCAAAGCTCCACATATTTAAAACTGGGTAAACATGAGTAGATTTCTTGGGCTGACCGATCAATATTTGCATGTCAGTCAGCCTGAAAAACCTGCAGTGATTTCATGGCCGGCCATAGCTGTTCATCCGAATTGGACATGCCTCATTATAGATCAATGAAACTGTGGGCCGTGGCTACTTTTGGCACGATCGACAATCATTTCTTACAGCCAATAACTTGCTAGTGGCAAACAGTTAGCCGGGACGAAAAATCTTATGGTGTGTACCCAGCCTAAGAGATGGCCACTCCTTCCAACTGTATACACATGTCCTCTCTTCTTTCACATCATCTGGAAAAAATGGAACATGCCTGCACCACACTGGGCACTGCAGATGTCTTAGTGACTTCACCAGAGGAAAAGTTTATTTCTAGTATTCGTCTAAACATTTAAAGATAAATCTGTCAACAATGGGGTAAAATCAGACTCTTATTTACATCAAAGCTTTAGTTTCCCTTTAAAGGGAAGGAGTTTAGTATAAACTTATAGTTGTGGATCCAATGCATCAAAGAACAAAACTTACATCTTCAAAAGAAGAGGCTTCTTCAGATTTACTGATCAACATTCCAGGAAATAATGCAACCCCACTCTCAGCTATAGCTTTGTGGAATAATCCTTTGGAAAGAGGAGATAACACCTGGAAACAATCACAATCAAATATAAAAAGTTGATTAAACTATCCATTCAATCTAGCAATTAATGCTTTCAACAATTTCTTTGCATCATACAAAACTTCCCATAGGCACTGTCAGGGTTATATGATGGACTTTGAGGGGATTACCTATCTATGCAATTTGGGCTGTAAGTGGAAATAAAAGCAATCTAACTAACGCACATTGATATAAACACCCTAAAATGTTCATCATCCACTTACAGAGTTACTTACAGAGCTTTTACTTGTAGAAAACAAACCATTATTTGTCTCCCTGAGAAACATATAACCCCCTCTTTAGTTTATGGTTTAAAAGAACCTTTAATTAAGGTTTTGTCTCTTGTGTACAATGTGTCCTTTGCACTTGTTATCTTTTAATATGAAATAATGTTGCGGTAAACTTGTAACAATAAACAATAGGCATATGGTATAAAGGCTTTATAGTGACATAACTTCCTTCATGATATAGTGGATTCATATTGAACAATGCCATCACTATGGAAATATGAAAGTAGTATTACCCACAGTTCATTGAGAAATACCAAGTTTGTCCAACTTTGTGAATTCAATAAGAAATTCTTACATGTAAGGATACGCTAACGCCACCTGCCGATTGTCCAAATATAGTGACAGATTGAGGGTCACCTCCAAAATCCTTTATGTTTTCCTGAACCCATCGCAGAGCTGCCACCTGATCCAGGAATCCAAGGTTTCCTTGTACCTTACCATCACTAAAAATGGAAATTAAAGGGACACAACACTAATGCTATGATTGCTTTCTAGCTTTTCTCATAGTCATTTTCATTGACAAAGCCATATTTTAATGATGGGGATGTCTGATTGAGGAACTAGAAAGTTGGCTGATGCTGTGTGATTATGGTGTACCTCTAACAGAGGAATTAGAGGAAATACATTTAAACTATAAAATGAAATATAGCAAGGTTCATGTCACGCAAGATATGCAGTTGGCTAGTGAGATGCTTATTGTCCAATATGGGATCATACTAAACTGTTGCAAACCACGCAAAGTCCAAGTATTGTGGCAAATCGTTAGATAGGAGATAGGAAAGGTTTACGAAAGGTGAGAAAGCTCACAGATAATACCCATGTTCATGCTCTCATATGGCATTGGCAAAATAGAAGTTAATAGTCATAGTTTTTGTAAATGTTCAATTCCCACAATACATTGCACAACAACTGTTCAAGCATAATCAAGCAGACTATATAAAACTCTTTTCTCAACTCCTTAAAGCAAGCAGACCATGAGTCAGGCATTTAGGACTGCAGGTCTGTTTAAACCCGGCAGACCAGCAGGATCTCTATTATTTAAACTGCAATTTTTTTCAGTTTGAGGAGGGTGTTTTTATTTATTTATTTTTTTTACAATTTCCTGGTTTTCTTAGAATTGACGCACTACTACATAGTAACTACCAATTTTAAAGATACATATTTGGGGAGATGCAGTCTGTTGATGCAGTTGCCATTGCGCAATGGATTACTGCATCACAGGAATGATTCAAAACTCGTTGAAATTTAATGCAAAAGGCTGGAAGTTGGGAGAACTAAGAACTTTTCATCGGGTTTTGCTCTGGTTTGCATCTCTCCCATTATTTGTCATCATTGCCTTTATTTACAGCCTCTATACAAATTAATAGATTTGAAGATAATACAGTGCATAGTGGCGTTTAAAAAGCATTGGTGATTTATAAAGCCGTAGTATTAATGGCATAACAATAGCCCACGTGACCCTGAGGCCAGCCGATCTATTTTTAAAAAACTGATCACGCATGTTTTAGTAAAGGTACATGCGGTCAGCTGTTTTAAAATACTGCGGCCCGGTTCCAGTGTTTTAAACAGCTGATTGCTTTGCTAACATACATCCCAACGGCTGTTTAAAAATAGCTGATAGCAGTAACTGGCAAGAGGAGGGGTTGTCAGAGACCCACCCATAAAACTTGTAGTATTGGCATCACATTGCGGTAAGTTACCATGCAGCTGTAAAATATTGCAATGCAATACCAATTGAGGATATGGTTCAGTTGCAAGATGCTACACTATCACTGGTTTGTGCTGCTGCTAATCTTTTGACATACCAATACTGTGCTCTGTTTTGCTACCATGGTATTTTGTGATACTGTGCCTTTTTTCATAGCCTCAATAGTATGTTTGCTAAGTGTACACATACTCTGTTTGAGGTGATGACTGATCAGGTAACAGTACTAAGAATAATTTGCACAGCTTGTCCTTTGAAGGGATTTTATTGTTATATTACATTGCATAGGGTCCCATTTGCTGTGAGAAGTGATAGTCTGGTAGACTGTAAACTACCGTATATATTTGAATGTATGTCGAGATTTTCAGACTTTAAAATTAGCCCGAAAACCTAACCTCAGCTTATACTCGGGTCAAGTCCTAATTTATAGCCAAATGCTGCAATTGCAGATAGTAACCAGTAGGTGGTGCTGTGTTAAAAAAAAAAAACTTCACCTGCATACAAAGTTACAGGAGCTGATCTGCCTTTACACTCCTTTCTTGTCACTGCTCAACTGGAAGCTGTAAAGCTGATGGGTCTTCTCAGTTTGGGGAAAAATGGCTGCTAGATCAGTGCAAGTGACAGCTTGAAACTACAACTCTCAGGTGACACTTTTAACTATTGGGGTCAGAGTGCCCTTTACTATATGGGGGTCAGGAGAATTGTAAATGATGGTAAGCTTAATTAAAAGTTTATTGAACCTTGCCACTCCACATGATTAGAAACTACAATTCCCAGCAAGCAAGCATGCTGGGAGTTGTAGCTTCCAAACATCTGGAGTGCCAAGAAATTGGGGGTTACTGGTACTGGATTTGGCTATTACTGTATGGGACTACTGTATGGGAATTATGCTGTCCATTTAAAGGGCAACTAAAGCCTCAAAACAATACTCGACTCAATCATTTTTTACAAATTTTTCAAGTAAAAATAGGTACCTCGGCTTGTACTCAGATCGACTCATGTATATAGGGTACCTGATCTAATCTAAAGTACCCATAGCTGTTTTTGGGTTTTTTTTGCTGTACAGACATTGACTCATACAATAGATCCATATTATTACTCAGCTAGAATTCAGCTAGAAACACAATTGTATAACCTGAAATACAATGCAAACAGACCTAGACAGATTACCAAAATAGACAGCAGAGTAGCAGATTCAATGTTGATAAATGTAAGGTTTAACAATCTTTCTACTGCCTAAACCCTAAATGGCTCTGTTGGAAAAAGATTTGGGGGTTCTAGTAGATAAAATACTAAGTAGTAACATGCAATGCCAGATCACAACAGCTAAAGCTAGCAAGATATCTTGTAGAGTGAGGGGTATAGATTTAAGGGAGAAAAATGTTATTACAAAGCACTGGTAAGACTAAAGGGCAACTAACAAATAAGGGGAATGGAGGGGCTTGACTATGCAGGCAGATTAGACAGGTTAGGGCTGTTTATATTGGATAAGCGGCGATTGCGCAGGGATATGATCACTTGTACTTTGGTGCATTGTTCACCAATAGGACATATCAGAGGATTTGTAGGCATCCTTTAAAGGGCATGTCCACCCCCAAATATAAAATTAGCCCCAGTGCTGGCCCCCTATAGTTTTAAAAAATCCTTACCTTACACCCCTGCTCCTTATGGCTCTCCTGCAATCCATGTCCAAAGTCCAGGAAACTGAAGAGTAGGAGCTGTCTTCCTGTCCAAAGGTCTCTGCCTCCTCTCTTGCCTTAGTTTAAAACATATCCAGCCCTCTTTAAAATTGGGCTGGATAAGTTTGTAAAACTAAAAATTATTGAAAATTAGTAGTTGTTGTTAATCCAGGTAAGTTTTTTGGTTGTTATTTGGAGTCAGGAAGGATTTTTTTTTCCCTTTTCATTTTTTTGGGGATTTTTCTCGGGATCAACTGTTAAGTAGGGTTAAAGGGCATGTCCACCCCCAAACTAAAATCCTTACCTTTTTTCTCTGCTCCTTATTGCTTTCCTGCAGTGCCTGTTCAATGTCCAGAAAAGTGAAGAGTAGTAGCTGTCTGTGTGCACAGGGGAGCTATCCCCCCTCTCTCCCCCCACCCCTCCGGATCCATCCATGCTGCATGGTCCTTGTAGCAACAAATAAACTTTTCTGTATTTTAGGGGACCCCCCCTCCAACCCAAAACACAAGTATTTTAAGTTTTAAAAGTGCACAGAGATAGACTTACTGAACCTCATCCCCCTGTCTCTCTCAATAGCCGACAGGCGCATCTGTGATTGGCTGACTCATCTACTGATGAGATAGCTAACCACCCATTATAAATTATGACATAGCTAAACCTCATTTATAATTTACAGGATATTTATGTATCTTGTGTATTATAATCAGTAATGTTCCTTTTATGATAAAATAAAGGAATAATTAATCACAAGGCTTTTTAAGACCATATAAAAAAGTTATTTTCTAAAGGTCATATAACTTTAAAGTGAGATTTAGTATCCTTATATTTTAAAGTAGGGTTTGCATTATTCCCTATAATTCATACATTTTAGTGAGTCATGGGACACTGATGACTTAGCCACACCCAAAACGGTCCGGAAAGGTGCAGGACAGGTTTGTTGTTAAAGGCCTGTCTTAAGCTGGGTACACACATGAAAGATATTTAGAAGATGACAAAAAGAATCTGCAAGACTCTATCTGTCAATTTTTAAAGATCACTCACACACATTCCATTGGAATCTGTCTGCAATATGCAACAACAGCTGCATAAACTCACCCGACTGGCCCCCCACGTTCTATATAGAGAAAGTCAGCGAGGTACAGACAGGAACATGTTGTTGGCATAGTTGAAGACTGTATTTGCTCCATACACCTTGGTGAAATAAGGCAAATCCTGTCAAGATTTTCTCTATATTGTTAATATAATATTGAACCTTAAGCATTAAACTAGTCTTTGGGGATCTTTCCATCACAAACCAATTTGGAGTGAAGGTAATGAATAGAGACATTCAATAGTGTATGGATTTGAATAGATTAGTTTTTAAAAGTATAGTAATGAAAATAATGTTATTTTAGTATGGGATAGGAGTGCATCATGCTTTACCAAAAGAATCCCAGGATGCCGAGCCTGTACTGGATAGTTACCACTATGACATTTTCATGGCCACTCAAAGCAGAGCCATCAAACCTGGATGATCCCAAGATAAGTCCTCCTCCATGTATGAACACCATTACCTGTTTAAACAGGAAATATATTTTAATGAAATAATATTCTGTTTTGCTTTTACAATAGGCCAGTACAAATCAAAACTACATTTCACATGTTCGTACCAATTGAATAACTATTATCATGGTTTATTATTTCTGTGTATGTCTGTAGTCCTCTAACTATGGAACTTTGATCAGTTATCATTTCGTTTTACTGTAAATCTTTGTCTGCAACGTCATTCTTGTCCAACTATAACAGATATAGACAACCAGTAGATCTCAAGATGGTTTGAAAATGACAGCTTCCAGCATTCCTCTAAAGGCACTCTTTAGCCAGGGAATGCTGGGAGTTATAGTTTTCAAACATCCACAGATCAGCTGGTTGCTTATCCCTGATTTTATAACTATGTTCTGCAGAATATACATTTGAATCTGTCCATCAATCTTTTCAAAATAGATCCATCAGCAGGAAGTTCTTAAAGGGCATGTCCCCCTGCAAAATACATTTTTAACATATGGTAGGACACCCTATGCCAACCGCTAAGTCCATTTGTTTAAAGAAGCTTCAGAACTCTACTTACAATCCTTCAATCCCCTGGCGCTCTGATTTCTGCAGTTTTTTTAAACAAAAGGACTTAGTGTTTAGGGGTGGGATAGGGTGCCCTACCATATCTTAAGAGGTTTTAGAGGCAAGACATCTGGCAGCAAAGACGGCTACAGAGGGATGGAGGGAGTGGGGGAAAGATCTCCTCTGCACATGCCACTGCCCTCTCAGAGGGCAAGGAGGAGGCAGCAACCTTTCACAGAGGAAGACAGCTCCTACTCTTCAGTATCCTGGACTTTAATCTATCGAATCGCTGTGTGTATGTTTGTGAAGTACTACAAGAATGCAGTTAGTCCAAATGGGGCTTTAGGGCTAGGCCATACTAGTCTATTTTAACACGTGATCGATTGCAATCAGATCACGCGATAAAACATGCCCACTAGCTGGGCAATGGGTCTGGCATACTAGGTGCACTGGTGCCCATTGTGCTGCAATCCGCATATCGAAGCAGATGCAATAACAATTTTTGGTGCGATTCACATGGTGCGATTCACATGCACTCCAATAACAGAATATTATAGGGATTGCAGTGCAAGTGGACAACAACACACATGAATAGTGTACATTGGTGTGTGGTCTCAGCCTTATCACAGAAACACCCAGTTTAAAACAAAGTCCAAGAGAGTTTGTCATTGTCAGTAAGTGTTGACAAAAATTAGTTATGCTGCCTATACTGCACCCCGCAATGTTCTGACAACTGCATGGGTTTATCATTGAGTATTGGACTTTCAATCACAAGATGAATAGCCAAAGCCGGGACCATTACAGAAAAGTTAAATGCCTATTCAGTGTACAGCTAGCATTAGAGAACAAGTCTGTGCTAAAGTAAGTATGCAGTATGTCATGTTAACATATGGAGGGTGAGGACCTGAAATACTAGGTCTTCCCTTCACCCATGGATTTTTAATTAGATTGCTAGAAATATTTACCTAAACTGAATATCTCCAGGTCAGGTCTGCCCTACCCCCTCCCTCAGTCTGGGAGACTGCAGATTGCTTGCTGCTTGAAAAGCATGCTCTCCCCAAAAAACTGTATGTAGGCAAATTACCCCCCAAAACCCAAAAATACAATTGTCAGAAAGCTGACAGACGTAGGGCTAATCTGTTATGCAGTGATATTTCTTCTCTCCTTCCTTCTATCTTTCAAAAGATTTCCTCTTCAAGCTCTTTTTTTACAAGTTTTTACATGCTCAGAAGAGGCAGTTAGAGGAATAGCATTCAGTCATTGGCTGTTACATCCATGACTGTCACCTACTAACTGGAAGTATCAGGAAGCATAAAGAGAGGAGAGAATATCAGGCTGCATTTCAGGTTAGACTTTTTAATTTGAGGGGTGAACCCCTCAGAAGTCATTTTTAAGGACCTCTCCTCCTTTTATCATTGGAACCAATGTGAACCAAGAATGCTGGGTCACTCCAAGCCCCACCCATGTTGAACCCTAGCACCAGGCAGGCAACTCGCAGTTCAGCATGTTATTATACCTGTAATATAAATGAATTTAATCATGCTAAGATATCAATACATGAATAAAAGAAATTAAGTAAAACACATTTATACAGCATTTTATAGGAGAACTAAAGTGCTTGCATATATTTATATTCAAACAAAGTCACCATTAGATTTTTTCATCAAGAATTAATAGTTGAAGCTGCAGTAACATGAAATCAGAAGATGATGTCAGCAGCATGTTCTCACCTATTCCCTGATATGTGTTTACATGCCCTTTAATTACATAGTTACAAACTACACTTCTACAATATTTTTCCTGCAAGGAACATATATTGTAGAGGCTGTAGAATGAAAGTACCATAGATTAAAGAGGAACTGTGATCCTCATATAAGTGGCCTTTATTAAAAAACCCACTCCTACCTTTAAAATGACAGGATCATGCTTCTAGCTGCAGACTATTGCAGTCTAAAGTTACATTTTACTTCTAACTCATTTTAAAGCTAGCTAAAAGCCTGAAAATGTGTTTTTTTCTCCCCAAGGTGCCAATAGGAAAGGACAGATAATGGCTGCAGGTCTGTTACTAGCTTCAGAAAAGATAATTTTTGGGGGGTGGGGTTTATAACATATCACATGACTCTCATAGACTTGGACAACAAGTGTAACTTACAGCCTATAACTAACATCCAGAGAAACTAGAGACATCCTATAAGAGACTCTGGGGCATATTTATAAAGCTTCGTTAAGTTTTCCCCCGGCCGTTTTCACTGACATTAACGCATAAATCCGTTTAACAGCATTTTATAAATGTCCGAAAAGGCCGCGAAACGAGTTAACGACATTAACCCTTTGCGGGCGATACTTACCTGTTACCCCGCTTCTATTTATAAAGCGGCGGTATGTGTTTCGCAGTGCTACTATCGGCTGTTTTACTTACTGTGGCGAAAACAGCCTACTAGCCTCCCGCGCGGGGATGGCAGGCAACCCCGGCGGGTGGTCGCCACCCGCCCCAGGAGGCACAGCAAAAAACAGACACAACACCACACACCAACAAATGGCGCACACACACACAAACAAAGCACCCCCGGGCACCAAGCAAACAACACCACACCACACAACACAACACACAAACACAAAACCAATCATCCACAGCACACACAACAACATCCAACCCACCAAACAACCAGCAAAAAACCAACAACCCCACCCGCCTCCCACAACCCCCGCGCCGACAACCACCCGCCGTCGCTTCCCAGCAGCCCCTCCCAACCCATCCCCGCTCGCGGCAATCTCGGAAAGGGAGGCTGGAGGGGCTGCCGGAAGGGGCCGCAGCATTTGTCGCGACCCACCCCCGCCGTCACACCCCCCTCCCCAGCAACCCCGCTGGCACAGCCAGCCTCAGCGGAAGCCAAGTTTGCCAGCCGCTTCTTTCTTCTATCTTCAGCCATCTACTGCGATGGCATCTGAGTTCCGCAGCGGATGCACCCTTTATATAGGTTTGCAGAAAACCCTAATTCATTTCTGATTGGTCAATTTTTACATGCTTTACATTAACCAATCAGATTACTGGAAAGTTCTGAAATCTGATTGGTTAATGTAAAGCATGTAAAGCAAGTATTAAAAAATTGTCCAATCAGAAATGAATTAGGGTTTTCTGCAAACCTATATAAAGAGGTGCACTCCACTGCGGAACTCAGATGCCATCGCAGTAGATGGCTGAAGATAGAAGAAAGAAGCGGCTGACAACATCGGCTCCGCTGAGGCCGGCGGTGCCGATGTTGGGAGGGGCTGCTGGGAAGTTGGGAGGGGCTCAGGGGTTGGGAGGCGCTGCTGGGATGCGGCGGCGGGTGGTCTCCGTCGCCGCGGGGGGTTGTGGGCGGGGTGGGCGTATGCCCCGCCCCCTTAGCAGAGGCGTCAGGAAAGGATTTTTAAGGACACTTGTATGGAGACAGTTACACATTAACCACAGAATAATAAGCAAATATTGTTATTCTCTAGACCAACACATGAAGAAAATGTTTGCTTTACGTTAGCACTTACAGGCAACACTGAATTATTTTTTCTATCTGCTGGAGAAAAGATATTAAGAAACAAGCAATCCTCTGACATTAAGTGGCATTTGATGAGGTCTTCAAAGTTCATTTGCGCATACTGTAAGCACCTAGAGAAAAAACAGAGAAACTAACCCGTTAAAGCCTAGTAAAAAAAAATAGAATTTGCATTAAAAATTCCAAGCCTTTTCGTTGGCCTTTAAGGACAAACACTAAAAGATAATGATTTAAATTCATTAATTTTATTATTTTTTGGTCTAAACTATCAGGCAGACAACAGAAGCATTGTGGGTACATCAAATATCTCAATATAATAAGTAGCAATATTTGCCGTTAGGTAAATAATCCCCATATAGGGGCTGAAACTCACCAATAAATGTAAGAATGTGTTTGTGTTTCCTGCAAGCAAAACATCTTGAGAACTGAGTTGAGAACTAAATCTTCAAAAGTTTCCCTAAGGAGTTCCATCATGAAATTAATTTTTGTAAGGCTGGGTACACACCATAATATATTTCCAGCCGGCTGACCGATAGTGACCTGTAGCGGTCGGTTGGCCGGAAATATCTTTTAGTGTGGGATGGCTGGCCGCAGCCGAGCTCTTTCACCCGTTCATCCGTACCAGATGAACGAGTGATCAGGCCAGTTGGTAAGTTGGTGGGAGTGCGGCTAACATTTATTTTCTCTTAAATAATGTTCTGAACATTAGATAGACATTTAATGTTACTGGGCCAGCCACGAGATGACAGATGCCTCCATTTCATAAATAGGTCTGTGTATTTTTTTTATTCACACTGAAAAATCTAGTGTGCATTGGATTTTCTGCTTTTATATTGGAGTTTCTGGCTAAAGCTCCTAATAAGAAGGTAATTCTTAGACTGGGAACAATAAAAAGGCTTGTGCAGACTTTAGGGAGAAGAGAGAATAGTCAATATTGCCAAGGGAATAACGTACCCACTATTGTAACAAATGGAGTTTTCATATATGCTTATTAGGTCTGGACAGTGTTTAATATTATCGTTACAATTTGAAGTTTGGGGTACATAGTTGCAAAAATAAAAAAATGTAAGTCATGTTGCACGGGTGTCAAGCACAAATTGTAAATCATTATATAACCAAGCCCTGTATATAAGGGTATATTTTACAAGGTGCTAATGGATATTGAGTATAAAATATTTATACAGTATTTAGTTCTTACATCAGCAATGGGCCAATTGCTTGGTTCAATGCAGACTAGTGTTGCTGTTCAGATTAGGGTAGAATTTAACCCAAAAATCAGCAATTTGATTCAGTTTCTGTATTTTCAAATCTCAGTGGTTAAATACCAGATAGATAGCAATAATTAGTAACCCAGAAGAAGAAATATTAAGCAATTACATCTCTTAATACCCCCCAACCAGATGGCAATATTATTAATTGTCTCTAAATAGAGTCATCAGGGTGGATGTACAGTAGAAGCAGATTGTCCAGTTGACTGCTTGTTGAGGGTTATTAACTATATCAAGTTATATTACTATTGCTGACTTAAACTCCTGCAGCCTGTATTTAGAGATGATGTTTAACAACTACCACATAGGGGTTTACCAAACCAAATCCCCTGTTGGTTTCTTAGTCTTAATTGAGACGAAAGTCCTAATGATAAAACACATTACAGGCCTTTCCACCATTTAATGTGTTAGCATTAAAAAATATACTGTTTAGTTCTTCAGAAAAACTTACATGGGTGGTAATTTTGTAGCTTCCCTTACAGAGCTCCATGGTTCAGGTGGCTGTGGTTTAGCAAATCTTAATGGTCCCACGGGAGGCTTTGCAAAGGGAACTCCCATGAAAGCATGAACAGTTCTATCTGTCTCTCTTACATTTATAGTTTTACCTAAGACTTGCCCATACTTTGTTGTTAGTAAAGGTCTTAAATACACTTCTCCTAAAAAATAAGAATAAGAGAAAAATAAATAAATTAACAGATTCCACTTGTAAAATGCATGCACTCTGTTTTAATATAATAGTGGGATGAGAGGAAAACAAAAACATATATAAGGATGTATATAACGGTTAACATTTAAAAACAAGTGATTTAATGGCATTTAAACCTCAGCTCAAAAGAAGACTAGGCAGTGATCCAGCACTGATTCTCCCACTTACTTAATCAGTAGTACATAGTCCTTATACCCTTAAAAAGGAATCTTTATACGTAACACACAATTGGAGAGATTTAGTACCATATATGCCGCAATAAGCAGATTTCCTTCTTAAAGTTCCTTCTTGCAAAACATTTTATATTATAAAGTACCGTATATACTCGAGTATAAGTCGATCCGAGTATCAATCGAGGTACCTATTAAAACTGATTGACTCGAGTATAAGTCGAGAGTAGAAATTATCACCACTACTGCCTTCTGATTCTGTGTTGTTTTTAGGCTTTAGTTGCCCTTTAAATGGACAGCAGCATTCCCATACATGAAGTCCATACAGTAATAGCCAAATCCAGTACCAGTAACCTCCAATTCCTTGGCACCCCAGATGTTTGGAAACTACAATTCCCAGCATGCTTTGTTGCTGGGAGTTTCAGTTTCTAAACATGTGGAGTGGCAAGGAATTGGAGGTTACTTGTACTGGATTTGGAAATCCAATGGCTACCTGCCTGTTTGACCCTCACCAATTGTGCACTGGCTGACAGCTTATTGCTTTCTTCAATGTGCAGCAGCAGGCATGATGTAATGTTATTGATGGGGTAGAATTAATCACATAGTGTCAGTCGTTGTATGAGTAAAGTAGTACTGTGACTGCTGATCACTCCTGCAAACGGTCACCCAGGAGGTAATAATAGAATTTCCTACTTCCCTGTGATAGAGACTTTGCAATGTTAAAATATTGCAAATAACACAAAAAAAACCCACTAATTTGTGAAAATAAATAATAATAATAAACCGAACAGAATCCTGAGGCACTGAGGCACTCCGCTTAGAACTTTAGCCCACATAGATGTAGCTACAATAACCACCACTCTCTGTTTGCGATCCAATAACCAGTTCTCTATCCATGAACAAATGTTTTCTTCAAGGCCAACAGTTCTCAGTTTATACATTAGTCGCCTATGTGGCACAGTATCAAAAGCTTTCGCAAAATCCAAATATACCACATCCATTGCTGTACCTGAATCTAACTTCTTACTAGCTTCTTCATAAAAAACAATTAAATTTGTCTGGCAGGATCTATTTCTCATAAATCCATGCTGACTACTACTAATAAGATGATCTCTGGAGACAAAGTCAAGGATATGATCCCATAACAAAGTTTCCATCACCTTCCCTACCACTGATGTTAGGCTTACAGGTCTATAGTTTCCAGGCTGTTAACGACTACCTTTTTTGAATATTGGTATTACATTGGCTTTTTTCCAATCCAGCGGCACATCCCCAGACAAAAGCGAATCTGAAAAGATGAGAAACAGTGGTCTAGATAGAACTGAACTAAGCTCTTTTAAAATCCGAGGATGCAATCCATCTGGTCCTGGGGCTTTATTGATATTAACTTTGTCTAATTGTTTCCATACCATATCCTCTGTTAGCCAATGTGAATACTCTTCATTTCTTCCCTGCATATTATTACAATCCCTGCTGTACGGACAAGGATTCTCAACAGTAAAAGCCGATGTAAAAAAACGGTTTAGCAGATTAGCCTTTTCGGCATCCTCTACAACCACCTCAGCTCCATTATTGCCTTCCAACACCATTGGCGTTCGAAGACTATTTTAATATGCTCCCCTTCAGCCTATCCCTTATATTTATTTGGCCCCTTATTTAAGGAGTGGTCTGCTGGTTGGTCATTGGTAATCTATGTTATATGAATATTATATACGTAACTTGTTTTACCTGCATATATAGTATTATGATTATGCACTGATAACATTCAGGGTTATTCAAATAAATTTCTTATCGTTAAAAATGGTGCTAATTTTGCCCCTACCAATCAGATGTTAGCTTTCAAATGTTAAATAAGATCTGATTGGTTGGGGCAAAATTAGCACCATTTTAAACAATAAGAACTTTTATTGAATTTCCCTGATAGTGTGTTGGAGGAGGCATAGTTATGCTCCTTCCTCTCCGTATATATAACGGTATATATATTAAGGTGGTGATGTTTTTAGAGGGGGATGTGTTTTTAATAAAATTTTTTATACTAAGCACTTTATGGAATACATATAAAGTACTGGTTCTATTGGAAAAACTGACTGTTTTTCACACATCTGCTGTGTTGCCCATTTATACCCTCTACTTTTTCTTTAGCTTGTTGTTAGTTTATACCATATTAGTGGGGGTGCACCACAAATGTGTGGCCTTGTTGATATTTATGCAGTGTAGCACCTAGTTCCCAACACAACCTTTTCTTGAAGCGGTTAACATAACACTGACTAGTGAACTGGAGGGATGACTTTACACTGATTGGTGAACTGAAGGGCTGACGTTACATTGTTATGGCAGGTTCATTGGTCAGTTTCAAAAAAAGCTGGAAGAGTTTCTGCAAACAAGGAATGTTGCAAGTTACTGGTATTGATACATAGAGTTAATCCAGGGACATTTCCGATTGCCACTTGGAGTTAGGAAGTAATTTTTTTCCCCTTCATAAATTTGGTGGTGGTGGGGGGGTGTTGCCTTCCTCTGGATTAACAGTTAGGCAGGAAATGAGGATATTGCCAGATGGGTTGAACTGGATGGACATATGTCTTTATTCAACCTCAAATACTATACCATACTATACTATACACTGATTGGTGAACTGGAGGCTAATTTTACACTGGTGAACTGGAGGGCTGACCTAACTGGCTGGTGGACAGGAGGGCTTACTTAACACTGTGAACTGTGTTAATACTGGCTAATGAAATGGAAGGCTGACTTTACACTTGCTGGTGAACTGAAGGACAGAGTTTATACTGGCCGGTGAAATAGAGGGCTGGCTTTACACTGGCTGGTGAACTAATAAATTAAAGTGCCCACAACACAGACTGGTAAATATAAGTGCTCACAACACAGAATGGTTAATATAAGATGCCCCATCCACAAAGACTGGTAAATATAAGATGCCCACACAGACTGCTAAATCTAAGACACTCAGCCCACACAGACTGCTAAATATGAGATGCCCAGCCCACGCAAACTTGTAAATATAAGATGTCCCCCATGTCCAGTCCCCACAGACTTGTACATAAAGGATGCCCCCATGCCCATCCTACACAGACTTGTAAATAAAAGATGCCCCCATGCCCAGCCACACAGACTGGTACATATAAATTTCCCCATGTCCAACCCCCACAGACTTGTAAATATAAGAATATAAGATACCTTTATGTCCAGCATACACAGACTTGTGCATACAATATGCCCCTATGCCCAGCCCATGCAAACTTGTACATATAAGTTGCCCCCATGCCCAGCCCACACAGACTTGTACATATAAGTTGCTTCCATGGCCAGCCCAGGCAGACTTGTACATATAAATTGCGCCCATGCCCAGCTGCAGACTTGTACATATAAATTGCCCCCATGCCCGGCCCACACAGACCTGTACATATAAATTACCCCCAATCGCAGACCATGCAGACTTGGACAAATTGCCCCCATGCACAGCCTATGCAGTCTTGTACATATATGTTTCCCCCATTGCCAGCCCAGGAAGACTTGCACATATAAGTTGCCCCCATGACCAGCCCACACAGACTGTTACAAAAATGATGCCCCCATGCCCAGCCCATGCATACCGTTACATATAAGATGCCCCCATGCCCAGCCTATACAGACTTGTATATATAAGTTGCCCTCATACCTATCCCACACAGACTTGTATATATAATTTGCCTCCATTCCCAGCCCACGCAGATATTCACTAACTGAGTCTCAGTCACTTGAACAGGATGATCTGCACATTCTGCCGCACACTTGTTGGCAAGCTTGTTTTCTGCGTTGTGCGCATCTGTAGGCATGATCTTTTTTAAGCCGAGCTCTGCCCAGCCCTGTTCCCAGACCATGGAATTTCATGAAAATACATAAGGATTTGAGGCAGCCTATATCCGTAAATGGTGGTAACATCAAATTTTTATTTAATTTAGATTTCTCTTCTATTCACTGAAAACATGAGGTAAATCCATCTCTTACCTTCCGTTCTTCAGTAAATCTTGTAGGACAGCAGGAGAAGCTTACCCGGATCGTTCCAGCGCTGCAGAGAGACTCCGACAAGGGTGACAGCTTCCGAAGTATCCCCAGTCCTTTACACTGTGCGCGCATGTGCACACAGTGCGAAGGAGTGTGGGCGCGTCGGAGACTGTCAGAGAAGCTGACGCTGGAGCAGGTCCACGGGTAAGTTTCTCCTGCTCTCCTGCAAGATTTACTGAAGAACAGGAGGTAAGAGATACTCCATTTACCTCCTGTTTTTCAGTAAGACAGTAAAAAAGAAAGTTATAAAATATGATGGACATACCCTTTAAGTTAACTTAATAGCCATTTAAAACCTATTTTAAATAAATACATGCCCAAACAAATAATGCAGATGAAGAAGGAATAGAAAAGTGAAAAACTGTTGAGATCAGAGTTAAATTCGAGCTAACTGATATTGAATCTTTAACTGCTTCTTTGAGCCCACTGAGCACGTATCTCTTTATTGCACAAATTCTGCAAACAAATATTGGTGTTAGAGTCATGCAACAGATAACACCATTTTGCGATTTACCCAGAGCCGCAACCACTGTATTATATTCCCTGGAGCCCAGCGTTTGTGGCTCTCTGTAGATCTGTCCCTACTTTTGAAAACAAAAAGCAGATAACAAGCAGGCTAATATATATTTGAATTGCTAAGGATTGAGGCAGGGAACTTATGGGCAGCTAAATTTACTACTATGCTATCTGGCTAGAACAGGATCAGTGGTTCATTTTATTACAAATATGCATTTTGTCAGTTGCATTCAAAGCCAGATTACTGATAAGACAACAGCTGTTAGAAGCTGTGAGACCAAGGGGGCAGCGATCAGCACTCCTTCCAAGCAAGGAAATGCCTGGGTACCATTCAAAAGTTTCAGACCTGTGAGTGCCTTCGTATTTCTGTGTGTGTGTATATATTATTATATATATATATATATTTATATATATATAAGTATAATATACCATTGATAAACTGATTCAATCTGACATCACATGCTACTTGCACTCAACAATATCAGATCGTTAGTTCTAATGACTAATAGAAGAAGGGAATAGGTTAATGTAAAATCCCAGAATCTCAGGTGGGTACTTTGCAAATCAGTTGCTCAGATTCTGCATGTTTAATTAATAAATGGAAAAAGGGCTATTTTACTTATGCAAAACCTTCTTGATTGGTGGACATCTCTCCATAGACTACCACACACTGCCCACTATAGGAGGAGTGAAATCAATGGCTACAACCCATAAGACACAAAAATGAAAATAACTTGATAACTGTTCCAAAAAAATAATGAAAGTATATGGCAAAAGTACACAGGATAGCGCGTCCCTACACTACAGCAAAACATAGTTTTGGGGGGTGGCCAGCCCTTTAAGGACACTTGTATGAGACAGTTACACATTACCACAGAATAATAAGCAAATATTGTTATTCTCTAGACCAACACATAGAAAATGTTTGCTTTACGTTAGCACTTACAGGCACCACTGAATTATTTTTTCTATCTGCTGGAGAAAAGATATTAAGAACACGCAATCCTCTACATTAAGTGGCATTTGATGAGGTCTTCAAAGTTCATTTGCGCTAACTGTAAGCACCTAGAGAAAAAACAGAGAAACTACCCGTTAAAGCCTAGTAAAAAAAAATAGAATTTGCATTAAAAATTCCAAGCCTTTTCGTTGGCCTTTAAGGAACAAACCCTAAAAGATAATGATTTAAATTCATTAATTTTATTATTTTTGGTCTAAACTATCAGGCAGACACAGAAGCATTGTGGGTACATCAAATATCTCAATATAATAAGTAGCAATATTTGCCCGTTAGGTAAATAATCCCCTATAGGGGCTGTAAACTCACCATAAATGTAAGAATGTGTTTGTGTTTCCTGCAAGCAAACATCTTGAGAACTGAGTTGAGAACTAAATCTTCAAAAGTTTCCCTAAGGAGTTCCATCATGAAATTAATTTCTGTAAGGCTGGGTACACACCATAATATATTTCCACCGGCTGACCGATGTGACCTGTAGCGGTCGGTTGGCCGGAAATATCTTTTAGTGTGGGACGGCTGGCCGCAGCCGAGCTCTTTCACCCGTTCATCCGTACCAGATGAACGAGCGATCAGGCCATTTGTAAGTTGGTGGGAGTGCGGCTAACATTTATTTTCTCTTAAATAATGTTCTGAACTTTAGATAGACATTTAATGTACTGGGCCAGCCACGAATGACAGATGCCCATTTCATAAATAGGTCTGTGTATTTTTTTTATTCACACTGAAAAATCTAGTTGCATTGGATTTCTTGCTTTTATATTGGAGTTTCTGGCTAAAGCTCCTATAAGAAGGTAATTCTTAGACTGGGAACAATAAAGGCTTGTGCAGACTTTAGGGAGAAGAGAGAAAGTCAATATTGCCAAGAATAACGTACCCACTATTGTAACAAATGGAGTTTTCATATATGCTTATTAGGTCGGACAGTGTTTAATATATCGTTACAATTTGAAGTTTGGGGTACATAGTTGCAAAATAAAAAATGTAAGTCTGTTGCACGGGTTCAAGCACAAATTGAAATCATTATATAACCAAGCCCTGTATATAGGGTATATTTTACAAGGTGCTAATGGTATTGAGTATAAAATTTATACAGTATTTAGTTCTTACATCAGCAGGGCCAATTGCTTGGTTCAATGCGACTATTGTTGCTGTTCAGATTAGGGTAGAATTTAACCCAAAATCAGCAATTTGATTCAGTTTCTGTATTTTCAAATCTCAGTGGTTAAATACCAGATAATAGCAATAATTAGTACCCGAAGAAGAAATATTAAGCAATTACTCCTCTTAATACCCCCCAACCAGATGGCAATATATTAATTGTCTCTAATAGAGTCATCAGGGTGGATGTACAGTAGAAGCAGATTGTCCAGTTGACTGCTTGTTGAGGGTTATTAACTATATCAAGTTATATTACTATTGCTGACTTAAACTCCTGCAGCCTGTATTTAAGATGATGTTTAACAACTACCACATAGGGTTTACCAAACCAAATCCCCTGTTGGTTTCTTAGTCTTAATTGAGACGAAAGTCCTAATGATAAACACATTACAGGCCTTTCCACCATTTAATTGTGTTAGCATTAAAAAATATACTGTTTAGTTCTTCAGAAAAACTTACATGGGTGGTATTTTGTAGCTTCCCTTACAGAGCTCCAGGTTCAGGTGGCTGTGGTTTAGCAAATCTTAATGGTCCCACGGAGGCTTTGCAAGGGAACTCCCATGAAAGCATGAACAGTTCTATCTGTCTCTCTTACATTATAGTTTTACCTAAGACTTGCCCTACTTTGTTGTTAGTAAAGGTCTTAAATACACTTCTCCTAAAAAATAAGAATAAGAGAAAAATAATAAATTAACAGATTCCACTGTAAAATGCATGCACTCTGTTTTAATATAATAGTGGGATAGAGGAAAACAAAAACATATATAAGGATGTATTAACGGTTAACATTTAAAAACAAGTGATTTATGGCATTTAAACCTCAGCTCAAAAGAAGACTAGGCAGTGATCCAGCACTGATTCTCCCACTTACTAATCAGTAGTACATAGTCCTTATACCCTTAAAAAGGAATCTTTATTAAACACACAATGGGAGAGATTTAGTACCATATATGCCGCAATAAGCAGATTTCCTTCTTAAAGTTCCTTCTTGCAAAACATTTTATATTATAAAGTACCGATATCTCGAGTATAAGTCGATCCGAGTATCAATCGAGGTACCTATTAAAACTGATTGACTCGAGTATAAGTCGAGAGTAGAAATTATCACCACTACTGCCTTCTGATTCTGTGTTGTTTTTAGGCTTTAGTTGCCCTTTAAATGGACAGCAGCATTCCCATACATGAAGTCCATACAGTAATAGCCAAATCCAGTACCAGTAACCTCCAATTCCTTGGCACCCCAGATGTTTGGAAACTACTTCCCACTGCTTTGTTGCTGGGAGTTTCAGTTTCTAAACATGTGGATTGGCAAGGAATTGAGGTTACTTGTACTGGATTTGGAAATCCAATGGCTACCTGCCTGTTTGACCCTCACCAATTGTGCACTGGCTGACAGCTTATTGCTTTCTCAATGTGCAGCAGCAGGCATGATGTAATGTTATTGATGGGGTAGAATTAATCACTAGTGTCAGTCGTGTATGAGTAAAGTAGTACTGTGACTGCTGATCACTCCTGCAAACGGTCACCCAGAGGTAATAATAGAATTTCCTACTTCCCTGTGATAGAGACTTTGCAATGTTAAAATATGCAAATAAACACAAAAAACCCACTAATTTGTGAAATAAAATAATAATAAACCGAACAGAATCCTGAGGCCACTGAGGCACTCCGCTTAGAACTTTAGCCCACATAGATGTAGCTACAATAACCACCACTCTCTGTTTGCGATCCAATAACCAGTTCTCTATCCATGAACAAATGTTTTCTTCAAGGCCAACAGTTCTCAGTTTATACATTAGTCGCCTATGTGGCACAGTATCAAAAGCTTTCGCAAATCCAAATATACCACATCCACTGCTGTCCTGAATCTAACTTCTTACTAGCTTCTTCATAAAAACAATTAAATTTGTCTGGCAGGATCTATTTCTCTAAATCCATGCTGACTACTACTAATAGATGATCTCTGGACAAAGTCAAGGATATGATCCCATAACAAGTTTCCATCACCCCCTACACTGATGTTAGCTTACAGGTCTATAGTTTCCAGGCTGTTAACACTACCTTTTTGAATATTGGTATTACATTGGCTTTTTTCCAATCCAGCGGCACATCCCCAGACAAAAGCGAATCTGAAAAGATGAGAAACAGTGGTCTAGATAGAACTGAACTAAGCTCTTTTAAAATCCGAGGATGCAATCCATCTGGTCCTGGGGCTTTATTGATATTAACTTTGTCTAATTGTTTCCATACCATATCCTCGGTTAGCCAAGTTGAATACTCTTCATTTCTCCCTGCTATTATTACAATCCCTGCTGTACGGACAAGGATTCTCACAGTAAAAGCCGATGTAAAAAAACGTTTTTAGCAGATTAGCCTTTTCGGCATCCTCTACAACCACCTCGCTCCATTATTGCTTCCAACACCATTGGCGTTCGAAGACTATTTTAATATGCTCCCCTTCAGCCCTATCCCTTATATTTATTTGGCCCCTTATTTAAGGAGTGGTCTGCTGGTTGGTCATTGGTAATCTAGTTATATGAATATATATACGTAACTTGTTTTACCTGCATATATAGTATTATGATTATGCACTGATAACATTCAGGGTTATTCAAATAAATTCTTTATCGTTAAAAATGGTGCTAATTTTGCCCCTACCAATCAGATGTTAGCTTTCAAATGTTAAATAAGATCTGATTGGTTGGGGCAAAATTAGCACCATTTTAAACAATAAGAACTTTTATTGAATTTCCCTGATAGTTGGTGGAGGAGGCATAGTTTCTCCTTCCCTCCGTATATATAACGTTATATATTAAGGTGGTGATGTTTTTAGAGGGGGATGTGTTTTTAATAAAATTTTTTATACTAAGCACCTTTATGGAATACATATAAAGTACTGGTTCTATTGAAAAACTGACTGTTTTTCACACTCTGCTGTGTTGCCCATTTATACCCTCTACTTTTTCTTTAGCTTGTTGTTAGTTTATACCATATTAGTGGGGGTGCACCACAAATGTGTGGCCTTGTTGATATTTATGCAGTGTAGCACCTAGTTCCCAACACAACCTTTTCTTGAAGCGTTTACATAACACTGACTAGTGAACTGGAGGATGACTTTACACTGATTGGTGAACTGAAGGGCTGACGTTACATTGTTTATGGCAGGTTCATTGGTCAGTTTCAAAAAAAGCTGGAAGAGTTTCTGCAAACAAGGAATGTTGCAAGTTACTGGTATTGATACATAGAGTTAATCCAGGGACATTTCCGATTGCCACTTGGAGTTAGGAAGTAATTTTTTTCCCCTTCATAAATTGGTGGTGGTGGGGGGTGTTGCCTTCCTCTGGATTAACAGTTAGGCAGGAAATGATGTTGCCAGATGGGTTGAACTGGATGGACATATGTCTTTATTCAACCTCAAATACTATACCATACTATACTATACACTGATTGGTGAACTGGAGGCTAATTTTACACTGGTGAACTGAGGGCTGACCTAACTGGCTGGTGGACAGAGGGCTTACTTAACACTGTGAACTGTGTTAATACTGGCTAATGAAATGGAAGGCTGACTTTACACTTGCTGGTGACTAAGGACAGAGTTTATACTGGCCGGTGAAATAGAGGGCTGGCTTTACACTGGCTGGTGAACTAATAAATTAAAGTGCCCACAACACAGACTGGTAAATATAAGTGCTCACAACACAGAATGGTTAATATAAGATGCCCCATCCACAAAGACTGGTAATATAAGATGCCCACCACAGACTGCTAAATCTAAGACACTCAGCCCACACAGACTGCTAATATGAGATGCCCAGCCCACGCAAACTTGTAAATATAGATGTCCCCCATGTCCAGTCCCCACAGACTTGTACATAAAGGATGCCCCCATGCCCATCCTACACAGACTTGTAAATAAAGATGCCCCAGCCCAGCCACACAGACTGGTACATATAAATTTCCCCATGTCCAACCCACAGACTTGTAAATATAAGAATATAGATACCTTTATGTCCAGCATACACAGACTTGTGCATACAATATGCCCCTATGCCCAGCCCATGCAAACTTGTACATATAAGTTCCCCCCATGCCCAGCCCACACAGACTTGTACTATAAGTTGCTTCCATGGCCAGCCCAGGCAGACTTGTACATATAAATTGCGCCCATGCCCAGCTGCAGACTTGTACATATAAATTGCCCCCATGCCCAGCCCACACAGACCTGTACATATAAATTACCCCCAATCGCAGACCATGCAGACTTGGACAAATTGCCCCCATGCACAGCCTATGCAGTCTTGTACATATATGTTTCCCCCCATTGCCAGCCCAGGAAGACTTGCACATATAAGTTGCCCCCATGACCAGCCCACACAGACTGTTACAAAAATGATGCCCCCATGCCCAGCCCATGCATACCGTTACATATAAGATGCCCCCATGCCCAGCCTATACAGACTTGTATATATAAGTTGCCCTCATACCTATCCCACACAGACTTGTATATATAATTTGCCTCCATTCCCAGCCCACCCAGTATTCACTAACTGAGTCTCAGTCACTTGAACAGGATGATCTGCACATTCTGCCGCACACTTGTTGGCAAGCTTGTTTTCTGGGTTGTGCGCATCTGTAGGCATGATCTTTTTTTAAGCCGAGCTCTGCCCAGCCCTGTTCCCAGACCATGGAATTTCATGAAAATACATAAGGATTTGAGGCAGCCTATATCCGTAAATGGTGGTAACATCAAATTTTTATTTAATTTAGATTTTCTTCTATTCACTGAAAACATGAGGTAAATCCATCTCTTACCTTCCGTTCTTCAGTAAATCTTGTAGGACAGCGAGAAGCTTACCCGGATCGTTCCAGCGCTGCAGAGAGACTCCGACAAGGGTGACAGCTTCCGAAGTATCCCCAGTCCTTTACACTGTGCGCGCATGTGCACACAGTGCGAGGAGTGTGGGCGCGTCGGAGACTGTCAGAGAAGCTGACGCTGGAGCAGGTCCACGGTAAGTTTTCTCCTGCTCTACCATAGCAAGATTTACTGAAGAACAGGAGGTAAGAGATACCCATTTACCTCCTGTTTTTCAGTAAGACAGTAAAAAAGAAAGTTATAATATGATGGACATACCCTTTAAAATTCTGTTTGTATAGCATTCTTAAATATTAGTAGTAGAGAATTGTACCGTGTTAGCCATAGATGAAAGTGAAGACATCTTGGATATAAAGTAATACCTTTTATTGGCTAACTAAAATGATTGAAAATACAAGCTTTCGAAGCACTAGGCTTCTTCCTCACTTCTTAAATATAGCATTCATTCTCACCTGCCTAAAACAGCACTGTATAATATGAGACAAAATATAACGGACTGCCATAAAGCAGTGATAAACCATATTACAATAAAGTGCACATTTCTGTGTATATGTGAATAAAAGTTGAACATTAGGGATGGCCGGTTCGCGGATTCGAACCCAGATCCGCCGCGGATTTATCTCGTTCGCGAACGGCGGATTTTTCCGATATTTTCTGGATTTTCCGCCTTCCAAACTTCCGATTCGCGGATTTTTCGAGTTTTCACGTATTTTCGGGAATTTTCGAAAATACGGGAAAACATGTATTTTCGAAAATTTTCGAAAATACAAGGATTTCTCTTAATTCCTTACATACGTATTTTCGAAAATATTTGAAATTACGAGGTTTACTTGTATTTTCAAAAATACATATCCTCGATAATACATGAAAACTCGTAAATCCGAAAATTTTCGAAAATACGAAAAATCTCGTTATTTCAAGGGTATTTTTAATTTTAATGGGTCCGCTCGCGGATTTTCGAATTTTCGAATTTTTTCGAAAATTCGCAGATCCTCGAGCGGACCGGATTTTGCGAAGTTCGGACATCTCTATTGAACATATCATATATTAAAAGACTAAAATGTTAAAATCATGTAATAAGATAATTATACAGTGTGCATCTCCTCCCTACTTATAACACACAGGTGTCCCAAGCAAAGAGACACCACCTGTGTACAGCTCAACCCATATACAGCGGATAACTCCTGCAGACAGACAGGGAACAATTAGGATCAGCAGCCTGGTCACTTGGTTTGCACGAGAGAGGAACCCGGTCCATAGCTGTCTATATAATCTACAGAACATGCAGGAGATCTCAGACTGTCTGAGCCAGGAGGCCATACATGTAGTATGGGACTTTAATTCTTTTTTTAACTCTTAAGCATAAGCATGTCTGACTGCATGGACGAGGCACGACCCAGAGTGAAAGATACACCTGTGGCAAATGTTCATTTGTGTTACCTTTTGAGTGTTGCCCAATTTTTACAACTGCTTTGTGCTTGGTTTGTGTTTTATCATGTTTGTATGTAGACATGACACTAAGGAGCATATTTATAAAGATTTGTTAAACTTTTCGCCTTCTTTAACGCAGACTTTTCGCCAAATTTGGACTTTTCGCTATTTATAAATCAGTGAAAACCAGTGGCGAAAGGTCATTACCGCTACTTTTCGCGCATTTTTGTTCAGCCATTCCAATTCGCCAAGTCAGAGGTGGCGAAAATGCATAAGTGGCTATTTATTTAGCCTGCCAATGGGTCCATGGAAGGTGTCAGTACATTGTGGAGTGTTTCTCAATACTAATAATTACTCAGGGGGGTGTTAGACTATTTTCCAGCATTTACTGTAATACAATCTGAGAGTTTGCTTTTTTAAGGTTCATTTTTTGCTTTTTAACCCTTTCACTGCCAGGAGATTTTCATTTTTTTTTTGCGTTAACTGCCAGAAGAATTTTCAGGATTTTGTCCTTAATCGCTTTAGACTAATTTTACAGTAGGAAACCTTGCAGTAAATCAGGAATATTATACATTGTTTTTTTCAGCAAAATGTACTTTAACATGGTAACCAGAATTTTTTAACTGTTCTGGAAATTTTACTGGAATTATGGGTAAAATATGTAAAAAAAATGAAAAATTTGCACATTTTCATGGATTTTTCCCATTTTTACTTATAGTTATCTTAAGGTTACACACAAAAATCTCACTGTTTCTAAAAGCTCAGATACTTCCGAGTACAACGATACCAGATATATGTAGGTACCCGACTTTTCCTGTACAGGAGACCCCCCCAAACTAAAACTGCACCTCCTAGAATATTACACCAAATTAAAATGTATAACCACTACTGACAGTTAACATAGAATATCTACCAAATTATCTAAAATATCCCCACAAGTGAGATATTTTTAGAAACTACACACCCACAGGATTTTACGAGTGAGGTTAGTTTCGATCAAAATGCAGATACCCGGACGCAGCTCTTCGTCAAATTGTAAGTTACTTTCTCACATTTTCCTTTTTTTCCTCAACTGTAAAATCAGAGACAAAATCAAATGCGAATTTCAGCTAAAAACTGTGGAGGAAAGTTCAAACGCATCTCAAATATGAAAGCCTATCCCCTCCCGAATAAAAGTAAAAAAAAAAAAGGTGTGTGTATCACTTTAAGATTTTATTTTGTGTGCATTTCCCCTTTTTTTGGGGGATCATTCCCAAAGATGATCATCAAATCATCTTAGCGAATGATACCGAACTTGGAATACGGGCATAAATGCCCGTTTTCCAATCCCCCCGATCGCGGCTAGAGGGGGGCAAATTTTTGGGGGGAGGGGGGAAGCCACAGATCGTATATTCACGATCTGTGGCAGTTTGTGCATTCACTGCACAGATCGTGAATATACGATCTGTGGCAGGGAAAGGGTTAAAGATCTTTTTTTTTTAAGGTTCCGGTTTTCTTTATTTACCAATAAAGTCAAATGGGGGTCTAAGGGACATATTTATAAAGGGGCAGATTTATTTTTACATTTCTCCCCACCAGCCTTTACCACAATTTTTTAAAGTTTCAACTTTTCCTTTCATCAAAGTTATTAAAAAGGTGAATTTTCATCAAAAGCTAAAATTATCAAGCAAAAAGTAGCACTAATAATGCTGAAAAAGCTCAGCACATATGATGGTAAATAGGTAATACTCCCTGGTGGATTTAACCAAGTTAAATTGGTTAATACACACTGAACACCTATCTTTGTTATTTAAAATTAGCCTAACACATGTGGTGTTTTATTCAGCCAAAGATATGATAAATAGTGTAAAACTCAAAAGGCGAATTTTCTCTAGTTTATTAATAGGACATTTTTTAGTATTGCTTATATTCAGCAAACTGCAGCTAATTACCAAACCAGTTCCATTAATATGGGAACATACCATAGTGCTGTGTAAGAAATAGTCATGTTAATGTTTGGAGAATATTCTGGTAAAACTGCAAAAAAAAAGCAACAAAAGGGAGAAAAGGTGTCAAAAAGGCGAAAATCCACCTATATGTAAACAAAGAAGGGGACTCCAACAACAGTATTCAACTGTGAACAACAATGTGTTTATTGCGACATGCCATGTTTCGGACTACGCAGAGTCCTTTCTCAAGCACAAATTCTTTGTTTACATATAGTGAAGATTAACTGTTTGGTTGGAACAGTAAGAAGGTGCGGGCCAAATAATTTACCTGGAATTCTGTGTGCAAATACTGAATCGATAGCGAAAATCCACCTATTTATAAATAGCTTTAAATAAAAAAAATGACAAATATAGCTCAGAAATTACACTAGTGAGTAATCTCTCTTTTTGCAGTGATACCACACTTAACTCAATGAATAAGGCAAAAACTATCGTCACACCTCGCCGCAGCGATACTTTTCCGCAAAGGCGAAAGCGAAGGAGAGCAGTTTTATAAATAAGGCAAAAAGGCGCTATTTGTCATTGCGATGTCCTGTGATAGCGAAATGGCGAAAATAGCGATCGTTTATAAATATGCCCTTAAGGATCAAGTATCCGAACTTAGATTAGCGATAACGAAATCATAGATTTACAATCCCCATAGAATTCCATTGCGGTAGTTTACTACCACAAGGTATTCTAAGAACGCTCGTTAATTAATGAACGTTCGGTCGTAAAAGTACGATTGCAATCGTACATTTACGAGCGCGATCGTAAATTAACTAACCCGCGGTATCACTAAAAAGCAATAAATATGGCCCTGGGAATCGGTTCTGTTTAATTTCGCTGCTAAACCTTGTTAAATGTGTCATATACTTTTACTTTTTTGTGGCTGTTCACACTATAAAATATCAAGTCAAATATTTGAATGTATTTATAGATTTTACAGAAGCAATAATAATAAACTGTTATAGCACCCAACATTGCAATCGTATTGCCATATTTGGCATAAATCTATAAAGCAAATTAATGACCATCCATACATAATGAAAACCATAGAACAATTCTGGGGGAAAATATAATTGGAATCTTAAAGGAAACCTTTATACCACAAAACAACTTCATTTCTATTGATAGACCATGAAAGTTAAACCAAACTGCCTGTTACCTTCTGTGAGTTACAGTTCCTGAAAAATTTGCAAAAAGATAATTGCTTGTGTTTATTGGGTTACGGTTTACGTCCCTTGTTTGCATACCGGGAGAACAAATTATTAGTGCTTCTCCTGGCTGACACATTCCAAAGTCATGTAAATATGACAGCCTGGGGAGGAGTTGGTATAGATTGAGGTTTGCAGTTCCTTTAATTTTGTTATGCAAATAGCTACATACTACACACGGACATCTAAATGGGATTTTTGGGTTCTCCAAATAGCCTTAAGCTTTAGAGACTGGTACACAAGTCAATATTTTGGCTTATTGATCCCTGGACTGGACAACAAAACCACCAGCTGGTGGATCAGTCTCACAGTTTTTTTTCGTGATTATTAATTCACGGACCCATTAATTCAATGGGGACAAATAGGTTGAAAAGTTCAGCTAATATAGGTTAAAAACAATGGGTAACTTGACTGTACATGGCTCGGGCCTTGGAATAAAGCAACTTCCTTCACACGTGCATACTTTTCGACCTTCTGCATGCAATTTTTGATCGAATGCGGAAAGGTATCCGGAAATTCGAGAATTTTCGAATTGAAAAATCAATTTTTAATTCGAAAATTCGATATTTCTAGAATCTGTCTCTAAACCTCTTAAAAGGTGGTGTTCATTATATACAAGATGAACTGGCAACAATTCTTTATTGCATACCTCAAAAAAGGGATTAAAAAAAATCTCCTTTAAAGGAAAAATTCTGTGGAAAATATCAGTATTTTTTAAATTCTTCAAAGACATAGATTTCTTCTAGAAATTATTGAAGTTTTTCGAAAATGTCCAAATGCAAAGCTCTAAAGGAAAATGCGTATGAAGGAAGTGAAATACTGAAGTGACTTTATTTCAAGTTCTGGATGTTTGTACATGTTCCCCAGACCATTCCCCAGGTCCCAGAGCATGTACAGTAACAAGTTCGTTATTACTTTCATATTAAGTTATTGTTTTAATTCAGAGACAGATTCAGGGAGAGATACTAGAATATCGAAAATCAAAAATTCTCTAAAGTTGAAAAGATCGGAAATCAAAATCCGAAAGTTTGGGTTCATTTCTAACGTCCAAGTTCAATTCGAACTCAGGTTCTGTTCGAGTTCTAGTCCATCTCTAAACTGAAGGAATATTTAAAAATCATTGCGGTACAGATCTTACATTTTAAGCATTTAGGTTATCTTTAGCAATATTTAACATGGAATTTAACACAATTATTAGACAAAGAAGGTGCGAGAAATGTAAGGAAATGAAATTGGAGCATGTGCTCCAATCAAGTCAAGCTTTCGGGGGAACGTGCCCCCTTCTTCAAGGGGGCACGTTCCCCCGAACGTTGTACTTGAGTTTTGGTTTTCAATAAAACACTTAAATTCTCCAAGGTGTGCGACTCCAATAATCCAGAACGGCTTGCATTACACTCCCTTGGAGTGGGGATTTTTTCAGGAGGTCAGCACCCACCTAGGTTTGTGTGCATAAGGAACCTGTGTAACATTGATCAATATATGTCAACACGAAAGCTGCAGCTTTGCCCCTAGAAGCTGACAGCTAATCACATTACAGAACAGAGACCTGTCTCTGATAGTAGAATTTTCCACAAATGTAGTTGTAATTTAGCCTAAGGAGAGCTTCCACAGTCCTTGTATTGTATTATTTATTAGGAACAGGTCAGGCTTCCATGTTGGAATAGCACCCCCCAACACGCGCCCTTTTATGGGAGGTCCTATGCCTTTAATTAAGCACTGGATGGCCACTTCCCTCATTTTAAAAAGCTTAAGGGCTGGGGGGAGTGAGAAGCCTGTTATATGGATCCAGTGCACAGCTATGAGAAATGCAAAAGTTTGCAATGGTAATTGGAGTAAAAACGGTTGAAAGTTAGGCATCCATCACTGGCGTTACCTTGACTGGTTTGGAAGGCTTTATTCATTGATTACAGTGATGTGTACTGAAACCCCTTTGTTTTGTAAGTATAAAAGGTTGCAGATAATATGATATTGTACGGGGCCCAGGATGTGCCTTGACCGCAAGTACTGTATAAAACCGAGGAATATGGTGGTTTACAATGGTCGTCTTAAACTGTGTGATGTATTGGGCCTTGTAAGCAAAAAAGCTTAAATATTAATAAACGCTGCGTACCCAAGTGGCACATTATAAATAAAAGTATAAACTACATACATACTACAACATACATACACAATATTTGAATTTATAATAGAAAATGGTAGATATTCTGTTGGCTATTTTTTTTTGCTATTCCTATTGTGTATAGTAATTTTTAGCAATTTAAGCATGCTTGTCACTCCCTGGATGAGCAAAATGATGCTTCATAATTTGGAATCAATCATCATTTCTCCCAATTAATTGACAATTGTAGTCCGACAGAGGGCTAATCCACTTTGATAAAATGCTACAGACTAATTATCTGCTTCAATTCATATCTGTCATTCTGTGCATTACATCAGTGGGGATTCCCTCCCATTCTAAGTGATGTCATTGCTAAGCATTGCCATTAAGTACATGTATCCCTGTGTCTGAGTCTTTTAAAAGGATGTGGACTGCGCATGCGTGGTAAATGAGTGACAGAAGCTTCAGACACGCACAGCTTGCTTTTTGAATTCTTTCTAATTACCATAGATACGAAACATCCAAGCCTATGTAAAAATACTAAAACTTCAGCATTTTCTAATTGTATTGACAGAGTAATTTTAAAGGGTATCTCCACCCAAAAATCTAAAATTTTCTGCAGTGTAGGGGTCTCCCCTCCGACCCTAAATGCTAGGGTTTAAATTTTAAAAAGTGCCCAGAAATATACTTACCCACCTATGTTTCCTCGGCATCTGCCTCCATTGCTACTTCCGGGAATGGAGTAGCAATAGGGGCCAGACCGGCATCTGCATCTGTGATTGCTGGTCGAGACCCTTCTGCTTGTCTTCTGTGCATGGAAAAGGCACAGAAAACAGGCAGAAACAAAGGCTGGTAAATACATTTAGGGAGGTCTTTAAAAGCTATAAACCATGCGAGGTCAAGGTTTATAACTATTTTCTGCTGAATACGAAATTTTAGTTTGGGGGTGGACATACCATTTAATATTTGGTGATGACTAAAGTAAACTTTTTTGTATTTATGAATGCAAAAATGTCTTTTTATTAGTCTCTGTACTGTTTCAATTCTGCAATTATATAGTTACATAGTAATTGAGGTTGAATAAAGACATACATCTATCTAGTCCAACCTTTACACCCTACTCTTTAGCAAACTAAAAATTGGGGGGGGGGGTTTCTTCCTGGCTCCACATGACATTTAGAAAGTATTCAAACTCAAGTTTCTTCTATAGTTTGTTACCCACTATCTTTGTGTTTCCCCTTTACAATACAATACAATATAATACAATAGGAAATTGATTACCATCTCAGCCATAGCACACCCAAAGACCAACACGGTAACATATTTTGCACAATTTTTTTGAAATCTAAAAGAATTACCCATAATGCTAGACAGGCTTATAAAGGAACCGTAATAAATACTTTTAAACTACAAAGAAATAAGAGTTTAGTCGGTAAAGTATTATTTTACCATGCGGGGAACAGGCTCCAACAGTTAACTAAATTAGGGGCAAGGTTTATTTTGTTTATTTTATATAATATTATAAACATTTCAATGTAGCCAGTATAGTAGAATAGTTTCACAACATTATCTGTTGTCATTAATCAAGGACTTGAAGTTTAGTTCTTGAAACGTTTCACCTATCATCCGACTGGCTTTCTCAATTCAGAATGGAATTCTGTTATAGTAATAACTTCTGTATAACAGATAAGATTGGACATTAGCCTGTTCAAGTTGATACTTAATGTCCATCCTTGTATCTAGTAAAATGGGTCTTTTCTTACCTTTTTCACTAACTGCCAGAGACACCCAGTACAAGACAATGACTCCAAGAATGTATTCCATGTTGTCCCACACAAATACAGGAGGCCTTGTTGAATGGCCAAAGACTGTCACCAGAAATCTGAATAGACATTGTAGATAAAGTTCCTAAACACTAATACAACATATTTAATTAGCTGGCTGAGAAAATTAGGGATGGTTAATAAAAAAAGATTTTAATTGGCTGCTCGGAAATGTTTTCTTCTTATTCAGTCCTTAAGAATAAATTAATTACTCATCCCAGATACAGCAATTTTAAAATAACAACCCATGTAACATCCTGACTGCCAGCAAGTTACTCCATGCACAAAAACATATAGAATAAAAATATTCACATTTCCCTTTTTAGGGATTGTTGGTAGCAGGAAAGTGGTCTCCTGGGTTTATACTGTAACACGTTCTTCATGAGATTACTAAAAAACAGAAATAGTAGGATATAAGTATATATACTGTGAGTGTCGATGTGTGCTGTGAGTTTTAAAACCAACCAAGCCTGTGACAAAGGTAATCAAGACAGCTAATCAACACTGATTAGATCTGCTCCCCCCTGAAATCAATTTAGAGACAGCTAATCAGCACAGATAAGGTCTGCTCACCCCTGAACACAATCAAGAGACAGCTAATCAGCACTAATTAGATCTGCTCACAGGTGAATCCACACTGATTAGGCCTGCTCACCCCCAATCAAAAGACAGCTAATCAGTAGAGATGGCTGAACTTCCTAAAGTTCTGTTTGTTTAAAGGGCATGTCCACCCTTTTTTTACTTTTAATATATTGTAGGGCTTCTTCCCCCAGCCTCAACTGCATTATTCTTATGTCCAGAAACTCACCTGATCTTTACTTACCTTCCCTCTTTCCTCCGCTGTACTGCCTAGCCCTCTGCTTGCATGAAACTGCATGATTGGCTGAGAGGCAGCCAATCACGGACGCGGCTGACGGCAGTTCAGAATGCCGGGGAAAGAGGAAAGGTAAGAAGAGATCGGGGGAGTTTCTGGACATAAGAATAATGCAGTCGGGGCTGGGGAAAGAAGCCCTACAATACCCCAAGGGGATTTTACACTAGGGGGAGGGAGAGGAAAACAGGAGGGAGAGAATCGCAGGGGCCACCCCGTGTATACACATTGTGCTGATAATCGTGCCGTGTATGGGCACTTTGTCTGCCGAAATTGCTGTTCGGTTGGGGCTCGCACATGTGTATGCACCTTAATGGAATAGTTCATTGCAAAAGTGAACTATTCCTTTAATGCACTGATTGAAGACTGGCAGGTTAAGGAGCAATGCCTTACCTCCCATTCTTCAATCAATGCCTGGGAAGCCAGAAACGAAGGTGGAAGAAACGTAACTTTCACACTGCTGTGACAATGACAGGTCCCAACTGCTTCCTGGTTCTGATTAACTACAGTGCACATGCACGATAATGCATGCTATAGTTAAACAGAACCAGGAAGCGAAAAATTCAAAAAAGTAAAAAATTTCAGTGCTGCGCTGGATTACGCGAAAGGTAAGTTTCTTTCCTTTTTGTTCCTGGCTCCACAGATATTTATTGAAGAACCGGAGGTATGGCATGGCTCCTTAACCTTCCAGTCTTCAATCAGTGCATTAAAGGAATAGTTTACTTTTGCAGTGAACTATTCCTTTAAGACCTTGTACAGCTTTGATAGTAGATGGCAACCTTACTGGGAGAAGGTATAAGTCTTAAGCTGCATAGTCTCAGCAAAAGTAGCCACGGTCGACGTGATTTACTGTCGCAACTAATCGCCCATTTGTCTGACGGTCGGACGCCAGTTGCCACAAAGCCATGCCATTTTTCGGCCCTAAAAGTATCGGTCGATTGCCCTGAAAAATGGAAGTGTTTACATAGCTTTTACTATTGCGGTTTTGAGGTAGGGAGGGTAATCTACATAGGCGTCATTTATAGGTGGGGGAGGACATACTCTTTGAACTTGAAATAAATATCCCAATCAAGTTTAAGCCTTTTACCCTGAATTCTTACTTATTTTAATAAATTTTTAGAGAACATTATGTATTAATACCAGTTACACTGAAATGTCTCAGGTTCCAAAAAAACATCCAGTACTTTCTTGGAAATATTTATTGTATCTGCCAATACAAACTTTGGAGGTTTCTTGGATCTTATATGTTTAAGCAAAATAAATAATGTACTAACTGTTAATAGATTAAAATATTAGTGCAATTTATACAGTGCAACTGTATGGCCAACCTTTTTTACATCTTTTTCTGTAGTGTAGGGCTCCCTTCACCAACCCCAACCGCTATAGTAATTTCTCACAAAACTCCCCCGATCATTACTTACATTTCCTCTCTCCGATGTTCAATCCCAGCCCTCTGCTTGCATGAAACTGCAAGCAGAGGGCCTGGACCAGCAGCCACATCTGTGATTGGCTGAGAGGCAGCAAATCACGAACACGGCTTCTGGCTGTACTGAATGCTGGGGGAAAGAGGAAATGTAAGTAGAGATTGGGAGAGTTTTGATTCAAATTACTATAGAGTTTGGGGTTGGGGGAGGGAGCCCTACACTACAGAAAAGGGGATTTTACACTAGGGGGAGGGAGAGGAAAACAGGAGGGAGAGGGAGGGGGGAGGAGGAGGATGGCTTCTCTGAGCAAGCCAAAAACCTCTAAGAGGAAGCCTTAGAGGTGGAAACAATTTCCCTCCTTGCAGTGCTCCTGGTGCAAGTTTTTTGGACTTTGGAGGGACTTTACAGGAGAACCATTTGGAGCAGAGATGTAAGGTAAGGATTTTTATACACTACAGATTATATAGTTTTGGTGGTGGACATGCCCTTTAAGAACTATAGAACTTCAGTAAAAGTTCTATAGTTCAAAAACTGACCTATTAAAGTCAATGGGGAAAAATAGTTTGAAAACTTCTGATAAAATACAGTTAAAATAGCAATGGTAACTTACTGTAAATGACTCTGGGACCTAAGAAATGGTCTGAGGAACACGTAAATATCACCAAAACCTGTTTAAACACTAACTTTCCTCACGATCGGACAATTGTCAGGGTTCTGCGTTGAATTTTCCAGGGTTAACCAAACTCGAGGGTTATGGCTAATGCTATATTCGAAGGTTATCATCGTATTTGAGGGTTACAGAATGCTGCATTTGAGGGTTATGTCCAAATTCAAGGGTTATCAAGCACTACATTCGAGGGTTATCCCTCGAACGCTGCATTTTAGGGTTATGGAGCGCTAAACTTGAGGGTCATCGGTTTGAAAATTCGAAACTCCTCAAATTTTTGATAAATATCGAAAAAATATGCATGGGTCCGAAAAAAAACAAAAGTTCATATTTCAAAGAGTTCTAAAAAGTCTGAGTTTTGTACACATAAAATCTGTCTTGAACTTGGGTTCGAGTTCTAGTCCATCACTACTAATCAGCATTAAATAGATCTGCTCACAGGTGAATCCACTCAGGAGACCGATTATAAAAACTGATTACAGGTTAATGCAATAAAGAGACAGCTAATCAGCACTGATAAGGTCTGGTCACCCCTAAATGCAATGAAGAGACAGCTAATCAGCACTGATTAGATCTGCACACAGGTGAAGCCAATAAAGAGACTGCTTATTATCACTGATTAGATCTACTCACAGGTGTTAATCCAATGAAGAGACAGCTAATCAGCACTGATTAGGTCTGCTCACCACTGAACACAATCAAGAGAGAGCTTATCATCAATGATTATATCTGCTCACCCTTGAACTCAATCAAGTGACAGCTAATCAGCACCTATAAGATCTGCAGACAGGTAAATCCAATCTAGAGACTGTCAATCAGCACTGTTTAGATCTGCTCACAGGTGAATCCAATCAAGAGACAGCTAATTATCACTGATTAGATCTGCTAACGAGTGAATCCAATCAAGTGACAGCTAATTAGCACTGATTAGTTCTGCTCATAGGTGAATCCAATCAAGAGACAGCTAATTAGAACTTATGTGGTCTGCTCACCCCTGAACGCAATTAGGAGACAGCTAATCAGCAGTGGTTAGATCTGCTAACAGGTGAAACCAATTAAGAGACAGCTAATCAGCACTGGTAAAATCTGTTTACAGGTGAATCCAATGAAGAGACAGCTAATAAACACTGATTAGATATGCACACCCTTAAATTTGATCAAGAGACAGCTAATCTGCACTGATAAAGTCTGCTCACCCCTGAATGAAAATAAAGTCTGTTCACCCCTGAATGCAGTCAAGAGACAGCTTATCAGCACTGATTACATCTGCTCACATCTTAATCCAATCAAGAGAAGCTAATCAGCACTAATAAGGTCTGCTCACCCCTGAATCCAATCAAGAGGCTAATCAGCACTGATTAGGTCTGCTCACAGCTGATGCAATGAAGAGGCTCGCAAAAAAAGTCCATTAAAGTCTGCGCAAAAAAGTCCATAAATTTGGAGAGAATCAAATACTTTCACAGATTCCTTAGAAATTTTTGCACATATATGCGGGACACATAGGAGAATTGTGATATTAGGGGAAGAGTGCTATTCCTAATAGCATGTGTCTCGCATACATGTACAGAATTTGTGTTTCTAGCTTGAAAACTATGGGAGGAGATACAGTTCAAATAAAAAGGGAAAAAAATAAGAAATAGAAATAAAAACAGGAATTTGCCCAAAATGTTAAGCTAAAATAACAATAAATCCCAAGTCATATTTTTTCAACCTATACTGGGTATGGACCTAGCACCAGTAGCTTTATTTATAAGCTATGAAAACAACGGCTCTGCTTCCTTACTTCAGCCCTTTATATGGGCTCACCGCATGTGCTGTAACAGCCGGGGGAATGCTTCTCAAAAATATCACCAAGAAAAAAGTAAAGGGCTGCAACACCACGGGTAAGTCTGTTAAAAAGTCCAAACTTTTTTTCGTATAAGTTAAAAAATCACAGATGGTGTCTGGCAAAGAATAAACATAAAAAAAACCTAGGGTTTACCTACCTTTTTGACTTAAAGCCTAGAAAATTAAACGAGTTGAAATCTGGGGATATGGCTCCAACATTTGTGACTGAATTTAGTGAGGAATTTGATGCAATCTGACGTATACTCATACACAAATTTCCTATACTAAAAATTGCAATACGACTAAAGTAGTGTATCTTATTACCTGTACAAAATGCACCAAGCAATATGTAGGCCGCACAATACGTTCCTGTGGCCAGGCATTTTGCTTGCTGCTCATCTGGCAACCTTGTAGTGTTCAAGGCATTGAGAAAATTGTCAATAATTGTGACAAATAAAAGAGAAGCATTCTGGATACTGGATCTGGATGGTAGGACACAAATGGGATATGTTACTCATTGTCTGAAGAAGTATTTTGTTGGATATCCATATTATACTATTGAGAACTATATCTATTTTGGTAAATAGATATTAAGTTCTCATGGTAAAAATGATGAGGGTATGATATAAATTTTGCAATTGATAGATTTATTGGGCATATATAAATATAATAACAGTGTGTGATAAAGTTTACAATGTTCTATTTTTGATACTAGTTAAGAATAACTTTTTAAACACATTGATTTAGAATGACACATTTAAATCTCTAAATTAGAGGTTTAAAACCTTGGTAATTATGGTTTTATGATAATTGATGTAAATATGCACTTGTGTAAATTGAGCCTCTTAAAGTTTATGGAGGAAGGGGTTAAAAGAAAAATAGGGAGTGGTTTCACAATATGTTTTTATTGGTGGTTAGGATTTGAAAAAGGGTAAAGGGAAATGTTTAGAGTAACATATGATTAAGGACACTTCAGTAGTCTGAAACGCATAGGGTAAATCCTATTTTTTTATGTTTGTTGTTTGCCAGATTTTTTAACTTATATGCAATAAAGTTTGGACTTTCCAAACTTTTCCTTGCTTTTTACCTTGCTGGAAAGCCACCTTGCTGGAAATCAATAAAACCTGGAAGGGCATAGGAATGGCGGGCCCACAATACTCTCCTCAATTCACCAGCTTTTGTGTATGCCTGGTAAAATATATAACTTGTCTTATGTTTCTCTAGTACCCAATATAATATTGGGTACACTTGCCCCAAATGAGTTAAAAAAAAAAAAATACCTGATGTAATATCAGGTTAGCTTGGAATGTTTCACTTATTTTGCAGGGCCTGTGGCACCCCTTTTTGTAATTTTTTCTGTAGTGTAGGGCTCCCTCCCCCAGTCCCAAACGCTATAGTAATATTTGCAGATCATTACTTACCTTCCCTCTCTCATCCGACGTTCTGTCACGGTCCTCTGCTTGCATGAAACTGCAAGCAGAGGGCCCGGACCGGCAGCCGCGTCCGTGATAGGTTGAGAGGCAGTCTGGCTATCCAGAACCCCGGGGGAGAGAGGTAATGTAATTAGAGTTCGGGGGAGTTTCTGCAAATATAACTATAGCGGGGGGGGGAGGGAGAGGAAGGGGGGGGGGGGGGGGGGGGGGGGGGGGGGTTGCAGTGCACATGGCAAAATTCTCCCGGAGGAGAGACAGGAGGCAGAGTCCTATATGGACTCTGCTAGGCTCCAGGTGGTCACTTTTTGGGACTTTACAGGGACATTACAGGAGAACCATTTGGAGCAGGGATGTAAGGTAATGATTTTTATACTCTACACAGTGGGGCCAGTAGTGGGTTAAATTATAGTTTTGGGGGTGGATATGCCCTTTAACTTCCCTGATTCCACACAAAGTGTTTACTGCATTGTGGGAACAAGAAAGTAAGGAGAGCACTTTCTGCAGCTTTATTACATCACCTTGAGTGTTCTAAAAGCATACATGTCATATAATTGTGTGCTAAGGTCACAAAGCTTTGAGGTGACTAAGTAGTAGTTTATAACTAGATAATAAGGGAATTATGCACAGTTGGACCCTATTGGGATCTATGGGAGAGTTGACTTGTATAGTGAATAATGCACACCCTTTTGTAAAATATAATTATATTTGCTTAGATGTTTTATGAACATATACGAGCACAAAGCTGTAGGTTATTTCATTACAGTTATGGTAATTATGATAAGTCAGTTATGGTAAGTCATTATGTTTACCCCAAACTATCCCCCTCCCTCACCAGGACCTGTCCAATGGAAAGATGTGGCCTGCTTCTTCAATTGAGCCTGACTCAATCAATCATGTATCGGTTACTCATATTCAGTGCATGTTCTCCAGAGTTTAAGCTCTTATAATGGATCAATGGCTGCATTAGGAATGTAATAGTGTAGTGTAAAGGCATTATGTGCTATGTATTTAAAGGTATAGATTCAGGGTATGAATGGGCCTCTGGTCAGTGTTGGCAAATGTGCACTGATAGCTACAATAAGTATTGAGGATTGGAGCAGATTTCTGTTCTCTGGTCTTTCAGAAAAATCCACTCGTTTTGTCTGACATTATGTGGGAAAGCAAGAAGAGGGGGCTGTATATGAAAGTGAGTATCCCAAGAAATCTGTAACTGCTGGTTGTAAATGCTGAGTGCCAATGATCATGCCCCAGTATTGTTGGCACGCATCCCAAAGGACAGAAACAACTCAATTTATTTACTGTCAATTTTTATAACAGGATCTTTTGAACTTATAATTGTAAATATTTTAAATTACAATTTGCTTCTTCATAGTAAGTTAGTTGGCAGCTAATCACCTACACTCCTCACCATAATTGTATAGTGTAGTATTTGAGGTTGAATAAAGACATACGTGCATCCAGTCCAACCCATCTAGCCAGGGCCGCAATTAGACTTTTTGGGGCCCCATACTGGGTAAATTTCTGGGGGCCCCCCATACACCCACTAACGTACACCCGTTACGCACAGACTAGGACACATTTTTCACACACATATACAATAACAATTATATTGCGACCTGTATATATAAAATGCCATGTGCAGCAGAACACTCTGACCTGTATATATGAAATGTCATGTCCAAAAACACACACTGACGTGCAAATATAAAAGGCCCCAATGTCCAGTCCACACACTGACCTGTATGTATAAAATGCCCCCAATATCCAGTTCACACACTGACCTCCTGTATATATAAAATGTCCCAATGTCCAGTACACACATTACTCAGTTTATTATATAAAATGCCCCAATGTCCAGTACACACATAGCACAGTATATTATATAAAATGCCCCCAATGTCCAGTACATACACATTGGCCAGTATATATGTCCCCAATGTCCAGTACATACACATTGACCAGTATATATGTCCCCAATATCCAGTACATACACATTGACCAGTATATAAGTCCCCAATGTCCAGTACATACACATTGACCACCCTACCCCCTTTACAACCCCTGACCTGACCCCAAGCAAGTTTTACATACAATGTGGCTATGCTGTATTGGCTCAGGCTCTGACTGCTCCTCCTTCCTACATCCTCCATCCCCCGCATCCTGAATAAAAAGGAGGAAAAAAGAGGAGGGCTTGCAAGTAGTTGCTGTTGCAGGTGAGGTCCATCCCATTCCATTGGTGCATCATGGCGCACGCGCGGATGGCCTTACAGATTGATGTCACCAAACGTGGGCGTACGCGTGACATCACTGCACGGACGTATGTCATGACGTCACAGACTAACGGTCATATCGTATCTGGGGCCCGATCTTCCTCGTTCGCAGCAGACTGCAAAAAAACCTTAAACACAGATAGCGCTGAGCATGATAGCTCATGCAGTTTCCTCTCCGGGCCCCAGAATCCTCTCGGGCCCAGTACAAAAGTATCACCTGTACCTCCTGATGGTGGCCCTGCATCTAGCAAATATCCTCATTTCCTGCCTAACTGTTATCCAGAGAAGGCAAAAAAAAAAAAAACACCAAATTTATGAAGGGGGGAAAAAAATTTCCTTCCTGACTCCAAGTGGCAATCGGAAAGTTCCCTGGATTAACTCTACTTTATATATCAAAACCAGTAACTTGCAACATTCCTTCTTTGCTCTCATCCAGCTTTTTTTAAAACTGTCCAATGAACTGCCATCACAAACACATGGAAGACAATTCCATAGCCTTACCGTCTCACGTTGAAAATCCTTTCCGAAGTTGAAGCATAAACCTTTTTCAAATTTTAAAGGGAATATCCACCCCTCTCGACAAAAATTTGTATCTTTAGATCAAACCCCCCCCCCCAAAATATGGACTTCGTTTTGTTACTAACCTTTAATTCTGCTCCCAGCTAGAGTTGTTATACTTACAAGCTCCTCGATCCACCGCCGCTTCCGGTCTCCTCACTCCCTCTTCACTGCGGCTGCTGTGTTCTTTTTGTGTTCCCGAGCAGCCACAGTGGAGACTGCTCCGGGGAATGGCAGTCGTGATTGGCCGTTATGTCACTGTCACAGCCTACAGTAACTGCCCTTACCCGGAAGTGCAGAGCCGCATTGGTGGATCGAGGAGGAGTTTGTAAGTATAAAAAGCTGGGAGCAGAATTAACAATTTGAAACAAAACGAAGTCCAGCTTTTAGGGGGTCTCGTACAAGATACAGATTTTTGTACCAGACTAACACATAAATCACTTATCGTGCTTCACAGGTATAGTGCCCATATAATTTAAAACTTCTCCTGTTCTGGGGTGAATGAACTCCCTTCCTTTTATGACCATATTGCAACAGATCCCACCCCTTATTGCCACCCTTCAGCCAGGTGCCCCCTTCTTTTTGGGGGGTCCTAATATCATTGGAGGACACCATAGGGGCTCATCCGAATATTAAGTTTGATATGAGCTGGGATAACACATTGATACATTTCTTGGACATATTGGTGACACGTGAGGGACAGATTTTAGGTAAATTGATAGTAATTAGGAATCACTGTCTCCTGAGAATTTTGCAAATTATTTCCGTTGTTTATTTTAATTAGTTTTGAAGATATTTAAATTTTTGTGGGTGATATGGCAGTTGCATCACCAGGTCCCCTGCACATCCTGCTTCCTGCTCTGGAACGGCCATGTCAGTGGTATGACATTACATCTGTTCCTGTGTCTCCTCCTCACCAATGTAGCCCTCCTCTTGCAAGTCCCCCTGTTCACTCCCCACTCAATGGACCCTGTGAGCCCTCCATTTGCAAGGCCCCCCTTGGGCCCCTTCCCTACAGCCCCATGTGGCCCCATCCACTCATGTGTGCCCTAGCTCTGCCCACTCATGGGTACCTTAACCCCGCCCACTCATGAGTGCTGTGGTCCCACCCACTCCAGAGGCCGTGGCCCCGGCCACTCGCTGGTGCTGTGGGCCACTCAGACCCCCTACAGAAAACTGTGTTGAAACACATCCTTTTTAGCAGAAGTAAGAATCTGCGAAAAGGCTAGTTTACACATAGTGGAGAGAGTAGGCTCAGTGGTTGCCAAACAGTTGTGCTGCCTGTAGTGCACTGGCCTTCAAACCCTTCTATTGAATTGTTCTGGTCTAGTGACCCACTACTGAGGAAAAATCCACTGTCTGGAGTACCTCCATTAGTAAAACCTGTACGTCCTCCAATTTTCAAAACATGTCTGTCAGTCCTCCAGTAAAACACTGTCTGTCATCCTCCCAGTTAATAAAAACCACTGTCTGTCAGTCCTCCAGTCTTAAAACAACTTTCTGTCCTCCAGTATCTAAAAACCCTGTCTGTCAGATCCTAAGTTATTAAAAACACTAGTCTGTCCTAGTCTGCTCCCCAGTGTTATAAAGACACCGTCTGTCAGTCCTTCCGTTATAAAACATCTGTCTGTCAGTCTCCGAGTTATAAAACATCGGTTCTGTCTGGTTAAGACTGTGTCTCGTCCTGCCAGTTATAAAACACTGTCTGTCAGTCCTCCAGTCTACTATAAACACTGTCTGTCTCCTCCAGTATAAAAACACTGGTCTGTCCGGTCTCCGGTTAGTACAAAAACACTGTCTGTCTCCGTCCTCAGTTGATAAACACGTCTGCTGCAATCCTCCAGGTTTATAAAACACTGTCTGTCAATCCCTCCAGTTGGTAAAAACACTGTCGGTCAGTCCTCCAGTTATAAAACACTGTCTGTCTGTCCTCCAGTTATAAAACACTGTCTGTCAGTCCTCCAGTTATAAAACACTCAGGGAGATTCAATAAAAGTTCTTAACGTTTGAAATGGTGCTAATTTTGCTCCAACCAATCGGATTTTATTTAACATTTGAAAGCTATCATCTGATTGGTTGGGGCAAAATTAGCACCATTTTAAACGATAAAAACTTTTATTGAATAACCCTGACTGTTGGTCAGTCCTCCAGTTAAAATCCACTGCCTGTCAGTCCTCCAGTTATAAAACACTGTTGGTCAGTCCTTCAGTTAAAATCCACTGGCTGTCAATCCTCCAATTTAAAAAACAGTGTCTGTCAGTCCTCCAGTTCAAAATCCAATGTCTGTCAGTTCTCCAGTTCATAATCCAGTGTTTGTCAGCCCTCCTATTCAAAACCAGGGTCTGTCAGCCCTCCTGTTCAACAACCAGCATCTGTTAACCCCCCAGGTCAGCTCTCCTGTTTAGAAAACGGTATCTTTCAACCCTCCAGTTCAATACCGGTGTCTGTCAGCCCCCCTGTTCAAAAACCAGTGTCTGTCAGTTCTCCTTTTCAAAAACCAAACCATTGTTAAATCAGTCCTCCTGTTCTTAAATTGCTTTATAGTCAGCCCTTTATTTAAAAATCAGTGTTAAGACTTACTTCCAGTTCACAAACCATTTTTACATTCAGCACTCCAGTTCTTAAACCAGCATTAGTCAACCCAGTTCAAAAACAGTGTTAGGTTAACCTTCCAGTACACAAACCAGCTTTATAGTCAACCCTCCTGTTTAATTAGTGTAAGACAGCAAAACTGAAGAGTTTATGATGATAATGCATTTGATTTTCAGCTGAAATGTAAATCTAAAAGAATAGGGGACATATTTTGAAAGAATTATAGTTTCCAGCAATGGGCAATTCAAAAACATATTTTTTTTTCAGTATAGATACACTTTAACAGTCTGTTTTCTCTAGGGTAATGATTAAAAGGGGAGTGGCTTGGGTACGCTACTAGCTCCACCCCCTGTCCGTGAAAAAGGAGTGGCTTGGGTACGCTACTAGCTCCACCCCCTGTCCGTGAAAAATCTTGGGTGTCCAGGAATATTTGCCCTCTTGTCTGTAAAAATGCTGGGTTAGGAAAAAATCAGACTATTGGGACACAGGTTTGATTCCCCATGTTCCCTTTTTTTGTTTTTATTATGTGTCTAGCAAAAGATAAAGACTCTACGTGTACTAGCCCTTGTGGCCTAGTGGTAGAAAGCTTGCTTTTTAGAAAGACACAGAATAGAAGGTTGCTGGTTCGATTCCCCATACTTACTTTTATAACTGCCAGGCCTGCAATGCCATTATAGCAGGCAAAAACATTTCACATCCCCTGAAAGGGAATGAAATTAAACTAAGGGATTATGCTACCTGTAGAACTAATAATGTTATTTACCTTCTGAAATGCCCATGCGGCAAGGCATATGTAGGTAAAACTAAAAGAGAGGCACGGCTCAGGATTGGGGAACACAAACGTGACATCACCAATTATGATGGCACAGAGGAAACAAAAAGATATGAAACATCAGTCAGTAAGCACTTTTATACCAATAGACATAGAGCCTCACAACTGAGATGGCTTGTATTAGAAGTAGTTAATAAAGAACCAAGGGGTGGAGACCAGAACTTAAAACTCCTACAAAGGGAATGCTTCTGGACCCATAAGCTTCAAACATTATCTCCCCATGGGCTGAATGAGGAAATAAATTGGTCTGCCTTTCTGTAATCAGGATTTTGATACATGTTATGTTTTCTGGTCATCTCTTCACGTATTATTGTTACATTAACTTGTGGTCTTGCAACACAGTTTTGCTCATTGTTTCATTTCTTTGTCTGCTTTCCTACGCCATCTAGTGGATTGTTTCTAATATGAATATGGACTTGCAACATTGCCAGCAGACACTTACGCCTCTTGGACTTTCCTGTAGTTGAAACAATGACATCAGATAAGAATTTCTTCATGTCCTTATTTTTATATCTGTTATTATATATATGTATATGTTTTTTAATGCACTATGAAGGCACTTTTCACGTTGTTATATCTCTTACATCTTATATATTTTATGGGGCATCTAGATTGCTTTTATCACTTTTAGTCATGTATTATAGTATGCACTTTATACTGAATTGGGGCTTTTAATTAGCCCACTCAATATTGGTATTTTTACACTTTTATTCATATCTTAGTATTTTACTATCACTTGATTTTTAGGACTTTCGCTTGTACACACCCCCTAGGGGGCGTGTCTTTACATTTACACTTGGCTATTTAAACCCACATTGTGTTGCTCACATCACCTGATGAAGGGGGTGTATCCCTCGAAACGTCGTATTTTGCTGTTTGATGTTTGGCGTTGAATAAAACGTTCTATTTTGGAGTGCAGTCCACCTTGTATCTATGTTAAAGTTTATGACTCTTAACAGGGAGATTCACCCAGAGGCACAAGCTCTCTGGGCAAATCTCCCATACGGGATTTACCAGAGGCTGTGCGATTTTGGGTGAATCTCACCCGCACATAAGTATTTATCGCCAGCTATTAGTTGGTGTTTAATACTTATGAGTAAAGAGGCACGCAACCTCTTGTAAATTACTTTGAAACGGCTGCACGAGTGCCTCTTCTGGTACTCGTGCTGCCGCCGCAAAGCGGGCATTAACGTTGCGCCAACCAATCGACCCATATAATGCTTCCCTAATCCAATAGTCTAATAGCTATGGATGTAAGGGAACAGCAGATGAATCACTTGCATGTTCAAACCCTTGGGTAGGAAGCGCTAAAGCATGACCGTGGGCTTTTAATGTCTGTAAGTCAGGAAAATGTCTTTATTCCAGGATGTATGAAAACTAAGTTTTACAGAATTCTGTGCAGTTAGGGAATGCTGGGAGTTGTAGTTTTAAACATGTGAAAAGTTCATTAAGAATACACTAACTGCAAAACAGAGAATGCTGGGATTTGTAGTTTTCAAACATGTGAAAGGTCACAAGCTTAGGCTGTATTAGATCTAGACAGATGCCTTAGCTACAAGATATTAAGAAACAAACACGTAAAAGGTTACAAGTTAAACACGCCTGCTCTATACCAGTAGGCTGTATTATATCTAGACACATGCCTTTGCCACAGGCAATAAATAAGATACTTTGCATGTCCCCACCCATTTCTTTAAGTGAGAAATATGTGTTTATATGTTAGATTATTAAGGCAATGCTATTATAATAACATGATTCTATGAGGTACCTTCTGTTATAAGAAGGCTCTATTTCATTTTATACTCTGTGTGGAGCTTTTAGCTCCTCTATCCACACCTCTCCCTAACATGTATATTCAATCAGTATCCTGTGCTCCCAAGTCCTAACCCCATAGGTTAGTTAAATCTTTAACTTGTTGTGGTAAATACTAATAAATATGAACCTTGCATGTTAATCCAAGTTCCAGCTGCAGCACAATCTGCCGCAGAACCGTTTGATATGCGACACCTGCACCCGCTGGAACTCTAGTCTCATGATAATGCTGAGGCTGCTCCAGCAAAGGCGAGCCATCATGGACTATTTGTACCATTACAGTAAAAGATCAGGCTCTGAGGACCTGGGTTTCCTGTTACCCAGGCAGTGGCGGCTGCTTAGGGATGCTTGTCATGTGCTCACACCATTTGAGGAGGCCAACAGGATGGTAAGCTGTGATGATGCCACCATCTCAGATACCATAAGCAAACAAAGAGAAAAGAGGAGTACCGCACTCATATAATACTGGATATAGATAAAAACCCTTTATTTAAAGAACAATATAAATCTATATAAATCCACATAGGGGTACAAAGATAAATGACAGACATAAGAATAGAAATAGTTAAAACTTTAAAAACATATAATTCAGGCAATTTACCCCTCTACATGAGAATAAAGTGACCAGTGCACAAGGCCCTAACCCATCAGTCATACATAGTCTCAGGTAATATAGTCCAGTACCCACTTATCTGTCAAGAGTGCTGCAGCATGTCGATACAGTGTCAGGGTGTCACAAACTTACCTGCCGCTCCGGCCGGCGTCCTCCTGGACGCGGTGCCCGATAGTAGCGTTTGCTACCTCCTGGCTCCTGTACTCACCTGCCTTGGATCCTGTTCCTCTCCTGCTACAGCTACTTACCTTCCCGCTCTAGTGACTATACCTACCTTGCTTGTTCCAGTTCAGCAGCACCTTGTTCCAGCTTCCAGCCTACAGTTCCCAGCAGCACCTTGTTCCAGATTCCAGCCTTCTGTTCCCAGCAGCCTCTGTGTTCTGCATTTTCCGGAGTATCTGCCTCCTCCTAAAGCGTACTTGTAAGTACCCCGGCCTCCCGGCCATTTATTACAGTACTATCAGGCCATGGAAACGCCTGAGGGGGCTATGGCAGAGTTGAGTAAAACTCTCCAAACTCTGTCCAAACACATGGACATCTTTGAACACCATCAGGGCCAGTTGGCTCAGTTCATGTATACCCTCGCTGTCCGGCTACCCCCAGCTTCTGTCTCAGCTCCGGGTTCTACGCCGCCTCCTTCAACGTCCGGATCCGGTGATCCTTCTCCACTCATTGCACCACCATTACCTGTGAAAAGAAATCTGAGAAAAACCTCCCTGAATGTTATCGTGATTTCTCTGATGCTTTTTGTAAAAAGCGAGCTGAGAAGCTACCACTGCACCGATCCTACGATTGCCCCATCGATCTTCTCTCAGGTACTATGCCTCCTCGGGGACGCACATACCCACTGTCTCCCTCTGAAACTCTAGCCATGATAGAGTACATTACTGAAAATTTGTCTAGGGGTTTCATACAACCTTCCTCTTCCCCTGCTGGAGCTGGGTTCTTTTTTGTTGAAAAAAAAGACGGAGGTTTACGACCCGGCATCGACTCCGATCCGTATACGCAAAGGTGATGAGTGGAAAACAACTTTTAACACTAGGGACGGTCACTACGAATATCTCTTAATGCCCTTTGGCCTTTGTAATGCTCCAGTGGTGTTCCAAGAATTCGTGAATGACATTTTCCGGGATATGTTGGGAATCTCTGTAGTCGTATATCTCGATGACATTTTAATCTTTTCTCAAGATCTGCCCTCACACCGCCTCCATGTTAAACAGGTGTTACTACGTCTGAGAGAGAATAGCCTATATGCCAAACTGGAAAAATGTCTGTTTGAGTGTTCGCAAGTACCCTTTCTGGGCTACATCGTATCTGCACAAGGTTTCCAGATGGATCTTGTGAAAGTTTCGGCCATCCAAGATTGGTCTCTTCCTATGGGAACCAAAGCTATTCAAAGGTTCTTTGGCTTTGCCAATTATTACAGACAATTCATTCAAGGGTTCTCTTCTATAATTTCTCCGATATTAGCCCTCATCAGTAAAGGTGGAAAGCCTCATTCATGGACCCCTGCAGCCCTCGAAGCCTCCAAAGGACTCAAGGAAGCCTTTGCTAATGCACCTGTTCTAGTACATCCAGATCCTAGTCTCCCTTTCTACATCGAAGTTGATGCCTCAGACATGGGCACAGGAGCCATCCTTTCTGAAAGACAAGGCACTAAAAGGAAACTCCATCCTTGCGCTTATTTCTCTAAGAAGTTTCTACCCAATGAGAGGAACTATGATGTTGGGAATAGGGAACTTCTTGCCATCCAGTTGGCTCTCGAGGAGTGGCGTCATCTATTGGAAGGCACCTCTGTACCTATCACCATCCTTACCGACCATAAGAACCTCGAATACATCCAGAATCTTAAATGTTAAATCCCCGTCAAGCACGATGGTCTTTATTCTTTTCCCGATTCAACTTTGTTATCACTTATCAACCTGGTTCCATTTGTGGCTTCCGACTGTATTAATCAAGATAAAGGCTCCATTATCCCAACCACTAAAATCTTGGCCTCCATATCTCCTCAACTCTGTTCCAAGATTCAAGCCGCACAAGATTCTGCTCCTCCAAACACACCCTCTGGCAAAATCTTTGTTCCTGTTTCAATTCGGAAAACTATCCTTCTTCAGACTCACGGTTCCAAGCAAGCCAGGCATCCCGGTGTTAACAAAACTTTTACTAATCTTGCCCGTTCCCTATGGTGGCCCAAAATGAGAAAAGATGTTAAAGACTTTATTCAAGTGTGTACCAGCTGTGCTCAATCCAAATCTTCTAGAACCCTCCCCTGTGGTCTTCTTCAACCGCTCCCCATTCCGTCCAGACCTTGGACCCATCTATCTATGGACTTTATTGTGGAACTTCCGCCTTCCAAGAAAAACACGGTTATATGGGTGACAGTAGACTGCTTCAGCAAAATGGCCTATTTTGTTCCCCTCCCCAAACTACCATCTTCAACGGAGTTAGCTCAATTATTTATTTCGCATATCTTCCGCTTTCATGGACTCCCTTCTGAAATAGTATCTGACAGAGGTACTCAATTTGTTTCCCAATTTTGGAGAGCACTTTGTAAATCCATGAACATCAAGTTAGAATTTTCTTCGGCTTACCACCCACAGTCCAACGGGGCTACTGAACGCACTAACCAGTCTTTGGAACAATATCTTCGTTGTTACATTTCCTATACTCAGGCCAATAAAGTCAAATGGGGGTCTAAGGGACATATTTATAAAGGGACAGATTTATTTTTACATTTCTCCCCCAACAGCCTTTACCACAATTTTTTAAACTTTCAACTTTTCCTTTCATCAAAGTTATTAAAAAGGCGAATTTTCATCAAAAGCGAAAATTATCAAGCAAAAAGTAGCACTAATAATGCTGAAAAAGCTCAGCACATATGATGGTAAATAGGTTATACTCCCTGGTGGATTTTCAAAGTGTAAAACGCAAAAGGTTTTTTTCTCTATTTTATTAATAGGACATTTTTTAGTATTGCTTATTTTCAGCAAACTGCAGCTAATTACCAAACCAGTTCCATTAATATGGGAACATACCATAGTGCTGTGTAAGAAATAGTCATGTTAATGTTTGGCGAACATTCTGGTAAAACTGAAAAAAAAACAAAGGGAGAAAAGGTGTCAAAAAGGCCAAAATCCACCTATATGTAAACGAAGAAGGGGACTCCAACAACAGTATTCAGCTTTATAAATATGGGCCTGGGAATCGGTTCTGTTTAATTTTTATTTACAAAAATTTGTCAAAGAAAGTTTTTGTTTAGTTTTATTTGGTAAAGCACTTCTTATTACCTATTATGTTAATGTTTTAGTTAATGTAACTAGTGCCACGTTAAAAAAGCGCAGTAAAGCTGTCGCTACCTACATCATCAATTAATGTATTTTATGTTTATAGATCTTATAGAAATGGAAACTGCCCCCACTGCTCCGCCTCCATCCCAGCACCACCCACTGTAGACGATAAGCTGGCAGGATGGAGAGGGCCATGACCGCAATGGCCCGCAAAATCTGCAACATAGAGCGGAAATACATTTTCTGAAAAGAAAAAACTAATTATATACAAACAGAAAATAATCATGCCCATTCCTAGGCCCCATACAATATCATATTCTGCTCACTGGCTACTTTATAACAAAGGGGTTTTGTATACATTACTGTGATCACATGATGAAAAGCCTTCCAACCACGTCAAGGTACCCAGTCCTAACTTCTTACCTTTTCACATTTCTTTACTTAATTCTTAACACACTGGATCTATATAACGGCCTCACTTCCCCCCAGCCCTTTGGCTTTTTAAAATGAGGGTAGAGGCCATCCAGTGCTTTATATAAAGGCATAGGACCACCCATAAAAGGTGCGTGTTGGGGGTGCTACTACCACATGGAGGCTTGACCAGCCTCCCAATAAATACATAAAATACAAGGATTGTGGAAGCACTACAATTAGGCTAATTTACAACTCATATAGCGAAGTGCTACTGATCTGGTCAAACATTTATCACACATAGAAAAGATAATCAATGCACATTCCACGCCCATACATACATATTATATATATATATATATATATATATATATATATTATTCGCCGACTGGACACTCTTCCCTCGGGGTCAATGAGCAGTTAGGGAATTATGGTTCTGATGGTTTTTGAGAATCTTGTATGCTTACCTTGTTTTCGTCCAGGACATTGTATTTCCTTTATTTGTATTTATATTTATCTTGCTTGAGATTTTAGTATTTTGTACCTTGAAATCTATTTCTAGTCATTTTATTGTGGATGGTTTTGTCCCCCCCCCTCACATTACCTCTGTGTGGGGAGTGTTGGGGGAGTGTCTGGGGGTGTGAATGGGGTGGGTACTATGGGTTGTTTGGTTTCTTAAGGGAGGAAGAAGTAATTTGTATATCCTGATGACGACCTAGCAGAGGTCGAAATGCATTGATATGTATTTATCGCTTAATAAAAGTTAAGTTTATAAAGAAGCCCCAAGAGCAGATGTGAGTGCGGCTATCCTTATATACTATATATATATATATATATAATGTACAGGAGACAGCACTCAATTTCAAAAAATATCAGTTATATTTCATATAATCAACATTCTTATAATAGCAACGTTTCGGTCCATATTACCCTTCATCAGGCATGAGAACAAGATAATGGATGGCCAACAAGGTCCATCCCATTTATAAATCATGGATAGGATATGAACATCATTGTAATTAAGGCAACCATTTTGTTCCTTCACACATATTAACCATTTATACACCCCAGTAAATATACTCTGTGTAGATTCCCCTGGACCAGGGACCTAATAAGTCTACAGAAACAGATAATTATAATCTCTTTTAATCCATTGGGATGTAGGAACCCAACTTTTTAATCCACCAAACTTCCTACATTTAGTCGATGTTCCCTATTCCCAACATAATTCAAGGGTATGGATTCCAGTATCATAAATCTCATTTCAGTGGCTAGGTGTCCCTTGTCTACATATGCTTAGCAAGGTAAATGTATCTGTTTGGTGTTGACAGAGGACCTATGTTGAGTCATCCTCATTTTGATCTTTTGTGTCGTTTTGCCCACATAAAGTAAGCCACACGGACACACAATTACATATATGACAAATTTGGTGTCACATGTGTACTACCTTTAACACGAAAATCTCTCCTGTTTGGGGTATAGTATACGTATTCCCCTGTAGTGTCAATGGACATAAGTACAGTTATAACATGGTCGCATTCCATCTCGGCCCTTAGTCAGCCATGGTACCCTTCGTTATCCCCGAATGTACGACCTATTGAAGCTAGAGTTAACCACCCTAGAGCCTATAGTCTTATTCCTTTTATACGACATCATGGGGGGGGGCTTGAAACCTCTCTTACATCAGGACAAGCATTCCTCAAAATTTCCAATGTTTCCTTAGTATATTAGAGATCCCACCACTTATTTCATAAGTTGGTAATAATGTAAATCTGGGTTCCATTTCCGTTCTCCTAGTTTTTCTCCTTTGTTTTGTACCCTATTCCTAGCTTCCTTGATAATGTCTGGGGTAGCCCCTCCTTCTAAATTTACTTTCCATGGTGTGCATCTGATCTGTTTTAACTTGCTCTTTACTAACTACCTGTCAATCCTAGTGAACTGACTATCGGTATAGCCCTCTTTGGATGGCTCGACTATCAAAGTGTAACAATTGATTCCTGTCTGTCGGTTTGGTGAACAATTTAGTCTGGAGTCCCGGGTCCTTGTATACATTTACATCCAAGAAGTTAATACATTCCGTTACATTCCATAGTATATGTTTTGCCGTCAACGTCACCCCTCCAGAGGACGAACACATCATCAATAAATCTCCACCAGGCTACACAATGCGTCCGGTAGAGATCATTATGATAGATGAGTCCGTCCTCAAGCCAGGCCATAAAGGCATTGGTATAGGAGGGAGCGACATTGGACCCCATCGCGGCTCCCCTGAGCTGCAAGTAGTGCGCATCCTTAAAGGAGAAGTAGTTCCTTGTCAGAATAAGCTTCAGTACATCTAAAAAGAAGTCCGAAGTTTTTTCATCATGTAAGGCTCCATTTGTAATAACAATTTAACTGCCATCATCCCATCCATATGTGGGATGGAGGTATATAGACTGGCTACGTCTCCAGTGTCCACATCCTCCAAATTCCCACATCAACCTTATTTAATTTTTCCAAAAAGTCAAGACTATCCCTAATATTGAGGTTTTTCTTTCGTGTCAGAGGTCCCATGCCCTATCTAGCATGACAGCCAAAGGTTGAACACTGACTCAATCCCACCCACAATTGGGCGTCCCGAGGTGCCATAAGTTTTTATGCACCTTGGGTAAGGTATACAGTGTAGGGGTCCTGGGACTTCTGACAATAAGAGCTTTTTTCAAATCATTTGTTATCACACACCTCCTCTCTGAGTATTTGTTCAGCATATATATACCTCATCACTAATATTTTTAGGGATCCCCCTGTAATTTACAGTAAACCTCCATTCAGATATTGGCTCATAATTTCATTCTCATAGAATTCAGTATCCAGTATAACAATCGCCCCCCCCCCTTATCGACGGTTTGATCGTTATATTGGAATCAGATGCTAGTTTGTCCAGTACCCAATCTCTCCTCCTTTGAGCAATTTTGTTTACTATTTTTATAATCACTAAGGTATCAACTAACCCTTTTATGTCTCTCTGGACATTTTTAATATATGTCTCAACCAGAGGACAGGTGGTAGGGAACAAACATACTTTTAACTTCAGACCAAAATCTGCCGGAGTTAGACCGGTTTCTGTACATTCAGTGGTAGGATTATCCTTTCCTGTGGAAAAAAATGCTTTGAGTCTCAATGTCCTGAAAAAACGATAGCAATCAATATCTAATTGGAATAGATTGGGTGCAGCTGTGGACAAAATCCCAGTCCCTTGGCTAAGCTTTCTCTTCCAAATCAGACAGTGGTTTCTGGTAAATTAATTCATCACTATTGTTCCGTCTGGTCACCATCCGATTCTGATTGTCTATTCCCCTCTTTCCTCCATTTCCAATTATGTTTGCCGCCCCCCTCCTTCTCTGTAGTTGCTTCCCTGTTTTAAAAAAATCACGTTTTTCGGGTTTCCTATTTTTGGGTTTAATTGATAAATCCATCCTTCTCAGTTGACTCCTACCTTGGGAATAAATGGGTGTTTCACGTTGAACCCATCTATATACCCTCCCCATTTGGTAGTCCGTTTTATCCCTCTCAAATTTAGATCTTTTATTATTTCACCTTCCTTGCAATATTGTTTCAATCTCTCTGTCGCTGTAAATCATACCTTTCCAATCATTATCAACCATCAATTCTTTCAATTTACGTTCCAATGTATCTATCTCCTCTCTTTCACCCCCTCCATTTCCTTCTTAGTATAGTCAATTGTTTAAGTCATTAAATCAAATGAACATTTATTCTATACTGTAAGAACCTGTTCTAATGTTCATATTTTCCTATTATACGTAATCCCCGTGGTATCCATTTCTGCTTCTCTTCTATCTCTCGTTAATGTTAAGCCATGTAGTTCAAGATCAATATATTTCCTGGCTATCATATCCCTCTTTTTTTGGAGCGGCTAAGGATGGTAGACTTAAATTGTGGAATGGGAATCTCCCACAAGCTCATTATATTCACCTTCAGTGTAACTAAAACAGCCACTTTCATTCATTGTAAAGCCTTATTTATGTAAATATCCTGTAAACAAGCCGAATATCACACTGTAGTAGGAACAAGTAAATTAACCATATCCTTATGAATTTCATCCAATTTTGTTGTAATATATCAAAAAGCTATGGGGTGATCACCTGCAGCCACTAGTTATTCATCGTGGGAGTACTGGCATAGATTCGTGTGTGTAGTAGTAATTATTAAAGCCAACCTCAGTATTCCGTCCCAATCTTGCACACCGCGCCTCCCTTGTCTCCACACGTCAGTTGATGAGTTTCCTTCCAACCGCGTGTTACACTGCCGGCGTCTCCGTGTACTTCCTGGTTCGGTCTGAGATCTCGCGAGAACAGGTTCCAGGTCCAGTCCGAGATCCCGCGAGAGTATCCCCGCGAATCCGCTCCTCAGGACACAGATCTGCCTGCAACTTGTGTATTGCTACAAAGTGAACGGCTCTACTCACCAGTCTCCCACAGGCTTTGCAGTGTGACACAGGAATCCCCAATCCAATAAAAGTCAATATAAAGACTTGTGCTGGTAAATTATCTTCAATACAGGTAAATTAAGGGCTATATAAAAAAAGAACACAGGATGATTACAAGGCATATAGTCATTATCCAATCTTAGTGATGAAAACAACATGTTTGATTATATGAAATATAGCTGATATTTTTTGAAATTGAGTGCTGCTCCTTCCTGTACATTTTTTTGGATAAAAATTGGGGATACAGCTCCCTATATTGGAGATTTGCACCAACATACAGTAATAATATGGAAAGAGATTTGGGTGTGCTGCTACATTTTGTTTGATTTTTTTATATATATATATATTATTATATATATATATATATATATATATAAAAATATATATATATATATACACACCGCACAGTTTTCATTGTTTAGAGGAAAGTGGGTGATGGGTACCATTTTTTACAGCACCACAGAGTACAGGAGCAGCCCCAGTGTAGTACAGGAGCAGGCCCACTGTAGTTTTGTTAGTAGAATGTGTAGAATGACCCCAGCCTTAGTAGCAACTCTCCCTCAAGGTATAATAGTGCAAGGGAATGAGTAATGCGGTAGCATTCCTTTGCAGCCACAGGCCCACATGTCTTAGCATTGTGCATGAGCCAGGAAGGCAGCCAGACAAGCAAATGTAGATTGTTGGTTTGGCCAGGCAGGTAGAAACATTAGCCACAGATGTGCTGGTGCGGCTGTACAAAATGCTCAGAACAGGTGACACCACAAGGGTGTAAACATTGGCATGGGCCAGGCAGGATTGACCCACAGGTAGAAACATAGCCACAGAGTACTGGTGCGGCTGTAATATGTCAACAGGTACACCACAAGGGGTAAACATTGGCATGGGCCAGCAGGATTGACCCACAGGAGAAACATAGCCCAGAGTAGCTGGTGCGGCTGTATATATGGTCAGAACAGGTAAAACCACAAGGGTGTAAACATTTGGCATGGGCCAGGCAGTACCACAGTAGAACATTAGCCACAAGAAGCTGGTGCGGCTGTACAAAATGGTCAGAACAGTGTCACCACAAGGGTGTAAACATTTGGCATGAGCCAGGCAGGATGACCCACAGGTAAGAAACATTAGCTGCAGAGTAACTGGTGCAGCAGTACAAATGGTCAGAACGTGACACCACAAGGGTGTAAACATTTGGCATGGGCCAGCAGATTTACCCACGTAGAAAACTAGCCACAGAGCAGCTGTTCTTAACTTAGTCCATGAAAGATTAGTTTTAGTATAGCTCAGTTAGCCATGATAATAGAGCCACGCACAACTGACCCTACACTGGAAAAATTAGCCGTTACATAGCTAAATGAGGTGAGCGAGGTAGGACCATACATGACCCCCCCAAATAGAAAAATTACTATACTCATCAGACGGCTGCTCTGTACCGTGATCCCTGGGCTCAGAAAGAGCCACGGTATCGTCATCCTCCTCTTCACGTAGCTGCTGGGGCTAGTGCCCTGTCAAGGAATGCGGCGTAGTGTGTGCTCTAGGAGGAACACCAGAGGGATGGTATCCCCTTTCCCTTCCTCTGGACCCCCTGTGTAATAAATGGCCGGGAGGCCGGGGTACTTGCAAGTATGCTTTAGAGGAGGCAGATAGTCCGGAAAATGCAGGACACAGAGTTGCTGGAACAGAAGGCTGGAATCTGGAACAAGGTGCTGCTGGGAACTGTAAGCTGAATACTGGAAAGGTGCTGCTGGGAACTGTAGGCTGGAAGCTGGAACAAGGTGGTGCTGAACTGGAACAAGCAATGTAGGTATAGTCACTAGAGCGGGAAGTAGTGCTGTAGCAGGAGAGGACAGGATCCAAGGCAGTGAGTACAGGAGCCAGAGGTAGCAAATGCTACTATCGGGCACCGGGTCCAGGAGGACCCTGGCTTTTGAATTCTACGCCGCCCGGCGTGTCGGTGTCTTGACGTCATGACGTCTACGATGACGCTCACCTGGAAGTGCAGAGCGGCGCGGGACTGGACGCAGGTAAGTACGTGACAGTACCCCCACTTTCGGGGGGCCACAGACCCAATGGGCCACGAGGAGCGTGCAAATCAGAATGTTTAATCCAAGCTCTTTCTTCTGGACCAACCTTTCCAGTGGACCAAATACTGAAGAGACCTCCTCAAGAATCTAGAGTCCAAGATCTTCTCGACCTCAAACTCCTGCTGACCATCAATGGAATTGGAACGGGAGGTAGTAAAGATGTGGAATCTGATTAAGCATACTGGCTTGATGAGGGAAATATGAAACACGTTGGAATCCGCATGCGGAAGGAAGTTGGAGGCGAACAGCCACTGGACCGACTAATTCCAGGATGAAAAGGACCAATAAATTTGGGTCTCAGTTTGGAGGAAGGAACCTGTAGGTTAATATGAGCAGAGGAGAGCCACACTTTATCTCCAACAGAATAAGCTGGGGTTTTCTACTATCTCCTATCTGCTGCAGTTTTTTGTACCAAAGCAGATTTCTGAAGGCTGATTTCCTATGCATGCCAGATAGCGGTCATCTGAGTCATTGGCAGCGTACTTTGGTGAAAAAAATCTTGAGGAAAACATCTAGGATTCGTCCCAAAGACACACAAAAAGGAGATTTCCCAGTAAGCATGAGGTGAATTGTTATGGGCAAACTCAGCCCAAGGCAGAAGTGTCCCCATCATCCCTGATGATGTTAAAGACTTTATTCAAGTGTGTACCAGCTGTGCTCAATCCAAGTCTTCTAGAACCCTCCCCTGTGGTCTTCTTCAACCCCTCCCCATTCCGTCCAGACCGTGGAACCATCTATCCATGGACTTTATTGTTGAACTTCCGCCTTCCAAGAAAAACACGGTTATATGGGTGACAGTAGACTGCTTCAGCAAAATGGCCTATTTTGTTCCCCTCCCCAAACTACCATCTTCAACGGAGTTAGCTCAATTATTTATTTCGCATATCTTCCGCTTTCATGGACTCCCTTCTGAAATAGTATCTGACAGAGGTACTCAATTTGTTTCCCAATTTTGGAGAGCACTTTGTAAATCCATGAACATCAAGTTAGAATTTTCTTCGGCTTACCACCCACAGTCCAACGGGGCTACTGAACGCACTAACCAGTCTTTGGAACAATATCTTCGTTGTTACATTTCCTATACTCAGGATGATTGGGCTCACCTTCTGCCTTGGGCTGAGTTTGCCCATAACAATTCACCTCATGCTTCTACTGGGAAATCTCCTTTTTTGTGTGTCTTTGGGACGAATCCTAGATGTTTTCCTCAAGATTTTATTTTCCCACAAGTACCTGCTGCCAATGACTCAGATGACCGCTATCTGGCATGCTATGGAAATCAGCCTTCAGAAATCTGCTTTGGTACAAAAAACTGCAGCAGATAGGAGACGTAGAAAACCCCCAGCTTATTCTGTTGGAGATAAAGTGTGGCTCTCCTCTGCTCATATTAACCTACAGGTTCCTTCCTCCAAACTGAGACCCAAATTTATTGGTCCTTTTCCTATCCTGGAATTAGTCGGTCCAGTGGCTGTTCGCCTCCAACTTCCTTCCAGCATGCGGATTCCTAACGTGTTTCATATTTCCCTCATCAAGCCAGTATGCTCTAATCAGTATTCCACATCTTTACTACCTCCCGTTCCAATTTCCATTGATGGTCAGCAGGAGTTTGAGGTCGAGAAGATCTTGGACTCTAGATTCTTGAGGAGGTCTCTTCAGTATTTGGTCCACTGGAAAGGTTTTGGTCCAGAAGAAAGAGCTTGGATTAAACATTCTGATTTGCACGCTCCTCGTGGCCCATTGGGTCCTGTGGCCCCCCGAAAGTGGGGGTACTGTCACGTACTTACCTGCTGCTCCAGTCCCGCGCCGCTCTGCACTTCCAGGTGAGCGTCATCGTAGACGTCATGACGTCACGACACCGACACGCCGGGCGGCGTGAGAATTCAAAAGCCAGCGTCCTCCTGGACCCGGTGCCCGATAGTAGCATTTGCTACCTCCTGGCTCCTGTACTCACCTGCCTTGGATCCTGTTCCTCTCCTGCTACAGCTACTTACCTTCCCGCTCTAGTGACTATACCTACATTGCTTGTTCCAGTTCAGCACCACCTTGTTCCAGCTTCCAGCCTACAGTTCCCAGCAGCACCTTGTTCCAGTATTCAGCTTACAGTTCCCAGCAGCACCTTGTTCCAGATTCCAGCCTTCTGTTCCCAGCAGCCTCTGTGTCCTGCATTTTCCGGACTATCTGCCTCCTCCTAAAGCATACTTGCAAGTACCCCGGCCTCCCGGCCATTTATTACACAGGGGGTCCAGAGGAAGGGAAAGGGGATACCATCCCTCTGGGGTCTCCTCGAGCACACACTAACCGCATTCTTGACAGGGCCACCCAGCAGCTACGTGAAGAGGAGGATGACGATACGTGGCTCTTTCTGAGCCCAGGGATCACGGTACAGAGCAGCCGTCTGATGAGTAATAGTAATTTTTCTATTTGGTGGGGTCATGTATGGTCCTACCTCGCTCTACCTCATTTAAGCTATGTAACGGCTAATTTTTCCAGTGTAGGGTCAGTTGTGCGTGGCTCTATTATCATGGCTAACTGAGCTATACTAAAACTAATCTTTCATGGTCACTAAGTTAAGAACAGCTGCTCTGTGGCTTAGTGTTTCTACCTTGTGGGTAAATCCGCCTGGCCCATGCCCAATGTTTACACCCTGTGGTGTCACTGTTCTGACCATTTTGTTACTGCTGCACCAGTTACTCTGCAGCTAATTGTCTTACTGTGGGTCAATCCTGCCTGGCTCATGCCAAATGGTACACCCTTGTGGTGACACCGTTTGACCATTTACAGCGCACCAGCTACTCTGTGGCTAATGTTTCTTACTGTGGGTCAATCCTGCCGGCCCATGCCAAATGTTTACACCCTTGTGGTGTCACCTGTTCTGACCATTATATACAGCCGCACCAGCTACTCTGTGGCTAATGTTTCTTACCTGTGGGTCAATCCTGCCTGGCCCATGCCTAATGTTTACACCCTTGTGGTGTCACCTGTTCTGAGCATTTTGTACAGCCGCACCAGCAACTCTGTGGCTAATGTTTCTACCTGCCTGGCCCAAACCAACAATCTACATTTGCTTGTCTGGCTGCCTTCCTGGCTCATGCACAATGCTAAGACACTGTGGGCCTGTGATGCTGCAAAGGAATGCTACCGCATTACTCACTTTCCCTTGCACTATTAATACCTTGAGGGAGAGTTGCTACTAAGGCGTGGGGTCATTCTACCACATTCTACTAACAAAACTACAGTGGGCCTGCTCCTGTACTACACTGGGCCTGCTCCTGTACTCTGTGGTGCTGTAAAAAATGGTACCTAACCTTTTCCTTACCCATCACCCACTTCCTCTAAACAATGAAACTGTGCGGTGTGATATATATATATATATCTATTTTTTTTATATAATATATTATATATATATATAATATATATACTATATATATAATAAAACAACAATGTAGCAGCACAACCCAAATCTCTTTCCATATATATTACTGTATTGTTGGTGCAAATCTCCAATATAGGGAGCTGTATCCCCAATTTTTATCCAAAAAAATGTACAGGAAGGAGCAGCACTCAATTTCAAAAATATCAGCTATATTTCATATAATCAAACATGTTGTTTTCATCACTAAGATTGGATAATGACTATAGCCTTGTATCATCCTGTGTTCTTTTTTTATATAGCCCTTAATTTACCTGTATTGAAGATAATTTACAGCACAAGTCTTTATATTGACTTTTATTTGCGATTGGGGATTCCTGTTCCACTGCAAGCCTGTGGGAGACTGTGAGTAGAGCCGTTCACTTTGTAGCAATACACAAGTTGCAGGCAGATCTGTGTCCTGAGGAGCGGATTCGCGGGGATACTCTCGCGGGATCTCGGACTGACCTGGAACCTGTTCTCGCGGATCAGCCGAACTCGAGTACGTACGGAGACGCCGGCAGTGTAACACGCGGTTGGAAGGAAACTCATCAACTGACGTTTGGAGACAGGGAGGGCGCGGTGTGCAAGATTGGGACGGAATACTGAGGTTGGCTTTAATAATTACTACTACACACACGAATCTATCCAGTACTCCCACGTTGAATACAGTGGCTCAGGTGATCCCCCATAGCTTTTTGATATATTACAACAAAATTGGATGAACCATCAAAGGATATGGTTAATTTACTTGTTCCTACTACAGTGTGGATATTCGGCTTGTTTTACAGGTATTTACATAATAAGGCTTTACAGAATGAAAGTGGCTGTTTTGTTACACTGATGGTGAATATTGAGAATTGTGGGAGATTTCCCAGCCACAATTTTTTAATCCTCCCATCCTTTAGCCAGCTCCAAAAAAAGAGGGATATGATAGCCAGGAAATATATTGATCTTGAACTACATGGCTTAACATTAACGGAGTACTGCAAGCAGAAATGGATACCACGGGGATACCACGGGGATTACGTATAAATAGGTAAATATAGAACAAGGTTCTTACAGATATAGAATAAATGTTCATTTGATTTAATGACTTTAACAATTGACTATACTAAGAAGGAAATGGAGGGGGTGAAAGGGGAGATAGATACATTGGAACGTAAATTGAAAGAATTGATGGTTGATAATGATTGGAAAGAGTATGATTTACAGCTGACAGAGAGATTGAAACAATATTGCAAGGAAGGTGAAAATAATAAAAGATCTAAATTTGAGAGGGATAAAACGGACTACCAAATGGGGAGGGTATATAGATGGGTTCAACGTGAAACACCCATTTATTCCCAAGGTAGGAGTCAACTGAGAAGGATTTATCAATTAAACCCAAAAATAGGAAACCCGAAAAACGTGATTTTTTTAAACAGGGAAGCAACTACAGCAGAAGGAGGAGGGGCGGCAAACATAATTGGAAATGGAGGAAAGAGGGGAATAGACAATCAGAATCGGATGGTGACCAGACGGAACAAATAGTGATGAATTTATCCAAGAAACCACTGTCTGATTTGGAAGAGAAAGCTCTAGCCAAGGGACTGGGATTTTGTCCCACAGCTGCACCCAATCTATTCCAATTAGATATTGATTGCTATCGTTTTTTCAGGACATTGAGACTCAAAGCATTTTTTTCCACAGGAAAGGATAATCCTACCACTGAATGTACAGAAACCGGTCTAACTCCGGCAGATTTTGGTCTGAAGGTTAAAAGTATGTTTGTTCCACCTACCACCTGTCCTCTGGTTGAGACATATATTAAAAATGTCCAGAGAGACATAAAAGGGTTAGTTGATACCCTTAGTGATTATAAAAATAGTAAACAAAATTGCTCAAAGGAGGAGAGATTGGTACTGGACAAACTAGCATCTGATTCCAATATAACGATCAAACCGTCCGATAAGGGGGGGGGGGCGATCGTTATACTGGATACTGAATTCTATGAGAATGAAATTATGAGCCAATTATCTGATATGGAGGTTTACTGTAAATTACAGGGGGATCCCCTAAAAAATATTAGTGATGAGGTTACTATATTGCTGAACAAATACTCAGAGATGGGTGTGATAACAAATGATTTGAAAAAAGCTCTTATTGTCAGAAGTCCCAGGACCCCTACACTGTATACCTTACCCAAGGTGCATAAAAACTCTATGGCACCTCCGGGACGCCCAATTGTGGTGGGGATTGAGTCAGTGTTCAATCCTTTGGCTGTCATGCTAGATAGGGTACTGGGACCTCTGACACGAAAGAAACCCTCATATATTAGGGATAGTCTTGACTTTTTGGAAAAATAAAATAAGGTTGATGTTGGGAATTTGGAGGATGTGACACTGGAGACGTAGCCAGTCTATATACCTCCATCCCACATATGGATGGGATGATGGCAGTTAAATTGTTATTACAAATGTAAGCCTTACATGATGAAAAAACTTCGGACTTCTTTTTAGATGTACTGAAGCTTATTCTGACAAGGAACTACTTCTCCTTTAAGGATGCCTACTACTTGCAGCTCAGGGGAGCCGCGATGGGGTCCAATGTCGCTCCCTCCTATACCAATGCCTTTATGGCCTGGCTTGAGGACGGACTCATCTATCATAATGATCTCTACCGGACGCATTGTGTAGCCTGGTGGAGATTTATTGATGATGTGTTCGTCCTCTGGAGGGGTGACGTTGACGGCAATAACATATACTATGGAATGTAACAAGGAATGTATTAACTTCTTGGATGTAACTGTATACAAGGACCAGGGACTCCAGACTAAATTGTTCACCAAACCGACAGACAGGAATCAATTGTTACACTTTGATAGTCAGCATCCAAAGAGGGCTATACCGATAAGTCAGTTCACTAGGATTGACAGGTTAGTTAGTAAAGAGCAAGTTAAAACAGATCAGATGCACACCATGGAAAGTAAATTTAGAAGGAGGGGCTACCCCATCGACATTATCAAGGAAGCTAGGAATAGGGTACAAAACAAAGGAGATAAACTAGGAGAACGGGAAATGGAACCCAGATTGACATTTATTACCAACTTAAATGAAATAAGTGGTGGGATCTCTAATATACTAAGGAAACATTGGAATATTTTGAGGAATGCTTGTCCTGATGTAAGAGAGTTTCAAGCCCCCCCCCCATGATGTCGTATAAAAGGAATAAGACTATAGGCTCTAGGGTGGTTAACTCTAGCTTCAATAAGGTCGTACATTCGGGGATAACGAAGGGTACTACATGGCTGACTAAGGGCCGAGATGGAATGCGACCATGTTATAACTGTATCTATTGTCCATTGACACTACAGGGGAATACGTATACTATACCCCAAACAGGAGAGATTATTCGTGTTAAAGGTAGTCACACATGTGACACCAAATTTGTCATATATGTAATTGTGTGTCCGTGTGGCCTACTTTATGTGGGCAAAACGACACAAAAGATCAAAATGAGGATGACTCAACATAGGTCCTCTGTCAACACCAAACAGATACATTTACCCTTGCCTAAGCATTATGTAGACAAGGGACACCTAGCCACTGAAATGAGATTTATGATACTGGAATCCATACCCTTGAATTATGTTGGGAATAGGGAACATCGACTAAAATGTAGGGAAGTTTGGTGGATTAAAAAGTTGGGTTCCCTACATCCCAATGGATTAAATAGAGATTATAATTTATATCTGTTTCTGTAGACTTATTAGGTCCCTGGTCCAGGGGAATCTACACAGAGTATATTTACTGGGGTGTATAAATGGTTAATATTGTGTGAAGGAACCAAAATGGTTGCCTTAATTTACATATGATGTCATATCCTATCCATGATTTATAAATGGGATGGACCTTGTTGGCCATCCATTATCTTGTTCTCATGCCTGATGAAGGGTAATATGGACCCGAAACGTTGCTATTATGAGAATGTTTGATTATATGAAATATAACTGATATTTTTTGAAATTGAGTGCTGCTCCTTCCTGTACATTTATATATATATATATATATAGTTATATAAGGATAGCCGCACTCACATCTGCTCTTGGGGCTTCTTTTATAAAACTTAACTTTTATTAAGCGATAAATCACATATCAATGCATTTCGACCTCTGCTAGGTCGTCATCAGGATATACAAATTACTTCACTTCCTCCCTTAAGAAACCAAACAACCCATAGGTACCCACCCCATTCACACCCCCAGACACTCCCCCATACACTCCCCCACACAGAGGTAATGCTGAGGGAGGGGGACAAAACCATCCACAATAAAAGTACTAGAAATAGATTTCATAGGTACAAAATACTAAAATCTCAATGCAAGATAAATATAAATACAAATAAAAGGAAATACAATGTCCTGGAACGAAAACAAGGTAAGCATACAAGATTCTCAAAAACCATCAGAACCATAATTCCCTAACTGCTCATTTAGACCCCGAGGGGAAAGAGTGTCCAGTCGGCGAATAAATATAATATATATAATATTATATAGATATGTATGTAATGGGGCCTTGGAATGTGCATTGATTATCTTTTCTATGTTTGTATAAATGTTTGACCAGATCAGTAGCACTTCCGCTATATGTAGTTGTAAATTAGCCTAATTGTAGTGCTTCCACAATCCTTGTATTTTATGTATTTATTGGGAGGCTTGGTCAAGCCTCCATGTGGTAGTAGCACCCCCAACACGCACCTTTTATGGGTGGTCCTATGCCTTTAATATAAAGCACTGGATGGCCTCTACCCTCATTTTAAAAAGCCAAAGGGCTGGGGGGAAGTGAGAGCCTGTTATATAGATCCAGTGTGTAAGAATTGAAGTAAAAGAAATGTGAAAAGGTAAGAAGTTAGGACTGGGTTACCTTGACGTGGTTGGAAGGCTTTTCATTCATGTGATCACAGTAATGTATACTAAAACCCCTTTGTTTATAAAGTATGCCAGTGAGCAGATAATATGATATTGTATGGGGCCTAGGAATGTGCATTGATTATCTTTTCTATGTTTGTATATAATTAGTTTTTTCTTTTCAGAAAATGTATTTCCGGCTCTATGTTGCAGATTTTGCGGGCCATTGCGGTCATGGCCCTCTCCATCCTGGCCAGCTTATCGTCTACAGTGGGTGGTGCTGGGAGTGGAGGCGGAGCAGTGGGGGCAGTTTCCATTTCTATAAGATCTTATAAACAATAAAATACATTAATTTGATGATGGTAGCGACAGCTTTACTGCGCTTTTTAACGTGTCACTAGTTACATTAACTAACACATTAACATTAATAGGTAATAAGAAGTGCTTTACACAAATATAAACTATAAAACAAAAACTTTCTTTGACAATTATTTATGTAAATAAATGTGATAATATTTTATATAAAAGCTCTTATCGTTAAAAATTGTGCTAATTTTGCTCCAACCAATCAGATCTTATTTAACATTTGAAAGCTAACATCTGATTGGGGGTATGTTTTAATGCATTAATAAAGAGATGTTTTAATTACCGTTACTTTGAAACCGAGTTCCCTTCACACCACAAGTAGTTAGAACCTGGAGGAGTACACCTTCTTCATTTGTTTGTGCTGTGTTTCTGAGATGACGGACCTGGGGCAGTATGTACTTTATGTGGATAGCTCATTATGTATCTGGGGATTGGATAGCAGTGACGAGGGCCAGGGGCCTAGGCACCCTACCACAACTTTGTACAGATGGACTTTTTCTTTCCTTTTCCATTCCCCCAATTTTGACTATATACTCATGACTTTACACGTATATGGTCTCACAATACTACATTGTGTTTGTGTATGCACGGCTCTTATATTTTTTGCTTGATTTATAATTTGACTCTTATTACCCCATTTTACAAGCTGTTCTCTTAGATTATTTTCTTCAAAAGAGTGTATGCCTACCATGGCAGCTTGATCCCATTAACAGAGTCTTTCTAGTTACAATTTTTTTTATGCTTCTCTTTCAATTTTGTTGGTGTAGCTATTCCCATTTAGCAAGACCGGTTCTAGCCATTGTGGTGCCCTCAGCAAGTCTCCCCTGGTGCCCCCTTCCCAACTGAAACTTCCCCCCTACCACCTCTTGGATTAGTCTTTGAATAATTTTGAATCATGCCCTCTACATTTGAAGGTGCCTTCCCCCTATGCCTAAGAAATGTCCCTTCCATTTAGGGTTGAATCTAATAACTAAATAATTTCTTTGTATGGGGGGGATTTAAATATATTATTTTAATTCTTTTTGAGCAAGGTGATCCCCTCTCCAAAGGAGCAGAGGATTATCTATACATTGACCAAAATACTGTATGTACCTTCTAAATGGATTAATATCTACAAATGTGAGACTCCTCCCACCAACCCCCCCCCAAAAAAAAACATAACAATCCCACATCTTTGAAGGTATAGAAAGGAATAGAAAGAATCAGAATGTAAAATATAGGTGTTGATCCTGTAAATAATTATACAGAATCACATGGGCTCAAGAAAAACTTGTACAGCACATTAGCACTTTTGAATTTCCAATAATAGATGATTAGCGTCAGCTTACTTTATGCGCTCTATGACCCAGGTGTGCAAACCCTGGGCCCGTCACTTAGCACAAGCGTGCCTCAAACCGGAGAATTTCAAAAATGTTTATATGTATCAAAGTATATCATGGGTGAGTCTCTTACCCATAAGTCTCCATGGCCCGGGTGCAAGACGCCCCAAGCCCGTCGCAAGGCAGCTACTCTTCAGCAAGTTTCAAAGTGTTGGAATCTGCACAAACGCCGGGAACACAGAAGACAATACACCGTAGAATTACAATAAAAAGCCTTTATTATCTTACACGCCTTACGCGTTTCGGACACACCTGTCCTTAATCATAGGCATAGCACTTCCCTCTGCTAACAACCCCTATATACACACGCTACGTCCCCACATGACCTCCATACGTAATCAATCATGATAATCTACCAGTGAATTAACCCTTTCGGATATCCCTCTAGACAACAGAAGGGGATATGGGAAAAATAATTGTCCCCATTTTATCATATATCTCTCCTTAATTAACGTACGTTACCATTCATGGGGAGACGTAGAATAAAAACATTAGCCATAGAAAAGCTATTCTTAAAGACCATACACATTGAACAAAATAACAACAGTAAATGTGCATAAATCCAAGTGATATGAGCATATATCCCATGACTGAAAACTCCCTATAATACATATATTACTTCATATATGCAATAACATATAATTATCACTTCTATCTATCAATAAAACAATTAACATCTAGAATGGAGTTCATACCTTTGGGATATCTCGTATCTAGTAAGAAAATCCATTTAGTTTCTTGTTTGAGCAGTTTTAAATGTCTGTCCCTATTTCTAGTGTCCTTTTTAATACTTTGTATTCCTTGGACTTGTAATTTATTCCTTGGACTTGTTTGTGCAGACTCCAACACTTTGAAACTTGTTGATCCTGTAAAGTCTATAAACAAATGTGAGACATATTGGATCATTGAGTTAGACATGAGAATACCTAGAGGCTTAAAGGATAACTGTATTGCCTCAATGCATTTTTTTTTATATAATTGCTTTAGAAAGAGTAAAGGTATGCAGTTCTCCCCATACATTTTTTTCCTGATTTTGAGCCTCTCTCTGCCTTCAATTAGCCATGCTGTGAAGGGGGCATAACAATCCTGTTTGCCTGTAACGGTCATTCAAATCTAGCATGCTAGAAAACACTCCTCCACCCACCCTTGATCAGCTTGATTATGTACGCTGTATCCTAGCAACCAGGCATTTCAAGTTTGTTTAACTGGCAGAGGAGAAGGAGAGAGGTTGTAACAGACATTCCCACCAGCCAATGACAAGTGTTAGGTTAATCATGGCCCTGTGCCGTCTAGGAGGCGGGCTTTTAGCAGTCATCTTTGCTGTGTGATATCTAAGAGAGGGCAGCACGGCTGTAAATTTGAGTAAGTGATTTCAGCTGCTGGAAGTGTGGACATAATTGGGATATCTCTTTGATTCTTTAATGAATGGGTAATCTTTTACTTCTCCTTTATTTAAAGGGCAACTATAGTGAAAAAAAAACTTTGTCCATATACATGTATGTATACAGATCACTTAGTATAAGCTGCCTTACTTTCATGTTGCTGTGTGGCTTAATTTCTTCACACTGGCAGAAGTTTGTACCAAGCTGCGTAGTCCCCCTCCCCTCTCTGTCTAGTCCCCCTCAAGCAGTAAAGGGCTGTATGAAAAGTCCGGGAATGCTCAGTTGAAAGGACTTTAAATGAAGTGCTGACATCCTGTTGACCCCTCCCTTCCAGAGCTAGACTGCAAGCAAGCAAAGTGTGGGAGAAAGTAGCAATATGCTGAAGGGAGGGGCAGAGGGGGAGAGAGGAGGACAAGTGGTGCTGAGATTCTTTACAAGTAAGTTACTGAACTCTGCCTGTTCTCTAAGTTTGCAAATTGTTATTTATTTTTGCACCTAAAGATCATATCTCTTCCCCTGCTTAGCTGAGATCATAATCACTGAAGACAGAGTCAGTGTAGCAGCAGCTATAGTGAGACTTTCACAAACACAGTGAAACTGCTTGTTATCCTGATACATTTAATTTGTTTTAGTGTATATATTTCATAGATTGCACTGTATGTCTTGTTTGGTATATAGTCTGTATTACTGTATTATATATACTGTATTAGTGTTCCATTTTAATCACTGGTTTTGTATGTATATAAGATTTTTTTGGGGGGGAGGGGCTGTTTTATAGTGTGTTATGCTCATATTGCTGGGTTAATGGTTTATTGATTGTGTTTAGCACTACAGCATTTGACTATGTATTGCACATGGTACTTATAGTGTGGGTGAAGGAGTATGTGACAGTACTGCATAGGAGCTTTGGATTGTGTGGGTGTGTGCCTTTGAGTGACAGATGAGATGTAGCAGCTCATACAAATCACAGCATATTCAAAGGCTTATATCTCTGGGACTATGAAGAATTTAAAGAAACTGATAGGTGAAACCCGGGATCCATTGGCTCACCCCAACTTGGACGCTCAGCGAGGAGACGGAGGGAAACAGCCGGTAGGCAAACTCTGATACAATGCATTGGTAAGACACTCTTTGTGCGTCTTATTCGTGACTTTGCCTATCTGGGATTCTATTTCCGTTGGCCTGAGGGTCCAGTGGGAGTCGACCCTTCGGATAGGTGAATATCACTGGGAGTTGTGTTGTCTTATTGTTAAGTCTAAACACTAACTACTTGAGTGAGTGGAGTGTGAATGTGTGAGTGCAAGTACGGGTTGTAAAAGACACAGTTGCATCTATCTTTCTCGTATGTCACGTAATACTAACTTCTCACTGTCACATGTAATAGGATACGCTAACAGTGAAACTAATCCTGACATTGACAGAATTATACTGACAGAGTTGGGGATTTGTTTTGACAGCACCGGTTGGGACTACCAATATACACAGTGCCACTGCAAACCTCTCTTCTATGAAATCTTGTTGGGAGTTACACCCGATCCTTCATTGCATATTGTAAACGGACGGGTATTAAAAATTGTGACATTGCCTTGGTAAGAGGTCCACGCAGACATTGACTGAGTTGACACATAGTGGGATAGCTTTAAAAATCTTTAAATGATTGAGAGACTTGACGGCATTCTTACATTACAGATAATTGTGGGAATACTAGTAGGAGTCATTTTAGTGTGTTGCTGCAAGGACGCAATTTCATGCACTGTGACCACCGGATGCCACCGTGCTTAACATACATTTGTAGGAAAATTTACACTGCATGCGCCACCTCACAACCGTAATAGCGAAAAACCATAACAAAACGTGACACATTTACATCACCTGACATAGCTGAAGAAGGGAGTGCACACCTTCATCAAGCTAAATACCACACCTCGGTTCTAGTCCATAGCTAAAACCTAGTGCAACCATTGACTAACTTCAGAATCTCCTAGAGAAATCACCGACTACGCCGGGTGGATTTTGCAAACATCCTGCATCCTATAACAAACACTCCAGTAATTTGAAACGGCCCCATTCTGCCATAAAGTGTTTCACATTTACCACACTGAGATAACAAGCACCAACACACACGCACACTTAGAAGACGTGGAGATACGTACAAAAACTACACAACTCGCACACTTAGGGACCACTACGGGGTTAGGGACGTAGTGAAGAAAGGGTTCCTCCCGTGGTCAAGACGGGGAGGGTTTGCCCTCACGGTGATATATATATATATATATACATATAAATAGATAGACAGAGAAATATATATATATGGGTAATAGATAGGAAGAGTGATAAGAAAGTCCGTGCAGGAAGACGTGGAGATACGTACAAACACAACATTACAGATTACACCGGATAGGGACAGTTCTCAGTTAAAAATGGGGAACACATCGTCACGCAGAAACAGGGGAAGCAAAAGGGAAACGGATTGACCCTAATGGGCAATCAACTCCCGCAGAGATTATGGCCCACAATATGGGGATGGACTATCCGCCCCCTTAAGAATGGAGTGAAATGACCAGGTTGGCAGGAGAGACTTTATATTGTTTACCACTGCAAGGAACATTTAAGTTACACATATGGGTGCATCTAGCACAAAAATACACATCACACTTACCCTCAAAGGACAAGATATTATATATCTTGGACTCTTGAGAGCGCACAACGCACATCATCACTGCAGGACAAAAACACATTGCCGTCTGTTTTGCACAGATTAGAACAAAATCCCACTGAGCGTCAGATAGAAAAGCCATCACCGTGATCAGGAATTGTTGCGTAAATAGCACTGTAAATGCTTTGCAACATAAATGAACTAATGAAAAAGTTAAAAATAAAATGGGATCACACTATCCGTACCCCAGAAAATAAACCCACTACCCTTGCATACAACCCGACCAAAACCCCACTACGGGAAGGTAGTCACACTTAAAAAGAAACCATAAAGTTTGGAATACCCCTCCAGTGAAGGGAATCTAGTACATACAACCTAAGATATAGAGGGAGAGAGACCCGCACCTGCTTTAATTGTGGTCGGTAAGGACATTTAATGCAGCAATGTCAACTGCCAAAAAGGACAGAACGACTAAGACAATGGGGACCTAGGGAGAGGTTAATGACTCCTTCTCCAGACGGACAATACTATAGGCCCCCACAGTACCCACGAGCTCCACCCAGAATGACACAACGACGTCCCCTTAATTTACACAATGACGGAGGGGCAAACCTGAGTCCACAATAATTGACAGCGACTGTGAAATGCAAGACTATACCTAAACCCACCACTTCATGTTTTCTGCAAGAACCGGAAAACGGAGAGATGATACTCCCCGCTATCTCTGTGTCAGACGGACGTGATGCGTTTGTCGCACTTAGATTTTCCGGAACTGACGGACCAGGAAGTGATGTGTTTAGTGGACTCAGGTGCAAGCCGTAATAGTAATCACAACACTTTGCAAAGGCAAAAATATCTTTCACAACGAGGGGTTAAGGCAACGGACTGGGAGGCACTGTTCCTCTTTTGGAAACTCCTCCACTCCTGTTCGAATAGGGAAAAACTCCGTTATCGAGAGGATTCTCGTGTCGGACTCTCTGCCTGTGAATTTGTTTGGACGTGACATTCTCAGCAAGTTGCAGGCCACAACAATATGGGCCACAAGGCGTGGTAGTGACCACTAGAGCAGGTCCGAGGAAACACTTGTATGGTTGTGGCCACACTATCTAAGAATTGTACTGCGCTGGTGGCCACAGCGGATGCATAAGAGGATTCAAGGGGAATCTAACGATATCCTGATAAATATACCAACAAATTCCAAAAGGTGTGTGGGCAAGGGATAAATATGATGTGGGACTGTTGAACGTTACAACACAGTACACATCACTGTCAAACCAGGAAGTGTCTACCACGACTTCCACATACCCTCTCTCCCATGGCACAGAGCCAAGGGGTGGGGGAACAGCCTCGCACTAATGGACAGGGGGTTGATACATACACTCAGTCCCCCGCCTGCACTCCACTCTTCCCGTTCGGAAGAAGGGAAAGGAGGGAGGCCAGAGACTTACCGGATGGTACATGATTTAAGGGCAATCAACAAGATAGTGGAGGACGACACACCCATTGTGCCCAATCCACATACCTTGTTGAACGATATCCCTGATACCACTACCAATATTCAGTTTTGGACTAAAAACGCTTATTTTCAGTGCCAATTGACGAAGAGAGTCAGAAACTTTTTGCTTTCAGTTTAACCACGACATATTCCTATACTCGACTACCACGGGTCTAAATGTTAGTCCTAGTGCTTTCTGCAGGTGTCTCGCACAAGTATTGGGGGTGGGGACCTCCTCACGAGACAACTGTATTAAAGACATACGTAGATGATCTACTGATTTGTGCAGAGAATTAGGAAACATGCTCCGCAGCTACTCTCAGTCTCTTGCAACATCTTGCACAGGTCAATCTGCTGTAGCCAAAGATAAAGTACAATGGTGTAAATCTCATGTTATCTTCCTGGGCCACTGTCTTGGCCCTGGGACGAAACATATTGATCCCAGTAGGAAGTCAAAGATAGAGAAATTGAAAGTACCTACAAATCACAGGACACTCAGGAATTTCATTGGGACAGTTTTCTTACTGCGCCACTACATTCCTGATGCAAATTCTCTTCTTAAGCCTCTCTATGCTGCACTGTCACACACCCATTTCAGTGGACAGAAGAGATGCATGCCTGCTTCCTAAAACTCAAATACCTTGTAGCACACGCACCAGCACTAAATTGCCTGACTCAATTAAACCTTTCAATTGTTCTGTGCAGTTACAGGAAAGACCGGCAATGGCGTCTTGTGCCAGGAGGCCCCTTCTGGACAGAGTGGTGGCATATGAGAGTGTCCAGCTGGATCCAATTATTCAGGGAGCTCCCACATGTGTTAGAGCGGTAGCGGCCGCAGCGCTCCTCACCGAAAAGGTAGCAATTATTCGCCTAGGGCAACCACTAACCGTTTATACATCACATGCAGCTGCAGAAATAATCCAGCGTGCGCAGACACGCCATCTCTCCTCGGCAAGATTGGGCAAGTATGAATCCATTCTGTTGGAATCCGGGGAGATAGAGGTTAAACGCTGCACTGTCCTCAATCCAGCCACCTTCCTCCCGCCAGAGGACGGAGACCCCGAGACGGTGGCAGAGGACGACCATGATTGTTTGCAACTAATGGAGGAGGAGACCAGCCAGCTATCTCCGTAAGGAGGAGCCGCTCACGACCCAGACCTAACTCTGTTTGTAGATGGTTCCAGACTGTATAGATGAGTTCCACGCACTTCCTATGCCATCATATCGTACACACGTGAGGGTTTCACATGCATTGGATGCAGGTCGATTGCCATCGTCCTTCTCAGCTCAGCAAGCGGAATTGGTCGCTTTGGGTAAGGCCTGCGTGCATGCTACAGGTAAGACTGCTAACTTTACCTGACAGCAGTATGCAGGGGTTGCACATGATTTTGGGACTCATCTGGAAAAACAGGGGGTTCAAAACATCACAGGTACTCCCGTCAAAAATTGGACGGAAGTGAAAACTTATTCGAGAGAGTCACCTTACCAACTAAGCTGGCAATCTTGAAGGTTAAGGCACACTCAAAGGGAGATCCATGATAGAAAATGGTAACAGAAGTGCAGACACAGTGGCAAAGGACGCAGCAATTCGCGACTTATCTGCACTTACGTCACAGATGACCCTCCAGAGCTCACTACCCACTGATACATGTTTCTGGGTCCCTGCGGAGGACCGGTTGAAAATGCTTCAGCCGTGCTCCCCCATTGTGGAAACAGAACATGGAGAGGGTGGGGGCTCAGGAAACTTCTACTGGAATTCTCACATTGGGGGGAAGCCGTGCATCCCTCCCCAAGCAGAACCATGATGTTGCGTCTCGCACATGGCCCAGCCATGTGGGATCTGCACCCATGTCTCAGATGTTGGCAGCGGACTGGTATCTATATGATGCCCAAGCCAAATGTTCGGAGATATGTAAATAAATGCCAAGTGTCCAATTGCATCAGGGTGTAACATGCCGACAGGTGCCGCACAAGCCACCTAGTGAGAGCAGATTATCCATTTCAAAGGTTACAAATTACTACATCCAACTCCTCCTAGCGGTCCATACAGATACGTGCTTGTTTGTGTGGATATGTTTCTCAGGATGGGTGGAAGCTTGGCCAGTAGCGGCTGCTACTGCCAAAAACACTGCATTGAAACTGTTACAGGAGGTAGTGTGCAGGTACGGCATACCTGAGACTATCGAAAGTGACAGAGGCCCACATTTTACTGGTCAGATAAGGAAAAGATTGTCTGCCAGCAAATAGGCATAATACAAGCATTCCACACCCCCTATCATCCACAAAGTTCAGGGAAGGTTGAGAGGTACAACGGCATCATTAAGACCAGGCTTGGTAAATTGATGTCCAGTACTGATTTCAAAAATAAGCCAGGCCACAATTACTTCCCATTGTACTTTACACACCATACGGACTAACGCCCAAAAAGGCACCGCCGCGGCTTAGTCCCTATGAAATTTTGTTTGGCTACAAGCCAAAAACAGGGCTATACTATCCACACCATTAGGAGCTATGCACAATGATCTGTGTTCTTATGTTATAGCACTGCAGAAGGAGCTTTCACAGCCCCATCAGCGTGTACACGACTCTCTACACCAGACCCCGAGCCGGCAACATCAGCATCACTCCATAAAACCTGGAGATTGGGTGATGGTCAAGGTGTTCCAAAAACGCACACTTGGACCAAGATACGAAGGACCATACCGGGTGCTTCTTACAACCACCACAGCCGTAAAGCTCGAAGGGAAACCTACATGGCTCCACGTAAGCCACTGCAGACCACTCCTACTTACTACGATCCCGTAGGCCTCGCCGACATGCAGGTCCGATCCAGCAGTTCGGCGATTCAGCTCAACCATCTTCCAACGACATCCATCCACTGCCTAACGTTAAGTCTGACCTTTCTGATTATTTGTCTGTTAGCCTGTCTAGTTAACAAAGTACAATGTAGTGAACCTAGCCTGTTACCTCACAAATGTATATTTGTACACTTCCACCGTCATCCACAGAATATTCACTCTCTAAAATACTGACCGAGAAACAGGTAACATAAGGATGAATATCTCTCACAAATCTCACCATGCCTTTTGTTAAACCCTGACATCACTCATGTTATAAACATTGAAGGAAGTTACATAGTAGAAGATCAAACAACCCATCTTCACGGGATGATGATCTTCTAGGGGGGAATACAATATACTTACTCCTGTTTTAGATGTAAAATACCTCCCATCAAACATATCAATTAGAACACATAGACTCTACACGAGCATGGTCCTGCAAATCAGATAACATTTTACCACTATGGATACGATATTATACTGTTCACCTGCCTCACACACGTCTTAAAGCCACTTACAACATTACAGAAATAATGTCATGGGAACACAAAAAGGACAAAGCAGTAGGACTATACACACACTCGTCTCAAAGCACCCAGGTACCCTACACACCAGATTTTAGTAAACTATTTCTTCGTGCTATAGTGGAAGAGGTTTTCAGTTTACAACACACGAATAGTAATGAACACAATTCAATAAAATTAATCTTGCATAGACAAACGACATGTAGTGACAACACAATGAAACAACTGGGTGGATGCAAAACATACAGGACACAAGGAAAGACCTCTAACAGGGTGGCAGTCTAACACAATATGGCTTTACATCAACAGACACTAAAACACTAGACGTCACAATTGTTGGGATGCTCACATTTACCCATCAATAACAAGGGATTCCTTTGATAGGAATACCCATCACTCACAGGAATTAAATACAGTCAATTACACACGACACAACAGTTAATCCAGATAAAAAATTTTGTTCGGAAATTGATCTCTACACAAACACACAAACCCCTTCTATGTTTAAGATTTTCTTATGGTAACAGTCAACCTACACAAGATTTCATAAATACATACATATTACTTTTAATATTCCGGCAGTATATCTGGAACCAGCACCTGCCAGAGATAATTTTTACAACACGCAATATCAAATAGAACAAGGAAAAGAATACTCATGCAATGACATAGTCAAGCAAACATGCAATGGTTCAGAAGGTAATTCACCACCACACAGACCGTGCCCCAATAGTGCTCGAAAGGGACTTTTTTTATTTGTGGAAATAAGCTATTCATGGCTTCCCATGGGAGGATGGGGAGAGTGCACGCTGGGAACTGTAGTCCCAGCGATAAAAGTGAGACATAACCTTACAGCTTTAGTCCACCCACATAACACCACACCACAACACAGGATACTCTTGACATAAATCATGAGGGCAGCCCCCATAGAGCAAAGAGGGACTGTTTTCTGATGCAGATAAGGCATGGATGTGGTTTCCTACTTGGACAGGCTGGGGAATAGAGTTACTAACAACTAAATAAATATTGCTGAAATAATGGATGGGATTGTTAATGAAACTACCATTGCCATACGTGTTATTGATAATGAACTTTCACAGGTCAGAAAAGTGGCTCTTCAGAACAGAATGGCATTGGACTATATACTAGCGGCTCAAGGAGGTGTGTGTGCCCTTGTCGGTGGGAATGTTGCACCTGGATAGAGGATTCCCACGACCCAGTACAAGCTCATCTTGCCAAAGTAGAAAGTCTGCACAGAAGGCAAGAGACATTTCCAAAGAGGATGGAATCCTTTCAAGTGGCCTCGGCAGCATTGGATCATGGCTCATGGCATCTTTGGCAATATTGTGACCTTTTTGCTAACAATTGTTGTGATAATCATTGTGATAGCTATAATTGCAAAGATACTTGTAAAATGCTGCACAAAGATAGGGCCTTAGATAATACATACACACACCTTACCTTTAAGTACTAATATGTTTGCAGTGATAGAAACTCACATATAATTATAATTTTTTAAACATTAACATGGTCTGCAGTGATAAATATTAAGTTTTAAAAGTTTAACTACCTTATAATCGTTTGCAGTGAATACACAATTAAATGGTACTCACACCAAGGGATCCACGTGCACCACACTCCCACATTGCTAGGCAGGAAAGGGTCTGAACCGGATGAACGTGAGGCAGGGAATGGAAGGTGGTTTCCCTCAACTCCAAATCCTTCCTGTGGCATGTGTGTCCGGAAGGGGGGCACATGTTGCAAAATACCTGCCAGAGGGATCACGGTCATCTGAATAGGCAGGGATAATGATTGTGATCGTAAATCACGATCAAGAGGGGGGAGTGATAGGTGACATGGGGGGGTCCTTAAGTGAGTAATATAGTGGTTTATTACAGTATTTGAATAAATATAATCTACACATAAGTAAAGGAATCTGGTAACCAAAGGGTTAACAAGCCATATTAGAGGGACTTTTGGACAACACAAGACGTGCACAAGCAAGAACCTAGAAGCATAAACTATAGATAACAGTGCAGGGGGTTGCCACTTGCACGCAATTAGATATCTATCAACACATCCGCTTCTGCGCAATATGATGTTATGCAAGGCAATATGTTATATCTGATCTTATCTCGTCTATATAACCCTGTACCCAATGCCCCTCGGGGTTCTTGTTTTACACCGATTTGTGTGTGATACGTGATAACCGCACGTGCTATCTTGATAAAGATCTTATCATCAATTCGGCCTCTGAGTTGATTATTCATCTAGGGGACACTACAATTTAGGGTGCCCCCTTGAACCACACAAACTAAGGTACCCTGGTGGTTGGGATAACTTATAGGATAAAAAAAACAATTTTCTCACTATAATTACCCCTTGTTTTTATGAAAGGCATTTTTAAAAGGTATGAATTGTTTAACTAGGCCTATGCTTTTTAGCATTATATAACATGCTAAATCAAGTAAAATCAAATGAATATTATAACTGTATTTGTTCACATCATGATAAACTATGATTAAGTCCATATGGGTGTTTATTCACATTATGAATAGGGATGGCCGGTTCGTGGATCCGAACCCAGATCCGCCGCGGATTTATCCCGTTTGCAAACGGTGGATTTTTCCAGATTTTCAGCTTTCCGAACTTCCGAACCGCGCATTTCTTGTATTTTCGAAAATTTTCGCAATTACGAGGATTTCTCATATTTTCGAGGATTTTTTTCATTTTTATGGGTCCGCTCGCGGATTTTCGAATTTTTTCGAAAATCCGCGGATCCTCAAGCGGACCGGATTTTACGAATTTCGGACACCTCTAATTATGAATTGTTATCAAATTGTTCCATTGATGAAACTGTAAATAGAATCAAGCATCTGAATGGTTTTTTATTGTATTGGTTTTTAATGGTATTTTTTAAATGTGGGTGTTGATTATGGATTGATTATTCAGATACTATATAAGTACTGTTCTGAACTGTTTGTGCTATATGTATGTGCTATATGTAAAACTGGAGCTGTGCCACAATACACATAGAACAGGATTTATAAAACTTTACATCCATGTAAAATAACGATATTGCAACAATAACATGATTATTTACACTGTGACCATAAACAGTATAGCTGTGATCAACGTTCGTTACACCATTGTAAAGTAAAGATGCAATTTGTTCCTTTGACTTTCCCTTTCCTTAGACATACATTTGAATATGGTTATTTAGCCACTGTAGCATACTTTTTATATATTTAACCCAGCGCCCCACGCCCCCAGCGTGCACTGCCGTACACATATTCCCCAGGTGCTGGCGGTGACGTCATACACGCGAGATTTAGGGTCCATGAACCATCTATATCTACAGCCTTCTTTTAGTAATATAGATAACTGACATATTTGAAATCTACAATAAAGATGCTACAAGACCACATCAGGCTTAGTGTACTGTAAAAAATGTGTGACACTTTCAGTCTAATTGCCCAAAAAAATTACGATACAGGCAATTAAAACATCACTTAATAATGAAAACAGATTATTTTCTTATGGTTAACCTTAACCCTATGATATTGCTTGTACTGTGTAGAATTTATTAATTTACCTTGAAAGAGACAAATTACTGTTCTTTCTATGTCATTTTCTTTTATTTTCGTCTTCCTATTTTATGGACTGTGTCTTCTCTCATGGTTTTAAAGCACAGCACAGACATGAGGGACACATAGGAGAAGTGTGCTCTTACCTAGCTAAGGAATCCATGGAATCCTTCCCACATTCCCACAGCAGTGCCCCTACCATGAAGCAAACTGAAACATTTGCTCGGGGCGCGCCCTGTGGAACACTTAAGAGGCGGCAGTTAAAATTATCCTCCTTCCGGCAATACTACATTTGAGCACCAGTCAGTGGTAAGTTAGCCCTCCAGTTCAACAGTCTGTTTTAGACCTGCCTCCACAAGCCATGTCTTTGTTCCCTGATTAAGCCACGCCCGCTTCACATGCTGCCCCAGTCTGCCTATAGGCAGCATTTTGAAGTTGTTACAGTGCCAAAAACCCTAGGAACACCCCAATCACACTTATTTCAGAAAACTTTTTCCCATTGACTATCATGGGTCAAATTCTCCAGCATGAACATTCCAAAGTGATTACATTTATTGTTTACCATAACTTATTTGATTTAAATCCTTCAAAATACGTAGGTTTTTGTCAGATGAGACAAAACCAAATTTGTCAGCCTACCTAATGTAAACTTAAAGGGCATCTATGCTGAAAATAAATAATTTTAAATTGACCATTACTGGAAACTAACAGGGTTATTCAATAAAAGTTCTTATCGTTTAAAATGGTGCTAGTTTTGCCACAACCAATCGTGCCGATGTTAGCTTTCATATGTTAAATAAGTTCTGATTGGTTGGGGCAAATTAGTAAAATTTTAAAAGATAAGAACTTTTATCGAATCTCCCTGTATATTTTTTCCTTTCTATCACTGTGTCGTTTTTTTGTTGATATGTCCCTTATTTCTTTAGATATCTAAAAACATCTTACGGTACATATTAGCTGTCAATTAAGTGCATTGCTTTCATAAACTAATCTTCTGTGAGTAGTTTTGCTGTAGCTGGAATGGTGACAGAGTTTTGACAGTTGGAATGCTGTGTGCGGTGTGCAGATTTGACAGTTGGTTTGTGGGGGTAAAAGTCAGGTCAAATGGAAGTGGGAGTGGTTAAAAGAGGGAGGGGGGGATTCTGCACCTGAGCAAAACATGTGCTGGATTGAAGGCATGCAGCAACACACACACCTCAGTAAGGCTACTTACACATATTTATTTATAAAGTATAGTGTCTCTTTAACAAAACAGTGGCTTGGATACTTAATTGATTGGAAATTATCTGAAATTAGAGGGCATGTCCACCTTTTTTTTACATCTTTTTCTGTAGTGTAGGGCTCCCTCCCCCAATCCCAACCGCTATAGTACTTTGTCACAAAACTCCCCCGATCATTACTTACATGCCTCTCTCCTCCGACGTTCAGTCCCGGCCCTCTCTGGGGGCCGGACCAGCAGCCAATCACGGACGCGGCTTATGGCTGTACTGAACGTCGGGGGAAAGAGGATGTAAGTATAGATCAGGGGAGTTTTGCTGGAAAAACTATGGTGTTAGGGGTTGCAGGAGGGAGACCTACACTACAGAAAAGCGGATTTACACTAGGGGGAGGGAGAGAGAAATGGGAGGGAGAGGGAAGAGGGAAGGGCTGAACTGAGCATATGCAAATTCTCCCAGAGGAGAGACAGGAGGCAGAGTCCTATATGGACTCAGCCAGGCTCCTGGTGGTAAGTTTTCTGGACTTTGGAGGGATATTACAGGACAACCATTTGGAACAGGGATGTGAGGTAAGGATTTTACTACACTACAGAGTGGGGCCACTGGACATGTGGTCATACCCTTTAAGTTACTAGTATTTTATTTTTCTTTATTTTCTAATAGTTTTTTGATTAGCGACCAAAATATAATATTACAAGCATTGTATGGCCTTAGTTGTTTGAATTTTCTTTTTGTTCTTCCTTCTCCTCCTTCTGGATTTTTCCAGGAACAGTGATGGTCCAAAATTGCAGTCTAGCGTCCTTCAGTTTTCTACATGATTTCTGGCTTAAATCGATTTCTAGATAATTTTCATCTTCTCCATATTTTGGCCAGTTTGCCAAACCAGGTCCATTAGGATCCCTGTGGTTGATAACAGAGAGAACAAGCTGTGAATTGTTATTTGGATGACACCTACTTACTGTAGATATGAATAGCTACTGTACTCAAAACCCCTGGAGCTCGAAATGCTACACTAAAAAACACTATAAAGAGATGTACACTGTAGTACGATCTGGAGAGAATAATGTCATGTATGCTTTCATTAGAAAGTTAGCTTTTAAATGCCTAAACCCATTTGCATTTCATTACAGTTGAACAGGATCTATAAAACATTAGTTGTGGCTCCTACCTAAGGCTGTGTTTACACAGTTGATCGATGCGTAATATTGGCAAAAAAAACAGTAACCGTAATTGTAAGCATGTGAGAAACACGCTAGTGTGCCTAGGACTTTTTTCTTTTTTTAAATTTCAACTATAATCTATTTGTCAAAGTAAAATATCAGCAGCGCCACTTTATCTCACATCAGGCAGACTACCGATGGACTTCAAACTACAGTCTACCAGTCAGTAGTCTGTTTGCTGTGAAAATTGGCTGGTGTGAACACAACCTAAGGCCACATTTACATTAGAGAACCCAAAACAAAAAAGCGAAAAAAATGCATTGCCTTTCCGCAAGGTTTTAGGCTGAGGCCACACTAGCCGAACTGCCAAGCGTGGGAAAAGCACTCGTGTTTCACGCATATTACAGTCCGTTTGCTATGCGGTCTGAGAAAAGCAGAATGCATGCGATTCGCAAACAATCGTGATCGCATGTGCTCCAAAAAATGGCCACATTGACATGCAGTGCTCTGCGTTTGCAAAAGGAACAGAAACCGTAATTGTAAGCATGTGAGAAACACGCTAGTGTGCCTAGCCCTTACAGCCCTTGCTGTGTTTCTGTAATGGATTTTAAATTTTAAAAGTAACATATAGGAAAACCACATACAAATTCAAACGCTTTGCATTTGTAAGTGATGTATGCATTTGTATGTGGTTGTATGCAGTTGTATGAAGTGGTATATAGTTTTTCTTCCCCTTACTCATAAACTTTCATTGAATGCATTTCTGCATTGAAATGCTTCCAGAAATGCATTTTGAAAACAGACTGGATAGGAGTACATTAGTGGAAATTCTAAATTTGCCTGTGCAATAAATCTGCAGAAACAAATCAGATGTTAGCAATTTTCTGAGTTACAGCAGTTACATAATATCTGATTGGTTGCATTTAATTAATAGCACAGCCAAACTTTTGCATCTTTTATTGCATCAGCCCCTTAGTGTATAAAAAATGCATCTATTATGGAAAATGCATGCAAAGACAGAAAAACGTGCATAGTTTGGAGAAAACCTAATTTTATAGACTTAATTTTACTACAATACTATCAAACAAATGGTAATGTTGTTTAAAGGGCAAGTCCAGTAAAAAAAAACTAGAGGACCCCCTCAAACCTAGGCTTTGCATTAGATGCTCCTAAAGTTTCTTATCTGTCCCGGCTCTAGGCACCGCTCCCTGCTCCTGTGTCAAGCTTGTGTGCAATGTAAGCTAACGGCGCCATTCACATTGCACCAATGCACACTGCATGCAGCAGTTTGGTGCGTTAACGCACAGCATTGCCATTGAATTTAGTGGCTGCCACTGTGCTTTAAAGCAGCGGAACATCACACTAAATCACAAACGCAATGTTCTGCTGCTTTAAAGAAATCGCATAGTCTGAATGTAGCCATTCTTAACACATAATTCTTCTTTAAAGCATTTGAATTAATGAAGAAAAAAATACAATTAACATTTAGAAACGACCTAAGAATACGATAGTTAAATCTTTGCTACTGGGCTTGTGAAGTAATAAGCTTTGTCAGAAATGTTCTTATGAATGTGAAAAAAAGTGTCCTACCCAGTTCTAGCAAAGTTAGCCCAGTATCGCATCATTTTTCTGCTAAGGACTTTTTCTTCCTCTGTACCAGCACCTTGGGAAGAGATTGATTAGATTAGAAATGGTTTTTTAAACTATTACATTTCCAGAGTTTAATGTAAAATACACTTATTGGCCTACTTTGAAAGACAACATCACCACTTAGAAAAGGACCGCCACTAACAAAGTAAAGTTCATCTGAATGGTCAGCTTTGACAAAATTGGGTTTTGAGTCTCTAAACAGAGAAGGACGGTGCTGAAATTCATAGAAATAAACAGGAAGCCTGGAATCTAGGAGACATGAAATTGAAGACAATGTTACTTGTAGGATGAAGTACAGTGTAAAACAATAGCATAATGTCACATTATTTCAGAATAAAAATACAATTTACCAAATCCTGCATTCTGTCAGCGATTGGATAGAGTTTAGTTTAGAAATCAATTAAAGATTACAGTTCTGTATAAATGGAAAATGCTTTGATTTTGTTTTACATTTTGGTATAGTTTATATATTTTATTGAATAGGTATAGTGCCCAAACAGTGTTTCTCCTCATTTAGTTAACTTAAAGTGTAACTGTGGTCTTCAGACAAGCGTTCTCTATTTTTCAAAAAAGTACTCTTATACTTATATGGTTCTGAAGTTATAGGTTTGTAAAATTACACTTAGACAGTCAGAGTAAACAAGGAAGTGTGTGACGGTCACATGAAGTGCTGTGTAAGTAGCCCCACCCCCTATCTTTATATCTTTTCTGAAGCTATTTAAAGACAGTTACAGCAGTAGGATACAACTGGGCATGCGCATGCCTAAGGCACAGGGGCGGAGCAATGATGCTGGTAATGTTACATCTCACTACCTTTTATACTGCTATAATTAATAACAAATAGATTGCAGCTAGAAGCATGATCCTGGAATCATTTTAAAGGTAGGAATGTGCTCTTTTTAATAAATGACACTTATATGGAGAAAACAGTTACCCTTTAAAACTACATTTAACAGCAGCTTTTGTGTCAGCTTTATGTATACTGAAAAAATCGTCTTAAAATCTATAAAGCTGTAAATATGTGTAAGTAGCACTTGTGTGTTGCTGCATGCCTTCAATAAAGTACTTTTCTTGCTCAGGCTCTGACCACTGACCTGACTATTTCCCCACATACCAACTGTCAATACTGCATACAGTATACAACACACCAACTGTCAAACCATTCCAGCTACAGCAAAACTCCTTACAGAAATGCTGAAATGTAAGATGTTTCAGATTGGATATCTAAAGAAATAGGGGGCAGATCAACAAAAAAATGATACAGTGATAATTGGGATGAATTATATTTTCCACTAATGGGCAATTTAAAAAAAACAGCATGCCAGTGTACATACACTTTAAGGGGGGCATACATGTTGTGATATTATCAGCTGATTGGTACCTTTGATATTGCTACCAAAAAATTTCCCATGTCCCATAAGGGAAAAAAAAAAAGAATTCTGTCGGTCCATTTACATAGTATATGGTCACATTTCAATGAATATAGATACAAATCTTCAAATGTTCTAACCACCCTCCTCTCCCTCCTTATTTGTTAGCACATCTAAATAGTAACTTTAAAAGGAGAAGTTTAGTAAAAAGTAATAATTTACAGATATATTCTATACATCTAGGGGAGGTAACATTGACTGCTCCAACCTCCTGTCCTCCTGTGCTTATTTACTTATTAGTAAGTAAAGCTCCTACTGCAATTAAGGCTTTAAGCCTCTGTGCACCAGTTTCCCAACTTTTTGAGAAGGCAGAATGGCGCAGAGAAGTGCTGAGCTGCAGTCTCTCTGGTAACTTTAACAGATAATTTCTCTTCAAATACAAAAGAACACAAGTTAGGAATACTTAATCTCATCCCTTAAATTTTAGAATGCACTATTTAAAAAAAAAAATAATCAAATTTGACTTAAAATATGTTTTAGCACCAACAAGTATTTTGATATTTGTATTGAGGTTAGGAAAGGCCTTTCAGGTTTGTCACATACCCCTGTGATACCGAGCTGTCCTTAGGGCTGGTATAACAAAGATTATGTCGCCATTTAATTCAAGGAATCTATCTCTGATTTCTATTGGATTATTGGTGTCACCAAAGTATTCATCCATTATCAGTGGGATACTATTGGAAACCGAATCCTGCAAGAATGAAGATTAATATTAGTAAATATTAAAAAAAAAAAAATAATGGAACAGGAAAACAAATTGAAATACATTTGGAGTATAAGACAATTACAACATAATTCTCATAACACATTTTAGAACAAAAAGAAATGTTTGTTCCAGAAATCATTAATACAATTACAAGGGGATAAAAGGTAAGTATTATTGGGTAGTCATCTCTATCAGAAATGGTTTAGTTCTCTATTAACCCTTCCAGCGCCAGCAGAATTTCAGTAGCAGAAGAATTATTAGGATTATTTTAGACAAATTTTACAGTAAAAAATCTACCAGAAAATATGAAATATTACATATTGAATTTTTCAGCACAAATTGTACTTAAAAAGATAACAGATCTTTTCTGGAGATTTGACAGAATTTTTAGGTGAAATCAAGTTATGCGCAAAACTCCTAATATTTCTAAAAGCTCTGATTCTGCCGAGTACAAAAAAATTCAACCAGCTATGTATTTTTTTTGTTCTGAAATTAAACACCACTCAAATTTGGAAAGACACACAAACTACAAATCATTGGAATCTACACATCTTCTGCTATGTAAATGTGCAATTCATATATGCATGCTGATTGTATCTAATTAGAATTGGTTACAATCAGTAACTTTTAGAAATAATCTTATTGGTATGCTTTCTGGAAGAATCTGATTGTAACCAATTGTGATTGGGAAAGAATCTGATTGGTATATTAACCAATCAGATTGTTTCTGAAAGAATCTCATTGTAACCAATTCTGATCGGAAAATAATTTAATTGGTATACCAATAAGATTCTTTCTAAAAAATAAAAAAAAACTGATTGTAACCAATTAGAAATTAGAATTGGTTAGTCAGATTCTTTCAGAAATAATTTGATTGGTATGCTTTCTGGAAGAAACTAATTGTAACCAATCAGAATTAGTTACAATCAGATTCTTTTAGAAATAATCTGATTGGTATAGTAACCAATCAGATTCTTTTCTAATCAGAATTGGTTACAATCAGATTCTTTCATAAAGAATCTAATTGTCTTTTCCGCAGACCATTTTCCGGGTCCCAAAACTATTTACAGCAAGTTACTGTATAATTTTTCCAAAATTTTCCAAAATTCCTTGAAATTTTCTTTGAATTTTCAAATGCGTCTCGAGAAAATCTGCAAAGCAGACTTCCCGCAACATCCGTGAATCACGGAAATCCGTCACGGAACTGGGTTCAGATCCACGATCCGGTCCATCTCTATTCTTGATCTATTTATTGTAACATTGTATAGAGTGTTATAGTTCAGTAGAAACACGGTGAAATACAACTGTTGTGCAGAGTTTGAATCAATCTTCCCTGTTAAATTTCCAACCAATAATAGAACAATAGGAGATCCATTGGATCATTCTAAAATTAAAGTTTTCAATCTGTCTTTCAATACTCACCCTCCCCATTAACTCACAGCTGTCTCCGGGGATTCTGTTAGAGAGGGATCACTATTGGTAAATGTGTTAGAGACAGATCACTATTAGTAAATGTGTTACAGAGGGATCACTATTGGTCAATGTGTTAAAGAGTGATCACTATTGGTCAATGTGTTAGAGAGGGATCACTATTGGTAAATGTTAGAGAGGGATCACTATTGGTAAATGTGTTAGAGAGGGATCACTATAAGTAAATGTGTTAGAGAGGGATCACTATTGGTAAATGTGTTACAGAGGCATCACTATTGGTAAATCTGGTCCTATAAAGAACCCAGACTATCCTGTCATGTTTCAATCTTATTACATTTTATCAGTTCAGGACACAGGCTTTATGGCTTCTATGGGGTCTATTGCTTAAATAATGTAATAAACCATTAACAAACTCACTTAATTGTCTCAGAGAAGTGGGCATGGAGATGTTTTCCTTTTAGTCCCCCTATCTTATTTAGCAGGGGTAAGCAACCAGTAGATCTCCAGATGTTTGAAAACTACAACTCCCAGCATTCCTCTATAAGCACTCTGTAGTTTCTGAATTCAAACTACAACTCCCAGCTTTCCTCTACAAGCACTCTGTAGTTAGGGAATTCTGGGAGTTGTAGTTTCCAAACATCTGGAGATCTACTGGTTGCCTATCACTGATCTATAGATATACCTTCCTGCCTATTGAGAGGGGAGGGGTGGAGTTATGTGAGAGTGAGAAGAATGTTTTTACTAAGACTGTAACATGTTTTACAAAGGAAGTGACATATATGTCTTGCAACTTCCTACTAACACTTCCTACTTCCTACTAACACTTAGAAAATGGTTTGATTGGCTAACACTGCTGTCAGTCTAATATTAAGCACGCCATTTGATACAACACTAAAAGGGAAGTGATAAATATGTTCCTTTGTAAGCTTCCATTGCCTCCCTGTAAAAATTCCTGGGGTATGGCTTAACACTCCATTTTGAAGATACCATTACAAAACAGGAGTGGGGACTATGCCAGTACTTTTATATATATATTTTGCTTTATTTACATTTCTATATACTTTAATGTCATTACTACATGTTTGTTAATATTGATTTAACTATTTATTTAGTGTTTAAACAACACATAAACACTGTCCCTATGTATACTACTTTTACCCACCCCCACCAACATAGTACCTAATGTACCCAATGTATTCCCCATGAAATTATATAGATATATTCATTTTCTATGAATCCTGAAAAAAATGTTACACCACTTGCATCACTGCACTCAAAAACTGGCTAAGAAATAGCCCAAGGAAGAGCCAATGCATAATTTTGCATTTTTTCAGACTTAATCCTCACTTACCTAGGAAATTATCTCAAAAACAATCTCTGATGTTATATTGTTTAGTGTGGTTTAAACTCCTTTATTGCGGCAGCTGCGTGGCTGACACGAAAGTTAAACGCGCAGCAGCCGCAAGCAATGTTATATGCCAAAAGCAACATTCTATTGCTGCACTTTAAATGCCAGCAAATAGCTGGCTTTTTAAAGTGTAAAAAAAATACTAAACCTCTGTCTCCCACATGACCAGAATAAAATGGCCCCACACTTGTATTGGTGGACACTAAGACATGGCCAGTAAATACTCTCAAAGCACAAGGCCCATTACAGCTAAACATTTCAACTAAATTAACCTCTAAAATACCCCAATAAACTATATACATATTTTTGGAACATACAAACCTTCAGCTACATAGTGGTGAATTTATTTATTTTATTCATACATTCAGAATTACAGACATACAGGGAAATGTAATAAAAGTTCTTATTGTTACAAATGGTGCTAATTTTGCCCCAACCAATCAGATGTTATTTACCATTTGAAAGCTAATGTTAGCATTTAAAGATTAGAACTTTTATTACATCTCCCTGATGGTTCTTTGTAGAAATGTATGCTTTTGTAAGATTCCCTAAGGTGTAAGATATGGACAGATTTCCCCCCCTAATCCTAATATGAAGTAGAAAATGGTACTCAATATCAATCTTTAAATGAAATGGTATGGGTGCACAGAGATGCTGCAAGAAAACAACTCAAATGGAGGCAATTCATAACTTTGGGACTTTGCTCTAAAAGTACATGCTTCTAGCTAAAACAAACTGTTTTATGAAAATAGATAATTTCAGCTATTTGGTGGTAGCATCTAGAGATGGCCGAAACTCACTAGTTTTGTTTCGAAACCAGAACCAAAACCGGAATGAATTTTCAATAATTTTCGAATGTACAGGGCTATTTTTGATAATTTTCTTACCATTTTCGAGTTTCCGATCATATTTTCGAAGATTTTCAAATGTTCTGGGCTATTTTTGAAAATTATCGAAAATAGACTTGAAATGTTTGATTTTTGAAAATTACGATGGTCTCCGATCGTATTTTCGATAATTTCGAACATTCGAGGCTACTTTCAAAAATTATCCCGTACATTTGAAAATCATCGAAAATGTCTTCCGAAGTCTCGAAATCCAGAGGATTCGGACGGATCTTTCGGATTTCAGGACCGAAGGGTTCCGTGTCGAACCTGGATCCCATCTCTAGTAGCATTCTTGAAATTCCAGGCAGAAATCCAGGCAGGACAGTCAATACAGTAAATCATATCAATCAAAATGAAACACAGAAAAGTCCTGTTTACAGCACTGGGTCTATTACATAAATAATCATCTCAGTGATGAGAAATCCTAATGAAAAAGATTGCCACACATCCTCTTAGTAGTTTGGTCCCCCATATGTATCCTTTACTAGGAAAGTTCACATTTGACAAACAGAAGTTTTTTTACATTTACTGATCCCAAAATTGCCTGCAGTGGCAGGAAAGGCTCTGTTTCTCCATTTGCTAAGTTGATCTTTACATCATCTTTTAGAATGATAACAAACTTAAGTGTTGATTTTCCAAGTTGCAATCCAAAAGGGAAAATCACTTCCTTGAAGTTATTTTCAAGGAAGTGGTTTGTTCTCTACTGGCCCAGAGCAACCTAATATTGATTAGAGCTCTCATTGTTTAACTGCAGTAAACCAGTAAGAAGCAAACAGCTGATTGGTTGCTGCATATTAATAGCACAGGCAAACGTTTGCACCTCCTATTGGCTGTTGAGTTTCTCCCTCACTCTATGGTGGTGACTTTAATGTATTTGCTCCCCTTGTATAACTTTCTTGTATTTTGTTGTTGTACAGCGTTGCATCCCCAAGTGTCGCTTAATAAATAAACTATACATACATACATTAATTTCTTACCTCTTTTTCTTATATTGTCAAAAAAACACATGCTTATAGGGATTTTTTTAAATACATAACCTTGGGCAAAGTTTTTCTTAAATTCTGCAACCAATAAACATTTCTTTAACTGTATAGACACAGACATACAATTATAAACTGGGTCTTACCAATAGAGAAAATGATCTTAAAATTGACTCAACTTGTTTCTTCTCCATTCCTTCTCTGAAACCAGAGATATTGAAGGCCTGTCCACAGAGGCACAAATGTATTATTATTATTATCATTATGGATTTATATAGCACCAACATCTTCTGTAGCACTTTACAATTACATTGATACATTTAAATATGGACAGAATAGTTTACAATCTAAGCACTTTATTACACTCTTAATGATTGTGGGGGGACCTGAGTGACCAGAGGAAGCCCACACAAGCACAGGGAGGGCATACAAACCCCTTGAAGAATGGCTTAAAGGGCAATATGTAATAGGAAATTTCATTTTACTTACTGTGATTGTCCGTTTTATGGATTTATGAGAGATAGATCTTGTCAGACTAACTTATATAATTATAAAGTAAAAATTTAGATTCTAGCATAGCAGTGGATGTAGTAGAGTAAACTTGGATTTTGCTTTTTACGATGTTCCACACAGGCGACTAATGTATAAACTGAGGTCCGTTGGCCTAGAAAAAAACATTTGTACATGGATAGAGTATTGGTTGTTGGAGCACGTACCGAGGGTAGTGGTCAAAATGGAGCTACATCTATGTGGGCTTAAGTGGAGTGCCACAAACAGTGGCATAACTACCAGACCCGCAATCAGCTTTTTTTAAACAGCTGATCGCGCATATGCAGTAAAGGTACACGGGAAGGGGTGGATTTATATATCTTTCTAGGCAAGTATGACTACGATCTAGTTTCACACAACCTAAACGTCCAGATCCAATTAGAAAATGCTACAATACCATTTGTGTGAAAATAGGCTTAAATTAATGGGCATTTATAGCGGGAAACTGAACTTTTCTTTTTTTTCTCTTTCTTTCCATGTGTTCTATAATATCCCCCAACCCCCAGAGTGTCTTTACTTTCTTCAGTTTTGCACTCTGTCTTGAAATACACAAATTAGAAGAATACGTGATTGCATACTTCTACTTGTAATGTCAATCAAATCCCTGTGACGTGACCCTCTTCCCTGCTCAAGTCCCTCCCTCCTCCCTGCTCTGTTATAAACAGAAATAAGAGCATTAGCAGGGGGAGAGCAGTAGCTTTAACTGCAGAGATAAGGCTGCACTTGGCCCCCCTTCTTGATAGATTTCACTGTTTGATGATGGGTCACAAAGAGAGAGATTGTGTTGCAGCAGTAAACTGTGCTGTTCTCCTTCTTCCCTGTCTCCAGGACAGCTTGCTTTCTATTGGCCACTGTGCGTGGGTGTGCTTTTCAGGATGTGGTACTATATGGAATTGTATTAAAATTTCTTTATAGGGCATGTTTATAAAAGTTGGTCTATAAAAGTTGCATTTCTATCTTTGTTACTAAGTTTTGTCTGAAGAAGGTACAATGTTGTACCGAAACGTCACTTTGATGTTCCTGTGTTTAAGATAATAAAGATACACAGGACTGCAAGCCTGGTATGCATGGTATTTTCTTTTTCCAAAGTCCAAAAAAGTGACCACCAGGAGCCTGGCTGAGTCCATATAGGACTCTGCCTCCTGTCTCTCCTCCGGGAGAGAAATATGCCGTGCGCACTGCAGCCCTCCCTCTCCCACCCCCCTCCTTCCTCTCCCTCCCCCCTCCCATTTCTCTCTCCCTCCCCCTAGTGTGAATCCCCTTTTCTGTAGTGTAGGGCCCCCAACCCCAACCGCTATAGTAATTTGAAGCAAAACTCCCCAGATCATAACTTACCTCTTTCCCCCGACGGTTAGTATAGCCGGAAGCCGCATCCGTGATTGGCTGCCTCTCAGCCAATGATGGACGCGGCTGCCGGTCCGGCCCCCTGCTTGCAGTTTCATGCAAGCAAAGGGCCGGGACAGAACATCGAAGGAGAGAGGCAATGTAAGTAATGATCGGGGGAGTTTTGCTTCAAATTACTATGGCGTTTGGGGTTGGGGGAGGGAGCCCTACGCTACAGAAAAAGTTGTAAAAACGGATTGACATGCCCTTTAACAGTGAGATACAAGGCAAGCCCATTCACTGCTTTTGCTCTATATACAATAGGAGGTGACAGTGTAACCAGTTGGAAGATTATTTTCTTTCTTTTTTGATCCCTTGGCAGGTTCAGCTTTTACCAGTTGTTACATTTTACCCCTCTACTTTTTCTTGGCTGACTGCCCAGAATTAGGAGATAAATTTAGTGATACATTGTCTCTTTGCTATTACTGCAGATAACATTTCATGTTTTACTAAAAACTGAGAAATTCAGACATGCCATCCCTATGGTTCCTGACAATGACCTATCTGGCCTTATGGGAAATCCGGCCCTGTACACGGGATCAGCTGTTTTAAATTTCTGCCGGTTCAGTTCCAGTCTTTTAAACAGCTAAGTGTGCATACCTGATCGCAGCACTGGTCTGGCCAAACTAGGTGCACAGGTGGCAATTGCACTGCTGTCTAATTATCAGAGCGCATGTGATCACCATTTTTGGGGCAATTTGCATGTGCTCCAATAATGGAAATTGACAGTGATTGCAGCACAAGCGGGCACCAATACCCAACAAAGCGCTGGTAAGGCCTTTATGTAAATGGAAAGAGTTCAGAGAAGGGCAACTAAATTAATAAGGGGAATGGAGGGGCTTGACTATGCAGGCGGATTAGACAAGTTAGGGCTGTTTACATTGGAGAAGTGGCATTTGCGTGGGGATGTGATAACTTTATACAAATATATTAATGGGCCATACAATAAGGTCATTTCAGAGGACTCGTGGACATCATTTAAGATTGGAAGAAAAGAAGTTTGATCTTCAGGTTAGGAAAGGCTTCCTTACAGTGAGAACAGTGAAACTGTGGAATTGTCTTCCAGCAGATGTGGTAATGGCAAGTTCATTGAATAGCTTTAAAAGTGGCCTAGATACGTTTCTAAAATGAAATAATATTGAGAATTACTGGTATTAATACATATACTGCAGTTCTGGTTGATCCAGGGATATTTGGATCAACCTGAAAGGCCAGGTCTTACCTTTAAAACGAGTCATCAACCACCTCTCTATGTGTTGCACAGCCCAAAATATGAAGAAATCACTGATCAGAAAGTTAGGGGGCCACTGTGGCCCCTCCCACTCACGGACTCTGTGGCCCCGCACACTCGTGGGTCCTGTGGCCCTTCCCAACTTGCACCTCAGACCAATACCCTCCTACCCCCTACAGAAGACTGTGTAAAAGCAGCCTTTTCAGCAGAGAAAGAATCAGACAAAGTTTAAAACTGCTGATTCTTTCTCCGCTAAAAAGGCTGCTTTTACAGTTTTCTGTAAGGGGGGGTATTGGTGTGAGGTGCAAGTGGGGAAGGGGCAATGGGGAGCCCACAAGGGGGAGGAATCATTGGAGCCTGTGAGTGGGAGGGGCCAGAGAAGGCTGCAAGGGAAAGGCCCAAGGGGGCTGCAAGGGAAGGAACCAGGATGGGTCTGCAAGGGGAGGGGCCACTGGACCTGCGAGTGGGAGGGTCCACGGGGCCCATTAGTGGGAGGGGCCATGGGGCCCATTAGTGGGAGGGGCCACAGAAGGCTGCAAGGAAAAGGCTCAAGGGGGCTACAAGGGAAGGGGCCACATGGCCCACAAGTGGGAGGAACCACATGACCCATGAGTGGGCAGGGCCACAGAGAACATGAGTGGGAGGGGCCACAGGAGGCTTGAAGGGAAAGGCCCAAGGGGGCTGCAAGGGAAGGGGCCATGGGGGTCTACGAGGAGGAGGAGACACAAAGCAGGAAGCAGGTAGTTCAGGGAATCTGGTGATGCTGCTCCTATTTCACACATATAAATGTAAATATCTTAAAAACTATGTAAAATAAATAATGAAAGTAAATTTCAAAAATCCTCAGGAAAGCAATTACTGTGAATTCACCTAAAGTCATTTTTGGACCCTTTAAGGTTGGATTATGTCCAGTATGTTTTAATTTAACCTGATAAGTAGGGTTAATGAATAAGCTATAAAGGTTGGACTGAATGTACCTATGTTTCTATTCAACCTCTGTTACCATGTTACTATTTCCTGTCCATGGGCGTACAGAGGAGATTAACCATTTGCTGGTTTTGCCATTATGGCCAGTGGAAATCTAAGTTTTCTTAAGTGTTTTTTCACATCACATATAGCATTGTTCAGTCTAAGTTATTATTACAGTTACAGTTCTGTCAATAGACACATAGGGCCTCATTTACTCAGAGACACAAATTGTCTGGGCAAATATGGCTTTCAGTATTTAATATTGGATTTGCACCTTGTGGTAAATCCCAAAAGGAAATTTACCCCAGCACCACTTTAAGGGCCCTATTTATAAAAGATCGGTATCGTTATCGTAAAATACCGATCGTTATCGTAAAATAACCAGGTTTTTACAGATAACGACCGTTATTTACCGATAACGACCGTTTTAAAGATACCGGTCATTATTTACCGATAACGACCGGTATTTACCGATATCGGCAAATAACGGTCGTTATCGGTAAATGACGACCGGTATTTACCGATAACGACCGGTATTTACCGATATCGGTAAATAACGGTCGTTATCGGTAAATAACGGTCATTATCGGTAAAAACCCGGTCGTTATTTTACGATAACGATCGGTATTTTACGATAACGATACCAATCTTTTATAAATAGGGCCCTAAGACCAGCTATTAGCTAAAAGTGGTGCAAATCCTTTATTAAATACATTGCACCGGTTTCACTGGTGTCTTTTGTGAAACTGGTGCAGCCAGGGCAAATATGGAGTTAAACTTGCGCTAACCTATTCAATATAGGTTAGCACAATTTTAACCCCTATTTTTAACACAGCACATGTGGGTAAATCAGGCCCATTTAATGTGTGTTGCTGTGATTAAAAAACTATTGTCTGCCACAAATGCCTAAATACATTTTTTGGGAGCAAATATGCACAGTTATATGGAAAGACTACATAGTAGTCTACAAGGTTACAAAGTAGGCTACAAAGGTTGAACTAGACGGACATGTCAACCTCTATTACTATGTTACCTACCATCGAAAGACTCCATCCAAATTCGTGATTATTCACTCCAATCATAAACGGAACATTATTGCTCTCTTTGCCAGCCAAGATTTCTTCTGCAGGTTTTGGAAGGAACTCACCATCTACACAGCCAGGAAAGGCTCCAAATTTCTGTATAGTAAGGAAATAAAATATTTAGTATTAATAATAAGTATTGAATGTAGCCCTGGAAGCCTCCTTTACTGTATAGAATTTATAATTTAAAGCATATGTACACTGGGAAATTAGTTTTTTTTAATTTCCCATTACTAGAAACTAGACTTCTTCCTAAAGCTAGGTACAGACCATGCAGATAATGCCCCGATACCGTGGGATCCGGCAGTGTGTGTAGAGGCTCTCCCTAACGAGCTCGCAGATGCCGAACATTCCCGTCAGCCTTATAGTCATTCAGGATAGAAATTTCCCTCATCCATGGTAGTCTCCCTATAAGGGATTTGGCCGCGGTCGAGGGAAACACACAGTCCCAAACATTCTCCCTATGCTGTGTATATGCTATGCATAGGGAGAACGCTCTGGATTGTGTGTATCCTGATCTTTGAAAATGACAGAAAGTATCTTGCAGATCCTGCCTGTTATCTTTCAAAGGTCTGCCATGTGTCAGCATAACTATCAATGTACCATTGTTTTGTTGATCCGTACCGTTTCTTTAGATATTTAATCTGAAACATCTTGCATTTCAGCTGTCAAATAAGTGCCTTAGTATCATAAACTCTTCTGTTATGTATAGTTTTGCTGTAGTTGTAACGGTGACAGTTGGCATGTGAAGTGCATTGTGGGAAATTCCCTCTCCAAGTGGTGCCTCATAGAGATTACTAAGCATGCTTGTCTGGCAGGGGGCTGCAGAACTAAGAGACTGAGCTTGAGCAAAACAATTACTGGATTGAAGAAGTCATGCAGCAACACAAAAAGATCTACTTACACATATTCAGTTATAGATTGAAAATAGGTTATTTTTTCAGTGTACAATTCCTTTAATGGTACTGAAATTTAGTATTCCTTTTACCAAGAAAGCAGTTTGTCTTGAAATACACTGTATGTTATGTATAACCAACCCATCTCAAACAGACTTTTTACATAATTTAAATCACTCTCACTAAAGTAGCAAAAAAATGCTGTTGGGCCTATATGTCCTGGGGACAACTAGGCATAATCGTTTTATAATAGAGGTGCTTTTAAACAGAATGTTGTTAGTCTGGCAAACGTCCTGAGGCAGGTTGCTACTGGGTCACTTGGAGTATTTGATTAGTCTTTATACATACAGTATAATGTAGGATTGGGAGTCGGTGTTTTCGGGGTTTGGTACCCAAGGGAAGATTGTTGTGTATCATGTTTAATTTTTTTGTGTATAATATCCTTCTTTTTAGACCAAGCCACCCATCACCATTTTGTTTATAGAGGTGAGGCTTACTCCAATTATACATACAATGACATAGGAAATCAAGTTGGTTTTTACTTTTCCTAGTAAACTAGAAACTTGACTATAATTTCCCATACCATGGTTGTAGAAATGTCCACTATTTCTCCTTCTGTTTTCTGTTTCAGGCAGTCTACCAGAGCTGTTACATTACAGCCAGATACATCAGCAACCAACTGCAAATTAAAAAATCAAAGTAAAAGAGTTGATTTAATCACAAAAAAAAGAAATGAAGTAAAATAAAGCTTTATATATATTAATACAATTAGTATTGTGACACTATACAAAGATCCTTACATATGTCCATTATTATTATTGAATTAATTATTAAAGCATAACTGTGGTCTCCACATAAGTGGCCTTTATTAAAAAGAACACACTCAGGATCATGCTTCTAGCTGCAGTCTATCCAAAGTTACAGAAGTATAATCTGTGTTTTTTTTCTGCCCCCTCGTTTAAGGTTGGAGCATGCCCACTGCTTGGACAGAGCATCATCAGCCCCACCCCTGAACTTCTTAATCATTTTGAAAGCAAACCACAAACCTAAGTTGTCCATAGGTAGAGGAAAGGACAGATGATGGTTGCAGGTCTATTATTAGCTTCAGAAAAGATTGTTTGTTTTGGGGGAGGTAAGTATTGTCATGCGCACCTATGTTACAGGTGGGCAGTCTTTCACATCTTTCACAGATTCCCATTGGCTTCATGGGTAACAACAGAAGGTAGAAGTGCTATCTCCTACCTCCCACCAAAATACACAATTTAATATAAAATATCAGATTAATGCAGTTCTCCATGTTATGACATAAACTGATTTATTTTTTTTAGTTAAAAAATGCTAAAGCTCACTTAAAAATTCACTGTCACTTAACATTTATAAATTGAACATGAATAGCAATTGTCTGAAGATTTTGTTTAGATTAGTAAGTTTCCAGTTTATATTAAGGGTGAGGCCACGCTACAACGCAGTCACACGCGTTTCCTGTGCGATGTTGCACTATGGAAGAGCATGCGCTCCCAAAAGCGGATCGCAGTGCAACGCACTAATGTTGCCCTTTGTGCTTGTGCAGACATCAGTTTATATTATTGGACAGATACTGACCAGAACAAAAATATATAAATAAAGCAGTTGTCCCCAAAATGGTCAATATTGCCCTTCCCCCCAGGGTTGATGGGACTATGCGGGGGATCTTTGGGGGAAAAAACTTACATCTTGAACAAAGGGATCTTCAGATTTACTGATCAACAGGCCAGGAAACAAGGCAACCCCACTCTCAGCTATGGCTTTGTGGAATAATCCTTTCGAAAGAGGAGATAACACCTAAAAACAAATGGAAACCATCACAACATAATAAAAATATTAAAAAGGAATATCCAGTCTACAGTTTTCTGCATCAAAAGACCTTGTCATAAAGTCATTAAAGAAATTGCAAAAAGCTAATTACATATATCAGATAAATTGTATCCCTATTTATTTATTTGACTCCCTGAACAATATAACCTGTACTAAAGCACTAGCAGTATAAAGGGAACATTTAATAATGGTACATATCCTTTAAGTTAATGGAAGTAGAGGAAGTTATGGCTAAGCCTGGTTCTGTAAATATGTTAGCAGTGGTGGTTTGTTGGGAAGTGGGACCCTATAAGCTAAATTTCTCAAGGCCCCACGATGTTGTGATCAATCCCTGCATTAAATTAAGTAATTGCACTTATTTAGTTTAAAAATGTAATAATGCTGTATGAAATTTATATGAATGACTCTTTACAGTTAAAATAGGCAAATGGCGCCTATTTAACAAAATTAATATGTTACCATGGTAGCCCTTAAGGAAATGCTATACCATTTAAGGGACTTTAACAACATTACATGGGTTAATGCAGAGCCATAGAGCTGGGGAGGAAAAACTTCTGGGTAAGATATAGCATTTTCTTAAGGGCTAACCAAGTAACATGGAAACTGCCCAGAAGTCTCTACTCTTACTCTTACTCTACCTTTATTTGCACATGAGAGAGGAAGCTCTAGCCTCAACTCTCCCCATCTTATTTGATTTCTTAGTGACGTTGATAGGCCCTTCAGATTGCAGACCAGAAGCCTATGTTTCACTGTTGGTGTTATGGGTTAATTGAGCAGGTTACCTATCTGTATTAGTAAGTGAGGAGATAAAAGACAGGAATCCATTTTTTTAACACTGTACTTTATTCTCTAATTAGCCTGTAACTTCTGGGTCTCATGGGGGCTGGCTGGGCTGCTGGGGCCAGGATTGATGTACTGTATGTGTGTGGGTGTAAGCATTTAATAATTCATAGTTTTCTATGTTACAGTGGATTACTTTTGAATGATAAATCCATCATTGCAAAAGTATAAAAGAATCAACGTATTAGCCACAGTTCAACCAAGAAACTCCAAATTTGCTTTATGAATTACAACAGGGTTTGTTAACATTTCATTGCCATTATCGCCACCGTTTTCGCTACAACTTGACTTAAAGGACAATTATACTTACCTCCTCCCCGCTCCTCTTCTTATAGCCACGCTTTCTACCAAGGGTGAGGAAATAGTCGCTAAATAAGTCGCTAAATCCTCACCCCGGGACTGTTTGCACTTACCCTGTTATACTTACACAGCGCCGCTTCGCTCCCTCATCTGCTTCCACAATGGGTCCAATAGGAAGACACATTACTTGCAGAGCCTATCTTGCTATTGGCCTCGTCGCTGCCGGAGAGGTGGGGGTGGAGCTTAGCAGAGCAGCTCTGCGTAAGTATAACAGCGTAAGTGCGAACAACCCAGGGGTGAGGACCTAGCGACTTAGGTCCTCACCCTTGGTAGAAAGCGTGCATATAAGAAGAGGAGCTGGGAGGAGGTTAGTATATTTGTCCTTTAATATAATTTATAAAGTGCCTATTGCCACTTTGCATGTTGCCACATATTGCTGTATGTCACCATACATCAAAACGGTTCTGAATCGTTTTTAAAACTTTAGCCTTTCAAAAGTCTGAGTTGGCAAAAACACATAAGTGTCCATATATCTAGCCTGCCAGTGGGTCCCTGGAAGGTGTCAGTACATTGTGGAGTGTTTTCTAATAGAAATAAGGGTCATGGGGTGGTGTTAACTCTAATACAATTGGTGATTTCTAATTTTTTGATCGCTATTCAAGGTTCGCAATGATTGCTTTTTGAAGTCCGGTTTTCTCAATTTCCCAAGAAAGTGGGGGTCTTTTTTCCTCGTGTACATAAGTGGTTTTTTTGCTAGATGCTATGATATTGCTAGATGTTATGTCGGCATTTTTCTTTTTGCTGCGATAATGGACTTAACATAATTAATACGGTGATGTTACCATCGCACATTGCTATCTCGATAACAATCCACTTTAGAAATACAGAATGGTGATAATATCTCTATCTGCCATTGCGATGTCCTGCGTTAGCAAAATAGCCATTCTTACCTGCAGAGACACACTAACACCACCAGCTGATTGACCAAATATAGTGACAGATTGAGGGTCACCTCCAAAATCCATTATGTTTTCCTGAACCCATTGCAGAGCTGCCACCTGATCCAGGAATCCAAGGTTTCCTCGCACTTCACCATGACTGGGAATTTAACAGATTAATTGCAATAATCACATTACATTTATACAAGTAAAGGGAGTAAAACACATTTTATGTCAATATGTTTTATGTGTTGACTGTTCATTATTGGAGCAAATAAGACTCCACGCAAGGCCCAAATAGTGTGGTAATTCATTAATAAGATAGGATAGGGGAAGCTTTGTAAACTGTAAATGAGAAATGAGAGAGCCAAGTATGAAAAAAAGCTAATACATACACCGCTCCTGTTTTGGAGTTTAAGTCACGCTAACCGACGTTATATCGGTTAGCGTGACTTAAACTGCTTCCTTGCGGCGGCTGCGGGGCTAACGTTAAAGTTAACAGCGCACCCCCCACAAGCAATGTCGACATTTTATTGCGGCACTTTCAACTCCAGCTAATATCTGGAGTTGAAAGTGCCGGAATAGAAAAGCGCCAGGTAGCGATGTTCCAAGCGGCGCTCAGTGCATCGCCCTGTTAATGTCTACATGCCACACAAGCTTTCACCTCCTGGCATAATGGCTAGGTAGAATGCAACTCCCAAAATGCCATGTTGCCATGCCAGGTTGATTAGAATACTTTTTGATATTCCTTTAATAGTAGTTCCTTCTCAATAGAATAAAATAAAGTGACACATAGAAATAATAATAATCATAAACACGTTAGGCTGCATATATATTTACTTTTATATTTTGCTGGGTATATATAGAGCTGTTTAGATACAATTTGTTACAAAGTACTTTAGCCCTAACCTTATTTATTTTGGGTGCTTCCTATACAGGGAATCGTTCAACTGCAGACCAGCAGGGTTATACAATAAAAGTTCTTATTGTTAAAGGGTATCTTTACTCTAAAAAAAAATGGAATTTTCAAAAAGTGTATTTTAGATAGATCAAGATCTCACTGCTCCAAACTTTTTTCAGATTTTAAATCTGAGCTGTAGATTCTGAGAAATCGTTATTTGAAAACATAGCAGTTACAGAAAGACTCCAGAAGCAGAAATTATAATATGTGACCCATGCCTCACCTATTTGCTTGCCTGCAAACATACTTTCTGCAACATTTAGGGCTAGGCCCCACTCACACGTTTTTTAAGCGTTTGCACATGCGTTTTGCGTCCGCAAAAGCGCATGCGATTTGGTTATAATGGAAATTGCGGGAACGCAAAAATCCATGCGATTTCCCATGCGCATGCGATTGCGCATCCGTTTCCGTTTTGGTAGCGCATGCGTTCACCATTTTTGGTGCATTAACGCATGCATTGCCATAACGGAAAATGCCAAAATCTCATGCGCAAAACGCACGCGCAAACGGAAAAAAATGCACAAGAATGACGCACACAACCGCGTGCGATAATGCTCACGATTGCGTGCGCGATTTAGTGCGTTGTAGTGGGGCCTAGCCCTTAAGAGAAGACACTACAAGAAGGCAGTGAGTAAAGTATGGTTGGGGGAATTAGGAGTACTCACTAAACATTAATAATTTAATGACAAAGCAAACACAGATAAATATGTAAGTACCACCATTTTAAATTGTAGTTTTAGAAAATATAAAGTTGTTTCAGTATAGTGACCCTTTAAAAGAGTATAGTGACCCTTTAAAAATGGTGCTAATTTTGCCCCAACCAATGAGATATTATTTGACATTTGAAAGCAGCTAACATCTGATTGGTTGGGGCAAAATTAGCACCATTTTTAACAATAAGAACTTTTATTGAATAATCCTGCTGGAGAGTGAGAAACCTAGACACTCTATAGTGTATTTGAAAAGTTTTAAAAAGGAAGGAAATTCATTTTTAATATAAGTAAGAACTGCATTATCCTTTACCTAAAAAATCCCAGAATGCCAAGCCTGTACTGGATAGTTACCACTATGACATTTTCATAGGCACTCAAAGCAGAGCCATCAAATGTGGACGCTAATCCCAAGACAAGTCCTCCTCCATGTATGAACACCATTACCTGTACAAAAACAGAACGAAATACTTTTTCATCTTCAGACTCGACAATACAGTACAATTTAGAAGATTATAGTAGGAATACCCAGGTGCGTACCTGAACTCCTGCCCGTGAGGCAATATAAGTCACATATATAGAGATGATCAGGACTCACGTACTAAATTTAATAAGAATAATAAGAATAATAGAATCACACAACATTTAAAGTTTCAGGGACTTACTCCCCTTCCTCAGGTGTAAAATCAAATGTCCATATTTAATTTTACATGTTGTTGTCCCCAATGTAACATTATTGTGATGGTTAAAGGGTATCTCCACTGAAAAAATAAAGTTTGGCCATTTAGTTTTATTGAAGAACAGGAGGTAAAGAAGCTGTGTCATGCCTCCCTTTCTTCAATAAAACGATCAAGGGCCAGGAGAGAAGGTAAGGTACTTATCAGATCGCTCGCTCCTCCGCCACATAGTCTGACAGGTCCCAACAGACTCTGTATGCTATGCGCATGCCTATACCTGAGTGGAGATTAGAAAACGGGAGAGTTTTGTTCTGCCAGCATTTCTATTGAAAATTTCTGCGGAACCACTGTTGAAACAGAGATTACCAATCCCTAGTTTTAATACACTGATGCAGGCAATAACAGCCATTGGATTAATGAAGACCAATAATGATAATCAGGCCCATCTAAATATAATGCAAGCCAGGCACTTAGTAGAGCACACATATCTCTTATATGTCTCTCCAGTTCTGGCTAACTGGCTCTGCACTTCATAGATTCTGCCTTCCCTTTACATCCAGTGCACTGAGTGATCACTAGAGATGGTCGAGATCGGTTAATTTTTCAATGCTTGCAATCATATGATCACACATTAACCAATCATATTTGAAGGGCACTTGTGACACTGACAAGTGCCTTTTGGGTCCTGCAGCTCGAACCAGGACCCCGCAGGAGGCCGCAGGCCGAGTGCTTCTATACAGGTCGTGGAACTCCGAGGTGAAGTAAATCTGTATATTTTTCTGTAGGTAGCGTATTATTTCTTACTAGACATTAAGCATGTTACAATAACAGGCGCTAGAAGCCCAGAGTGCCTCCATCCTCCATGTCCCAAGACCACAGTTCCCTCTTAGTGTCCCAGACCCAGGGTCCCCCCTCTGTCCCAGACCCAGGGCCCCCCCTCTGTCCCAGACCCAGTGCCCCCCTCTCTGTCCCAGACCCAGGGTCCCCCACTCTGTCCCAGACCCAGACATTGATGTCTAGTGCAACCCTCTCCCTCACAACCCCCCACAGACACATGATTAATATCATTGGGGTCCAGGACAACCACACACACATCCCACCAGCTACCCCCTGCCTCACTGTCCCCCACCCAGAGATCTTAGAACATAACTGGTGTGTGTACAGTTTATTGGTGTCAGACCCAGTAATGCAGCATGGACAGGAATTTTCACACTGTGAAGAGTTAACTTAAGAAATCAACCCACCCAGAGCAGCCAGCAGCCCATCAGCAGCTCATTCCTGTCCCATTCACCCCCAGTCCTGTACCAGTGAGGGGAAGTGGCTCAGGCTGTTGTACATCACAGGGAAGTTGCCGCACACTCCTCTCTCTGGCTTCTATGCAGTAAGTTCTCAGATCCCGGTCTGTGGTCCCGCCCCTTAATGCAAACTTGTGATCCGATTGGCTGTTCTGCTCTGAAGGGAAAAGAAGCAGCCAATCAGGTAGATTGGCTGCTTCTTTTACTCCAGAGCAGCCACACACATGAACACAGGGACGCACACTTGCATTTTATTATATAGGATAATACATATGGCCAGCCAAAAAAAACCCAAAAAACTGCCCACTACCACTGTCTCTCCCCCTTCCTGTATTAGTCATTTACATAGGAATCCCTGTTTAATGTATAAATAGTTAATTACTGTTCGTATTGAAAAGAGAAAGAAGGACCGAACATTGTCTGTCAAGAATAAACAGGGCTTTCTATATAAATGAATAATACAGGGAGGGGAAGATAGTGTGAGGGGCAGTGGAATACAGCAAGTTGCTCAGTGACATCACTGAGTGATTTGTAATATAGATTCTTGCCACTGCACCTCCCCATTGAAAAATACCTATCCTTATGTATTATAATGGGATTCATACCCTCCAACGTTTCTTCTTAAATAGATACACTTCTAAAAAACAACAAAGTTCGGAGCTGCAGGGGGTGTATAATGTGTCACAGTTGATAATACACCCTTTTAAACATGGCCTCCATAAAAAAATCCTTAGTTATCCTGGTGTAAAGAGAACATCTAACATAGGATGATGGATGATGAAAGATCAAAACTCTCATGGCCTAATTCACAAACACATATCCCAATATTGCTTCCTCTAGGCACTTACAGGCAATTTTGAATTCTCTTTTCTGTTTGCTGGAGTGAAGACATTAAGAAACAAGCAATCCTCTGACATCGATGGTAATTTTAAGTCAAGTTTGAAGAGCTTTGTAAAACCTTTTGTTCCTTCTTGATATTGTAAACACCTAGAGAAAAGAAATTGTTAGAATTTAACAATAAACAAAATATATAATAATCTTTTTTATTAAAAGTTATAAGATATCTATTGTTCTGTATCTATCTATCTAGATTGATAAAAAGATAGCTAGATAAAACTATTTTGATGATTAAGGTATGGTTGCCATAGAAAAAGCACAGTGGGGTGTGTGTTGGTGTACATTAGTAGGTGTGTGTAACTGTGGGTGTTGTTAGGTAGTAATGGACACAAAATCGAACTCGAACTTGAGTTTGAGACGAACTTTATGAGTTTGGACGAATTCGAACTATTCAAACTAGTTCGGGTTTGAACTAGTTTGTTTTTCAGACTCGCGGCTGTATTTTCGATAGTTATCGGAAAAAAAACGAAAATTACTGAATTTACAAGCTGTTCGCTAACCTTAGACTGTATTATTCGATAACCCTCAAAAGTATCGTTCGTTTTCGGTAACCCTCGAATGTATGGATTGTTTTCGCTAACCTTAGAATGCATTGTTCGCTAACCCTCGAATGTAACCTTCAACTTTTGGTAACCCTTAAAATTATCGTTTGTTTTCGATAACCCTCGAATGTATGGATCGTTTTCGCTAACCCTAGAATGTATCGTTTGCTAACCTTAAATGTAGCCTTCAATTTTCGGTAATCCTCGAAAGTATTGTTCGATTTCGGTAACCCTCAAATTTATAGTTCTATTTTCGGTAATCCTCGAATTGGCCGTAACCCTCGAATGTAGCTTTCGCAAAACCCGACAATTGTCCGCTCATGTTTAAGAAGTGTTTAAAAAAGTTTTGATGATAGTGACATGTTCCCCATACCATTTCCCAAATGCCACAGCCATTTACAGTAGTAAGTTACCATTGTTAGTTTATCTGTAAATCATGCAGACTTTTCAAACGATCACTCCACCATTGACTATAATGGGTCCGAATTCGAACTTTGGGATTTTATGAAGTTCAGCCATCTCTAGTGTTAGGGAGGTGTTTTTGTGTTTATGACTGTAAAACTTTTTTGATGATTTAGGTATAGTTGTCATGGAAAACGGAAGAGTGGGGTAGGTTAGGGGTGTATCAGTAGGTGTCTGCACCAATGTCTGTGGACTGGCCCACAGGGTTACAGGGGAATCCCCCGGTGGGCCCACAGCCCAGTCACCTAAGATATAACTGAGGTTCTTTCCAAATAGATCTTAAAATACTAACATGCAAGAAAGGTATTTGTGCACCTTCTTTAAAGGGCATCTATAGTGAAAAAAAAACACTTTGCCCCATTGGAAAGTTAAATTCATGTACTCTGTACTGCCTTTCTCCTATCTCTGTCAGTGACTCTGTTTTTCCATGGTGTCAGATCTCTCTGCAGCACTCCCCCCTCCCTTCTGTTACCTCCTCCATGTCTCAACTCTGGCTACCAGACAAGCTTATCATGTGCAGCAGGAGTTAAAAGTTCAACATCCTGAAAAACTCACCCACGCACAGTGGCCAATAGAAAGCAAGCTGTCCTGGAGACACAGATCTCTCCGTGTACAGCTGCAATACGATTTCTTGCTTTGTGACCCATCATCACACAGTGAAAGCTATCAAGAAGGGGGGTCAAGTGCAGCCTTATCTCTGCAGTCAAAGCTACCTCTCCCTCTGCTAATGCTCTTATTATTGTTTATTACAGAGCATGGAGGAGGCAGGGACTTGAGCAGGGAAGATGGGATTTGATTGACAGTACAAGTAGGAGTAGAGGAATTTAATCACGTCTTCTTCTAATTTGTGTATCTCAGGACAGAGAGGGAAACTTAAGAAAATACAGACACTCTGGGGGTTGGGGGGAATTATAGAACACATGGAAAGAAAGAAAAAAAAGTTCATTTTCCCACTATAGATGCCCTTTAAGCTCTATCGGAACAATGTTGAATAACAAAGAGAACTAGAAAGGGAAAGTTTAAGTATAAACTTTGATTTGGCTTGAAAGACTGCATTTGTGAGGAATTTGTTGCTGCAGATTTTAAAGCTCAATAATGTCAATGATGAGGACATTGTTGTTTTTTACTTACCCTTTAAATATGTCACATGCATTAAAGGTAGGTCAGTTGGTGTGTGTGTATTCATATCAGGTTGGGGGATAAAATACTAACTATGGTCAAAATGAGTTTTTTTTACTTTAGTTACCCTTTACGTATGGCTGCCATAGTAATGGATAAGTAGATCAGTAGGTGTGTGTACCCGTGTCGGGTTAAGAGTTAAAAAAATTTTTTTTGATGATTGGTCAAAATGAGTTTTTTTTACTTTAGTTACCCTTTACGTATGGCTGCCATAGTAATGGATAAGTAGATCAGTAGGTGTGTGTACCCGTGTCGGGTTGAGAGTTAAAAAAAAAAACTTTTTTGATGATTGGTCAAAATTAGTTTTTTTTACTTTAGTTACCCTTTAAGTGTGGCTGCAACAGTAATGGAGGGGTAGGTCAGTAGCTGTGTATACCTGTATCATGTTGGGGGTTAAAAAAACAAAGTTTTTTGATTATTGATCAAAATTTGCTTTTTTGACTTTAGTTACCCTTTAATGTATGGCTGCCACAGTAATGGATAAGTAGATCAGTAGGTGTGTGTACCTGTGTTGGGTTAAGAGTTAAAAAAAAAACTTTTTTGATGATTGGTCAAAATTCTTTTTTTGACTTTAGTTACCCTTTAAGTATGGCTGCAACAGTAATGGAGGGGTAGGTCAGTAGCTGTGTATACCTGTATCACGTTGGGGGTTAAAAAAACAACATTTTTTGATTATTGATCAAAATTAGCTTTTTTGACTTTAGTTACCCTTTAAAGTATGGCTTCCACAGTAATGGATAAGTAGATCAGTAGGTGTGTGTGCCTGGGTCTGGTTGAGGGGTATGTCTTTTTTGTGTTTACAACCATAAAACTATTTTTTATTGAGGATAAATCTAAATTAGTTTTTTTACTTTAGTTACCCTTTAAGTATGGCTGCCACAGTAATGCATAAGTAGATTAGTAGGTGTGTGTACCTGGGTCTGGTTGAGGGGGTATGTCTTTTTTGTGTTTATAACCATAAAACTATCTTTTTTTGAGGATAAATCTAAATTAGTTTTTTTGACTTTAGTTACCCTTTAAATATGGCTTCCATGGGAATGGAAAGGTAGGTCAGTAGGTGGGTGTACCTGGATCTGTGTGGGGGGTTGGGGGTATCACCATTTGTATTTATGACCATGAAAAAAACTGTTTTGAAATATCCACATTTGAGGATTGTTACCATTATAGTCTATGGGAAAAAATGTCCGAAAATTCGCCGATAATGCTGTAACGCTTCCGCGGATTCCTTAGCTAGAAGATAGCACACTTCTCCTATATGCCCCGCACATCTGTACTGAATTTCATGTCTCTAGCTCAAAAACTGTGGGAGGAGATACATTCCAAAAAAGCGGAAGAATAAAACGGAAGAAAAAGAAGAAGAAGAAGAAGAAATAGAAAGAACAGTAATTTGGCTTTTTCAAGCCAAATTAATTAATAATACAATAGGTTGGGTGATCTGGAATGCAAAGATAATCTTTGGATGAAATTCCAATGCAGAATTTAAGATTATTACTTGTGATTGAAATGTATATACTGAGGTTTGACAGTAAGTTTATATAAATCAAAATTTTTAATGGGGATAGTTCTGCTAGTCAGTGGGGAGCTAATAGTTTGAAAAGTTCTGATCAATAACACAAAAACTAACAATGGTAACTTACTGTAAATGTCTGTGGCAGCTGGGAAATGGTCTGGGGAACAAGTCACTATCACCAAAACCTGTTTAAACACTTATTTCATCACTATCGTGCAAAAGTTTGCGCAAGCTACATACCAGGGTTAATTGGAAGGTTACCGAACGCTACATTCAAGGGTTACTAGAAATAGAACTATGAATTTGAGGGCTAGCAACAATGAACATTACATTCGAGAGTTACCGAACGAAACATTCAAGGGTTAGTGAATGGCTTGTAAAATAAAGCCACGAGTTTGGGAAAAAAAACTAGTTCGAACCCAAACTAGTATCATAGTTCGGCCCCCAAACTTGGGTTCGGGTTTGAGTTCTGGTCGATCACTATCCACTGATTTTATGTACCTGAGATTTCACTGAATTATAATATTTGCTATTAATTATTTTATTTCTTGGCTAATTCTGTCTCTTCCTCCAGCTACATCTTCTTCTATAATCTTTTGGAACTTCGTTAATGTACATTGGGGTTCTTTGGAGATATATTTTCTATATATATTCTGGACAACAATAAATAGTATTCTAGGACAATTTACCACATATGTGACGTGAATACTTTCCGTCGTTACCATTATGTGTACTGTTTTTACACAAATGTCAAGAATGTTCTATATATGTTTGTTAAAGGGATATTTGTTTAAATTGAACACTCTTGCTTTTCCCTGCACTTATTATTACGTTTTTTATCTCGATATTTAGAAAGTCTTGTTTTATTTTTACTATGGGTTATGGCTGTCAGTGCATATAGGTTTTTTTTTTTTAGGGTGTATCCTTAAGTTTATTGTATTATTATTTACAGATCTTGGAAGTGTACGGTGTCTAATATAATTAATACAGTTTTATTTAGGGGTTTCTTATAATGCAAAAATTTGTGTGTCACAGGTCACATCACTAAGGATGTATAATATAAGGTGTTTATGGCTCTTGTTTAGCAAATATATAGGGAGATTCAATAAAAGTTCTTATTGTTTAAAATGGTGCTAATTTTGCCCCAACCAATCAGATATTATTTAACATTTGAAAGCTAACAACTGATTGGTTGGGGCAAAATTAGCACCATTTTTAACAGTAAGAACTTTTATTGAATAACCCCGATTATATCTAGCTCTTACTGTGCTTTACAGAAAATGCAGTTTTTAACAATTTTCAAAAACACATCACAGGTCTTTCCACAAATGAAAATATTAATCTTAAAACAGTAACTAAAATGTATTTCACAAAAACTTACATGGGTGGGAATTCTGTAGCTTCCCTTACACAGCTCCATGGTTCAAGTGGCTGTGGTTTAGCAAATCTTAATAGTCCAATGGGAGGTTTTGCAAAGGGAACTCCCGTAAAAACATGAACTTTTCTATCTGTATCTCTTACATCCACTGATTTACCCAACAGCTGCCCATACTTTGTTGTTACAAATGGTCTTGTATTCGCTTGGCCTGAAAACCGTAGGGAGAAAGTATTGGTATTTCTTTCTAAAAATGAGCACAGATCCCATTTTCACAAAAATGCATTTGTTTTGTCTTTTAATGTAATGCATTGTCATGTCCTGTATATTAGGGTGTATATGAGATATAATATATATAAATGAAAAAAAAATTGAAACGACTGAAAAAAGGGTGAAATTGACAGAAGACTAAAGCCTAAAAGCCCCTGTGCAACATCATTTGCCATTAAACTATAGTGTGAATTCATAAAGCCACAGTAAATACTGTTAAGGTATCACATGATTGGATTGCTGGCAGAAAAAAAAAAACAACTGGCCTGATACTAAAAAATTATTGTACAATCATCGGCCACTTGTGCATACACAATCCAAATAGCATACGATATTGGGATATTTGACCGGGATCTTAGCATTTATGGCCACCATTAGCCATGATTGGTATTTTATAGTAAATTATAGATACCTTACTTATCTGCCTCCTCCCTTTGCTCAATGAGTTTTTATAGGCATAAGCATGTTCAGAGGAGGCAGAAGGTGAAACAGCAGTCAATTAATGGCTGTGATAAGGGACGTTTTTAGGCAATCACATTCTTTAGAGTATAGATACCCTTTAACACATATAACAGATTGTAATATGTGACCCATAAATGACCTCTTACTAGGATCTTTTGCTACCTGCCAGCACACTTTCTGCAACAATTATAAGAATCAGCAGAGAAAAGAAGGCAGGGGGAGGGAGGGGGAGATGTGTAAGCAAGGTCTATGGTGAGGCTGTGCAGAACTTATAAGTGTCACAGACACTACAAGGAGGCAGTGAGTATGGGAGGGTGGGGGCAGTTAGGAGCATTCACTAAACATTAATAATTTAATGACAAAGCAAGCACAGATAGATATGGGAAATAAATTGTAGTTTCAGATAATGTAAAGTTGTTTAAGTGAGTATAGTGACTCTTTAAACCAGTTATCTCCCTGTCAGCTTTTACTTGCTGTGCTAGAACTGCTCTCCTTGTTCTGCTGTCATTTGCAACATTGTATTTCGTAAAGAGCCAAAAGAACAAATGTTGCAAATGAACTGAAGGTGAAGGAAGGGGGGAGGATGAGTTCAACTAAAAGGACTGAGGAGAGCAGTTCTAAAATGGCAAATAAAAGCTGCTGCTTTTAACAGTGGCCCCTGTGACTAGCAGCCATGAGATCCCTATCTTTGCCTTTTTCTTCCTTCCACCCAACTCTCAAATTAGAACTTAGAGTAGGTGAGAAGTGAACAATTCAATGGAGGAGACATGGAAAGCAGGTAAATACTGTATATCATGTCAATGCTAGGGTTAAAGGTAATACTCTGCTGGTACTGAGTGTTAATGCCAATACTCTTGGAGGGCTAGGCCGCACTACTGAGCTTTTAAGGACGATAAGATTGCAATCTGATCACGCTAGGGCACCAAGATGGCTAGTGATGTCAGTTGTCACATCCTTGACTGACTGCATGGAGGGATTGATTGGCCAGTTTACTCTGGCAGAATGAGGACAATAAAGATCCTTAAAAATTTGGTTAGTAATTGAGGCAATAAAGGGCAAAATATATTAGTTGAGGGCAGGTAACTGACCATTGACCAGTTTTAAGGGTGGACCCAGGTTATTGTAAAAGTATGACTGCGTATACTGTAAATGTATGGCCGCGGTCTTACATGTACGATCATACGGGCAGTAGTAAACTATCAGAATTTTACAATCATGGTCATAAAATTTGCAATCATTAAACTTTTATTAACAAACGTTCTCAAATGTTAGTAAACGATGCAACAGTGTAACCAATGTTCATTTAGCTGTCATCCAGCAACTATAAACTATGGTGCATATTCCTAAAACACTTATTATTCTGCATTGCATTGCAATTTTTTCTATGCCGTGTCTGTACTGAAGTACAGAAATAGTGCATGGTGTCTTTGCTTTTTCAATTGTGTAGGTATTTCACCGTTACAAAAGACAGACTGACAAAATTGCCTATTGAGTTTTTACCAAACACATTGGTATTTTATGATGGTCAAAGATCGTAAAATAGCATTGCAACCTTAAATTACTAATTCAAGAGACATAAAATTCCAATTGGGTCAGTGAATACCCACAGTAATGGTAATAACTGATTCTCTTATTATCTATAATTATCTATCTAATCTATTATTATAATTATCTATCTATAATTATGCCCCTATACCTGCTAGAAATTACTGATATTAGAAACAAAATATAAAACATAAATAAGCCTTAATGGATTTTTAGCATTTACAGGGAGATTCAATAAAAGTTCTTATCATTTAAAATGGTGCTAATTTTGCCCCAACCAATCAGATTTTAGCTTTCAAATGTTAAATAAGTTCTTATTGGTTGGGGCAAAATTAGCACCATTTTAAACGATAAGAGCTTTTATTGAATCTCCCTGATTATGTCTTGTAAAAATGAAATTAAAGCTAATTACTATTTATCTGGAAAAGGAAGTCTACAGAACCCAGAATTCTCCCATATAAGAGGTATGAGGCACAGATACAGTTTATTAGGAATTATAGAAGCAACTTGTATTTTACCCTTTAAGCTTCTTTAAACCTTAAAAACACACGAAATCTTTGCTTTTTAATGTGCTTCTTACTGTATATCAATCTGCAAACAACTTTCAGTTATTATCAGTTGGCTGTTGATTTTCCTTTAGACAATCTAATCGAATTGTTGCATTAGTGATTAATCTAAAATTAAAAATATGCTCATGTATACCTAAACCTTAACTGTAAAATCTGGTTGTACTGTTCCCTCCTATCAGCATTGTCTGTAACATGCTGCATTCTTACCTTTTTCACTTACTGCCAGAGTCAACCAACACAGGACAATGATTCCAATTAGGGATCCCATGTCAATGCCAAGACACAGCAAACTCGCCAGAAGTGTACATGAGGCTCCTTTTCAAGTAAAAAAAAATAGGATGATAAGGGCTGTGGCCAAGAAAACTGGGTATAATTAACAAAACGCCTATTGTAATTGGTTGTTTGAAATCATATTCCTCCTACTCATTCCATGAATATATTCACAGGTATCTTAGCGATGTTTTATGTACTACATTTTGGTTGTTAACAAACAACTTTTGTCAATTATCAAAATTAAAAATCTGTTTGTAAATAGGTCAACTTCATCTTTGAATCCAGGTATTTAAGTCCTAGATGCCACTGTCCCTTTATGACAATGAGGTCACATGCATTTACAAATTATTTTAATTTTTATTATTAGTATGGAAATACACATGAATTGTAAGGACAATGCAATATGTATGTTATTAATCTGTACATGCAAAACAATGTGGTCGGAAATCAACTGAAATGCGAAATGGCAAGGTTTGAAAATCTAACTGGGGTATTTGTTCCTGTGTGTCCTGGAAGCTTATAATGTAATCCGCCATTAAAATGTAATGAATAAAAATAATAAAAATAAAATATATAATAATGAAAAATATAAAGCATGAAGTTACCAAGTAGATCCATGACCATGTCCACCCTTAAGACAAACAAACTGGTGACTTGTCAGTTACCTGCCCCCAACCCCAAATTATATATTCAGCACTTTATTAGATGCATTTTTTAACTAGATATTTAAGGATAGTTGTTGCCATCATTCTAGCAGAGTAAGCTGGCTTATCCCATCATGTAGTCAATCAAGACTGTGACTGCTGTCATCACAACTAATGATTGATGTTTCCTCTGCTGACTCCTCTGCACATGCTCAAGATGATTATAACAAGTTCACTGAGCAGAGGGAAGAGGCAGATACCTTTTCCAGAACAGAAAATACAATACAATACATATGAATGTATTAAAATGGTAAAAATAGCAGTTGGGTTTGAGAGCAGAAAACTGACAAGTCACCGTTTTTTTTACTTAAAAGGGCATATCCACCCTTCTGATGAACTTTTTATATAATGTACTGCTCCCTCCCCCAGCCCCAACCGCATTACTATTATTCACAGAAATTCCCCCGATCTTTACTTACCATGCCTCTCTCCTTCGCCGCACTGCCCCGGGCCCTCTGCTTGGGGATGGGGGAGGGAGCACTACATTATCTCAAAAGGGTTTGGAGCTAGGGGGAGGGAGACAAAATCGGGAGGGAGAGGGAGTGGGAGAGGGAGAATGGCTGCAGTGCGCATGCCAAACTTCTCCTGGAGGGGAGACAGGGCACAGAGTCCTATATGGACTCTGCAGTACTCCTGCTGGCCAGTTTTGGGGACTTTGGGGGGGGGACTAAAGGAGAACCATTTGGAGCTGAGATGTGAGGTAAGGATTTTTATGTGTGGCCTACCCCTTATGGTCATCTGATCAAAACAGTTAGTTTAATGGTCAGAAGCAAACCCTCATACCCTCAACCCCCACACAGGCACAGGTACACACACCTAGTGATATTCCCTTTAATTTCTGTGGCAACCATACTTAAAGGGTAACTATAGTCAAAAAAAAAAAAATTTAATCAATCATAAAAAAGGTATGGAATATACCCTTCAACCCCACACTGACACAGGTACACCCACTGATGCCCCCTATATCAACCCCTCCATTTCCATTACCATAATCATCAAATAAGTTAGGCTTACCATCATAAATGCAAAAACATACCCTCCAACCCCAGAATGATACAGGAAGACACCCTACTGACCAAACATGGCAACTATACTTAAAGGGCAAAAAGTCACAAAAATCTTGAAGTAGCTTTAAAAAGTTTTAGAATCATAAATGCAAAAACATACTCCACACAGGCACAGATACACACCCCTGTGGATGCCCCTAACACCCACCAAATTCTTCAGTTTCTATGGCAACCATAACAAATAAAGTTATTTTTATGGTTATAAATGCAAAACAATACCCTTCATCCCCACACAGTCACAGATTTAGACACTTACTGATGCTCTCCTACACCCACCCCACCCCTCTGTTTTCATGGCAATCATATCTAAAGTATCAAAAAAAAAATATTTTTTATAGTCAAAAACGCAAACAGTCAGTGTACACCCAACTAGACTTACAATAGGGTTATCACAAAATTAAGACTGAAGTCATATATTTAAATCAGTGGTAGTACATTAACGGCCATGATCCTACTTTTACGACTGCGGCCATACAATAATGTTATGGTATTGTTTAGCCGATAGCATGCAGTAGTACAATACCGTACCGTATCAATATTTCACAATATGGCTTTAAATGTTTCCATGCCATACACACAATAATAAAAATATATGTATATCAGAATAGATTATGAAATTTAAATGTCATCTCTCATTACTAGAGATGGCCGAAACTCACTAGTTTCGTTCCATTTTCGGATTCCCGGATCTCGGGAAAATCCCGGAGATCCGAAAATTCGAAACCTGAACTAATTTTTGATAATTTTCGTAAGTACGGGGCTATTTTCGAAGATAGCTTCGGACATTCGATTTTCGAAAATACGATTGGAAACTCGAAAATGGTCTCCGATCGTATTTTCGATAATTTTCGAACATTTGAGGCTATTTTCGAAAATTATCAAAAATAGCCCCGTACTTTTGATAATTTCTTTCGAAGTCTCGAAATCCGGAGGATCCGATTCAGACAGAGTTATGGCATGGTGGTGCATTTTGCGTGCTTGTCAGCAAATGGGCGTTCCAGGGGCGAAGTATAATGGAGCTTGCAGCCGCTGGAGTTAGGGGTGGTCTCTGCCAGGAGGAGTGGGATACCTGTGGATGGACATATGATGTTATTTAACTTCAATAACTATGTAGCTATGTAACCTTGTATCCTTAAATCCTATACAGGAACAATGCTGTGAAATCAGGGACTTCATTTTTTGTGGGACTTTTATTGCTTTATACAGCAATTTACAGGGTTACCATATACATAAGCAAACTATTTGCAAATACAAAGTTTCGGGGATCGCACATTCCAATCCCCGAAATGTTTTTTTGATGTGATTTAATAAAAGACATTGAATTTCACCTGAGAGTGCCCCTTGCAAATAATTTGCTTGTGCTATAGCTGTGGGTCTGGGGTAGAGGACCTGGCAGGGGAGCACCTTGGAAACTACCAGCTAATAGCCAAAAAGAATAGTGCCTAGGCCCGAAATCTACATTTGCAGTACTCACCGTATACATAGATAACGAATTGGGTATTTGAAGTAAATTGTCCCTCCAATATTTCTGTTTGTACTTGGATTGAGAATGGCTAAAGGATAGATTACAAAGAGTGGTTATTAATGGAACATTTTCTAGTTGGACCAGTTTTGTTAGTAGTGTTCCTTAGGTCTCTCCTGGGTCTGAAACTCTTTAACCTTGTTGAGTTGTGCAGGATTATCGGCTTAGTACAAGATGTCTCCACCTTATAAACAGATTTAAAGGGCATGTCCACCCCCAAAACTATAATCCCCCCAACTACTGGCCCCACCATGTAGTGTAGTTTAATCCTTACCTCACATCCCAGCTCCATAGGGTTCTCCTGTAGTCCCCCCCCAAAGTCCCAAAAACTGCCCACCAGGAGGCTAGCAGAGTCCATATCGGACACTGCCTGCTAGCTGGCCTCAGGTAGATTTTTGCCATGGTACTGCAGCCCTTCTCCTCCCTCCCTCTCCCTCCCTCCCTCCCGTTCTACATCCCTCCCCCTAGCATAAAACCTTCAGTACTGATTTCCCCCATGTCTCCCAGCCCCAACGCATATTTTTATTTTTTAGAAAGCTCCCAAACTCTTACTTACCTCTCCTCTTTCCTCCGGCGAAGTGACGTGCCGGCAGCCGCGTCTGTGATTGGCTGCCGCTCAGCCAATCACAGATGCGGCTGCGGTCCCGCCCCTCTGCTTGCTTTCCTTGCAAGCAGAGGGCCGGGAGCGCGGGGGGAGGAAAGAGGGGAGGTAAGTAGAGTTTGGGGGCTTTCTAAAAAAAAAATATAGCGGTTGGGGGGGGATCTTATATTAAAAAATCAATTTTAGGGTGGACATACCCTTTAAATAAACTTAGTAGTTGGGCTATAAAGTGACAAATTAAGTTTAAAGGCACTGTCCACCCCTCTTTTGAAAAATGATTATGTGGTAGATAAGCCCCCAAAACCTAGACATCATTTAAGTCTTAACCTTTAATTAGGCTCCCACACAGAGATAGTATACTTACATCCTCCTCCTCGCTCCACCGCCGCGGCTCTGCACTTCCGGGTAAGGCAGTCAGTGTCGGCCGTGACTGTGACGTCACGGCCAATCCACGGCCAATCACTGACTGCCATTCCCGGACCAGTCTCCACTGCGGCTGCTCGGGAACAGAAAAAGAACAGAGCAGCCACAGTGGAGACCGGGAGAAGAACCCGGAAGCGGCGGTGGAGCGAGGAGGATGTAAGTATAATATCTCTGTGTGGGAGCCGAATTAAAGGTTGAGAATTAAACGATGTCTAGGTTTTGGGGGCTTATCTACCACATATTCATTTTTCAAAAGAGGGGTGGACAGTCCCTTTAAAGCTGAAAAATGCAAAGTTATGTATTTGCAAAAGCAACATAAAGGCTAAATAGAATGTTATAGGAGTTGTGGACAATAGTATAAAAACCGTGGGTTATCATAATATTACAACTGCGGTTATACATTTACACTAGTGGTAGTAAATTAACGGCCATGATCCTACATTTACGACCGTGGCCAAACAAGGACGTTATGGTATTGTATAGGTGGTACCGTGCAGTAGTACACTACCACACAGTACCGATATTTTATGATATGGCTTTAAACGTACGTCCGCAGGCACAAATTTATGCCCCTTAAATGATCATTAAAGGTACAGTATTGCAAAATACTGATACCGCACCTTTATATATACCGCCACAGGTAGCAAAGATCCTCCACCATATGGTACTTTTATATATATTTTCCCCCTAAATATGTGTGCGTGTATATATATGGCAGAGTCCTCCCCCTCTGTGGCAGAGTCCCCCCCTCTGAGTCTTTACCAAAGGAATCTACCTTATCTGCTTATCTGCTGTTGGTCTCCATGCCTCTGTGTGTGTTTCTTATGTATGCAATGACACACACACACGGACAGCAGCATTGGCGCAGCAGTTAGGCTTTTATTATATAGAATATATTTATTTATGGGAACTCAATGGTAACAAGAAAACAAGGTGCACTTGAAGGGACTTGTAAATACTCTCTACAGTATTCCTTTCCGATATTGTGGGAAATTAATTTTTCCAGGGCGCATTAGAAACTGGGACTTTAATTTGGTCTTTTATAAATGAATTTTATAAAAAGCAATGAAAGTGTAACAAAGTACGTACCTGTTCAGGGATCTGTGATGATGTCACGCGGACAGTGTCTTCGTGTGAGCACATCCGCATTTGTGGACCCGCGCACCCGCCTGGTCTTCTTCCAGCACTGTGCGGACGCACAAAGACACTACTCCTTACCTCCGTTCTTCCAGGTCATTCATTCGACGGAGGAGATTAGTTAATTAATTTAAATTTACCTATCCTTGCATCAGACTCTTGTCCTCCACTTCCAATTGGTCCCTCTGCATTATTTAAACCCCTTAGCCCATTGCCCCTTGCCCGATATAGCGGTTAGTTTATCTATCTTGCTTGTGGTGTGTTTTTCTCGTATATTCTCTGTTACTGACCTTTGCCTGTTTTTTTGACTCCGATTCGTATCTGCCTGCCCTGACCTGCTTGTTCCTGACTACACTTTTTGCTCAACCCTCTGTACCGTGCATGGCGGCCTGATTCCTGGTTTTGACCTCTTGCTCTGTTTTCTGACCCACATTTGCCTACTCCTAGTCTGTACCTCGTATTTTGGTCTCTGATCTTTGTATCTCTCCTTGTGCCTTGCCTGTCTGTTTCACTTCGGACTTCTCCAGTATTCCTGGCCTCAGTCCGAATACCTTGCAGTCTAAGTCCAGGGGGCAACAATGTTCGGCTTGTCTTTTGGTGAAGATAGTGTTTGTAGATTGGGGTATTCAGACTGAAGGAATACTTGGGAATCCCAAGCGTTACATTATATCGGGCCAATGGAAGATATTTAAGAGCAATTACGACTCTTAACTGGGGCCATAAACCAACTGGCCCAAAGTGTGGTGGCCCAGGAAAATCGCCAGGTCCCTGCATCTCCGGTGGCTTCTTTTATAGAACCTAAAGTGCCGTTACCTGAGAAGTTTTCTGACAGTTGTCAGAAATTCCAGAACAAGGATGCCTGCCTGTTGTATTTTCGGATGCGACCCATCTCTTCAGGTTCTGAGTTACAGAAGGTGGGTCTTGTCATTTCTCTTTTACATGGGGATCCAGAGACTTGGGCTTTTGGGCTGCCGACAGATAATCCTGCCTTGTCTTCAGTGGAAAAATTCTTTGAAGCCCTAGTAGTCTTATATTCGGACCCTGATTTGGTCGGGATGGCAGAAGCCAAATTACGGACACTTCGTCAGGGGCGCCTGTCTGTGGAAGAATACGCATCAGCGCTGGGCAGTGGCAGTTTCTTGGAATGATCGTGCTTTAAAAGGTCACTTTGAGTTCGGGCTATCAGAGCCTGTCAAAGACGTCCTGGTAAGCCATTCTGCTCCCAAAACTTTAGATGAAGCCATTCAATTGGCAATTCGTGTAGACAGAATACTCAGAGAACGTTGTCAAGATAAATTCTTCCCTCCAAGTTCAGTCCTCAGACCTCTTCAAGTTTTTCTATTTCTCCTTCTTCTCCTAAAACTTCTACTGAAGAACCTATGCAGTCAGGCTCATCACGTCTTTCAGTAGAGGAAAAGAAAAGGAGAAGAACGGCTGGTCTCTGTCTTTATTGTGGGGAAGTAGGACACTTCGCCCGAACTTGTCCCCATAAGAATCCGGGAAACTCCAGCACCTAGAGAAGTCAGAGGAATCTTCACTAGGTGGTCAGGTAATTCCTCAAGTTTCTGATAAAATGTTGTTACCAGTAGAAGTTCCTACCACTCCTCTTATTTTGGGATTACCGTGACTGAGGAAGCACAATCCATTGATTAATTGGACCACCGGTCAGCTAGAAAAATGGGGGCTTAAATGTGTAGATTCATGTTTATCTGTTCATCTGTCTAACCTCTCCTTGGAAGGTGTTCCCCCACCTTATAGGAATTTCTCAGATGTCTTTTCTCCATAGGGCTCCAATATCCTGCCTCTTCACAGACCTTATGATCTTTTACCAGGAACCATGCCCGTCTCGTGGACATCTGTATAATTTGACAGGTCCTGAAATTGAGGCCATGAAAACTTACATTAAAGAAAACTTAGAAAAAGGTTTCATCAGAACTTCCACTTCTCTAATCTCAGACAAGCAGCCAATCGTCAGAAAAGATTTTCAGAGCACCACAGTTCTGTAGAACCTAGTTTTGTTCCTGGAGATCTGGTTTGGGTGTCCACCCAAAATATTCCTCTACGCCAAGCTTCCGCTAAACTAGGTCCTAGATTTATTGGTCCTTACCCTATTGAACAACAGATCAATAGGGTGACCTATAAAGTAAAGTTACCTAAAGTCTTCAAAATACTAGCACTTTTCATGTATCTTTACTCAAACCAGCCAATAATACGGATCTTTTGGATGTTCCTCCATCCTCTGTGGAAGTTCAGAATGCGAAGTTGACAGGATTTTGGATTCCCGATATGTTAAAAATTCTCTTCAATACCTTGTGGACTGGAAGGGCTATGGTCCTGAAGAAAGATCTTGGGTTCCTGTTTGGAATATTCATGCAAAAGAATTGATCAAGAAGTTCCATGATGACTTTCCTGAAAAAACTAGTAGTAAGGGTCCTGAGGCCCCTCCTCAAGGGGGGGGGGGTAATGTAACAAAGAACGTACCTGTTCAGGGATCCCGCAGCGGGTCCATCCAGTCTTGACACTCCGTCGCGAATGAGGTTACGCGGTCGATGTCTTCGTGCGTGAGCACGTCCGCATTTGCTTGTGCACCCGCCCGGTGCGCACAGACACTGCTTCTTACCTCCTCCGTCTTTCCTGGTCATTCATTGGACGGAGGATAGCTAATTAGTTTAAATTTACCTATCCCTGCATCAGACTCTAGTACTCCACTTCCCATTAGTCCCTCTGCATTATTTAAACCCCTCAGCCCATTGCTCCTTTCCCGATATAGTGGTTAGTTTATCTATCTTGCTCGTGGTGTGTTTTTCTCGTATATTCTCTGTTACTGACCTTTGCCTCTTTTTTGACTCCGATTCGTATCTGCCTGCCATGACCTCTGCTCGTTCCTAACTACCCTTCTTGCTCAACCCTCTGTACCGTGCCTGGAGGCCTGATTCCTGGTTTTGACCTCTTGCTCTGTTTTTGACTCTGCTCTTGTCTGCTCCTAGTCTGTACCTCGTATTTTGGTCTCTGACCTTTGTATCTCTCCTTGTGCCTTGCCTGTCTGTCACACTTCGGAATTCTCCAGTATTCCCGGCCAGGGGGCAACCGTGTTCGGGGAGGCGCAACTATCCTCCCGGCAAATGGGGGCTTGTCTTTTGATGAAGATAGTGGTTGTAGATTGGGGTATTCAGACTAAAGAAATACTTGGGAATCCGGAGCAATACAGAAAGTTACCACTTTATTATTTTGTTCTATTATTATTAATGTCCTGGGTTAATCCTGGGTTAAAAATTTGCATTGTAAAGATTAACTACAAAGGGAAACTTTAAGTATAAACTTTGAATTTGGCTTGAAAGGCTACATTTTGGAAGGGAATGTGTGTTTCTGTGCTGCAGGTTTTAAAACTCAATAATCTTGCTATGGCGATGAAAGTATTTTTTTTTACTATAGGTAGGTCAATAACTGTATGTACCTGTGTCAGGTTGGGGGGTAAAAAAATATTTTTTTTGATGATTGGTCAAAATTTGTTTTTTTAACTATAGTTACCCTTTAAATATGTCTGCTACAGGAATGGAATGATAGGCACTTAGTAGTTGTATGTACCTGTGTCAGGTTGGGGGGTAAAAAAAACAACTCTTTTTGATAATTGATGGAAATTAGTTGTTTTGACTATCGTTTCCCTTTAAGTATGACTGCCAGAGAAATTGATCAGTAGGTCAGAAGGTGTGTGTACTCGTGTCATTTTGGAAGGTAAAAAATTAACTTTTTTTGATTATTGATCAAAATTAGTTTTTTGACTATAGTTACCCTTTTAATTATGGCTGCTACAGAAATGAAATGGTAGGTATGAAGGTGTGTGTACCTGTGTCAGGTGTGAGGGTAGGTATTTTTAGGCATTTATGACCATAAAACTAACTTTTATTGATGATGGAGCAAATTTTTTTTTTACCATAGTAGTTTTACCCTTTAAGTATGGCTGCCACAGAAATGGAAGTGTAGGTCTATAGGTGTGTGTACCTGTGTTAGGTTAGGGGGTATATCTTTTTTGTGTTTATGACCATAAAGCTATCTTTTATTGATGAGAGATCAAAATTTTTTTTTGACTATAGTTACCCTTTAAGTATGGCTGCCATGGGAATGGAAGTGTAGGTCACTAGGGGTGTGTACTTGTGACCATAAAACTAACTTATATTGATGAGAGATCAAAAATGTCCTGAAATTCGCTGATAACATGGAAACGCTTCAGCGGATTCCTTAGCTAGAGAATAGCACACTTCTCCTATGTATGCCACACATCTCTAACAAATATTATGCCTGCATCTTAAAAACTGTGGGAGGAGATACAGTCCAAAAAAGCTGTAGAAAAAGAATAAATAGAAAGAACAATAATTTGGCTCTTCAAGCCATATAAATTAGGTTTTTGACTATAGTTACAGTCAGTTTGTGGGGTAACATCAAAAAATCAACTTTTTTGATGATTGGTCAAAATTAGCTTTTTGACTATAGTTATCCTTTAAGTATGTCTTCCATGGGAATAGAAGGGTAGAGTTGTAGGTGTTTATACCTGTGTCAGGTTGGGAGGTAAGTTTTTGCATGTATGACCATAAAGCTAACTTTTATTGATGAGAGATCAAAATTCTTTTTTTGATTATAGTTTCTCTTTAAAGGACAACTCACCCCTCATAATAACATATTTTAGAAAGAATGGCCTCTTTAAAATATGTTGATGTATCCTACATTGTCCTATGAATTCATTACTGTATGTCTGCTATGCTTCTTGATGCCTCATAGAAACTGAGGAATTTAGAGACTTGTACTGAGCCGGTAGTGAGCCAGAAGAGGCAGATAGGGGATTAGCATTCAGTCATTGGCTGTGATCTTAAAGGGCATGTCCACCCCGAAATTTAACTTTTGATATGTGGTAGGGCATGCTCCCCCAGCCCCAACAAATTTAACTTTTGATATGTGGTAGGGCATGCTCCCCCAGCCCCAACCGCATTAATATAATTGTTAGAAAGTCCCCCGATTCTTACTTACCTGCCCTCTCTCCTCGGCCGCAGTGTTCAGGCCCTCTGCTTGCATGGAATTGCAAGCAGGGGGCGGCACGTTCCGGTCCATAACGGTCGCTGTATCCTGCCGACTACGCCAAATTTGTAAGCCGTGTTCTGAGTGGGCTCTCCAGAATACAGCGAAGCTACGAACACAGAAAGTGACACTGACACCAGCTAATCTAATAACCAGACTATTTATTGTAACGAGACACTGAACACACCTCAAATGTAGTGAAACTAAAATCTAATTACATACACCCAGCCCGAGGGCCAGGACCCCTGTGTTGCACAGCACGACACCTGCCGTTGGGAACCAAGAACCTTAAACAAATTTTACCTATTGCGAGCAGATTTAACACTGCTTCGCTATACCTGTTATTACCCTTATCAAAAGGGGAATGATTGTGTGTAGTGGTGGGCACTGGCTGGCCTGCGGTACAACACAGCAGCTTACAATCTTAACAGACTATGCAGTTACTTTTCCCTTCCCCGTTCCCGAAACTTATAATTTGGCACGTGCTTGATATATTACTTCTGAGCAATATGCTGGGATGATTGGAGATTATGGTAAAGTCTTTGTTTCCTCTCCGGAGTGAATCACAACTTTATCTGTTAAGTCTTTGTGGCGAATAAACAACAATCTTTGCAGCCTGCAATACTAACTAACTATCTAACAGCAGGCCTAGACGTAGGCTCTAGTATTTTAGGCGCCAAAACAATTCTAAGATGCGTGCACGAAATTGTCTCTTACCGACCCGGGTCGTTCTGTCTCCAGCTCTCCACTGATGGCCTGAATCGAAAAGGAAGTCTTTCCAACAGACATGTGGTACCACAGACGAAGTGATCTACTCCTCAGTCCTCCTCAAAACTCCTGGCAGATGTACTCTATCCCCTGGTCAGCATCTGGGTCTCTGGAACGATCAACTCCCCTCCGGACTCCTAGGGTCACAGTTCTAGTTGCGAAGAATCACTTGAACCCAGGAACAAATCTACCCCTGTTCCTTTTTCTACTCCTTCCCAGAACATCCAGATCTTTTACTTCCCCCTCCTTGACAGTCTGTGCAGTTTTTAAGTGTTGTCTCCTGGAAACAGCGGCATCTTGTGGCCGAACAGCAAAATAACAGTGTTTATGCAATAAGAATTGTTTCTAACTCTCACACAAGCACTAGGAGAACATGCAAACTCCTTGCAGATGTGTCCAATGGACTCAGGACTTCAGTGTTGCAAGGCATCAGTGCTAACCACTGAGCCACTGTGTCTTATGTTTGAAAAAGTGCAGCTTGAGACCAGGATAACTTCATAGTTCAGCAGTACCCTTACCAGGACATAAGGCTAACGGATTAATTAACTTCTCTATCTTCTGGTGAACACTCGGTGAGGAGGACCTTAAACAATAGGTAAAATGAAAGCAAAGCCTAGACCCTTGAAAAAAACACCTTAAGGCTGAGGCCACACTGCAACGCACAGGAATCGCGCACAAAATTGCGAGCGTTATCGCACGCGATTGTGTGCGCTTTTCTTTTGAGTATTGCATTCGTGTTCGCGTTTTGCGCATGCGTTTTCGCCATTTTGTGTTATGGAAACGCATGCCTTAACGCACCAAAAATGGTGAACGCATGCGTTACCATAACGCGAACCCAGGAATGAATAAAGTCATTGTACAAATAAATCCATATTGAAAGCTTAGAACTTCTGATCCAAGACCTTTCATTGAAACTATGGTATGGTCAAGGTCTGTTAAAGGAACACTAAACCCGTTTTTGTAAGTATATTCCATCCATCTCTATTATTCACAGGGAGGTGAGAAAGCTTATTCCCACCTCCCTGTGAATAATAAAAGGCCCAGGGGACACTGGAACTCGCAGTTAGTTAGTAAAATGTAACATAATGTAACATATTTATTAGAACTGTTATTTGAATAATTCCAATAAAAATGTAATGATAAAAAAAAACAGTGGATTATGGTAGCTGACCCCTAGTATCCTCAGGTTAATTTATAAATCACCTAGCAGCCACAGAAAAGGGAGAGGTGAGACACAGCATTTGGTCAGCATCTTTGTGAATTTAGAATATGGAATAATTAAAGGTCATGTCCACTAAAATTTGACCCACTGCTGGCCCCACCTTTCTTCTCTGCTCCTTATGGTTGTCCTGCAGTGCCTATTCATTTTAATTTCCCCCTCAGTGTTAGTATTGCATCTCTCCCAGCGGCGTAATTAGGAATCACTGGGCACCACAGCAAAACTATGATGTGGCCCCTATCCCTGCATCATCTACAGTGGTATTCTGGGAGGAGGCTATATCTGTCATAGGAAAAATAAGAAGATAGGGCCTCCTGCGGTTGCAGTGTGTGCACCCCTGGTAGTTACTTGTCTGATCACTCCCGTGTTAGATACGTCTTAGAAAAGCTAAGGTAGGAAAGTTGTTTGTTGTGCACATTTTTCATTTCCATGGTATCCCTGAGAATATAGTTTCTGATAGGGAATTACAATTTGTTTTCATCTTGGCATTTCCTTATCTTTTTCTTAAAGTTTTCATCCTGAGTCCAATGGTCAGACCAAGAGAACTTATACAGTTGCTGAAGCAATATCTTGTCTGTTTTGTGTCCGATTGTCAGGAAAGATGGGCAGAGTAACTAACATTTGCAATGATTCAATCCATTCATCTACTAAAGTGTCTTGTTTCTGGTGCAATAATGGTCAGCATCCAAAATTTGCTTCTTTATCAGGGCTCTCTTCAGAATTACCAGCTCTTGAGGTTTGGTTAACTCATATGTCCCTAGTCTAGTCTCTGGTTTAGATGATCGTCATCATTCAAAGGAACCAGAATTTTCTCCTGGAGATTTAGGGCGATATTTAAAAATGCACGGTTATTGGTAAATTATGACTGTACATTTATGTTGAAAGTTAATTTACGAACGTTCAGTTGTAGAATACCATGTGGTGGTAAACTACCACAATTGTATTCTATGAAGATCGTAAATCTACGTCCACGATTGCTATTGTAGATTTACGATCTATTTTAACGATTGTTAAAACAATAGTAAATTAACGATTGTTTTAATGATCGTTAAACCAATCATTAAAGGCGCTGTATCGCTGAAAAGCAATACCGCGCCTTTATAAATATGGCCCTTAGTCCTATTGCACAAAAGATCAATAGAGAAACTTACAAGGTAACGTTTCCTGCCTCAGTTAAATGTGTTAACACTTCAAAGTCCGCAACCAATGTTGCATCCACCTTTGATCATCCTCCTATGGATGTTTAAGGAGAACCTGAATATCAAGTACAAATAATTTTGGAATCCTGATGGGTACAAAACTCTCTTTAGTATCTCATTGGTTGCAAAGGCTATGGACCTGAGATAAGATGTTGGGTACCTGCTCATAGAGTCCATACAGCAAAACTAATTTCCTTTTATAAGAAATTTCCTGAAAAGCCTGGATCCAGAAACCCCTCCTCAAGAAGTGTTTAATATCAGAATTAACCAAGCTTCATTTTCTTCCAGATCAGCTTTTCTCATTTAATCCATGCACAGAACCAATTAGTTTCTTATAGATCTATAAAAATTGGACTGGAGCTCGGCATAAAGTATATTCCAGCCAAGAAAACTTGATTAGTAACATAAACTGGGTAACACACTTGAAAGATTTTTGAAAGATGACAAACAGGATCTGCAAGATCTGCATACACACAGTCAGGAGAATGCTCGGGACTGTGTGTTTACCTCGGCCGTGGCAGACTCCACTATAGGGAGTCTAGCACGGCTGAGGGAAATTTTCCCTCTTTTCTGAACAAGCACTCAGCCGACCCGAACGTTCGGCGGGAACTCGCTCATTTGGAAAAGCAAGATACACACAGTACCGATAAAGCCCCAATACCACCTTGGATCCGATGGTATCGGGGCTTTATCGGTACTGTGTGTACCTAGCTATAGGATTAGTGCTGGGGATGAAATTAACATTTGAATTGCAACAGTCTAGGAACACAGCAGAAATCACCCACATTGCAGATTTCATTTTGGGCTTGTGGCTCGAAAAATCAAAATTGGTCTGTGTATCTATGTGCCAGCTATAAGCTACCATTAAAACACACCTTAAAGGACAAATCCACCCTCATAATGACATCTTTTAGAAAGAATGGCCTCTTTAAAATATGTTGATATATCATAGTCTGTCCTATGAATTCATTACTGTATGCCTGCTATGCTTCTGGATGCCTCATGGAAACTGAGCAATTTAGAAATCTGTACTGAGCCTGGGCATGCTCAGAAGAGGCAAACATGGGATTCACATTCAGTCATTGGCTGTGATGTCAACTGTCAAATCCATAACTGACAGTTGCTGGAAGAGCCAGGAAGCAGAAACAGGGGAAACAGGACATTGTGCAGGATTTCAGGTAAGACTTGTATATTTCAGATTTCAAAATATTACTGTTTAGGGTATTGAGGGTTGATTTACCTGTATGTAAGTTTTCATTTTGGGGCTGGACTTGCCCTTTAAACATGATATTGCTTGTGGGGGTTGCTTAGGTATTTTTTCAGACAATAAAATGCTGCTACTGCAAATAAATGAGTTAAGCGTAACAGGGAATTTTGGGTCGTCACTGTAAATTCCCCTGTTGGAGTTCCCTATTACTATGTTTAATTAGCAAAGCAGTAAAAGGGCTTGGCTGTTTTTTGTAGTGGGTGTTCTCTTTTGTGACCTACATTTTAAGCATAGTGATACTGTTTATTACAGTATATACAGTAATAATGTCTTTTTAGGAATGTGAAAAAATGCACTGAATTGTAATAATGGTTCTACCTAAATAGCAAGCTAATTAACTATATCACATGTATTTTTATGGATGCAGGAAAGGGCAATTATACTATATACACCAAATCAAAGTACCCAGTGTTGGGTCTTGGTCCTCACCCTTGGGCTTACCTTAGTTTACTAGCAGTCTTCCTCTAACATTTCGATTGCCAGACTGGTTTGCCCTGCCCCCACTTGCGCAAGAAGCATGTATTCCCAATGGCTAGATTCTGGACCTGGTTTAAGTATTCACCCTGTGTACCTTTGAGTAGGGATCCCAGGGCCTGATTACCATGCCCTTGATTAAATTAACCTGGGTTGCAGGCATAAGCCTTATAAAGGGGTGCTTCTAGGGTTTTTGGCCCCTGAGTCAAACTTTGTAAAAAGGCACTTCCCATTTGTATTAGGCGGCACACATAGCTTGTGGGCATGGCTTCTGATTGTGTGTGGGGCTTCTGGTTCTGGCCATGGCTAAACACTTGGTAAATACATTCAAACTTTACAAGGGGTGGGGGCACAGGAAGGTGAAGAGATAGAGATAGATAGATAGATAGATAGATAGATAGATAGATAGATAGATAGATAGATAGATAGATAACTGGGAAGCTTGGTGGTTAACAGTCAAAGGAACAGTTGAATAATTGGGAAAGAGACACTGGTGGATAATGGGGAAAGTAAAGAAGAAGACAATTTTAATAGAAATGGACCCCACACAGATAACTATAATATAAGGGCCCCACACAGCGTGAGCAGTTTTTGTGCAGCTTGGAAAAGGTCAGTTTTCATAATTTTATTGAAAAAAAGTGTATTTATCACTTTAAGATTTTCTGTAAATGTGCTTTACATTAATTTTTTTTATCCTTCCCAAAGATGATCTGATGAATACGGTATCGATGTTTTCGAAGTCAAAATTTGATCTGAAAAATCTTTCCGGAAAGTGTCTTTTTTCATGCGTGTGTGTCTGCCTTCTTGCAGATATGTGTGTCTGCTCGCATGTGTGTGTCTGCACACATTTGTGTCTATGTGCAAGCATGTGTGTATGCATGTGTGCATGTCTGTCTGCATGCATGTGTGTATGTCTGTCTGCATCCATGTGTGTATGTCTGCATATGTGTATGTCGGTCAGCATACATGTGCAGCTTTCTGCATGCATGTGTGTCTATCTCCATGCAAGTGTGTATGTGTGGTCAACATGTATGTGTGGGTCTGCATGTATGTGTAGGTCTGCATGGATCTGTGGGTGTGTGCCTGCATGCATGTGTGTATCTGTCTGTATGTGTGCATGCATGTATGCATCTCTTTATAAATGCATGTATGTGTGTGTTAGGACTCCATAACACACGTTAAGGTCCTTGTTGAGTTCACAGGCTTACGGTCTAGCGCCCAATAATTTAACAGGCTTAATTGTCTAGTCCCCTAATATTGATCTGTACCTGATCTGAGTCTTTCACTAGCAGTCTTTCTCTATTTGTAAATGGAAATCTTTGGTCCATTCACAAATAGTATAGTAAGCTGTCAGTGCGACAGCTTACTATATAGCAGGTACTGAACTTTGATCAAACAGCTGATCACAGTCCAGTACCTACACTCGACCAGCAGGGTCTATTTTGAATGAATCTCTTTGATCCATTCCCAAATACTACAGTAAGCTGTCACAGTGACAGTACTATAGCAGGTACTATAGCAGGTACTGCACTGCGATCTGATGGATATCGCAGTTCTGCACCTTACACTGGACCACGGAAGTTCTATAGTAATCTGGTGTTAAGTTTAACAACGGTTCACTATAGCAGGAAGTGAACTTCCTCCACTAGACCACCAAAGCTGTTTGGGAAAGACCCAAGGAGGTCCCCGGCATCAGAGAAAGTCCTCTGATCTCACAGGGACTCCCTTACCACTAAGGCTCTGCAGGAGAATAGGCTTCCAGCACCACAGGGTTAAATTACCAGTGATCTCCACATTGGCTTTGGGCGAAACCAATGGGAGATCGAGAGGGCAAGGGGACACTTGCATGGTACCCCCTGAGTGCTCACAGTACATGCAAATTTTGGGGGGCATTTTATTTTATTTATTCCTGCTGCCTTTCCCTTTACCTCAGAGGCACCACCTGAGACAAATGCCTCACTCTGCCTCATTAGAGAGGAGGTCTTAGTTACTCAGAGCCATACTCGCTCAGGGTCTCCTCTATTTAATATAGTGGTTGTGGCTCTGGGTAAATTCTAGTCGGGCTGTACCCAATGAATGCCTCTAATGCTAGCTATTAGCTACCGTTAAAAGTCGTGCAAAACAGAAGAGCAACCACAATATTATTAGTGTGATAATTTTTGTGGCAAAATGCCAAATGCCAAACCAAGCATTAGTGGAGGATGCATAGGGAAAATGTAATGGGTCATAATGAGCTATAGTAAACATTTTCTATACTACTATGTGCTGAGAATACTGTCCTAATAACTTTGTAAAATTATCTTATTGGGGTTTTTTTTGAGGGGGGTTTATTTATTTGTATGTGGCTTTAGGGAAATAACTGTAGGCAATCCAAACATTAATAAATCTGCAAAAAAAACTATGGGTCTGCTAGCAGATTATCTACAAATGTTTTAAAACTTTTTCTCCGCCCAAGAAAAATTAACCTTGTAAAATCAGATGAAAAACGGATTGGATATGGCAAAGAAAACTCATGTATGGTATATATGTATAATTTTATTCGTAAACCGCCACTTGGGTACACAGCCCTGTACATTATAAAATACATACAGGGCTAAGTATGGAGAACCGTTATCGGCTTTTTTCGCCTCTTCAAATGAATTTCTTGGATCAGTGGGACAAGATCGATTCTCATCCACCCTATCCAATTCATCTGGATCTTTTGGTTCGTCAGAGTTTGGTTTGGAAATTACAATCCAATTCCCTTGGATCAAAAGCATTGGATTCGAGTTACCACGGATGCAATTCTTCAAGGTTGGGATTGCAGGCATCATTGAACACAGGAGTTTTGGTTACCATCACAAGCTGGAAAAGTTTTGTTCAAGGTTCCCTTGCCAGTTAGCGGAAGCAGTGGATGCATTTTCTTTCCCATGGAAGTTCTAGATGGCCTATTTGTTACCCCCCCCATGGCCAGAAGGGTAGCAGAAATATCAGAATTTCAAATTTCTCTGGATCAGCTAAGACAAAGAAGACAAGATGGTATTCAAATTTCATGAATACTTTGTATCTAAAGGTGTCTCAGATTTTCATATTAACGAAGAAGTTGTGCTTCCATTTTTTTCCCCTAATCCTTCTAATGAATAGAGATGGCCAGAGCGAGGATTCGAACCCAGTTCCATGGCAGATTTCTGAGATCTGCAGATCGCGAATATTGAGAATTTTCTGGAATTCCGCTTTCCACATTCCACATTCCAAAATTTTCGGAATTTTTTTTCAGAAAGAATCTGATTGGTATACTAACCAATCACATTCTTTTCCAGTCAGAATTGGTTAAAATCAGATTCTTTCAGAAAGAATCTGATTGGTTAGTATACCAATACAATTATTTCTGAAAGAATCTGATTGTAACCAATTCTGATTGGATACAATCAAATTATTTCAGAAAGAATCTGATTGATATACTAACGAATAAGATTCTTTTCCAATCAGAATTAGTTACAATCAGATTCTTTCAGAAAGAATCTGATTGTCTGTTACTATAGCATTTTTTTTTCAAATATTTTTGAAAATTCTAAAATTCCTTAAAAATTAGAAAATTTGACTTTTCTGGCATTTTCAACCGCAGCTAGGCCACACTGATGCGCTTTTAAGCGCAATCTGATCCCACATTTTATAAAAGTGCACACTAGTGTGGCCCAGTAGATGTTGCCACACTAGTGAGCGACTGAGCGATGCGTGTGCAATCTGATAATCAAAGTGCATGCGATCCGCATTTCTTGCGCAATCTCATGCGCTCCGGTTTTGATTCATCAGGCAAACGCAATCACCCCCCCCACCCATTTCTAATTAAGCTGGGAGAGAGAAATATGTGTTTATATGTTAAATTAAATACTAATTAGTATGCACCTAGCATGTTAATCTGAATCCTGTATAGGGTGTCAGGATGTCTAATATGTCTGTTTAGTTTGACTCAGTGTGATAGGATTGCCTCGTTTGGTTTATTCTCAGATCTTCAGAAATATCCTATTTGGTTCCCCTGGATGCAGATATGCAGATAGATGACAGACTAACAGATACATTTATGCCTGTGTAAAGGTGTTATATTCATTGTACCTACACATAACAAAACATACACATACAGAATTTCCACTGTGCACCAACAGGCAAACTTTTTACAGATTATTGGACAGACAATTTACCTTATTGGATAGAAACTCTGAGGCAACAGATAAGTGTACACCAACTTACAAGGACACACAGTATACAGGCCTGGTCAATATTCAAAGTGGTGCACCATAGACAGGGACTCCTCCATTACTGCATATGTTATGTGGGGAAACTGTGTATGTTTTGTTATTAAATCATTGCAATACTTTATTTACTGTTAAATACTGTTAAATGTAATTAAAACTGGTATATCTTGTTTAAAGAAAGTAAGTGCAGTCTGCTTTGTGCCAGCCCACCAGACAACGCACCGTGTGCCATGCTACCCATAATCCTTACAAATTGGTGGCCGCGGTGCTGGTAATACCATTTATTCTCCCTGTTTTCCCTGTATGTTTGTTCTCTGTATTAAGCTATGGAGGCTGCTACTGAACGTATTTGATTTAAATCCTCCTGTACTTGTACCTCCAGATGAAATTCCCCAATTAGACTCCATAGCTCTACCAGGCCCAATTGCCAAACCTATTTTTAATCCTGATCCATTTGATGGGGTAACTAGGGAGTGGACTGATTGGCTAGAACAATTTGAATTGGCAGCCACTATTAATGGTTGGGATGAAGGTGCTCTCTTGCAAATCCTTAGCCTTTTGCTTAGTGGTAAAGCCAGGCAGGTATACCAAAGATGTACTGTAATACTGAAATAAAAAGCATTTATCAGTTATTAAAAACTTGTAAATCTGGAATTTGCTTTTGTAATTACTAATAAGTATGAACATAGGATTTTAATCTGGACCCCGTTTAGAGTCACAGGATACACAATGGTGCTGTTTAGTTTGAACTGCACATTGTGGCAAGATTGTTTGGATCTATTCTCAGACCTGCAGGTTTATTACACTAAGACCAAGTTCTAAAGACAAAAAAAGTCCTTTCTTATGTAGCACACTTTTTAAATCAGGAAATTATTATTAATGATTTATATAGCACCAACATCTTCTGTGGCGCTTTACAATTACATAGTCATACATGACATACAGGGTAATACATGTTATACAAAGTCATGCATATTACATACTTAGGTAATAGTAATAATACTATGTATGCAGTGTTGAGTTACTTACAGCAATACTGTGATGCAATAGGAGAGAGGACCCTGCCCAAAGAGCTTACAGTCTAGAGGAAATGGGAGTTTTATAGCTGCTCTGCCTCATGCCTGCTGCGGCGCTGCCGCCTGCCAGGCCAGAAAGTGCAACAACAAGTTGCTTACGTCCCCACCCGCCTGGCGCTCCGGTTACCTGGCTGTGCGGCTGTGCCTGTGATGTGACACTGACAGCCTGACTGCCTTGTGTTGTGTGGAGGAGCCGAGCCGGTCAGCCGGAGCCCGGAGGAGAAAGAACTGAAGCGTGCTGTTGCTCCCTAGGCCAATAGTGTAATAGCTATGGATGTAAAGGAAGTGCAGATGGATCACTTCCATATTCAAGCCCTTGGATAGGAATCGCTAAAGCACAAAAAACTGCTTTATTCTAGGATGTACGAAAACAAAATGCTGGGAGTTGTAGTTTTTAAAACATGTGAAAAGTTCAACATCCATGCTCTATATCATTAGGCTGTCAGACCTGCAGAATTATCCTTTTCCCCTGGATGCTGGTGACTGTCTGAGTAACAATTTAAAATATACCCATATAAAGATTCTATATCCACTTATAGCAAAACATACACACACATAATTTCCACTGTGCACCAACAGGCACACACACACACACACACACACACACACACACACACATATATATATACACACACACACACGTACAAAACTCTATAGCTCTGTATGATCTTTTTTTTCATCCATCATCTTTGTGATTTTTTCAGGAACAGTGATGGTCCAAAATTTCAATCTACCCTCCTTCAGTTTATGAGATGGTTTCTGATTCAAGTTTATTTCCAAATAATCTTCATCTTCTTCATATTTTGGCCAGTCTGACAAACCAGGTCCATTAGGATCCCTGTGGTTAATAAGAAGCAGCAAATTTATTACTGATAATGTATTAGGCTGCAAGTATTTTTACTACACAGTTGATCAAAAAGTTTCTTACTCACAAAATGTAAAATACAGATTTTGGCAATTTTGCGTGACATCAAACACATAAAGGTGGAGATGCAATACTTTACCTCTGCGCTTCTCGTCCTGCCAAGTTCTCACGATGCAGTACTCACATAGCATGAGTTACTGCATCGCGGGAATGAGGCAGGTAAGGTGTGCGGAGGTAACATCACCACTGAGATCGCGTTCGTTTTTGCTCAACAAAGTAGCGCAAAAACTGCCTGTGCCAGTAAGAGGAAACGCCGTAGGCCTCGGAAAAATGGGAAGCATGAGGCTAACTCCATTTAACTCCGGGAAAGCTGAATATTACATCTACCCCATAGAGTTGAATGACTGCTTTCCTACACTGTAAGTGAAATTTTGGTATTTTGTTTAAATGGGAGAGAAATGATTATTGTTTTGTTTTGGTTCCCCTACATTAGCTTGATTCTTGAAGGTAGACTCCTCTCCATTTCTAAGAATAATATGATGCAGTGCTTTCATACCTGGGTTTCTATACACAGGGGGGTATGCAATCAACTTTATCATAACCTACACTTGTTCCCACAACGTATTAACCACTTAACAAACTTTTGTGGTGTTCAAAATCACAATTGAAAAGGAGTACATTTTTGCACTAAAAACTCACAAAATTGCAAAAAATCATCACAAAATTTAATGCACCGCTTGTGTTTTGCTAACATGTTGGGAAAAAACCACTGCAAAGTGTCCCAACATGTCGCAAATACATCGCGTTAAAGGGTTTGTTGGGGGAAAATTACTTTGCGAACATTATTGCATCTCCCTGACAGTGTCTTGTGTCTATTTGGCCTTTTGAATATGCCATTCGTTGCTTATAATGTTGTATGTGCAAACTGGGATAGATAGGACAATGTTATTTAGAATTCTGATACAGTCCTTGTAATTAAACATGGCCATCAGGGAAAAATAATCTTTATGCTTTCCCATCTAGTCCCCTATATTTCTATGTCAATTGTGTGAAACCAGACCAAAATACAATCTGAATAAACAAAGACTTTGCTGATTAGACTGTATGTCCGTACTGTTTTCAGTTGGACGTTACCAAGAAAATCTCCTATAAGAAGGGCCTACATTAACATGATTGATTTAATTTGTTGCTCAGAAAAACTAAAAATGTTTTTGTGTGTATATCTATATATATCTATATTCTGCAGGAAACAGCTATAAACCTCGCCCTCACGAGGTTTGTAGCTTTCAAAGACCTCCCAAATGTACCTACCAGCCTTCGTTCCCTTGCCGCATTCTGCCTGTCTTCCATGCCTTTTCCGTGCACAGAAGACAAGCAGAAGGGGCTCAACCAGCATCCGCTCCTGTGAGGTTCTTAAACATCGAGGCAACAAACCGTGTACTCGACAATACACAACTGTAGATAGAGTAAGAAATTTTGAATTATATATATGAACAAAACACCTTACCCAGTTCTAGCAAAGTTAGCCCAGTATCTCATTATTCTTTTACTAAGCACTTTTTCTTCCTCTGTACCAGCACCTTGGGTGAAAAAACTAGATTAGATAGGGGATATTAAACTCAGAACTATAAAACTTAATAAAACACGCAATGATTGGCTTACTTTGGAAAATAACACCAGCACTAAGAAATGGGCCACCAAAAACAAAGAAGAGTTCATCTCCATGATCAGCTTTGACAAAATCTGGTTTTGAGTCATGAAACATGGAAGGACGATGCTGAAATTCATAGAAATAAACAGGAAGCCTGGAATCTAGAAGGCAAATACATACAGTATTATTTGTAGATAACCTTCAACTGGATAACATATTAGGGAAATTGTCAGTTGTACAAATGGATCTCAAACCAGATATTTCTAAAATACAACCTTAAAAGATATTAAAGGGCATGTCCACCCCCAAAACTAAAATTTAACTTCATGCAGGCCCCACTGCGTAGTGTTAAAAAATCCTTACCCTACATCTCTGCTTCTAATGGTTCTTCTGCAGTGTCTGAGTAAAGTCCAGGAAAGTGAAGAGTAGGAGCTGTCTTCTGGTGTAAAGATTTCTGCCTCTTCTCTGTCCTCCGTGAGTTACTCAGGCATGCGATGTGGAGCCGATTCTCCCCTCCCTACATCAATGTGCTGTATGTTTACTTTTGAGTTAAATACCTTTGGTGTATTGTAGTTTTCCCCCTCCCAACCCAAACCGCATTGTCTGTTTGTAAAAAAAAAAAAGTCAGAAGTAACTTACTTACCGGACTGGGATCAATAGCCGGCAGCCGCGTCTGCAATTGGCCAAGCCCCCAGTGCAACTTCTTTGCATTGAAGGCCAAGGGAACCCATGTTGGTAAGTTTCTTATAACTATATTTACAAACAGACAATGAGGTTGAGGTTGGGAGGGGGGAACTACAATATACCAAATTATAGTTTTTAGGGTGGACATTAAAATTACTGTCACCTGTAAGCAATCAGCTTCAAAAATGTTAATTAAATGTTTTCTAAAGGAAAGGTGAGACTTTTCCTTTTTTTCACCTTATCCTGGGAGACAGGGTATAGTCATCAGGAATGTGTCAGTAAGTTTTCACATGGCATAGTTCATCCCAACTGACTGTTACACACATTTAAAATGTATTGTACAGTGCATCCAGAAAGTATTCTCAGCTCATCAAATTTTCAACATTTTGTTATGTTACAGCCTTATTCCAAAATGGATTAAAATAATTTTTTCCTCAGAATTCTACACACAACACCCCATAATGACAATTTAAAAATAGTTTACTTGAGGTTTTGGCAAATTAATAAAATTTAAAAAAAAACTGAAAAATTACATGTACATAAAGTATTCACTGCCTTTGCTAAATACTTTTGTCAATGCACCTTTGGCAGCAATTACAGCCTCAGGTCTTTTTGAATATGATGCGACAAGCTTGGCACCCCTATCCTTGGGCAATTTTGCCCATTCCTCTTTGAAGCACTTCTCAAGCTCAGGATGGATGGGAAGCATTGGTGCACAGTCATTTTAATATCTCTCCAGAGATGTTCAATCAGATTCAAGTTTGGGCTCTGGCTGGGCCACTCAAGAACATTCCCAGAGTTGTCCTGAAGCCACTCCTTTGATATCTTGGCTGTGTGCTTAAGGTCGTTGTCCTGCTGAAAGATGAACCGTCGCCCCAGTCTGAGCTATAGAGCACTCTGGAGCAGGTTTTCATCCAGGATGTCTCTGTACATGTTACCCTTTATCCTGACTAGTCTCCCAGTTCCTGCCGCTTAAAAACATCCCCACAGCATAATTCTTCTCCACTATGCTTCACTGTAGGGATGATTTTGTCCTGTTGATGACCGGTGCCTAGTTTCCTCCAAAGTAATGCATGGCATTCACGCCAAATAGTTCAACCTTTGTCTCATCAGACCAGAAAATTTTGTTTCTCGTGGTCTGAGAATCCTTTAGTTGCCTTTTGGCAAACTCCAGATGGGCTGCCATGTGCCTTTTACCATGAAGTGGCTTCCGCCTGGCCACTCTAGAATACAGGCCTGATTGGTGGATTGCTGCATAGATGGTTGCCCTTCTGGAAGGTTCTCCACTCTCCACAGAGGACCTCTGCAGCTCTGACAGAATGACCATCAGCTTCTTGGTCACCTCCCTGACTAAGGCCCTTCTCCCCCGATCTCTCAGTTTAGATTGTCTGGCCAGCTCTAGGAAGAGTCCTGGTGGTTTTGAACTTCTTCGACTTACGGATTATGGAGGCCACTGTGCTCATTGGGACCTTTTTCTTTAACCTTCCCCAGATTTGTGCCTAGAGACATCTGTCTTGGAGGTCTACAGACAATTACTTTGACTTCATTATTGGTTTGTGCTCTGACATCTGACTCTCAACTGTGGGACCTTGTATACATAGACAGGTGTGTGCCTTTCCAAATCATGTCCAATCAACTGAATTTACCACAGCTGCAGAAACATCTCATGGAAGATATGAGGAAGCAGGATGCACCCGAGCTCAATTTTGAGCTTCATGGCAAAGGCAGTGAATACACATGTACATGTGATTTCTCTGTTTTTTTTATATTTCATTTATTTGCCAAAACCTCAAGTAAACTTTTTTTATTTTATTATTGGGTGTTTGTAGAATTTTGAGGGGGGGGGGGGGGAATTAATAAATCCATTTTGGAATAAAGCTGTAACAAAATGTGGGAAAAGTGATGAGCTGTTACCGTACTTTCTGAATGAATAAACACAAAAGCAAGACGCTGAATATATGATGGGACAGTAGTCAGGAGAGGTTCTGATACAGATCAAATTGAAGCAACAAAAAAATATGATCCTGTGCAACACTCTGGCAGCAATACTAAAATGCTTTAATTAAATATAATACACAGAACAAATCCGAAAAAGATTAAAATTACCATATGTAAAATTAAAAAACACACTCTCCATCTGGGGGTACAATAGTAATGAATATAGGGTAATATCTATAGCCATCAGGTGCATATTGCATCAGAACAGTATATATACATCAATAGGGCTAATATAGTATGGTAGGATGCAGGAAAAAAAATACAGGTAATAGCCTAAAACGCATAGCAATAAACATGCAGATTAACCAGATTCAATCTCAAAATTGATTAAAAGTAGAGATCGATCCCAGAACTGAAATTCTTAAAGTTTTATCGAAACTTGCACATTGGTGCCAATGACAAAGTTAGAGGAGGAAGATACAGTAGGTCCTTAAAAATGATTTTCGAGAGCTAGGTGCTAAGTTAAAAGCAAGGACCTCCAGGGTAGTGTTTTCGGAAAAATTACCGCAGCCATGTGCTAAGCTAGGCGGAAGACAGTGGGAGCTTAGGAGTATTTGTGCGGGGCTAAGAGTTTGTTGTAAGAAGGAAGTATTTGGGCTTTTAGAGAACTGGGCAGACTTTTCTTTTGGCTACAGGCTCTTTAGTAGGGATGGGTCGCACCTCACTGATGGTGGTACAGCTGTTTTGGGGGAGAAAATGGCTAAAGGAGATTTTAAATTAGGTTGGGGGGGTTATTTTCAGTCTCATTGGGATAGATAGCCTAGGAGGGAAGCAGGGTGTAGATTGGCCAGTTGTGAGTGAAATGGGGGTGGGGCTAGCACAGGGGATCAGGAGGCATGTATATTAAAGTGTATAAATAAATTACAGGATTATAATCTAAAATGTATGTTTGCAAATACGAGAAGCCTGGCTGTACAAAATGGGAGAATTGGAGATAATGGTGTTGACTGAAAAGTATGATGTAATAGGCAGTTGAAGCCAAATTAAAAAGAAAAGATAACAGGCGATATGGATGTTAAACCGGAGACAATATAGGTCGAAATGGGCAACAGGAAGGGGGGTAATGTCATAGTTGGTGTCTGGTAAAAACCGCCAAATGCTAGCAGGGAGGAAGTGAGTCAGCTTTATATGTAGATGGGAAGAGCTGCAAGTTTGGGGAGTGTTCTGATTATGGGGGACATTAATTAACCTGACATTGATTGGCGTAGTGGAATTGCCTACACAGAAAAGGGCAATGGGTTCTTGAATTTGCTGCAGGATAATTTTCTCTAACAAGTGGTTGAAGTTCCTACTAGAAAAGGAGCTCTGTTGGATCTGGTATGTATGTATGGATAATTTTATTTATATAGCGCCACTTGGGTAAAACCATGCAAACCATGATCTGAGCGGACTAGTTGAAAACAGACATGGATGAACTTTCGAAAGTTCGGTCTGTTTTCGAACTTCTGAAAAAGTTCAAAAGTCCGAAAACGGACCCATTTAAGTCAATGGGGGGAAAATACGGCAGGGTAAACTTACCTTACAGGCCTCTGGGACCTGGGAGATGGTCTGGGGAAAACGTCTGTGCGCGGGGAACAGCATAAAAAACGGACTTGGCACACATGTGCTCTACTTCCAGGTTTCCATGTGCCGCTTTCGGTAATCCTTGAACGGTCGATCAAACGTTCTAGGATTTCCGAACGTTCGGTAAAACTCGAACAACCACTTACGAAAATCCCCGAACAGACGGAGATTCCCGAAATCGGCCATTTGCGGATTGCTGAACGTCCGACAATCCAGCCAGACATTCGGGGGTCCCACAGTTGAAACCAGGGCCCCCTCCTGGGTCCTTACAAGGACCTTTGTGGCCCTGGGAAGGGCCCTTTGGGGCTTAAAGGGTCCCACAGCTCGAACTGGGACCCCCCTCCCCAGCACTTATAAGTGCCTTTGCGAATGTTTTTGGGAATCTCCGTCCGTTCTGGGGTTTTCGGAAGCGGTCATTCGAGGCGTCCCGAACATTCGAAAATCCTCGTACATTTGAGAATTCTCGAATGTTTGAGGATTTTGAAAATAGTCCCGGGAGTCCGGAAAATCTAGCTAGTTCGAATAGTTCGAGTTTCTCTCGAACTATGACAGGCCGGGAGACCAAGTAGCTGAATGTTGTTGTAGTCAAGATGGGAATTTTTTTTTTTTTTTAGATTGGTATCATTTATTGTCGCTGAACACATTAAAACAATGACGTCAGTGAAATTAAATAAATAAATAAGTCTAGATAGGGTTATAATACAATTCATATTACAGGGAAAGCATTTAAAATATTAATAGCCGATGGATAAAAGCTTAACCTGAAACATTCGGTTTTACATAGAATATTTCGAAGGTGTCTCCCAGAGGGAAGCATAACAAACAGATTTGAATTTGGATGAGAGAGATCCAGACGAATGTTCTTTATCCTTTTTAAACATTGATTCCTATATAATTCATGAATGGCTGGTAACTAAAGTGCGCTGTGCCTGATTAACCACCCTCTGCAGTGAGTTATTTTCCTTTTTGTTACAGTTACCATGCCAGGCACAAAAAATTGTATACTCTCTGTGCTACGGTGAAATGTTACTAAAATTTCAAGTGAGAATTGTTCCCTTTTGAACATTTTAACAAAGTAGAGTCTGGATTGTGTGTTTTTGATCACACTGGTAACATGTTGCTTTCATGTAAGATCAGAACTAATTTCTGTGCCCAAAAGTTTAATACTATCCACTTGATCAATCTGGTTCCCATTTACTTTAATAGGACTATAAACCATCTTCTGCCTATACAGTATATAAGTAGAGCAAGAGAGGAAAGGCAGATCTTCACATTATTGTGAAGGAGAAAATGACACGTCCTAGTGACATTGTTAATGTGATAATTGAAGGAAAAAGAGGAGTCAGAGATTACTCCAAGACAGTGTGCAGACTCCACTGTGTTAATCACCATATTGTCAATAGAGATGGTGAAGGGTGGACTAGGTCCTAGTTTAGGGGGGGAAAGGATTCATTCAGTTTTAGATAGATTAAGTTTAAGGCGGCGGTGTGCCATCCAGGAAGAAATAGAGAGCAGACATTTAGAAATTAGAGATTGAACTTTAGGGGTTAGTGCAGGGGTGGACAAGTAAATTTGGGTATCATCAGTGTATAGGGCATACTTAAAGCCAAAGGAACTGATTATTTCTCTCAAAGAGAGTGTAGAGGGAGAACAGAAAGGGTCCTAATACCAAGCCGTGAGGGACCCCCATACTAAGTGGAACAGGAGAGTGATTCTTCTTGATAAAAGAGACAGAGAAAGATCTGCTAGAGAGATACAAAGACAACCACGCCTCTGCTTGATTTTGGATGCCCAGAGAATTTAGAATTTGCACCAGAAGAGAATTGTCCACAGTATCAAAGGCAGCCGATAAGTCGAGGAGAATCAGGTCCGAGAACTGGCCCTTGACTTTAACAGTTTGTAAGACATTTGAGGGCCGTTTCAGTAGAATGATGCGGTTGGAATTCTGACTGCAATGTGTCCAAGAGTTTATTAGCATGGAGGTATTTAGTAATGCGTGTAGACACAAGACGTTCTAAGAGTTTTGACACAAAAGTTGTAAGGGAGACAGGGCAGTATTTCGAGAGACAGGTGGGTCCAGAGAGGGTTTTTTAAGAAAAGGTTTGACACACGCATGTTTAAAGGCAGAAGGAAAAATCCCAGAGGTCAGGGATTAATTAAAAATGTGAGCAACAGCAGGGGAAAGGATTTTAACACAGTGTCTGAGTAAGAAGAGGTGTACAGAGGCTTGGGGACTTCAGAATGGGTAACAGGTGTGAAAGATTCAAGAACTGCAGGTGGAGCAGACAGAAGAAAGCGTGAGTTGTCCTGGGGTGAGGGAATTAGGGTGCAGATATCATCTACTTTAATCTTAAAGTAGTCTGCAAAATCCTGAGGAGCGTGAATGAAATGAAAAGAAGATGAGGGCTGTAAGAGAGTGTTAAATAGCAAAAGTAGAAAACATAGGTTATTTTTGTTACTGTTTATAAGTGAGCTAAAGTAGGAGTGTTTTGCTTCTGAAAGAGCTGAATTAGGACATGACAACATGAGCTTGTAGTGGTGAAAGTCTGCCAGACTGCAGGACTTTTTCCTCAGCCGCTTAGCTGCACGAGTACAGTAGTGCAGGAATTTGGTTTCTGAATTGATCCAAGGAAGTGGGTTAGTAGTTCAACGATTGTGAGTAGGGGGGCAAAGGAGTCAATAGTAGTTGATAAGAGAGAGTTATATGAATGTATTAGCGAATCAGGACTAGAATCAGACATGAGGGCCACGAGGCTAAAACTGAGAGAAGAGGATAGAGCTGGAAGGTCTATTGCTCGGGGGCTACGAACAGGGACACTAGATGGGGTATCCAGGGCCACATCTAACATTAGGCAGAGTGAGACACTTGTCTCAGACGGCACCCTTGCACTCAACAAGAAAGGCAGCAGACAGGCAACAGTGGTTAGGTTAGCTTTAGTTAGTTTGTGAGGCTATGTTAGACTGGTTAGGTTAGTTAGGCACTGCTGAAAGAGTCTACCTTGACATGGTGGCAGGCTTACAAATCTTTTGGACAAAATCTTTTATACTACAGAATGTATGGAATTTCAAATTTATTGTAACAGTTGTACCAACATGTGTAGCACAGGCTATAAAATAAGTTGATTTGAGCAACAAAAACCTGAAAGGAGCAATATGGTAGTGGCAACACAAGTTGTTTGAGAAGGGGATGTAATATCTGTTTCTAGTTTCTGAAGAACTGTTTAAATCCACAAAGCCACGGCCACTTTAACGTGGTTTGCGGTGCGCGAAAGGGCGGAAATAAAAAGTTTGGATCACGCAGCAAAAACCCTAGATGTGCCCCTGGGGGTATTAGAGGAGAGGGTAGAGTAGGTGGTAGAAAAAGTAATTATATTGTGATCCTTCGATCCCCAGCACTCTGATCCAGGCCCTCTGCTTGCCCTGAACTACAAGCAAGGGGCCAGACCTGGCAGCAGCTTTTGTGACTGGCTGAGAGGCAGCCAATCACAGGCATGGCTGCTGGCATTGCAGAACGCCAAGGGAAGCAATTTAAATAGAGTTCTGCTGCTTTTTTAATTAAACAAACATGGCAGTTGGGGGGAGGTAGGGTGCCCTACACTACAGAAAAAGCTTTTAAAGGTAGGGTACCAGGCACAAAAGACAGATCCTCCATAAAGACAAGGAAATAGCAGGCACCCGGATGACTAACAGACAAACACTGCAACTTTTTTTAGCAGAGATGTAAGGTAAGGATTTTTGAACACTACACAGTGGGACCAGTAGGGGGTTAAATTATAGTTTTGGGGGTGGGCATGCCCTGTTAGTATATTAATAGTAAGAAGATGAGGACTGAAAATGTGGTGCCATTAATAAATGGGGAGAAGTTAATTACGAAGCATGGCGATGAAGCAAATGTCTTGAACATTTTTTTTCCTCTGCATATACTATAGAAGATTCAAGTACAGATAGCATAGTAGCAATAATGGTATAAAAGATGCAAGTGCACTTTCGTTAACCAAAGATATGGTGCAGAAACTACTAAATATGATTAATATGAATAAAGCTCCTGGACCAGATAAAATACATTCTCGGGTCCTTAGGAAGTAACGTTCGTTTTATCCAGGCCATTTCTTCTTATTTTTGCAGATTCCCTCATGTCCGGATGTGTGTATTGGAAAAAAGCTGATGTAATTCCAATATTCAAAAAGGGTAGTCGTTCTCAGCCAGATAATTAAAGGACTGTAAATTTAACTTCAGTGGTGGGGAAGATACTGAAAAGTTTAATAAGGGAACATATTCTAGAGTATGTTTTAAGGACTGACATTATAAGTAGTAACCAGTATGGCTTTAGGAGAAATAGATCTTGTCAAACTAACTTGCTTGGCTTTTATGAGGAAATGAGTAGGCATTTAGACTCTTGCATACCTGTAGATGATGTATACTTTTTTTGCTAATGCTTTTAAACAGTCCCCCATAGGTGACTAATGTATAAGCTAAGGTCTGTTGGGCTGGGAAGGCACATTTATACATGGATAGAAAATTGGTTAATGAATAGGATGCAGAGAGTAGTTGTTAATGGGGCTTCATCAATATGGACTAAAGTTCTAAGTGGGGTGCCACAGGGTTCTGTGTTGGGGTCGTTTCTATTTAATGTTATTAATGATTTGGAAGTGGATATTGTGAGCAAGTTTTTTGTGTTTGTGACACAAAACTTTGTCAACCATTAAAAGCTTCAGAGGATGTGCATTTGTTTCAGGGGAATTTAAGGTGATACATTTTGGACTTAAAAATCCTTGTGCTGCTTATACTATAAATTGCTCTGTGTTAAGTGAATCCCTGTTGGAAAAGGATCTTGGAGTTTTGGTGGATAACAAACTTATAATAGCAAGTAATGCCAGGCAGCAACAGCCAGACCCAGCAAGATATTGTCTTGAATAAAGAGAGGTATGGATTCCAGGGAGAAAAATATTATTCCCCCTCTTTACAAAGCATTGGCAAGATCTCATTTGGAATATGCAGTGCAATTTTGGAATCCTGTGTCCAAAACCCACTTCCCCCCTTCCCTGTCTGCTTGTAGCTTGTCTGTATCCAACTAATTGCTTTCACTAATTATGTCCTATTTACAGTTTTCTAATGTTTACTTTGTTGTTGTTTTTATTGCTTTACAACTATATGCGTATCCTTGTTTTACATTCCTAACATAATAGGATTTCCAAAAACTTTAAAGATGTGATGCATCCTGTGTTTCTTACTACTGCTTGACCTGAGGAAGAGAGAAGTGTATCTCTCGAAAGCTTGTCTGTAAAAATGAACTGATAGTCCATAATAAAAAGGTATCACCTTATCCTACAATACTCATCTCTTAGTATATGCTACTGGACTAATACGGCTACAACCATTTTATCTACAAAATGACATCTTGGAAATGGAAGGGGTTCAGAGAAGGGCAACTAAAATCATAAAAGGAATGGTGTGTAGGAATAATACTTAGGGACTTGTTTACTGAACTAGTTCTGTTGGCAAACCACAAACAATATGTTCTTTCAGCAAGGACCCTTATCTATTGTTTCTTGTTTATAGTGGGTTTAGCTTATATTGACTTAACCTTCAGTTAAAAATACACTTGGCAATAACAAGTGATCAAGAGGAGGGCGGTGACTGTATCACATCACATGTATGATATTCGCCAATACATCTATTATCCCATCCCTTCAATTGTGTACATCCCTAAAAGTCTGAATAAAAGGACCTCTCAGAGAGATCTGAGAGGACACACAGAACGATGATCTAAACCCTCAGTGTATGTGTCATCACTTCAATGGTGAAGCTTGAAAATAAAGACGGATTCTTCATTTTGAAGTTCTAAGTTATAATTATGTACACTAGAGAAAATGCGCTTGCGTAGGGATATGATTACTGTGTATAAATACATTAACGGGCCATTAAAATAAACTATCTGGGGCATTGTTCACCAATAGAGCATGTCAGAGGATACGCCGACATCCCTTAAGACTTGAAGAAAATAAATTTAGGTTTTAAGTTTACAAAGGGTTTTTTATTGTGAGAACGGTAAAACTATGGAACTGTCTTCCAGTGGACGTTGTTATGGCAGGTTCATTTGAGAGTTTCAAAAAAAAAAAAAGCTGGATGAGTTTCTGAAAACAAGGAATGTTGCAGGTTACTGGTATTAATATATAAAGTAGAGTTGATCCAGGGATATTTTTGATTGCAACTTATAGTCAGAAAGGAATTTTTTTCCCCTTCATAATTCTGGTGGTTTTTTTATCCTTCCTCTGGATCAACAGTTAGGCGGGAAATGTGGGTATTGACGAGTGGGTTGGACTGGATGGACGTATGTCTTTATTCTCACATACTATACCTATCTAAAACCGCAATATTGGGGGGGAAAAGGGTTTTCCTTAGAAAATTAAAAAATCAAGATTGATTTTGGACATTAGGATTTTGTCACATACCTCTGTGATACTGAGCAGTCCTGAGGGCTGGTATAACAAAGATTATATCCCCATTCAGTTCTAAGAATCTGTTCCTGATTTCTTTTGGGTCATTTGTGTCACCAAAGTATTCCTCTATTATCAATGGGATTATATTGGAAACTGTATGCTGCAAGTAAGGAGATAAAAATATAACGCAAAGTACATTTAGGTTATTATTATGATGTTAGTTACATCATAATAATAATAGTTACCAATTGAAATTACAATTCTATTACACGATAACATGATATAATATAAAAACAAAGTTGAGAATATCTTGGAACTGGAAAGTGATCAAAAAAGGGCAACTATATGAATACAGAGAATGGAGAAGCATAAAAAAATATTAGATAACTTAAGGTTATTCTAATTGACAAGAGGTGATTGTGCGAGTATATGATCACTTTTTTAAAAAAAAATACATTTATGGGCAGAACAATAAACTCTCAAAAAGATCAAATAAGATGATAAATCTTGATACATTTAATCAATCTTCAGTTCACTATTGGCTAAGCAAAGCTACTGCATCTTTAAGGTTTCAGTTCCTAAAAATCCTAAAATGTTTCAGCTAAACCTAAACATAGATGACCCTGCATAAATTCAGCATTTTCCAACTAAAATAAAACTGAGCACAGAACATCACATCACAGAACTTACCAAGAGAGGAAAAGCTCTCATTGTTGATTCAATCTCTTTTTTCTCAATTCCTTCTTTCAATCCACTGATATTACTGGCCTGTTTACAAATTAAAATGGATTAACACGTTAGCAAATTTGCTATTTGTTGTTATAAAGAAAAGACTGCTTACCATTGGTAATATCCAGCCAAACTCATGATTATTTACTCCAATCATAAACGGAACATTATTGCTCTCTTTGCCAGCCAAGATTTCTTCTGCAGGTTTGGGAAGGAACTCGCCATCTACACAGCCAGGTAAGACTCCAAATTTCTGTACAACCAAGGAGTAAATTTCTTTACAGTAAACTTTGTAAACTATTTTAACAAGCTTGTACTGATAACATTTTGTCATCCATATAAACTATGTTACTAGAGAAAAATCCCTAAAGAATTACCCCAGTGTACTGTGGTAGATGAACTGCATAGTCCCATGCATGTCTGCCCCACAAGTGTTTTTTTTCCACTCCTTTGGCATATGGCTAAAATAGGTTAATTATCTGTATAAGGGATAGTACGCTACCTAGAGTGTAATATAAGGAGCTTAAGTCACCAAGGAGTTCCCTGACCTTTTATAGAGGTGATATAATATCCGTATATTATTCTGTAGGTAGCATATTTTTCCATATAATACATAAGGTCAAAAAGAAAAAGTCCAGCACAGACAGTCTGTCTCCCACCCTCAATCTCTCCCCCCCCCATATTAGTAATGCGATAAACTTGTTTTTGTAAATACAAATAGTTAACTGCCGTTTCTATCTCAAACTAAAAGAAGACAATAAACATCGTCTCTCACCCGGTGCTGTTCTGGTTAGTTTCACTGCTGACTGAATTACTGCCTGAAGGAGAGGCAAGCGGCCAAGTCAGTATGACTCACAGGAATGCGCCCGCTCCTCCTTATCAGCACAGTAATTCAGTCAGTCCGTCAGTCAGTGTACAAAAACAGCTGTTATCACATTACGAATACAGGCAGGGAGAGATAAAGGGGAGGGGCAGTGGATACAGAAAGTCTCTCAATGACATCACTGAGTGACTGATATTATAGATTCTCGCCACTGCACCCCCATTGAAATGCCAGAGCCTATGTATTATATTAATATTCATTTTACATTTTAAACATTAATTGCTCTGTTATGTAATTGGATATAATTTCCCAACCATGGCTTCCGAAAATGCCACTATGTCGTCTTCTGTGATTTCGTTTCAGGCAGTCTATACCGATCTGGTACATTACAGCCAGATATATTAGCGACCAACTGAAAAGCAAAATGTGAACAATGTCTGATTACAGAAATATACAGTAAAAGCATTTGTAAGATAAACAAACCTTTACCATTTTCTTCACAGATATGGATTTCCATACTATAGGCTCATATAACTAGAGCCGCTGTGCTATTTGAAGCAGTTAATTGCGCTAAACAATTTAATATAGTTCAGCGTGACTTTAAAGGAATAGTTCACTCCCCAAATTAAACTATTCCTTTAATGATTGATTGAAGCCCAGGAGGTTAAGGAGCTTTTTCTTACCTTCGTTCTTCAATCAATGACTCAGGAGTGAGGGCGAAGGTAAGTATACTACTTTTTTGCGCAATCCACCGCTGCAGAACTTAAATCTCGAACACTTCCTGGTCTAATTCTCTATAGCACACATTTTCGTGCATGCGCCATAAAGGGAATTAGAACCAGGAAGCGGTCAGAGATTTGGAGTTCTGCAAATGTGAATCGCACGATAGATAAATATACTTACCTTAATCCCTGGCTTATTGATTGAAGAACAGGAGAGGAGGCATAGCTCCTTAATTTCAATCAATACATTAAAGGAATAGTTCAATTTGGGAGTGAACTATTCCTTTAACCATTTATGCGCCACTGCGTGGGTATTGCATAAGACATCTGTGCAGCTGGCAAAAGGGATTCAATATCGTATGCACGCCAATTTTAGTGCGAAATGGATAATGCGTACATATTGTGAGATTTTTTTAATGAGGTTCTGGTCATTGATCTGAAGGAAAAAACAAAACTTACATCACGAATTAAAAGGACTTCCTTTGTTTCACTGATCATCAGGCCTGGAAGCAATGCAACCCCACTTTGTGCTATGGCTTTGTGGAATAGTCCTTTGGAAAGGGGAGAAATATCTGAACAAAAACATAATTACAAGCAATTATTTATGACATATCAGCATGGGATAAAAACAAATGTTTATAATGATTGACATATAAATAATAGACTTCCCACTTTTTAAATCCTGCAACCGGGCCTATGCATTGCACATTTACTAATCATTAATTTATTGCCCAAACAAGTACCGGTATACCAATCATACTGGTATTGTCTGGGTCAAAGACAAATTCAAGAGTCATAAACATAACAATGGCAATACACTATAGGTGTCCAGCATGGCTCAAGTGAACTGTTAAAATTCAGAATACAAAGTCAGTCAGGTGGACAGGGCTAAGGGTGGAATTGGGTTGATCTGAGCGAGAGTCCGAAACTGACTGGGTGTGCAGTCAGTGCTGTATGGGGATGGTAGCCCTTTCACTCCTTGTAGTCCCATAATGCAGTCTTCAGTCTGAGGCAGTTGGGCATCCTGCCTGTTATCAACTTTCAAACTAATGAATGGGCCAGAGCTGGGAATATCATCAAAATATGGGGTGTTAAAGTTAGATAGAATATGTAGATAATGTACCCCTACTGAAATTATATGATATTAGATGGTACCAAGGAGCTCGTGTGACCATATAGAACACAAGGCTGGCCTTGTGCTTTTATAAAGGTCACAAACTCGAGGTGAGATCTGATATTCATATAATTTAATGTAGAGTGTACATTATGTTTTGTAATCTACCCTTGTACACATACAGATACTACCCATGCAGGGGTGTAAATAGAGGGGAGCAGGGGCCCCGGAAGCAAGGGGACCCCATCTTCTTATTTTTCCTATGACAGATATAGCCTACTTCTAGAAATCACTGTGGATAAAGTACGGATAGGGGCCCATCATAGTTTTGCTGAGGGGCCAGTGATTCCTAGTTATGCCACTGTACCCATTTTTTCACCCCTCCCCCACACGCAACACAGATACAGCCCATGCCTTACACACCTCACCCCCCCCCACACACACAGAAACAGGCCAGGCCCCCCCCTTTGTTCCTTTACCCATTCACATTTTAATCTAGCCTTGTCCCTATTTCCACCTTAAATCCCCAAGCTACCTTGTGTAACCTTAAACCCAGTAGAAAGGAACATCCCAGCATCTAAATGGTTAAACAAATCTTTGCGGGGAGGGAGAGACATTGGTTATGAAGTGACAGGAAGCAGCTCCAGCAGGTTCTGTTAGTGAATTAAACACAGCAAAAAATGGAGTCATTGTCCAGGCATGAACACCAAAAGTGGACGGGTAGTAGTGGGATATAAGAAATATAAGAAATGAGTCACTTAGTGGACATAGAGTGATTTTTATAAGGATATATACCACTGCAGCTCCCATTATAAAATACCACACTTATGTATTATAATATATATTAGATCAATTCAACAATCAAATGTCACATCAACCTAATATTAATGATCTAGATCCTTAATTTCACATTGCTTCTAGATGTGGTCAAATATTAACATTTGATACAGCCACAATTTTTGTAAATAAAAGTAGAGTATTAGAAGTAAAATACATACCTGTAAGGATAACTAACTCCTCCAGCCGATTCCCCAAATATAGTGGACAGATTGAGGGTCACCTCCAAAATCCTTTATGTTTTCCTGAACCATCGCAGAGCTGCCACTTGATCCAAGAATCCAAATTCCTCGCACTTCTGTATCACCGGAACTGAGAGGGAAAGTGGCAAATGAAGTACGTAAAAGGGAAAGATGGAAACCATCACATTTCTGCTATTCTATCAGCTTTCAGTCTCTCTCTCTCAGGCTGAGCTATTACTGGAATAAAGGTTGGCTATTGCATTAAGCATGAACTGATAACTGCAAAATAAATTGTGAAATACTATATAGATACAAAGTTTGTAATAAATTATTATATAGACTGTTATATAACAAAATATATTGTAGTTTGGTGCATTTTTTTCAATGGGGAGTAGTAAGACAGCTATAATTTGCTGGTTCCAAGTCACGCACAGTATTTCTTATAGACAGTATCATTGGTAATATATACAGCAGTTTAATATCCAGTATAAGAAATACGAAAGCAGTTTAGGTCTAACCCTGTCTCTGGTGACCTTTTAATCAGCTCTAACTAGACTGTGAGTAAAAGGGTGCGATAGATTCTCTATATATTGTTGAAGTATGATTCTTAAATACAGGAAATAAAATAACAAAATGTTTTAAAACAGGCAGAAATGCAACATGTTTTACCTAAAGAATCCCAGAATGCCGAGCCTGTACTGTATATTTACCACTATGACATTTTCATAGGCACTTAAAGCAGAGCCATCCACCATTGATGCGAATCCCATAACAAGTGCACCTCCATGTATAAACACCATGACCTGTACAAATTGGAAATACATTTTAATGGTAATAATGAAAGTATATACAAAGTGTTGTTGATGGTACAGTATGTGTGAGTGGATGGCTGGATTACTTTATATTAAAGGACAACTAAAGCCACAGAACAACACTGAACCAGAAGGCAGACACCATGATATAAAACCAGTAATCTGTGTCTTACCTCTCATTTTGATATGGGCGCTGGGAAATTTACCTAAATAACTTATGGTTTGTGCTTTACTTCACAGCATTCTAGTATCACACAGTTTGGTCAACGACCATTATGTTCTGCACATGCTGAGTCCTTAGCTATGGCAGAAACTAGTTACAGTTGGTCACACCCATTAATAATCTCTAGCCAATCCTTTTACGAGACAGATAAAGCAAGGAAGCATGTGACTGAGGTCAGGAGGTGTGGTCTGACACTGCACATACACACAGATACTTCATCCAGTTCTTAACAGGCCTACATTTACTTTAATACAATTTACTGAAGTGATATTTTATAGCTTATTTGGGGGTTTTAGGGGAGTTGTTTTCAGATTCTGGAGTCTAAAAATTGGGTTTAGTTCTCCTTTAAGTTAATTAGTATAAAGCCCATGCACAGCTAACAAAAAGCTATTTGTTTCAAAAATCCCCTGAGTGCACTGGACTTTTCGATTGAATTAGATATAAAGAGTCTGAGAATAGGGATGAAAGTGGATTTTATTTTAAGATAGGAGGGTATACTGGCAGTCCCTGGGTTACTAACCAGATAGGTTGAAGTGAATGTTGAATTTAACATGGTACACATACCTATTAAACTTAGGACAAATGTTTGCAGCCTTTTTAAAAATAGATTGCTACTTTTAAAGGATAACTAAAAATGTACTTTTTAAAAATGGAAAGTACTAAGGACAGGGAGGTGGAATGATTATTCCTACCTCTTAGTATTGTTTCGTTGAGGATCTACACTATAGTTCTCCTTTAACAGCTGCTTCTGTTACAGCATAAGGTGGATAGGGGACAGTTGGGGTGGTTAGCCAACCACCGAACGACCACCTGGCTGTATGCTCCTGCAGAACCCTATGCTGTACAGTACTGTACTGATTTGCCCTTATCATAGGCATTTTTAGAGGGGGGGGTTACAGGTGCCCAGAATCCCCCCTTTTGCTGGTTTATGTATGCTCAGTTCTGATACCTTCAGTTCATCAGAAAGTCCAAGGGGTGTAGACTGAAAGGGGATTAAAACAATAGGAGCAAAGATGCATACTGAACAGTAGCATGCCTATGTAAAAAGTCTCCATTTGTGCAACTTTGTGGCCTCTGTCAATGTCTATATGATCAGCTTCACACCTATCTTCAAAAAAAAAAAAAAAAACACTTACAGGCCCATGTAATAAAAATTCTTGGTCCCTGATTTCCCCTTAAATCCCCCAAGCTAACTGTGCTAACTTAAACCGATAGAAAGGAACATCCCAGCATCTAATAGTAAACAAATCTCTTTGCGGTAGGAGAGAGGACATTAGTGTTATGAAATGACAGGAAAGCACTCCAGCGGTTCTAGTTAGTGAAGTTAAATCAAGCAAAAATGCTGGCAGTCATTGTCCAGGCATGAACACAGAAAAGTGCCGACGGGTAGATGTGATATAAGAATCATATAAGAAATGAGTCACTAGTGACATTAGAGTGATTTTTATAAGTATATACACTGCAGCTCCCATTATAACATAAACCACACTTATGTATTAAATATATTTAGATCAATTCAACAATCAAATTCACACTCAACCTAATATTAATGATCTAGATACTTAATTCACCTTGCTTCTAGAGTGGTCAAATATTAACATTTGATACAGCCACAATTTTGTAAACTAAAAGTAAGTATTAGAAGTAAAATACATACCTGTAAGGATACACTAAACTCCTCCGCCGATCCCCACATAGCGTGACAGATTGAGGCTCACCTCCAAAATCCTTTATGTTTTCCTGAACCCATCGCAAGCTGCCACTTGATCCAAGAATCCAAGTTTCCGCCGCATTCTGTATACACCGGAACTGTAGAGGGAAAGTGGCAAATGAAGTACGTAAGATCTGGAAAGATGGAAACCATCACATTTCTGCTAGTCTAAATCAGCTTTTCAGTCTCTCTCTCTCAGGCTGAGCTATACTGAGGAATAAAGCTTGGCTTATGCATTAAATCATGACTGAACTGATAACTGCAAAAATAAATTGTTGAAATACTATATAGATACAAGTTTGTAATAAATTATTATATAGACTGTTATATCAACAAATATATTGTAGTTTGGTGCATTTTTTCAATGGGGAGTAGTAAGACAGCCATAATTGCTGGTTCCAGTCACGCACAGTATTCTTTTATAGACCAGTATCATTGGTAATATTACAGCAGTTTATATCAGTATAAGAAATACGAAAGCAGTTAGAGGTCTAACCCTAGTCTCTGGTGACCTTTTAATCAGCTCTAACTAGACTGTGAAGTAAAGGGTTGCGATAGATTCTCTATATATTGTTGAAGTATGATTTCTTAATACAGGATAAAAAAACAAATGTTTTTAAACCGGCAGAAATGCAACATGTTTACCTAAAGAATCCCAGAATGCGAGCCTGTAACGTTATTTTACCACTATGACATTTTCATAGGCACTTAAGCAGAGCAATCCACCATGATGCATCCCATAACAAGTGCACCTCCATGTATAAACACCATGACCTGTACAAATTGGAAATACATTTTAATGGTAATAATGAAAGTATATACAAAGTGTTGTTGATGGTACAGTATGTGTGAGTGGATGCTGGATTACTTTATATTAAGGACAACTAAAGCCACAGAACAACACTGAACCAGAAGGCAGAACACCATGATATAAAACCAGTAATCTGTGTCTTACCTCTCATTTTGATATGGGCGCTGGGAAATTTACCTAAATAACTTATGGTTTGTGCTTTACTTCACAGCATTCAGTATCACACAGTTGGTCAACGACCATTATGTTCTGCACATGCTGAGTCCTTAGCTATGCCAGAAACTAGTTACAGTTGGTCCACACCCATTATATCTCTAGCCAACCTTTACGAGACATATACAGGAAGCATGTGACTGAGGTCAGGAGGTGTGGTCCCCTGACATACTGCACATACACACAGATACTTCCATCCAGTTCTTAACCGCCTACATTTACTTTAATACAATTTACTGAAGTGAATTTTTATGCTTATTTGGGGGTGTAGGGGAGTTGTTTTCAGATTCTGGAGTCTAAAAATTGGGTTTAGTTCTCCTTTAAGTTAATTAGTATAAAGCCCATGCACAGCTAACAAAAAGCTATTTGTTTCAAAAATCCCCTGAGTGCACTGGACTTTTCGATTGAATTAGATATAAAGAGTCTGAGAATAGGGATGAAGTGGATGTTATTTTAAAGATAGGAGGGTATACTGGCAGTCCCGGTTACTAACCAGATAGGTGAGTGAATTTAAACTGGTACACATACCTATAAACTTAGGACAAATGTTTGCAGCCTTTTAAAAAATAGATCTGCTACTTTTAAGGATACTAAAAATGGTACTTTTTAAAAATGGAAGTACAAGGACAGGGAGGTGTTGAATGATTATTCCTACCTCTTATTATGTTTCGTTGAGGATCTACACTATAGTTCTCCTTAACACTGCTTCGTTACAGCATAAGTGTGGATAGGGGACAGTTGGGGTGGTTAGCCAACCACCGAACGACCACCTGGCTGTATTGCTCCCTGCAGAACCCTATGCTGTACAGTACTGTACTGATTTGCCCTTATCATAGGCATGTTTAGAGGGGGGGGTTAAAGGTGCCCAGAATCCCCCCTTTGCTGCTGTTTATTTGTTGACTCAGTTTTCTGATACCTTCAGTTCATCAGAAAGTCCAAGGGTGTCAGAACTGAAAGGGATTAAAACAATAGGAGCAAGATGCATACATGAACAGTCGGCATGGCCTAGTTTAAAAAGTCTCCATTTGTGTGCAACTTGGTGGCCTCTGTCGCATTGTCTATATTATAGATTACACCTATCTTCAAACTATATATTCTTGGAATCTACACACCTTCAGCTACACAATGGTGTGATTCCTTTATGCATACCATTTATTTTTTACCAGATTTTCAGGAAAAATTTATAAAAATACAATTCATGGCAAATTTCCATGTCATGTCAAAAAACTTGTCAATTATCAATCTTCCAAATGCCCTGAATCAAACGGTATGCCATATGCGTGGATGTACACAGGGACATGGCTACCAACTATCTCAAATGGGACACATGCACAAGTGTAATTACAAGAAAAAATCAAAGTGCTCTGTAATTTCAAACAGCCCCAAAACTTGGAAATGCCCCCCACAAATAAAACCCCCCACTAAATATCAATCTCTCACATGTTCGACTCAAACGGTATGCCCTTTGTTGGATCACCCAGACGTGGCCACCACTAGCCTCAAAGGGACGCGGCCGCGGCGCAACGATGAGAACAACGCAGGAAAGTTTCGCCCCCCCCCCCCTCCCCGAGGCCTGGTCGGTGGCGAAAGAGGGACCCAACAGGTATGTGAGAGACAAGATGTCCAGAAAAAATCAAAGTGCTCGTATTTGAACAGCCTACCTTTTCTAAGGAAACAGTCCCAAAACATGGAAATTCCCCCACAAACCTATATATTTTTGGAATCTACCACACTTCAGCTACGTTACGATGCCATGCTTTCATACCTACATGAAGAATTCCAGACCCAGTGATCCAAAGAACTTTTAGGAGGTTTTGTGAAAATAAAATAAGATGATTCAAAGGGTTGAAATCCTACCTAAACCCTTTTGACAAGCAAAAAAAACCACTAAATGTCAATCTCCCACATATCCTTCATCAAACGGTATGCCATATGTGTGTGGTGCACACAGAGACGTGGCCACCAACTAGCTCAAATGGGGACACATGCACAAGTCCAATTACAGAAAAAAATCAAAGTGTTCTGTAATTTGAACAGCCTATCAACTTGGAAATCACCCCCACAAACTATATATTTTTGGAAGCTACACACCTTCAGCTACGTGATGGTATCATGCTTTCGTATATACATGAGATTCAGACGCTGTTATTCATAGAACTCCGTTCTTTAGGAGATTTGCGAAAAAAATTAAAAATAAGAGGACTCATGGTTGAATCCTACCTAAACCCACTTGGCAAGTAAAAAACCCACTAAACGGCAATTCCCACATGTCCTGAATCAAACGGTATGCCATATGGGTGGGTGCAAACAGAGACGGGGCACCAACTAGCTCAAATGGGATCATGCGCAATTGCAATTACAAGAAAAAAATAAAAAAACGCCACAACCCACCCCCCACACCTATCCCCACCCCCTTTTAGTGGTATTTTAGGATAAAGCAGTTAGTACGGAGAAGTCCCACAAGTTTTTGCAACTTTTTACTGATCTAAAAATTTCATCCGGTTTTTTTTGGTACCTCTGCAAAAATTCCCTACTAAAATAGGCTTAGTTTCCTTGAAATCGAACAAATAAGTCCGCTGTTTATTTTTTAGCGATATCGGGGACATTGGGAAGCTTGGAGAAGACAAATTTTTTTGCTTATTTATAGTTTTTTTGCTTATTTATAGTTTTCCAATTCGAAATCCGATCGGAAAAATCCCTTCCCGGAAATCATTTTCCAGGAAGTGATTTTTCATTCATTGGCAAAGATCAATAATTTGGTGATCAGAAGTGATCACCAAATTTTGATCTCTGTGCCCATTTTTTTTCTAAGTCTTCGCTAAGTAGCAAAGACTTAGAAAAAATCCTATTTGTGAATGGAACTTTGAGTTCCATTCACAAAATGTATAGTAAGGCTGTCAGCATGACAGCTTGTACTATACAGGTACTGCAGCGTGATCTGAATGGAGATCACACTGCAGTACCTCCACTAGACCACCAGGGGCAGCATCCTACCACTTTTAGGGAAGACCCCGGTGAAGGAGGAAGTTTCGCGATGTCACCAGGGTCTCCCTTTCCGGATCCGGACGAACTCCACGTGGGACCGGCTTCCTCCCTATACGGTCACGGCAATAAGGTACCGTAACTTCCGATCCCCCCCTCGGATTTGGACGCAACCGAGGGGGGATTGAGGGGGCTAGGGGGGCAGTTGATTGCTGCCCCCCGATCGCCCCTAGCGGGGGGCAAATTTTTTTTAACAGTGGGGAAGCCACAGATCGTATGTTCACGATCTGTGGCAGTTTGGTCATTCACTGCACAGATCGTGAATATACGATCTGTGGCAGTAAAAGGGTTAAAGGGGCTGTCCACCCCTCTGGAGAAAAATCACTATGTTGTCCAAAATCCCTAAAAGCCTGGACTTTGTTTTGGTTATAATCAATAATTCTACTTCCAGCAAGAGATTTAATACTTACAAGCTCAGCGATCCACCACAGCTTCTGGTCTCCTCACTCTGTCTCCACTGCGGCTGCTGTGTTCTTTTTCTGTTCCCGAGCAGACGCAGTGGAGACTGCTCAGGGAATGACAGTAAGTGATAGGCCGTGACATCACTGCCATGGCCGACACTGACTGCCTTACGCGGAAGTGAAGAAGAGATTGCAGAGCTGCGGCAGTGGATTGCGGCGTTTGTAAGTATAAACTCTCTTGCTGGAAGTACAATTATTGATTATAACCAAAACGAAGTCCAGGTTTTTAGGGGTTTTGGACAACATAGTAATTTTTCTCCAGAGAGGTGGACAGTCCCTTTAACTGTGTGCTACCTTTAATGTTCAATTTTTACAACAGTATTTTTCTTGTAACTTTTTATGCACTCCTTTGTACTTTTAATAAATTACATAAAATCATTTGAAGGCTAATTGTCTTATTTGGCGTATATTTTAAAACAAACCTGTGTCTTTGAAAATTACGCTACCGAATAGGAAATACTATTCCTAGTAATATCTCGGAATGTGGTGTCAGGCTATCGTTAAGCCTATCATTAGGTATGACATATATTTTAGAGTGTGCTGTGTATTTATGTTCACTACCCCTCCTTCTCCGTTCTGTTTATTTGACTTTTCGGTTAGTTGGGGTACATTTTCCGATAACCAATAGACAGATAGACCTGAGTGGAGGATTGTGACAGGAGTGGCTTTTTATAGACAGATAGACCTGAGTGGAGGATTGTGACAGGAGTGGCTTTTTAAGGGTGGGCAGAAGAGAGGGCCTAAATTTCTGCTGTGCAAATTCTGCTACTGTGTTCATTTGTCCCTACATTTTGAAAATCTGGCAACAGGAATGCGCCCGCTCCTCCTTATCAGCACAGTAATTCAGTCAGTCCGTCAGTCAGTGTACAAAAACAGGCTTGTTATCTACATTACGAATACAGGCAGGGAGAGATAAATGGGGAGGGGCAGTGGAATACAGAAAGTCTCTCAATGACATCACTGAGTGACTGATTATATAGATTCTCGCCACTGCACCTCCCCATTGAAATGCCAGAGCCTTATGTATTATATTAATATTCATTTTACATTTTAAACATTTTAATTGCTCTGTTATGTAATTGGATATAATTTCCCATACCATGGCTTCCGAAAATGCCACTATGTCGTCTTCTGATTTCTGTTTCAGGCAGTCTACCAGATCTGGTACATTACAGCCAGATATATTAGCGACCAACTGAAAAGCAAAATGTGAACAATGTCTGATTACAGAAATATACAGTAAAAGCATTTGTAAGATAAAACAAACCTTTACCATTTTCTTCACAGATATGGATTTCCATACATATAGGCTCATATAACTAGAGCCGCTGTGCTATTTGAAGCAGTTAATTGCGCTAAACAATTTAATATAGTTCAGCGTGACTTTAAAGGAATAGTTCACTCCCCAAATTAAACTATTCCTTTAATGTATTGATTGAAGCCCAGGAGGTTAAGGAGCTTTTTCTTACCTTCCGTTCTTCAATCAATGACTCAGGAGTGAGGGCCGAAGGTAAGTATACCTACTTTTTTGCGCAATCCACCGCTGCAGAACTCTAAATCTCTGAACACTTCCTGGTTCTAATTCTCTATAGCACACATTTTCGTGCATGCGCACTAAAGGGAATTAGAACCAGGAAGCGGTCAGAGATTTGGAGTTCTGCAAATGTGAATCGCACGATAGATAAATATACTTACCTTAATCCCTGGCTTATTGATTGAAGAACAGGAGAGGAGGCATAGCTCCTTAATTTCAATCAATACATTAAAGGAATAGTTCAATTTGGGAGTGAACTATTCCTTTAACCCATTTATTGCGCCAGCTGCGTGGGTATTGCATAAGACATCTGTGCAGCTGGCAAAAGGGATTCAATATCGTATGCACGCCAATTTTAGTGCGACTAATGGATAATGCGTACATATTGTGAGATTTTTTTAATGAGGTTCTGGTCATTGATCTGAAGGAAAAAACAAAACTTACATCACGAATTAAAAGGACTTCCTTTGTTTCACTGATCATCAGGCCTGGAAGCAATGCAACCCCACTTTGTGCTATGGCTTTGTGGAATAGTCCTTTGGAAAGGGGAGATAATATCTGAACAAAAACATAATTACAAGCAAATTATTTCATGACATATCAGCATGGTATATAAAACAAATGTTTATAATGATTGACATATAAATAATAGACTTCCCACTTTAAAATCCTGCAACCGGGCCTATGCATTGCAACATTTACATAATCATTAATTTATTGCCCAAACAAGTACCGGTATACCAATCATACTGGTATTGTCTGGGTCAAAGACAAAATTCAAGAGTCATAAACATAACAATGGCAATACACTATAGGTGTCCAAGCCATGGCTCAAGTGAACTGTTAAAATTCAGAATACAAAGTCAGTCAGGTGGACAGGGCTAAGGGTGGAATTGGGTTGATCTGAGGGCAGAGTCAGAACTGACTGGGTGTGCAGTCAGTGCTGTATGGGGATGGTAGCCCTTTCACTCCTTGTAGTCCCATAATTGCAGTCTTCAGTCTGAGGCAGGTTGGGCATCCATGCCCTGTTATCAACTTTCAAACACTAATGAATGGGCCAGAGCTGGGAATATCATCAAAATATTGGGTGTTAAAGTTAGATAGAATATAGTAGATAATGTACCCCCTACTGTAAATTATAATGATATTAGATGTTACCAAGGAGCTCTGTGACCATATAGAACACAAGGCCTTAGGCCTTGTGCTTTTATAAAGGTCACAAACTCCGAGGTGAGATCTGATATTCATATAATTTAATGTAGAGTGTACATTATGTTTTGTAATCTACCCCTTGTACACACATACAGATACTACCCATGCAGGGGTGTAACTAGAGGGGAGCAGGGGCCCCGGAAGGCAAGGGGACCCCATCTTCTTATTTTTCCTATGACAGATATAGCCTACTTCTAGAAAATCACTGTGGATAAAGTACGGATAGGGGCCCCATCATAGTTTTGCTGAGGGGCCCAGTGATTCCTAGTTATGCCACTGTACCCATTTTTTCACCCTCTCTCCCACACGCACACAGATACAGCCCATGCCTTACACACCTCACCCCCCCCACACACACAGAAACAGGCCAGGCCCCCCCCTTTGTTCCTTTACCCATTCACATTTTAAATTCTAGCCTTGTCCCTATTTCCACCTTAAATCCCCCAAGCTACCTTGTGTAACTTAAACCCAGTAGAAAGGAACATCCCAGCATCTAAATGGTTAAACAAATCTTTGCGGAGGAGGAGAGAGACATTGGTTATGAAGTGACAGGAAGCAGCTCCAGCAGGTTCTGTTAGTGAAGTTAAACACAGCAAAAAATGCTGAGTCATTGTCCAGGCATGAACACCAAAAAGTGGACGGAGTAGTGGGATATAAGAAATATAAGAAATGAGTCACTTAGTGACATAGAGTGATTTTTATAAGGATATATACCACTGCAGCTCCCATTATAAAATACCACACTTATGTATTATAATATATATTAGATCAATTCAACAATCAAATGTCACATCAACCTAATATTAATGATCTAGATTCCTTAATTTCACCTTGCTTCTAGATGTGGTCAAATATTAACATTTGATACAGCCACAATTTTTGTAAATAAAAGTAGAGTATTAGAAGTAAAATACATACCTGTAAGGATACACTAACTCCTCCAGCCGATTCCCCAAATATAGTGACAGATTGAGGGTCACCTCCAAAATCCTTTATGTTTTCCTGAACCCATCGCAGAGCTGCCACTTGATCCAAGAATCCAAAGTTTCCTCGCACTTCTGTATCACCGGAACTGAGAGGGAAAGTGGCAAATGAAGTACGTAAAAGACTGGAAAGATGGAAACCATCACATTTCTGCTATTCTATCAGCTTTCAGTCTCTCTCTCTCAGGCTGAGCTATTACTGAGGAATAAAGGTTGGCTTATTGCATTAAGCATGAACTGATAACTGCAAAAATAAATTGTTGAAATACTATATAGATACAAAGTTTGTAATAAATTATTATATAGACTGTTATATCAACAAATATATTGTAGTTTGGTGCATTTTTTTCAATGGGGAGTAGTAAGACAGCCATAATTTGCTGGTTCCAAGTCACGCACAGTATTTCTTTATAGACAGTATCATTGGTAATATATACAGCAGTTTAATATCCAGTATAAGAAATACGAAAGCAGTTTAGATCTAACCCTGTCTCTGGAGACTTTCTTTACAAGGAGAGAGATAGACTCTATATACATTGATGAAGTAGTATTTAAAAGAAGTGTTGTTTTTTTAAATCCAGGAATAAAAATAATGAAATGTTTTAATACAGATAGTAATGCATTATGCTTTACCTAAAGAATCCCAGAATGCCGAGCCTGTACTGTATATTTACCACTATGACATTTTCATAGGCACTTAAAGCAGAGCCATCCACCATTGATGCCAATCCCATAACAAGTCCACCTCCATGTATAAACACCATGACCTGTACAAATAGGAAATACATGTTAATGGTAATAATGAAAGTATATACAAAGTGCTATTGATGGTACAGCTCTTTAATAGCCCAGTATCACAATAATGAAGGTATGACATCAGAAATGAGAAAAATAAAAACCTAAAACTTTACAGAATATAAGACAGAAATCCATCACCATAATACATCACAGTTTTATTCTGTAAATTTTAGCATTTTGGAGAAATCTATCTTTAGGGCTAGGCAGCTGATGTTATTAGCCTCATCGACAGTTTACCTCACCCAGGCCAGTGTCTTTTCATTTAGATTGGGTTCCTGCAAAAGGCGTATTGATCTGAATTAACAAGACGCTTAGGGCCAGGCCACACTAGTGCGTTTCTCACATGCTTCTAATGACCTTTACTGTTCCGTTAGTATGTGAGAAACGCATGTCATGTGCATTGCAATGTGGTTGGCAACATTTCATGCATTGTGTTCAGTTTTCGGAGTGCATGCGATCCTCATGCGATCCACATTTTGCTGCAAAATGCATGCTCTCCGATTTCAGAATATTGAGCAATGTACAATGCAAATGGACGGTAACTTTTTACACACAACAACATCCAGTCCAGTGTGGCCGCAGCCTTAGACGATATGTACACTGGGAAATTTGATATTTAAAGTGCTGGAAACTTTAATTCTTCCCAACTTTCACTGTACCATTTTTTTGTTGATCTGTCCCCTATTTCTGTAGATATCCAGTCTGAAACATCTTACATTTCAGCTGTCAATCAAGTGCCTTATGGAGTTATGTACTGAAAGACGCAAACAGCTTTTTCAGTCCTAAAGTCACGTTAACTCATGGATCAAGGGTCAGTGTGATTTGAAGACATAAAGAGCGGCGGTTGCGATGATATGCAAAAACTTGCGCAAATGTCGCAAGCTATGTACTGAGCCGATAACGGCTCTTTAAAGGATAAGTGCACTGTAAAAGCAAGTTAAGTTAAATTGGAAGCAGCAGCTTTAAAAAATCTCCCCCCCCTTTTTTTCTGCTGACATCTTGACATCTTGGATGTGCAGTGTAGACTGTTTAGCTCCTCCCCTCTGAAACTTGCTGGCGTGCACGGCGCAATGACGTCACGCGTGCACGCGTCTGTGCATGCATTGGCATCACGGACCAAATGATCACTGCTTTCAGGAGGGACCTAGAAAAAAAGTTTTTTTTTAAAGATGCTGCTTCCAATTTAACTTAACTTGCTCTTTCAGTGTACCGTATATACTCGAGTATAAACCAAGGTTTTCATGCAGAAAAATCAGCCTGAAAACCTGACCTCGGTTTATGCTCGAGTTAGTCACTCACCACTCTGCAAATCCACCTGCCGCTCATATGCTGCCTGTACTGATCTGCTGGCTGACGTCACTGCCCCGTGCCTAGTCAGCTGGCAGATCATTACAGGCAGCGGCTGGATTTGCAGAGTGAGTGTATTACTGGGTTTGGAGGCATTACTATTGTGAAGCTTCTGTCTATCTGCTGAGATTCGGATTCGTTGATCCTCCAGGAATGTTCGGTCAGTGGTTTTTGCCCAAATTTTCTGTGTGCACAGACATTAAATGAAGGAACTGAGCCAAGAGGAATTGGTACCTGCCTTGAAGAGTGGCTGAATTGCTGGGATGGAGGTATTACTGAAGTAGCTCCAGTCTGGGTGGCAGCAAGCAAGAGGTAGGGGAGGAGAGGTGTGTGTGTCTCTGTGCCCTCTCTACTACCTTACAATCCACTCACAGCAGTAAGGACACTCAGGCACAGATACATTTTTTTTAAAAAGCTACTATAGCATGCTTGGAGTTGTAGTTTCCAAAAGATGGATGAGATAAATCCATGCATGAGATAAATCCATTATGGCTATTACTGTATGGGAAATCTGCTGTCCATTTAAAGGGCTCAAAACAATACAGAATCAGTAGGCAGTAGTGTTCATATCTTCTAATCTCGGTTTATACTCGAGTCAATCACTTTTACTAATTTTTTCAGGTAAAAATAGGTACCTCGGTTTATGCTCATCGGTTTATACTCGAGTATATATATGGTACTTATCCTTTAAGACAGAAACTTTAACGCTAGCAGATAGCTGGCATTAAAGTTTCAGAATGGGAAAACCCCATTCACTATGCACTGAGTGGCGTTATCAGCCTAATGGAGGCAATAGAGTGATACTGGCTCTCAGTACATAGCCCTGTTAGCATCATAAACTCTTCTATTATGTATAGTTTTGCTGTAGCTGGAATGGTGACAGTTGGTATGTGAACTGGATGGTGGGAAATTCCCTCTCCCAATGCTACCTCATAGAGATTACCGAGCATGCTTGCCCTCACAGAGAATCAGATAGTCTGGCAGGCGGCTGGGGAACTGAGAGACTGAGCTTGAGCAAAATATAAAACAGAGTATGTGCTACTTACATTTATTCATGAATAGATTAAAATGAGGCACAGTAATTTTTTCAGTGTACAATACTGGTTCCTCAATAGATTTTATTTTAAAACTTACAGGTAGTTTAGAATTCTTTTTTCTATCTGCTGGAGTGTAGACATTAAGATACAAGCAATCCTCTGACATTGATGGTAACGTAAATTCAACATTGAAGATTTTTATAAGTTGCTTCATTCCTTCACTGTCTTGTAAACACCTACAGGAAGAAAAAAAATTACCTTATGATTAATAGTTTGGAAGTTAAGAAAGAAAATACTACAGATTACATTTCGACAGACTGGTATCACAATAAAGAGGTACTGCACCTTCTCTGCAGCTGCAAAATACTGTGTGCTTTACATATTGTGCAAGTGCATTGTACAATATCACTATGAATAGTATTTTTTAAAGGGTATGTCCATCAAAAAAGTTGGTTTCTATCTGATTTACTGAAGAACAGGAGGTAAATGCACTATCTCTTACCTCCTGTTCTTCAGTAAATCAGATAGAAACCAACTTACTTTTTTGATGGACATACCCTTTAATGTGGTTTGCAGTATTTTGCTACCACATAGCATTTTACAGTATTTTATGACCATGTTGTCAAATAATGATCCAGCTGTTAAACATTGATATTGATTGTTAGAAAGAGTTAATCACCATGCAGAAGTTGAGTTACTGAACTGGACAACACAGAGACACACAGTGTAATATATAGTATAATTACTCACTGTGTGTCACTTTTTTTATGGGACCACCTGTGGCTCTGGGCCCCATAGCAACCTCTATGGTTGCTATGGTGATTCCAACACCACTGTATATATGCACAGAGAATCATGGGCCATTTAGGAAGACCAGCCTATGAAAGAGCATAAGAGAGACTATTATGTCCAGGCCCAGTATTCTTGTAACAAGCTAAGCATGCACTTTGCAAAACCTCTGCACATGGGTTAAAACACTGTGCAAGAAGACATTGTCTGATTAAAAGAAAATAAAGCTAAAATATCAATTAGGGTTTACAGTAGTTTTATGTAGGCTGGTACCCCATCAGGAGCTGATGTGGTTGGTAAAGGATCCCCTACGCAATCAAGAAAGTTCTGCATTTTTACACATACATACATACACCTGTACGTTCACTATTTGATTAAGCTTTATGTCTTTTTTTGTAGGGTGTCCAGATTGAAAAGACTTGAATGGTCCAAGGTCCCCCACCTTCTGTGTCTTCTAATCCATCCTCCAATTACACCAGGAGCTGCTGCTGCTGGTAAACACTGAATGCCTTATCCTATCAAGGTAAAGTTCTGCATTCTCACACATACAGTACATACACAATTTTACACTCATTATTTGACTAACCTTTGTTTCCCACTACTGAACTTCATTTCTTTTCCAGGGTATCCACATTTCTAAGAGCTGAGCAGTGCAAATTCTCTGCTGTACTCCTTATGTCCACAAAAAACAAAATCTTTAACTGAAAAGCTGATTCAAATGGCAAACACTAGATTCCCTTCACTGTTCGTAATCATGGTAAGAAAGTTTTACATTCCCAAAAAATACACACAACCTTATATACCTACTACATGACTGAGCTTTTTTTCTTTCTTTTCCATGGTGTCCACATTTTAAGGAACTGAGCAGAACAAAGTCTCCAACTGCTGTGTCTTCACATCAACACAGTTGAGTGTATGGAAGGCAAATACCTAATCATGATATTCTATATTCTCAAATACAAAAAAACACACACATATATATATATATATATATATTCTCCATCTACATTAGATTGAGCCGTTTTACTTTTTCAGTGTATCTTCCCCTCAAGGAGCAGATGGGGACAATAGCAATGGTAGAGCTCAGATTTACTGTACCTCAAAGCACAGTAACATTTGATGCCCTGTTGCTGAAGAGAAGATGGCACCAAATAAGAATTAATTTTAACTTAATATTTTAAACAGTTGCATTGAAAAAGTTATGCTATAGTAAGATAGGTTTTTACTGTTTAGAACATATCAAGTGTGATCTATCTGTTTCTACTTTAAGTTTGTTGTGTGGTATTGAAAGGTTCTGACCAAAAGATTTAAAGGATAACTGTATTGCCTGAATGCATTTTCTTTTAAAACTGCTTTCAAAAGAGTAAAGGTATGCAGCCCTCCCCATGCATTTTTTTCCTGATTTTGAGCTTCTCTCTGCCTTCAATTAGCCATGCTGTGAAGGAGGCGTAACAATTCTGTCTGCCTGTAACTGTCACTCAAAACTAGAGATGGACTAGAACTCGAACCGGAGTTCGAGCCGAACAATTCGAATTCAAATGAATTTGGACTTCTCGAACTATCCCGGACCCGGATTTTCGATATTTTTGGACTTTCGATAAATATCGAATGTCGACCGTTCGAATGTGCGAGTAAAATGCCTATTATACCTATACGCGAGCATCGAATCCGCGAGTATAGGGTCCATTAAAACCTATACGCGAGCATTGAATCCGCGAGTAAAATGTCCATAGTATCTAGGCGCGAACGCGAGCATCGAATCCGCGAGTAAAATGTCCATTAAAACCTATACGGGAGCATCGAATCTGCAAGTAAAATGTCCATGATATCTAGGTGCGAACAAGCTCGAAAATAGCACGAGTGAGAGTAAAATTGATTTTTCGAATGTCCTGGATATTCGAACATGTTCCCCAGACCATTTCTCAGGTCCCACAGCCATTTACATTAAGTTACCATTGATATTTTAATTGTATTTCATTAGAACTTTTCAAACTATTTGACTCCCATTGACTTTAATGGGTCCGTTTTTGACCCAGTTCGGCCATCTCTATTCAAAACTAGCATGTGAGAAAACACTCCTCCACCCACCCTTGATCAGCTTGATTATGTAGGCTGTATCCTAGCAACCGAACAGTTCTGGCAGAGAAGAGACTGGCAGAGGAGGAGGAGAGAGGTTGTAACAGACATTCCCACCAGCCAATGACAAGTGCTTTTAGCACTCATTTTACTGTGTGATGTCTGAGGGAGGGCAGCACGGCTGTAAATGTGAGTAAACAATTTCAGCTGCTGGAAGTGTGGACATGTAATGGGGGTGATGTAATTTGTTTTATATTTTTGTCCTAATGTCTCTTATTGAATTCACCTAATTATACATTTGATGGGGAATACAGATTTTACCAGATTGCTTTACCAAATATATATTTTGCTGCAGTTTTCTTTTTAAATATTTTTCTTTGACAGAAGATGTGTTTGATATTGTTAAAATGTTTACAGGGTAACCCTTTTGAAATAAAATAATAACAAAAGTGATATAAAGGTGATACCTTTATTGGCTAACTAAGATAATCATAGCAAGCTTTCAGAACATTCTAGTTCCTCTTTCAAGCTGATTACAATGAGGCTGTGGTGCTCTCTGATATATATACAACATTCAGCTCATAGAACAAATAACCAGAAAAAAGGAATATCAGTGTGGAAGGTGTTAACAAAGTCATATAAAAGGGGTCTGCAAGGGACAAACAAATAAGGTACACAATACTGTTCTGAAATAAATAGTGGTTACTGAAGTGTGAAGTAAAAGGAATTCCATGTAATTAGCTGGTCCAGTGTCTCTAAGGATGTTTGTATTTCTGGCTTGGTGCAGGCAGTTCTTAATTTATATAGTTTGCCATAAATCCAAGGCCCAGGTTCAGTCCCATCTCTAGAGAGTTGTCATTAATTTGTACTCCATACCTTCCTTTCATTTTGTGTTTTAATGTTTCCCTTTTTTCATATTTTCTGTTTTAATGTTTCCCTTTTAGGACCAAGATTGGTGAGGGCTTTTATAATGGTTCCCTACTGGTGTATCCAGTTTTTTATTTGTTAAAGTAAAGCAGTGGTGTGTATTTCTCTTTCTCAGGCTTTCGCCAGTCTCTCCTATATACAGTCCTCCTGTTGGGCATCCAGTGCACTGTATTAAGTACACCACGTTTGATGAAGAGCAGTTGTACTGGCCATGGATACTGTATTCCTCTTATGTGCCTGGAATCTGTATTTTGTCTGAATTACAGATGTGTGGGCAGGTTTTTCATTGTTTTTTGCCACAGGAATAGGTTACATTTTTGTTGGGTTGTTTCAAGGCACTTCTTGTTATTAGTTTTTTTAGATTTGGGGGCTGCCTGAATGCCGGAAGTGGTGGGTCTGGGAATATGTTTTGGAGCCTCTCATCCTTGTGAAGTGTTCACTGTAGATCCTTGGCTATTTTTCTGAGGATCTTTAGTTAGGGATTGTATGTGATGAATAGAGGGATTCGATTTGATTCTGTTTTTTGTTTGTATTGCAGAAGTTTACTACTGGAAATCCTGGTGGCTGTATGGATTTTTTGATCCACAAACCTTGGGTTGTAGCCCCTGTTAGGGCTAGGCCACACTAGCGCGTTTTTCGCGTGTTTGCGCACGCGTTTCGCGCTCGCGTTTGCGCCCGCGATTTTCGCTAAAATGGAAATCACGGGAACGCAAAAATTCCCGCGATTTCCGATGCGCATGCGATTGCGCGTCCGTTCGCATTATGGTAACGCATGCGTTCACCATTTTTGGTGCGTTAACGCACGCGTGTCCATAACGTGAAAAGGCGAAAACGCATGCGCAAAACGCGAGCGCGAAACGCGCAAGAATTGCGCGCACAATCGCATGCGATAACGCTCGCGATTTTGTGCGCGATTCCTGTGCGTTGCAGTGTGGCCTCACCCTTAATGAAGTGCACTTTGAGTGTTTTTAGGTGCCACCTTTTAATGCATCTATATTGTTAAAAGGGATTTCATATAGTTAGGCTAGATAGAGTTTGTTAGGTTAGACTATTTAGGTTAGTCAGGGTCCTGCAGAAAGAGTCTACCTTGACGTGGTGGCAGGCTTACAAATCTTTTGGCCAACATCTTTTATTCTAGAGAAAGTTCAGAAGGGATTTCTAATGTAATATACCAGTTGCACCAACAAATGTGTTATAACAATGAAGAACTGTATAAATAACTGTTTTTAAATACACCCAGCAAAGAAACTACACCCACACAAGTAGCCACACCTAATTTGCTGCAGCACTCCAAGCCGTCTAGAGGCGCTTTTCAAAAGTTGTTTCAGGTGCCCTAGGGACACCCCTTGCGGTTTGCACAAAGAAAACTGGTTCTGCCAGGCTTCCAGGGTGCTTATATCTTTAATACTGGAAGTCCCAGGGCACTAACCTGGTGGATGAAAACTGTATGTGCTGTAGCTCCTCAACAATATTGGTAGGTAGAAATAATCAATACCATCTCCCTGCCCCTGGTACTTTTAATTTTTTTTAATTAATTTTACAGTTAAGTTATCCTTTAAGTTATAGGCATGTAAAGTTACAGAATCAGAGAGACAAGGATGTGTGACAGGCACATGCTGAGGTGCGTAAGAAGCCCCCCACTATTGATCTTTTTTAAGCTAGTTACAGACCTGCAACCATTCTCTGTCCTTTCCTCTACTTATGGAAACCTTAGGGAGAGGGAAAAAAATATTTGGGGCTAGCTTTAAAAAGTATTTAGAAGTTTGGGGGCAGGGCTTATAATGCTCTGTTCCAGCAGTGGGCATGCTCCAACCTTAAACTTGGAGGAAGACCCCAAGTGCTGGTGATGTCACAGCTCACAGTTAAGGCAGGAAAACCCCCTTTATAGTGCTGTTACTTTGGAAAGATTACGGCTAGAAGCCTTTTTTAATAAATGCCACTTGTATGGAGACCACTGTTCCCCTGTAATCAATTGCACAATTTAGTTTTCCTGTCTTTTTCAGACCCCAGGTACAGAGCCCCATCCCCAAAACATTTGGTATAGAATTGCTAATATTTTTTAGCGCAAAATGACTTTTTCATTTGAACAATCTATTACACAAATATTCCCTTTAACATTTGGTACATTTCCATCCTGTATTATATTGTTATAGCTCTCCCAGATGACCAGACAGACAACTAGAAAGATCTTTATATTTAGAACTTAAAGGAGAAGTAAACCCAATTTTTTATACTCTAAAATCTGAAAACAACCCCCCTAAAAACACCAATAAGCTATAAAATCCCACTCCAGTAAATTGTATTAAAGTAAATGTAAGCCTGTTAAGAACTGGATGAAGTATCTGTGTGTATGGGCAGTGTCAGACCACACCTCCTGACCTCAGTCACATGCTTCCTTGCTGCATCTGTCCAGTAAAAGGATTGGCTAGAGATTATTAATGGGTATGACCAACTGTAACAATTTCTGCCATAGCTAAGGACTGAGCATGTGCAGAACATAATGGTCGTTGACCAAACTGTCTGATATTAGAATGCTGAGAAGTAAAGCACAAACCATATGTTATTTAGGTAAATTTCCCAGTGCCTGTATCAAAATGAGAGGTAAGACACAGATTACTGGCTTTATATCAAGGTGTTCTGCCTTCTGGTTCAGTGTTGTTCTGCGGCTTTAGTTGTCCTTTAAGCTTTAAAACCTCAACAATGCCCAGATTTGTTCTATACAAAAACTTACATGGGTGGGAATTCTGTAGCTTCCCTTACACAGCTCCATGGTTCAGGTGGCTGTGGTTTAGCAAATCTTAATGGTCCAATGGGAGGTTTTGCAAAGGGAACTCCCGTAAAAACATGAACTTTTCTATCTGTATCTTTTACATCCACTGATTTACCCAACAGCTGCCCATACTTTGTTGTTACAAATGGTCTTGTATTCGCTTGGCCTGAAAACCGTAAGAGGAAAAACATTAAAGGAGAACTAAACCCAATTTTTTATACTCCAGAATCTGAAAACAACCCCCCTAAAAACACCAATAAACTATAAAATGCCACTTTAGTAAACTCTGTTAAAGTAAATCAAAGCCTGTTAAGAACTGGATGAAGTATCTGTGTGTATGTGCAGTGTCAAACCACACCTCCTGACCTCAGTCACATGCTTCCTTGCTTTATCTGTCCTGTAAAAGGATTGGCTAGAGATTATTAATGGGTGTGACCAACTGTAACAAGTTTGTGCCATAGCTAAGGACTGAGCATGAGCAGAACATAATAGTCCTTGACTAAACTGTGTGATACTAGAATGCTGAGAAGTAAAGCACAAACTATATGTTATTTAGGTAAATTTCCCAGTGCCCGTAACAAAATGAGAGGTAAGACACAGATTACTGGTTTTATATCAAGGTGTTCGGCCTTCTGGTAAGTGTTGTTCTGTGGCTTTAGTCGCCCTTTAATTGCATGGGAATTGTATTGGAAAGAATTGTCATTAGTGAGAACTTTTTCATTCATTCAAACCAATATCCCTCCCAAAACAATATTTCAAAAAAAGGTTGGAGACTGTATTACTACTTCACATTTTGCAGTCTAAGCTCTAAGTCAAAAGGCAACTTGTACAGCAGCTGACAGCTAATGCACTCACCCAGTCTCCAGTTTGACTGTCCCTCTCCTCTGTAATGCAGTTACATGTGTATTTATTAGAGGGGGGAAGACTGGCAGAGCGGGAGAACTGTATGAGTGTTTTTTTTACAGCTTATCCTTCAGCTGATATGGCTAAACGTGAGAAAGGAGTGCTGTGATTAGCCTGGGTGGTTGTTAGAACATTGCGTGAATCTGGGCCATTTTTAGGCATAGGCCACCAAAGCAAAGAGCTAGAGTGCCTATGTTGCACCAGGGCACCCAATGTCCTCCCTAGCATCTCCCTGTCAGCTTTTACTTGCTGTGTTAGATCTGCTCTCCTTGTTCTGATGTAATTTGTAACATTGTAGTGAGTAGAGGTAATAATAAATGAATCTGCACTTCTCGCCCTTTAGCCCATCATGTGTCTTTTAGTCTTATCTGTTGTTTTACCCGACACACCTAAATAACTGCTAAGTCCACTGCTGCATATAGAGTCTCAAAAGGAGTTAAAGTAAACACGCCGTATACTGTAATAATTAATTTTAGTGTTATCAGAGATACTTTTATGTGCATTCTGGCACTGGAGTGGACACAACCCAAGGGTAGAATACATTATGCAAAATGCTTTTACATCATCTTCTGCATAATGATCATTTTCCTTTATACATTTCATTGCTATGCATGGGGTTTGACTGACTTGTATTATTTGTACTTTTAAATTATAGACGGAGGAGAGTTGTTTTTAGGGTGAAGTTGCCCTTTAATTTTTCCCATAAACCTTTTTGCTTTAAGGCTTAAATAGTCTCGTCAGGTATTTGTGTCCTTAGCAGTAGTATAATAATTGCACAAATGTCATATAAAAACATATTGTAATATTGCAAAATATCAGTCCGGTCAGTAACATGTTGTATCTCTCACCTTTTTCACTAACTGCCAGAGGCACCCAGCACAAGACCATCACCCACACCATAGATCCTAAGGGAAACATCACGCACCGGCGAACGCACAAACACTGAACCGTCTCTACAAAAGCTCCCACTCAAACAAGGACCTGAAATGTGTCTTGAGGAGGTTAGTATAGATTCTTATTGGCTGTTGGAAAATGTCTTTCTTCATTCTGTAAGCAAACTGGTAACTGATTAGTGAAAATATTGAGATAAGATCTTGACTTTCAAGAAAGAAAAGAGGCCCTGCCCAAACTGGTTTACCTGCTGTAGGATAAAGGGGAGTGTTTAATAAGTGCAATTATTTTCTTGTTTTTTTATCCTGGCAGAATAGTGCAAAAAATATTGAGATTCCACCTCCATTTTTCTGGTTGCAGGTCTGTTTAATTTTGTGTGTGGGCCGTGCAGTTATGGAACCCACCAGCAAGCTGGAACGGGTCTAAAAAATTAGAAGTGTGAAACATTTAACAATCAATTTGCAGACATCCCACCCTGGGGGCGTGGTGAGCGTGGCGTGATGTCATGTGGGGGCATGACGTCTCAAGGGGGCAGGGCAATCATTCTAGGGGTGGTGGGAGGCAGGGTAAGGGAGGAGTTAGGTGCGTTCCGGGGCATGGCCACAGAAAGGGGGGGTGACTTGGGAGGAGACTCAAGTCCGGGAGTCTGGGGTGGTTTCGCGGGTGTGCGGGAGACCACCCCAGAATGAGGGAGACTCCCGCGAGATGCGGGAGGGGTGGGAAACCTGAATCTGTATTAATATTCATCGATTATTCATCGAGTTTTAGCCAATCACTGACTCGGATGCTGATCTGGCCCCTTGTACTTGCTTCCGTACATGGAAGAGGCACAGGAGACAAGCAGAAGGTAGCGAGTGAACATAGTTTGGTATGTATAGAGGCCCATTTTAACACTTTTTGTTGGGGTTGGACATACATACATACATACAAGAATTAGGAACTTCAATCCATAAAAGGTCATTTTCAGCCATTGGCACTGGTTCTTTACTGTGTCACTAATTGGGTAGTTGGTAAAAACATAGCCAGCATTTCTATTGAGTAGATATGAGTTGAATTTTGTCATGAAAATTGTATTGGGACAAAATTACCAGTTTTAACATCAAAATTATCTTCAATACACCAACATTTACCCAAAGCAATGTTCCTGTCCTGTGCCCCCAAAAGCTTATAATGCTGTCATGTATTAGCAATATGTATATTTGCTTTCACAATGCTACACAAAACAAAAAATGGTTTCCATGCACTACCTCACAATCACAAATTTTGGCTATTAAGGTGCATTAGGAAATTTTTAGTGAGACTTTTATCGCATGGTCCCTTATCCCATAAATAAGAGAAATTGAGCTGTACAGTCCCCTGCCTATGTCCTTCCTGCTACTATCAAGCAGCTTCGATTGCACACAGAGGTAGTGCAGGTTTGGCTTATCGTATGGGCCTGATATATAGTCTCTGTGCTAAACTAAAGCCACTTGTAAAAAAAGTCCTTATCAGCACTGATCCCTCCTAACTGTAGGCACACAATTTCTCAGGTCTGTGCTCACAGCTTAAAGGGCATCTATAGCGGGGAAAATTATTTTTTTTTCTTTCTTTCCATGTGTTCTATAATACCCCACAACCCCTAGAGTGTCTTCACATTTTTCAAATTCCCTCTCTGTCTTGAGATACACCAGTTAGGATTCAATCAAATCCCTGTGACGTGATCCCTGACTCCCTGCTCTCTAATAAACATAGAGATAACAGCATTAGCAGGGGAGAGAGGTAGCCTTGATGGTAGATATAAGGCTGCACTTGACCCCCCTCCTTAATAGCTTTCACTGATTGATAATGGGTCACAAAGTGAGTGATCGTAAACTGTACTGTTCTCATTCTTCTTTCGTGTCTCCAGAACAGCTTGCTTTCTATTGGCCACTGTGCGTGGGTGTGTTTTTCAGGATGTTGAACTTTGAACTCCTACTGCACATGATAAGCTTGTCGGTTAGCCGGAGTTTAGACATGGAGGAGGTAACAGAGGGGAGGGGGAAGGGGGGAGTGCTGCACAGAGATCTGACACCATGGTTAAACAAAGTCACTGACATGAGATAGGATTAAGGCAGCACAGAGTACATGAATTTAACTTTGCAAAGGGGCAATGTGTTTTTTTCACTATAGTCCGCCAGTAATGTTGTGTATGTAGTACATAAATTTTGTGTCCTAGCAGATGATGCTGTAAATACTCTATACACTCTTGAACACTCTTGAAAAAGCTAATGCAGATTAGATGAGTTCATAGACTGTGAGCCCCTAGACCGCCTGTAATAAGGTACTTATTAGTTCTTGAGAAAAATCCAGGAATTGGACCAGGACTTACAGCTGATTTTTATCATTTTTACAAATGTGTGCATTTTGAATTGTGGATTGGATAAATAAATGTAAGTGCAGTTTATGTTTATTTTTTATATGGTATGTATCAGATAATTAACTAGTACTTTACTTACACCACATTTTTTATCTTTTCATCTTTATGATATATAATACGGGGAACGAGGATCACGCAGCCTAAATAACAAATTAACATACCCAAAACTAAAAGAAAGTTGTCAACATGCATGGACGCTGGACCCACCGCACTGGCCATGTCATGTCATCTAGCCAACACCCACATGTGGGTCTGGGAAGCCTGTCGGGGGGGTGTTGGAGTGTACACGCGGGTTGAGGTGCACACTGTGGGTTGTGTGTGCACACAGCGTGCTTGTGGGGAGGTGCATGCCGCTGGGGGCGATTCTTTATATGATGGGGGGGGTTGCCAGATAAAAACAAAACAGTAAAGAAAATTCTGAGCTGTTGAATCATGTATGTATTTTTACATCACACCAAATATAAACTAATGTTTATATGAAACAAAATAAGAAGGTAGTAAAGGAAAAATATTCAGTATTTGTGCAAAAGTGTGCTTGTTTGTGTGTGTCATTATCTGTGTGTTAGCTGCAATTGAGTTAGCCTGCTAGCCTGCTGTAGGAGCTCTCAGTGACTCATTCTGTGCCTGTCTCTGCCTCAACCTCGTCAAGGTTTGAGGCATGCTCAGTGTAGCCCCCCCCCTCCCTCCCGTTTTGCTCTCCGTCCCCCTAGTTACAAACACCTAGGTAATATTGTAGGGCTTCCTCCCCCAGCCCCAACCACCATAATAGAATTTTGAGAAAGTCCCCCGATCTCTACTTACCTTACCTCCCTCCCCCGGCGTTCTAAGCAGCCGGCAGACGCTTCCGTGACTGGTTGCCTCTCAGCCATTCAGGGACACAGCTGACGGTCCAGCCCCCTGCTTGCAGTTCCATGCGGTGGAGGAGAGAGGGAAGGTAAGTAAAGATCGGGGGACTTTCTCAAAATTCTATTATGGCGGTTGGGGCTGGGGGAGCAAGTACTACATTATATCAAAAGTTAAAATAAGGGATGGACATGCCCTTTAACCAGGCCATACACGGCATTGATATTTTTTTAACAATTCAGAAAATTGAATAGAAATCAATGTACAGTCAACTATTGTAAAATGTTAAACTGTGCAAATAATAACTAATTGGCTGGGCTGGTATATGACCATATTAAATAAGCAGCCTAAAGGCCTGTGCTTATGATAGATCATTGTAGACTGTAGCAGGTAAGAAACTATCATTCCAGGCAAAAAATAAATTTGTAGATACTTGAAATGTCATGTGCTTGAGGCAACACTTTCACAACTAGATTTTTAATGAGACCGCACAAACTCATATAAGTTTCTAAATTCTAGAAGCGTCAGTTCAGATATCTCACCCTATTGGGGGGTGCCAAGAAACGTGTCTATAAAGTTGGTGCAGACAGTTGGTGTTGAAACCCAACCCCATACCCCACCCCTCCACCTCTCTTCAGGCTTGGTTTCTTTAATAAATAAAGAAACCAAGCCTGAATAGAGGTGGGAGGTCGACACCAACTGTCTGCCATGTACAATGCTATTTTGACACCTTACCCTGGGTGTTCCTATAACACCTTTTAGCCACAATGCAATCACGCCTTGCATTCAGAAGGTCCCTAACACCTTGCTGTTATATGCTGATTGGGACAAGGTATTTATTGCCAACAGATTCTTGTACAAGTCATTCTGAATTGAGAAAGCCAGTCGGATGACTAGTGAAACGTCTTCAAGAACTAAACTTCAAGTCCAGTTGATCTAACTGAATACAACAGATATCTTTATCAGACCTGTGTACATAGCTCAAGAACAAACAGTAAGAAATAAATCAACTCACTGGCAAGATTCACTTGTGCAGTACAGGTAATTGTAGCATTAACTCTTTATTAAAGCATTATTTAATCAGTAGTGTAAAGCATTTTTAGTGAGCAGCAAAGGTGGCATGGTCCAAAACAAACATCCGGTTCAGTTTATTATGGGATGGGAGCACAGGTGCAATAACTGCCAGTGGATTACACTGCCACCTCTAAAATACTAATAGAAAGGTCATTTTATAGATCCATGGGCTCATTTTTCAGCTTTTTCATTTTTTCGGGAAATGTTACAGTCCAAAATATAAGTCTATTGTCCTTCAGTCTCTGTGATGATTTCTGTTCCAGGTTAATTTCCAGATAATCTTCATCTTCGTCATACTTTGGCCATTCTGACAAACCAGGGCCATTAGGATCCCTGTAAACCGAAACAAACAAAAACAAAGACATTAGGCAAACTCATTGTAGCAGCGAAGCATCTTATATTTTTAACAATAGTCTTCTTTAATACAAAAAATGGCAGTCTGACTCGTAAGATGGAAAAATGTATAATGCAATGTACCCACATTGGGTTTTTGGATAATATTTTATAATATGTGTAATGTGTAGTGATTAATGAGACGGTCAGAAGGATTATTGGCTATAAATCTTCCCATGACTACCAAGTCCAAATCTTTCTTTGGCTCTTAACATTTCTATCTCATTTTAATTCTCTCCTTAGTCTATGCACTCTACCCTTATTCTCTATGCTTATATGCACCTTTCTCTGTGCCATTCTGTTGGTCCCTCTTAATCCCAGCATCTCTGCTTCTTCCTTATAATCTAATCTTCATTGTCTTGTGCACCTTTCTTGCAAATTCACAGATTCCATTGAAATCTGCTCATAAATATGTGATAATTTACAAATACATTACAGTAGCATTCAACCATCCAGTGTGTGGCCACATGCATAGATCTACAATACCAGCTTCCAAAAATATGTCTTACCCATTTCTAGCAAAGTTAGCCCAGTATCTCATAACTATTTTGCTAAGGAGTTTTTCCTCATCTGTTCCACCACCTTGAGAAAAGCAGAATTCATGTTAACCAAGTAGACCAAATATTGAATATCAAGAAAAGAAAAAAATTTAACGGGCATAAAAACCTTGGATATAGACATCACCACTAAGAAATGGGCCACCACTTATAAAGTAAAGTTCATCTCCATGATCGGCTTTCACAAAATCTGGCTTTAAGTCATGAAACATTGAAGAACGGTGCTGAAATTCATAGAAGTAAACAGGAAGCTCAGAATCTATTTGATAGCAAAGACAAAAAAATAAATGCCACAAATGCAGTGTTACATGAGTCAATAGTATAATTCAATCTAGGGACAGTTTCTAACCATTTTGGTGCCCTAGGCAAGTCTCCCCTGGTGCCCTCTTCCCTAATAAAACTTCCCCCTCAACCACCTGTTGCATTAGGATGCATATATTAGAAAATCTAAAGCAATTGACAGAGATAGGGAATCATCTTGTATTGAGATGTGTTTTTCAACTCTTTTAGACACATAGTACCGTACTCACATTAAAAGTACAGAGTGCTTTATTGAGCACAATTAAGGATATTCTGTCACAGTTGTGTACTCGTGGTGTAACTACAAAGTTTCAGAAAAGGCCAAGATGATTATATTGTATGTACACAGAAGGAAAATATAGGGAACTAGACTGGGAACATTATTGCTCTATGTCTGGTAAGAATCACTGTCTTTAAGAAGAAAACAAACATGAATGCTGCCCTCAAACCTCTTCAACATCTAAAGCTAATTGGGGCTTTCCAGGGGATTTATTGCCAGCAAATTCTTAAGCTAGTCGGATGTCTAGCAAAACTTCTTCATGAACTAAACTTCAATTCCAGTTGATCTAACTGAATACAACAGATATAGGAGTTCTACAGTAAGCCCAGGGAAGAGGGTCTAGCATTTTGGTACTTTTATTTGAAGGGGATCATTTTTCTTTAAATAATCCTATTATAACAATAGAATAACAGAACTAATATATCCCTGAGTTTTTAGGAGCTACCAGTGAGGTGGGAGTATCTAATATTAGATATAGGTAAGGCATATATGTAGGTTTGTCATTTCTTACTATTACCATCTAAATAACCATACATATATGTATATAAAGTATAGTACACACTAATATATTGTACATGACAAAATATTAAAATTTTAAACATAGTTACATAGCTGAGACTCCTATTTTAATATGGAATAGTTATAGAAAATGGGAGGTTTAGCCACACCTCTGTCACTCAAGTTGTGTGTGTGTGTGTAGAAAACAGGAGGAGGAGAAGTTGGAATAAGTAAACTTTTCACAAGTAAAGTGTGTGTGTCCCTTTCTCTTTATTTCTATGTCTGTCTTCCCCTATTTCTCCATACAAACGTGGGGAAACAAAAATAAGTTCCTTGGATTATAATCGGATCCACTTATACTCGAGTATATACGGTAATAATGTTTGGTGTTGTGTACTATAATATATACGAATAAATAATAAATATAGCACATACACAATGATATTAATAAACAATGTACACATATACCCACCCCAACACACACAAGTACATATGTAAATGTATTTGGTAGTGAGGTGGACTTACCCCCCTCACATACACACACACATACGCGTACATATGTAAATATATTTGGTAATGGTGTCATATATTACAGAGAGGGCAAATAATAATGCTTGGTGTTGTGTAACTATAAAAAGATAACAGTTAACACTAATTGCTGGCATTAAAGGCATAATTCCTTTGGTGTACAGTAGAAATTATGTGTGTGTATGTTTTGCTATTTGTGGATACAGTGAATATAGAATCTTTACACAGGTATATTTTAAATTGTTACTTGGACAGTCACCAGTATCCAGGGGAACCAAATAGTATAATCCTACAGGTCTGAAAATAGACCCAGGCAAACCTGCCACACTGTGTGGTTCAAACTAAACAACGCCATTGGGTGACTGGAGACCCTAAACAGGATCCAGATAAAAAAATATACATGCTATGTTCCATATTTATAGCTGCTTATGCTATGACTTGGGAGCACAGGATACTGATTAGCTTTATAGATAAAGGTGAGGTGGGGTTAAAGGAGCTAAACGCTCTCCATATGGTATAAAATTAAATAGAGCCTTCTTATAACAGAAGGTTCCTCACAGCCTCATGTTATTATAATAGCATTGCCCTAATAATGCTATATAATCTTGCAGATCCTGCCGGTCATCTTTCAAAAGTCTGGCAAGTGTGTACCCAGTTTAAATCCCAGGGGTGAGCTGTTATCTTTTATGTTAGTGACCTTTAGGCATTACACATGCTTGCATCATTCACAAACGCCGGATGCAGTTAAGGTTTTTTTTTTTTTTAAACCAATGCTGATCTGACACCTTTGTTCTCCAGGGATGCCGCCTGAGACACATGTCTCACTGTGCCTCATGGTAGATGCGGCTCTGCCAGGTACGTTGTCAAGTAAGGGACTATTGTAAGCAATTCTAATGGATTTGTACTACAGATAAAAAATCTAGCGATCTCACCAGACACCGACTTAAGTTAACAATGGAGGCAAATGAGAAATAAAAATAAGGGTAAAACTAACAGCTATGCCACAGAAACTTTAGGTAAAGATAACCAGATAAGAGGCTACTTCTTAAAGGGGGGGAAAAAGGTTACTAAGAGGGCACTACAAAAGGCACCCTTCAAAAAGCACTGTAATTTCCATCTCAATGTTCTGCCCCTCCTATAAGTATGCTGAATTCGAGTGTCTTTGAACGGTAGAGATTTGTTGATTAATGGGTATTCATAAATCGTTGGAGGTGCATACTCCTAGTGTTGAATTCCGTAAAGAATTTGATCATCTGGGTTTTTTTGTGCTGGATCAGTACTTTGGTATTTTGCCCTCTCAAATAGCTCAATCCAACTCGTGTGCACCATATCCCCTTTAAAGAAATCAGCTTTTTGAAAATAAATCATCCATTTGTTCGTCTGCTCTGTCTGTGTCATTATTTCTCACTACACAGAGAAATTGGCTGTATAGCGTAGACTTTTAAGTGATTCAGGATGGCAACTACGCCAATGAAGCATTGTCTTTTAAGAAGTTATGAAGTATATTGCAATATTTAGAAATCCTTAAATCCAAAAAGTCCACTGCATGGGTATAAATGTGGCCCGTGAGCTTAATAGGAGTCTGGAGGGAATTTATCTCTTTGACAAAGGTCCCCAAGCTACATATAATATATATATATTTGCATCTCTCGATATCAGTCACGGGGCTGAACTACAGAATTTTGGCTGTAAGGCAATTTTTTCCAGACACATACCTCTGTGATATTTAGCAGTTCTAAGAGCTGGAATAACAAACATGATATCCCCAATTAGATCCAGGAAATTGTTTCTAATTTCAATTGGATCATTAGTTTCAAAGTATTCATCCATTATTAAAGGAATTCCATTGGATATTGTACTCTGCAAGAGTAAACATTGTTAGAAATGTTAGGGCATAAAGTACTTGTCAGACAATGTTAATTTTAATAACGTAAAAACACCTCTTAAATTCAAACTAAGGGATAAAAAACACTCTAGCCGTCACTCTGGCTGAATGAAATGTCGATCAGTGTTTGATCAAACATTAATGGTTGTAACATTGAAAATAGAGGCAGTTTTACCTGCCAATATTCACATGTTTGATGCGCTAGGCAGTTGTTGGAACATCCAAGCAACATGGTCAGGTAAGAATGTAGTCTATGCCAAGATTAACTGGTTTCTATTTTTCATGAATATCTGGAGCAGGCAGACCAGCTATTTCTTCTCTGTAAAGAATTTGATTAGATCAAATTCTTTACCGACGAACGGCCCCTGACTGAACGCATACACACGTGCGACTCTCAGCTGAAACGGCTGCTCGACACACAAATGTGACGTGGTCGGGGGTCATGTCTCGGTTGCAAATCTTACCTGTGTACGAACCTTTACAAATTAGACATTTGTCTATAGACAAAAGTAGTGTATGGGCTGTAAGCTGGTTCTACATGTAGTCATATTTAATTAGATGTAAACTGTATAATATATTGGGACTGGGGTGTTAATAGAAGGAATGAGTAGGAATAGTCACCTATCCAGTTCCCGGATACTTCAAAGTCTTTTGTTACTATCTCAGTTCCTGGGTTGGGTTCTTTGCATTTCAATAGATTCAATAGATACATTTTGGTGCCGTGACCTACTGGATCAGAAGAAGCTTTAAAAGAGATTTGCGACCCAGGTGCCTGTCTTGGAAGTCTGTAAAATCTACAATTCCTGGTAAAGCCAGAGAAGGAAGATTGGAACTTCACAATTTGGCAGTGAGTATTTTTCTATTTTGTTTTCTATTTTAATAACTAAAAATAATGGCTTTTAGTGTAGCAGGTGATGATAATGTTAACAAGGGAGAATGTGTGAATGTGTGGTTGTTAGATTACATAAAGAATCATGGAGGACCATATGAAATACCACAGGAATGTAGACAGTCCTGGGAATCCATGAAATATTTTTTAGAAGAGAGTGTTTTTGATAAAAAGACAAAAGAAAGTAAAAGGAAAGGAATGATTGTTCAGGGTTTTTTATCTTGTTGTTTAAAGTTAGTTGACATTATCAGAGAAAAGGAAACTAAAATAAAAGAGGAAACTAACAAGTATGAAACTTTACTAAGAGAATTAAATAAAAAGCTGTCAGACCTAAGGTTACATGCAGTCACAACTGGGGAAGCATTGTTTGAGAAGGCTAAATTGTGTGAGAGTAGAAAAGGAGCTGGAGGAACATAAACATGCTATAAACATGCCATTTGATAAAGTGACTGCAAAGACTGATGGAAGTCAAAGTGACTCTTCCAAATGCAATTCTGAAATTAAAGGGTATAAACCAATTTACCCATTGAAACACAACAATACACTAGTTAGTATTCATTCTGATAAACATCTACCATCTAACAGTCCAGCATTTCTGATCTGCAAAATTATTGTGACGTTGTTTGAACATTGCAGGTAAGTAACTAGTGTATGGGCACCTTTACGCTAGGTACACTCAGGCAGATATTTTAGCCTGACCAACTGGCCGCCATGTTTGGCCAGTCAGCCTGGAGCAAAACATTGTCAGCTGCACTGAACTTCGCCATTTCCAATCTTTTGGACATAATTTTCTGATGTCTGATCATTTCATCTGATTTGGCTGGCAAAACAATTGGTTGGCCCGAAATATCTGCTTGTGTGTTCACAGCCTTAGAGGTTTTCCAACATAAGAGCTCATAATAGTAGAAAATTTTCTCCTTTTAAGATACATTCAGCCCTAAATAGCTATTACTAATCAGAACCAGTACAAGGAAAGCTTATTTATAGACCGTATACATTGAATACTCTGGAAATAGACAATTCCTTATGTTAAAGGGTATCTTTATTTTAAAAAAAAGAATTTTGAAAATGTGTACCTTTAGATGCAGCAATCCCGCTGCTCCAAAACTTTTTTCAGATTTTAAATCTGAGCTGAGAAATCATCATTTGAAAACACAGCATTTACAGGGAAAGACCTGTCACTCCAGAAGCTGAAATCATAATATGTGACCCATGCCTGACATCTTTTCCTGCCTGCCAGCCCACTTTCTGGAACATTTAAGAGAATCAGCAAAGAAAAGAAAAAAGGGGGGAGGGAGAGGGAGATGTGTAAGCAGAGCAGTGTCCATGGTGAGGCTGTGCAGAACTTATAAGTGTCGCAGACACTACAAGAAGTCAGTGGTAAGGTAGGGTGGGGGGAATTAGGAGTACTCACTAAACATTAATAATTTAATGACAAAGCAAGCACAGATAAATATGTGAGTACTACCATTTTACTTGTCTCAAATTGCAGTTACAAAAAATGTTGTTTCAGTGGGTATAGTGACCCTTCAAGCACATAATCCAAACTTAACAGAACACAGAAATGAATGTGAATTCTGTTCTTGAAAAATGCGTTTCATTGCATATTCTGTTTGAATAAATGGTCCTGCATTGGATGGATGCTAATGGGTGAAGATTGCCACCCACAGACTGTTCATTGGGGCTACCTTCTTTGATTGGATGGGAAAACATTTTCCGCTCTTTTTTTTCCTTTGTCTGTGTTATGAAGGAACAAACTATTTTTTTAATTATTGCCGTATTATGGTCTACACTAGTTCTATATTTTATGGTCTTATCCCTGCTATTGTTTTATTCTATTTATATATTGTCTACACTAAGCTATGTTTAAACACTCATATATTATGGAATAGTATCATGTCTCCTTGCTTTTAATGATGTGAATAAATATTGATCTTAAGTTCAACCAAACCTCCGTGAGTAGCGCTGTGTCTTGCTGTTTATACATATATTATAACAACCCTTATTCTTGAAGAACAATTTAACAACATTTTACTAATACCATGACACTGGTGCTATTTCTACATATCTGTAACATTTTATTTGTGCATTTCCTTCTAATCCTTTATTTAAAAATATACAAAGATATCAGTGGTTAATCTTTTTTTTTAGTTAATGGATTATAAAACCATTAAGCCAGTGGAGTTAGAGGGCATCAGCTTCAAAACACATTTTAAATTATAAAGATCCCAGAGGAAAGTTAGCTAAAAGAAAGACCTAGATGTTAGATCACATACTTTAGTACATACAAGGAGATTCAATAAAATACACACACACATACAGGCACACATACTACATCCACATATGGTATACATATACAAATATATTCAACAGTTATAGTGGGCTAGGAATCCTAAATCTTGGTTTAACCCATTGTTTTTGGAGTCAAATAACAGAATCATTTTGGCTTCAAATGTTTTTCTTTGTTGGTTGCTACTGAACTGTCCCTTTAAGATCCGGACTTGGAGGTTTTCCATGGATTGTCCTGGTTGCGAAAAACATTATTATTCTCATTATGGTTGGTGATGCTACTTATGTGGGAGTTCATCCTCATCTGTAGTTTTTGACTGGTTTCCCCTTTATATATATAAAGGGTTATTCAATAAAAGTTCTTATCGTTTAAAATGGTGCTAATTTTGCCCCAACCAATCAGATCTTATTTAACGTTTGAAAGCTAACATCTGATTGGTTGGGGCAAAATTAGCACCGTTTTAAACAATAAGAACTTATATTGAATAACACTGACAGTGTGTAACGGAGGAGAGAGACAGACACCTAGGTGCACTTGGCACATCTTTCAAAGAAAAGAGATATCCAGACAGAACTATTACCACTAACTTGAATAAAGCATTGAGAACACCCAGGGATAACCTTCTACAGTACAAAGAGAAAAAAGTAACACCCGGATCACTTTGGTAAAAACATAGAACCCGGTACTGGAAGGAATATGTACAATAATGAAAGAACTACAACCTATGATGAATCAAGATGAAACCCTTGAAAAAAAATTCCCAGACCCCCCTGTGACAGGAGATCTGGTCTTGTTATAGAGGGAAGATATTTAAGTCCCGATTTGTTGGAATAATAGGCCCACAGTGTGTGTGTACAAACACAGGTTGAATTTTCACAGACAGTTTAGGGTCTCTGAGTCTGGAACAAATGGAAAGCGGGTGGGCTGTTTGTTCCATTCCACTGGTAATCCTGCACAGAGAGGCCAGGTAGGTGTTACACCTGTGCTACTCAGGAGTCTAGGATGTGTCTCTCTCTCTTTACCTGCACAGACAGTGAGTTGTGGGGGGAGTAATCCGAACCTCCTAAGTAAGACACTGTGTTTGGAACTGAATTCATTTGTTTTCTATTTTGTTATTTATGTGTTGGCGTGGAGTAGCTACCCAACAATAGATAGCTTGAACTGTATAGCCAGCGTTATGGTGCAAGGGTTTTGTTTTGTTATGTTAACACCAGTGAAGACCATTAAAGACTGTTAAATTGCCTTTAAGCCTGAACTGTGTTGCTTCATTCCCTGAAAGACTGTGGAGGAGTATTTCCCATAACAAGGCCCAAGCAGCTCAAGGGCCAATTTGTCACACCCCTATACTTTCCTTTAGGCAACCACCAAACCTAGTAACTTACTAGTTCTTACTAGTGTGTAACTAGTAAGAAGAAAGTTACACATGGATTATGAAAATATCACCCCAGGCACCAAACCATGCAGTCGTCGGTCTAACCTGTGCAACAATATTAACGCTGCTCCATCTGTAATACACAGGAAGGGGGTATTTAACATCCAGGGATCTTACAGCAGCACATCCAGCAAATTGGTGTATTTAATACAATGTAACAAATGTACGGACACTCTATATATAGGGGAAACCAGTCAGAAACTACAGAAGAGGATGAACTCCCGCAGAAGTAGCATCACCAACTATAATGAGAATAATAACTGTTTGCCTGTGGGTCATCATTTTTCGCAACCAGGACAATCCATGGAAAACTTCCAAGTCCGGATCTTAAAGGGATAGTTCAGTAGCAACCAAGACAGAAAAACATTTGAAGCCAAAATGATTATTTGACTCCAAAAACAATGTGTTAAACCAAGATTTAGGATTCCTAGACCACTATAAATGTTGAATACATTTGTATGTAGAACCATTTGTGGATGCAGAATGTGTGCCTGCGTGTGTGTATGTGTGTATATATATATATATATATATATATATATATATACAGTATATGCGTTTGTATATATATATATATATATATACAGTATATGCGTTTGTATATATATATATGGACATCATTTAGTATGTATACAATATGTGCATCTAGCATCCCCAATCATTATGATGTACATGCTGAGTAAGAAGTCCCACCCCAAAAAATCTATCTTTCTGTAACTAGTTACAGACCTGCCACCATTCTCTGTCCTTTCCTTTACCAATGCACACCATAGGGAGAGGGGAAAAAATATTGTCAGACTTGTGGCTTGCTTTAAAAATTATTTAGAGGTTTGGGGGCACAGCTTAATGATGCAATTGATGATGCTCTGTTCCAGCAGTGGGCATGCTCCCACCTTAAACTTGGAGGCAGACCTGCCTGGTGATGTCACAGCTCACAGTTCTGGCAGGAAAACCCCCTTTATAGTGCTGTTACTTTGGAAAGATTACGGCTAGAAGCCTTTTTTAATAAATGCCACTTTCATGGAGACCACTGTTCCCCTGTAATCAATTGCACAATTTAGTTTTCCTGTCTTTTCCAGACCCCAGGTACAGAGCCCCATCCCCACAACGGTATAGAATTGCTAATATTTTTTAGTGCAAAATGACTTTTTCATTTGAACAATCTATTACACAAATATTCCCTTTTAATGTTTGGTACATTTCTATCCTGTATTGTATTATCGTTCTCCCAGATGACCAGACAGACAACTAGAAAGATCTTTATATTTAGAAAGCTTTAAGCTTAGCTCCTTAGCTTTTACCAGGGGTGAGGACCTGAACCGCTAAGTCCTCACCCCTGGGTTCACGCGACGAGGCCAATAGGAAGGCACGCTCTGCAACAAGCGTGCCTTCCTATTGGTCTCGTCACTGACGGGGAGGAGGGGGCGGAGCCTACCAGAGCAGCGTTGCTCTGAGAATCTGCTGTAGGCTGCGCGAACCCAGGGGTGAGGACTTAGTGGTTCAGGTCCTCACCCCTGGTAAAAGCTAAGGAACAAGGAAGAGGAGCGGAGGGAAGGTGAGTATAATTGTCCTTTAAGCTTTAAAACCTCAACAATGCCCAGATTTGTTCTATACAAAAACTTACATGGGTGGGAATTCTGTAGCTTCCCTTACACAGCTCCATGGTTCAGGTGGCTGTGGTTTAGCAAATCTTAATGGTCCAATGGGAGGTTTTGCAAAGGGAACTCCCGTAAAAACATGAACTTTTCTATCTGTATCTCTTACATCCACTGATTTACCCAACAGCTGCCCATACTTTGTTGTTACAAATGGTCTTGTATTCGCTTGGCCTGAAAACCGTAAGAGGAAAAACATTAAAGGAGAACTAAACCCAATTTTTTATACTCCAGAATCTGAAAACAACCCCCCTAAAAACACCAATAAACTATAAAATGCCACTTTAGTAAACTCTGTTAAAGTAAATCAAAGCCTGTTAAGAACTGGATGAAGTATCTGTGTGTATGTGCAGTGTCAAACCACACCTCCTGACCTCAGTCACATGCTTCCTTGCTTTATCTGTCCTGTAAAAGGATTGGCTAGAGATTATTAATGGGTGTGACCAACTGTAACAAGTTTGTGCCATAGCTAAGGACTGAGCATGAGCAGAACATAATAGTCCTTGACTAAACTGTGTGATACTAGAATGCTGAGAAGTAAAGCACAAACTATATGTTATTTAGGTAAATTTCCCAGTGCCCGTAACAAAATGAGAGGTAAGACACAGATTACTGGTTTTATATCAAGGTGTTCGGCCTTCTGGTAAGTGTTGTTCTGTGGCTTTAGTCGCCCTTTAATTGCATGGGAATTGTATTGGAAAGAATTGTCATTAGTGAGAACTTTTTCATTCATTCAAACCAATATCCCTCCCAAAACAATATTTCAAAAAAAGGTTGGAGACTGTATTACTACTTCACATTTTGCAGTCTAAGCTCTAAGTCAAAAGGCAACTTGTACAGCAGCTGACAGCTAATGCACTCACCCAGTCTCCAGTTTGACTGTCCCTCTCCTCTGTAATGCAGTTACATGTGTATTTATTAGAGGGGGGAAGACTGGCAGAGCGGGAGAACTGTATGAGTGTTTTTTTTACAGCTTATCCTTCAGCTGATATGGCTAAACGTGAGAAAGGAGTGCTGTGATTAGCCTGGGTGGTTGTTAGAACATTGGGAATAGGAATGGTGGCAAATACTTTAAATAATGTATGGATAAAGTTAGTTTTATTAACCCTGAACTATGCTGGTCATAGAAAAAAATAGCCTCTGGTTAGCTGGTCATGCATAGCTAGGATTGTATTTATAATGTTAAAGGATAATGAAAGCCTCAGAATAAAACTGAATAGGAAGTCATAGTACCTAGATACAAAAGCTGTAATTTGTGTCTCACCTCCTAATTTAGAGGGAGTGCTGGAAAATGTATGCGATTAGTTTTTTTTTCATTCCTGGGCATCTAAAGTATCTAAATATCTGTAAACAAAGGCAGTGTCAGACTGGACTGTTGGGGCCCACCAGGAAATCTGAGACCAAGGGCCCACCAAGACGAGTTTAGGGGCCCACCTAATATTTCATATCTCTCATTTGCATATCTAATTGTTGCTGACTTATTGTTTATTAAAATGCATTTACTCTCCCTTTAGCCATGTATTTAAATTTTAGCAGTTTTCTCTATTTTCTTGTGTGAATGGGTTGTGGGCCATGGGGGGGATTCCCTGTAACCCTGTGGGCCAGTCCGACACTCAACCAAGGCAAAATAACCCCAAATTATTGTAAAATGGGTGTACAAATACACAACATTAAACTACAAGTCAATAATAACAAATGAATCTGCACTTCTCGCCCTTTAGCCCATCATGTGTCTTTTAGTCTTATCTGTTGTTTTACCCGACACACCTAAATAACTGCTAAGTCCACTGCTGCATATAGAGTCTCAAAAGGAGTTAAAGTAAACACGCCGTATACTGTAATAATTAATTTTAGTGTTATCAGAGATACTTTTATGTGCATTCTGGCACTGGAGTGGACACAACCCAAGGGTAGAATACATTATGCAAAATGCTTTTACATCATCTTCTGCATAATGATCATTTTCCTTTATACATTTCATTGCTATGCATGGGGTTTGACTGACTTGTATTATTTGTACTTTTAAATTATAGACGGAGGAGAGTTGTTTTTAGGGTGAAGTTGCCCTTTAATTTTTCCCATAAACCTTTTTGCTTTAAGGCTTAAATAGTCTCGTCAGGTATTTGTGTCATTAGCAGTAGTATAATAATTGCACAAATGTCATATAAAAACATATTGTAATATTGCAAAATATCAGTCCGGTCAGTAACATGTTGTATCTCTCACCTTTTTCACTAACTGCCAGAGGCACCCAGCACAAGACCATCACCCACACCATAGATCCTAAGGGAAACATCACGCACCGGCGAGCGCACAAACACTGAACCGTCTCTACAAAAGCTCCCACTCAAACAAGGACCTGAAATGTGTCTTGAGGAGGTTAGTATAGATTCTTATTGGCTATTGGGAAATGTCTTTCTTCATTCTGTAAGCAAACTGGTAACTGATTAGTGAAAACATTGAGATAAGATCTTGTCTTTCAAGAAAGAAAAGAGGCCCTGCCCAAACTGGTTTACCTGCTGTAGGATAAAGGGGAGTGTTTAATAAGTGCAATTATTTTCTTGTTTTTTTATCCTGGCAGAATAGTGCAAAATATATTGAGATTCCACCTCCATTTTTCGGGTTGCAGGTCTGTTTAAAGGCTATCTCCACTTGTACAATACATTTTTTTGTATTTAGTTTTATTGAAGAAAAGGAGGTAAAGGAGCTGTGTCTTAATTGTGATTGCTTAATATTTCAATTCTAGCAATAATATGGTCACATATTAACCAGCCCTGCAAAGGCACTTATAAGTGCCAGGGAGGGGAGTCCCGGTTTTGAGCTGTGGGACTCCCTAAGCCACAAAAGGCTCTTTTAAGGGGCCCTGGTGGGGTGCGGGGGGCCTGCTTGTGGAGTTGGGGGCACCCTGCTAGTGTGCACCCCCCTATGGGGAGTGCCACTAGAGGGAAACTCCCCCTCTTCCCTTGTACCCCACCTCAGCATGCGCACGGCTCTTTACTTCCTATTACCATTCTTCCCTGGTACAGTAGTTTAATCTTTTGCCTTACAATGATTTTGGTCTGGCATACTTATAGCAAGCCACATGGGCAATTTACCACATATACTACTCTCTGTTTGACAGTATCCACTTACTTTTACATGTATACCTCTTATAATACTAGAACAGTTTTGACAGTTTAAACACTGGATTGTCCCTGTTGTTGGTGTAGATAAAAACCCTGTTGTCACTTTTCTAACTTGGGGATCAGTCATTTTTAACTAACAAATACTTTTAAAAAAGCATAAAAATATAATGTATAAAGCATTATTTCATTGTGCTCACAACTTACATTCTTTAAGGACAATTGTACTTACCTCAGCCCCGCTCCTCTTCTTTCCCACAATAGCAGTACCCAGTGTGAGGAAACTGTTATGTTCTCACCTGGGTTTAGCCTGCAGAATTCAAACTGATCATTAAAGGGGAAGTTCAGTGAAAATACATGTATTATTCAGAAAAAAAGAGCAGTATTTTTCCATCCCAGTGACCTTAATCTGCCCATTCAGCATTTTGTCTGTGTATAAATAAATGCAACCGAAATACTGACTTCCTGTTTGCAGGACCCCTAATAGAGACCGTTATGGTCTTGCCCTTGACCCAGCGCCTGGGTTGATTCAGTTGCTCAGTAGAGATCTGAGCATCTTTGACCCATCCAACAGCTAATCAGTAGAAATTACTGTTGGGAACATTCCAAAGAAGTGGTGCACCCTGGGAAGAAGAAGGGCCGTTAGAACCTGAAATGTAAGCTCACTAATGTCAACAGCAGGGAACAGCAAAGGGTATAAAATCAACTGATTTTTCAAGATGGGAGAGAATATGTAGAATAACTAAATATGCATTACACAAATATTGATAATTTAATTAATATTGATAATTTCCACTGAACTGTCCCTTTAAAACTTACCTTCGCGCCCGCCTCACTCTACTTCCTGGTTCAGTCCTTCAGCCAATAGAAAATAATCATGTCTTTCTATTGGTAGTCTGGCCCCAGGCCTAACAGTGGGTGGATCGAGGTGGAGACACAAAGGTATGTATTGAAGCTCTTGTTCTGCAGCTAAATCCAGGGGTGAGGACTTAGTTATTTAGGTCCTTACTCTGGGTTCTTTCATTAGGAGACAGGAGGGTGGAAAATAAATAATTGTCCTTTAATCTTATTCAAGAATTCTGTGGTGTCCTTTAATATAGTATGCAATTTATTCACTATCGGGTGTAAGGGCTGGTACATGTGATCCGCGTTTACTTTACCGATATCACGGGGGACATTGGGAAGCTTGGAGAAGACAATTTTTTTTGCTAATTTATAGTTTTTAGGTAAAAAAAAAAAAAGGTGTGTGTATCACTTTAAGATTTTATTTTGTGTGTTTTCCAATTCGAAATCCGATCGGAAAAATCACTTCCCGGAAATCATTTTCCAGGAAGTGATTTTTCATTCATTGGCAAAGATCAATAATTTGGTGATCAGAAGTGATCACCAAATTTTGATCTCTGTCCCCATTTTTTTTCTAAGTCTTCGCTAAGTAGCAAAGACTTAGAAAAAATCCTATTTGTGAATGGAACTTTGAGTTCCATTCACAAATGTATAGTAAAAGCTGTCAGCATGACAGCTTTTACTATACAGGTACTGCAGCATGATCTAAATGTAGATCTAGCTGCAGTACCTCCACTAGACCACCAGGGGCAGCCTCTTACCTCTCTATGGGAAGACCCCGGTGAAGGAGGAAGCCATGTGACGTCACCGGGGTCTCCCTTTCCGCTTCCTGTGATTCCTCAACATCGGACCGGCTTCCTCCATGCGGACCTAGCGCGTATCAACATGGGGTACATTCGGCATTAATTTATTTTTACTGCTAGCGATTCAAATTGAATTTAGGACCCCAGAAAACCACAATTTCTTGAAAAAATTGACACATAAAAGAAGGTGAGGGGAAAGAGTGCGTACGTGGGCCTTTATAACGGGGTTTCAGTAGTTTGTGGGGAAAGCCACCTTCCGCTTTAGAGTGTATCACGCCAACTTTCCCTTAAGGACGTATCACACAACTACCTCTTTAATGCATTATTGCATCAACTACCATTGAACCATGTATCACACAACTGTCCCTTTAGCGTGTATCGCATCAAATTCCCCTTTCGCATTATTACATCAACTTTCCCTTCAGCAAGTATTGCATCCAACTCCCCTTAGCGCAATATGCATCAACTCCCCCTTTACGCATTATGCATCACTTACCCTTTAGCGGGTATCGGCATCAACTCCCCCTTTACGCGTATTCGCTCAACTCCCCTTTAGCGGTAGCGCATCAAATCCCCCCTTTAGCGCGTATCGCATCAAACCCCCTTTAGCGCGTATTGCATCAACTCCCCCTTTAGCGCGGGATTGCACAACTCCCCCGTTAGCGCGTATTGCATCAACCCCCCTTTAGCGAGTATTCATAACTCCCCTTATAGCGCGTATTGCATCAACTCCCCCTTTAGCGAGTATTGCATTCATTCTCCCTTAGCGGGTATTGCATCAACTTCCCTTTAGGTTATCGCATATCACTGCCCCCTTTAGCAGGTGATCATCAACTCCCCTGTAGTACGTATGCATCAACTCCAACTTTAGCGTTTGTCGCATCAACCCCCTTTAAGCACGTATTGCATAAATTCCCCTGTGTAGAGTCGTATTATAAAACAATGGGGTACATCTCACATTAATTTTTTTTGTACTGCACGACAAAGTGAATATTGACACAACCAGTCCCCAGAAAAGACAATTCGCTTACAAAATAGACACATAGGAAACGAAAGGGTGAGTGAAAAGAGTGTGTCCGTGGCCTTTATTACTGGGGTTGCATTAGTTTGTGGGAAAAAGAGACACAAGGTCAGGTGTCAAAGTAAAATGAAACCCCTACAGTGGCAGTTGTATTGCAGTGTGGCAGTCCACCCATTCACAGTTTGTTCATTGTCTTCCTAAGTAAAATAACATTTCCTTAGCTGCCTTCTCTTGAACTCTCAATCTTGACTCTGGAGTGAAACAGAAGTGAGAATGAGGAGGACAGTGTGTGGTCACATGAATTGCTTACATCACATGGTATGCTGATCCTCCTATGATGAGACAGCACTATCTCCGATCACGCACAACAAACAAAAATGAAGCAACTCCATGAACAATCTGTGACATTTGGAAGGTGTGCGATAAACTTGAGTTACTCGATTCACACCAGATGGCAGCACACTGGGTTAATTACTTTAAAAAAAATTAAAAAGGGGGGACGGAGGCATTTTAAAACGGTGTAAGTAGCTATGCTTTCCCCAGCTCCTTATACATAAGTTAACCAAAAGTCTCATGAAAATTGCCAGCCGTTTGGAAGTTTTTCTGAAATACAACACACACACACATACATAGATTGACTTTAGATTATATAGTATATATGAGCAAAACAATGCCTTACCAGTTCTAGACCAAAGTAGCCCAGTAATCTCATTATTCTTTTACTAGCCACTTTTTCTTCCTCTGACCAGCACTTGGGTGAAAAAAAACTAGATTAGATAGGGCATATAAACCCAGAACTATGGAAACGTTAATAAAAACAACGACAATGATTGGCTGTACCTTTGGAAAAGAACATCAGCACTAGAAATGGGCCACAAAAAACAAAGAAAGTTATCTCCATGATCAGCTTTGACAAAATCTGGTTTTGAGTCATGAAACATGAAGGACGATGCGGAAAAAATTCATAGAACCTAAACAGGAAGGCCTGGATCTAGAAGGGCAAATACATACAGTATATTTGTAGATAACAATGTTTAACTGCATAACAGATGGGGGAATTGTCAGTTGTAAAAAAATGGATCTCAACAAGGATATTTCTAAACTACACTTAAAAGAGATTGAATTAACTGTCACACTGATAAGGGGACTGGACCAGGCTTTGAAAAAAAAAAATGTGATAAACATGAAGTAAAGTTTTCTAATGGAATGGTGAGAATCATCCTTCTTTCAGGTTTAACCTGGGGAGGACTGTCCTCAGGAAATGTGTCAGTCAAGTTTCACCAAAACACAGAACACCTTAATGCAAACTCCAAACATTCCGTCGGATTACATTTTAAAAATGTATTCGGTCCATATGATGGGATGTGACACTAATGATCTCTAATATTGCAACGAAAGACCAGAATGGAAATATGGAAATGACTGAATTGCTGAAAATATTGAACATGTGTACCCGGCCTACATTATAAGAGTTCTGTTGGGGAAAAAATTGTATATATAGGTTAGTTGACAGATCAACCAGATTAACCAGATTTTGTTAAAACATTTTTAAAAAGTAGAAATCAGTCCCAGAACTGAAATTCTGAAAAGACTAATACAGATCAAAACTTGCCAATATAGAAAATTTAGTTCAGACCTTAGAATTTGGTCACCATTACCCTGTGATACGAGCAGTCCTAAGGGCTGGTTAATAACAAACAGTATATCCCCATTCGTTCTAAGAATAGTTCTGATTTCTTTTGGGTCATTTGTGTCACCAAAGTATTCCTCGATTATTCATGGCGATTATATTGCGAAAAACTGTATGCTGCAAGTAAAGAAAAAAATAAAAAACAAGAGTACATATACTGTAGGGTACTATTGAGGTTAGGTACATATTTACAAGAGTAATTACAAAAATATGAAAGGATGAAAATGAAAAACATTCCTTAGGCAATGGTAAGGAATGTGCAGTGTGGTTTTGAAATCCTATTACTAATAATAATACAAAAAGACACATAGAACTAGAAAGGTGATCAGGAAATGGGCAACTAAAAGAATATAGGGGGTGGAGAAGCATGACTCTGTAACAGATTTACATAACTTAAATGGTTTTATTTTTATATCGTATATATGTCCTGCAAAAATTTAGTTTGTTTCAACGATTTACTGAGAAAGGAGTAAACCTCCGGTCTTCAGTAAATTTAAGGAGAGGAGGGACATTACTCGCGACCCGCTCCACGCCGACTCACTGCACAGTCTCCGAGCATCTCTATCCTTCGCACGGTGTGAGGCATGAACGCACGGTGCAAACGGACGGGAGAAGATTGCGCTGGAGGAGTCGGGGAATTCGACGCTGGAGCGGGTCCGTGGGGGTAAGTGTCTCCTCCTCTCTGTAAGATTAATGAAAAACGGGAGGGCGGTAAGAGGATAGAGCATTACCTCCTTCTTCGTAAATCAGTTACTAAAAATTTTGATGGAACATTACCCTTTAAGCCTCTTACACCACGTCTGGCGCACGGGCCGGCAAAAACACTGGAGCACGTCATGTGCGAGGCGAACAGCAATTTAGGCAAAACCGCGCGTGTATGCATTTGGCCGGGCGGTCATTCAGGGATCCCGTGGTGGATAAACGAACAAACCCGACCAAATATAACACGCCAAATGCCAGTTCTGTGTGCCGTTATCAGGCGAAGGAGGTCGCCAGGGGGGGTCGTTCACCGGTTCCGTGCCATCAGATGTGTGAACGGAGGCTAGGGTTATTCACATTGGCGAAGAGGCATTGTGTGAGGATATAATCAGATTTTGGATGGGCCAGTACAATAAACTCTCAATAGATCAAATTAGTTGATCAATCTTTTACCTTTAATCAATCTTCGGTTTAAAATTCACAATGGCTAAGCAAAGCTACTCTATCTTTGTGTTTCTTTTAGTTTTCAGTTAATGTTCCGTAAAATGTTTCAGTAAACCTAAAATAAATGACCCTGCATGGAATTCTGTTATTCCAACTAAAATAGAATGTTCTAACAGAACTTACCAGAGAGGAAAAGCCTCAGGGTTGATAAATCTCTTTTTTCTCAATTCCTGCGTTCAATCCACTGATATTAATGGCCCTGTTTAACAATTTAAAAGGATTTCACACGCAAATTGATCATTAATTAATTTACTGTAAATATAATAATGAGACTTAAAGGGCATGTCCACCCACAAAACTATAATCTCCCCCAATACTGGTCCCATGTGTAGTGAATAAAAAATCCTAACCATGCGCCAAATGGTTCTCTATTGAAATCCCCCCCCCAAAGCTGAAAAATGGACCACCAGTAGTACTGCAGGCCGTATAGGGACTCTGCCTCTGTCTCTCCCCGGGAGAATTTGTCCTGCGCAGTTCAGCCCTCACCCCCCTTCAGTCTCCTCATCTCCCACCCGTTTTGGCAATACCTCCCCCTAGTGTTCCCCTTTGCCATATAGAGCTTCGTGGTACCAGCCCAACCGCCTATAAAAGATTTTACGGGAACCTCCCGATCTTTACTTACCTTACCTCTCTTCCCCTGCGTTCTCCACTGCGTGGCAGCCGCATCCGTGATTGGCTGCCTCTCAGCAAATCACGGACGCTGTGGATGCCTTTGGTCCCGCCCCTCCTGTGCGTTCCATGCAGCAGAGGCCGTACAGTATGCCGAAGGAAGGAAAGAGGTAGGTAAGTAAAGATCAGGGGAATTCCTATAAAATCTTTATGCGGTTGGTGTGGGGGGGGTTAGGTAAGGAAAGCAAGTTTGGGCAAAAATTGGGCAAAGTTTGAAAATGGGGTTGACATGCCCTGTATCCAGTGAATGGGTACATTAGGAAGGATGGCCTTGCAGACTATTTCTGTGAAATCAAATTAAGCTGGGTAAATTCCATTAGGTTTAAACCAACTTAATGACAAGCTATGTATGATGGGGCGATTGGAACGTGGGCGAACCCGCTCCGTTAGGCAGGAAGTACCCCAAAGATCGCACAGCGATTCATCTGCGCCGCCCAAGTAATGAGTCTCGCCAGACGCAGCGGCCATATCATCCCTCCCTCCCTGTTTATTGGTTTGTTTATTATTGTGTTTTATAAAGTTGTTGAGTAACAGCTGGCGGGGACACCCTTACTAGGATATTTATTTTTTATTTTTTTTTGTTTTTTTTTCGAGCAGTTAAATGCCTCTGGTAAAACAAAGAGGTTGACATTAAAGATGAGAATCTACGGTTAAGATAGTTAAAACAAGGATGAGTTATCATAGGCAGGTTGCACAGTGGAATAACTATGCTATGGAAGAATATGTAAATTAAGTTATTGATAAAAGACGTGGTCGAACGTTCACCAAAAAGTCTCTGTGTCTGTGGCGTAATTTTAATGGTAAACATCTTTAATATAAGATCTCAAGTATATGTCATGGCTGACTGGGTCTCTTCAAATTTTCTCACCACGGTCTGTTAAAAATGCTGCAAGCAACAATATTTAAACTATTACCTTTCTAACATTTAAAGTGCAAACTGTTATAGCCTTTTTTTTACTAAAATGATGTTGTCTACAATAAAACTTGGTTTTTAACCAAGTAAAAAGAAATAGATCCACACCTTTGTGATAAAGAAAAGACTGTTACCACTGGTAATATCCAGCCAAACGTCATGGATTATTTACTCCAATGCATAAACGGAAACAGTATTGCTCTCTTTCGACAGCCAAGGATGTTTCATGCCAGGTTTGGGAAAGGAACTCGCCATCTACACAGCAGTAAGGCTCATAATTTCGTAACAACCAAGAAGTAAATTGCTTTACAGGAAAACTTTGTAAAACTATTTAACAAGCTGTACTGATAACATTTTGTCATTCCATATAAACTTGTTACTAGAGAAAAATCCCTAAAGAAGTACCCCAGTGTACTGTGGTAGATGAACCGCATAGTCGGGTGCCATGACTGTTAGTTTTTTTCACTTGTATGATGAAAGTATGTGAAAACATTTTAATTGCTATGTTAGTGTAATTGGATATAATTCCATACCATGGCTTCCGAAATTGCCACATTGCGTCGTCTTTCTGATTCTGTTTCAGTGCCAGTCTACCAGATCTGGTTACATTAAGCCAGATATATTAGCGAACCAACTGAAAAGCCAAAATGTGAACAATGTCTGATTACAGAAATTTCAGTAAAGCTTTGTAAGCTAAAACAAACATTTCCATTTTCTTCACAGATATGGATTTACATTACATATAGGCTCAATTAACTCGAGCCCTTGTGCTATTTGAAGTAATTAAAGGAATAGTTCACTGCAATAGGAACCTATCCATTTCTACATTGATTAAGCCCAGGGAGGTTAAGGAGCTAGCCTTCCCACTGTAATTCTCTTTAATGACCCAAAGCAATCACAGATCAATAGTGAGTACCCCCATTTTACTTCTCACAAAGGGTAAGTTTCAGAAAAGCAAGTTGTTGAGTGGAGTATAGGGACCCTTTAAAGGAATAGTTCACTAAAGAGGGAATTATCCCATTTTCTACATTGATTGAAGCCGGGAGGTTAAGGATCTATCCCCTTACCCCTGTTATTCATCAATGTTTAGATAGACAGGGAAGGACTTAAGAAAGATATTACCTCTTTCCGCGATCCAGCGGGGCCGCTCTGCAATTCCCGACTGCTTCCTGCTTCTGTACACTATAATGTGCATTCTTTATTGGGCAGCGCGTTATAGCGTAACGAAGCAGGAAACAGTCGGGAACTGTCAGAGCTCTTCGGAGGCTTGAAGCTAGAAATGCTGCACTTAACACATAACCACAGAATTTACGACCTATAATGCATCGGTAGTTTGATAGTGACCAATATACCCATCTAAGTTTTGAAGTTAAAAAGTTGGGGGCCTCCATTTTTCAGCTACAGACTTGATCGCTAGATCTGAATTTCCATAGTGTTGTTGCTTAGGGGACAAAAACATTAAATCCGTTATCTGCATTTTGCAACTTTTCTAATGCATGTTGTAGATGCACTGGTTTTATGCAAGTGTATAGTTTTAATTGATTCATTAAATACATGAACGGGAAGCTGCAGCCTGCAGCTTTTAAAGGGTAATCTTTTTTTTTTCTCCCTTTAACCGTTAATCTCCCAAAACAAAAAACAAAAACATTTAAAGGACAACAAAGCAGCAGAACAACACTGAAACAGACGGTTAGGAACCCAGTGATATAAAACCGGTATCGTTCTTACCTCTTATTTTGATATGGGCACCGGGAAATTTACCAAAATAACCTATGTTTGTGACTTTACTTCACACCATTCTAGTATCACAGAGTTTGGTCAACGACACAGTTGGGCCCAACCATTTAATTAATCTCTAGCAATCCTTTTACAGGACCGATAAAGCAAGGAAGCATGTGACTAGAGGGTCGGAGGTGTAGGTCGACACTGCACAGACACACAGATACTTCATCCAGTCTTAACAGGCTACATTTACTTTTAATACAATTTATGAAGTGGGATTTTATAGCTTATTGGTGTTTTAGGGGTTTGTTTTCAGAGTCTGGAGTATAAGAAAAATAGGTTTATGTTCTCTTTTAAGTGTTAAATAAAGTGTGAACCTGTTCCTTGCAAAGGCTGATTGTAACAATGTATTTATACCTTAAATATACATATTTTAAAGGGGGATGTTGGAGAATCAATTATATACCTCTTAGATTAGTGACCCTGTGCAGTTATTTGGCAGCAAATATGGGCCTTTAATTAAAACCCCTGCCCGCCCCAGCAACAGTAATATTTCTTAAAAAATCCCCCCATCCATACTTACAGAGCCTTATATCCCGGCAGCCTTTCTAGTGACATCAGCATGGCGTGATTGCTGCCTCTCAAGCCTCACGAACGCGGCTGAGGTTCAGCCCATGCTTGAAGCCAGGGAGGCAGGATCGGATCGCCCGCGGGAGAGAAGGCTGTGTCATGTGTAAGAATCTGGCACTTTTTAAAGAAATATTGTGGTGATTGAGGAGGGTAAGGGGTACCTTACCTTACCACCAAAGTTGGTTAGGGGGGTGGGGACATGCCATTTAAGTAACTATTGAAAATTGTGCCTGTTGGTGTGAACTACACTTACCATCATCCTTTTCCAATGGATAAACTGCCTCATCATGGCATCGATGAATACCACAACCAATGCATGGCTATGTAAGAAATAGTAAGTAAAAGGATTCACTTCATTTACCTCCCCCTTTGATTTGGAAATGCAACATTTTTGGAGGGTTATGTTCGCACAATATTGAAAACAGTGGCGTAACTAGGAATCAACTGGGCCCCCCAAACGAAACTATTGATGGGGCCCCAATCCGTACTTTATTCCAGTGGTTTTCTTGAGAAGGCATATCTGTCACAGGAAAAATAAGAAGATGGTGGTCCCTTGCTCCCGGCCCCCTGCAGTTGCTCCCCTCTCGTTACGCCTGATATTGAATCTGTTGCAGCATAGGTGGATCTTATATGAAATTCTTACCTTTTTTTAACAGACACATTCAACATCCCCCCAGGAAACTAAACTAAATGTGCTGTTGCAGGTATGCTAAAAATCTTTACTATCTTGACATATCGTTCAATTAAAGAAGAAGAAATAAACTAATAAGTGGGTGGTCGGTAACAGACATTTATCACATTTTACAAGTAAATTGTGGCCTTAGACCTGTTTGTTCAGATTACCTAGTAGAAAACAAGCAACCATAACTATATTTTATAATATTCAATTTAAAGAGATGTTAGTGCACAGAAAAGTGCATTACTATTTCTAATTCTAATGTTAGGTGCAATATTAAGGGAATGTCCACCTCTTTTTATAAACTTCTTGTATACTGTAGTCTCCTCCCCAGCCCAAACGCCAATTATTTTTTTTTTTTTTGTTTGTCAGAAACTCCCGAACTCTACTACCTTACCTTTCATCCTCTGAAAACGCAAGCAGGGGGACGACGCAGCCACATCCGTGATTGCTAAGAGGCAGCAACACAGACGTGGCTGCGGCAGTGGAGAAGTGCCGGGGGAGAGAGGTAAGGTAAGTAGAGTTAGGGGAGTTTCTGACAAAACTATATAGCGTTGGGGCTGGGGGAAGGAGACCTACAATATCCAAAGGGGATTGTGCTAGGGGGAGGGAGAGGAAAACGGGTAGGAGAGGGACGCAGAGGGAGGGGCGGGAGGGCTGGCAGTGGCATGTCAAAATTCTCCTGGAGGAGAGACAGGAGGCAGTACTACATGGACTCTGCCAGGCTCCTGGTGGACAGTTTTGGGACTTTGGAGGGAATAGCAGGGCAGCCATTTTGGAGTAGGGATGTAAGGTAAGGATTTTTAGCCAACTACAGAGTGGGGCCAGTAAGTAGTGGGTTTAAAAATTATAGTTTTGGGGGTGGACATCCTTTAATGAGTAAGTAAGCTACATGCAGAATAGAGATAGTTAGCTATTATCCTCAGCTCTAAGGCATGGCCATGGGCATGTGCGATTACCCAGTGGGTACAGACAGAGGAAGCCAAGATGGCAACCACCATGGGACATTTTTAAAACCACATATCTTCACTGTCATTAGGCTGATGTCACTCTGCGTAGGTGTATTATTATATACAAGTGCAAATATGTACTTGTTTCTAACCCAAGTGTTCTGTTTCACTTGGTTTCACTAGTTGTCCTTTAATGGTTAAGGTTAAGAGTTGAACTCTCAATTGCCCCCACCCTTCCTTAGTCACAACCTTATTGTAGTGTTCTGGGGCAGCCTCGCCATAGACTCTGCTCTGCTTACACATCTCTCTTCTTTCGTTTCTCTGCTGATTCTCTTAAATGTTGCAGAGTGTGCTGACAGGTAGCCAAAAATCCTAGTAAGAGGTCCGGGAATGTGTGGGACATATTATAATTCTGCTTCTGGGCAGGTCTTTCCTGAGACATGCTTGACTTTCAAATGATGAATCTAAGCGATTTAAACTCCCAAAAACGTTTGGAGTAGTGGGATCTTGCCTGTAACTTTTTGGAAAATTTAGATTATTTTAGATAATGATTTAGCGTAATGATACTTTAAAGTAAGCACTAAACAATTTATAGCGCAACCCATTTCAACCCGTTCGCACCAAATGCTAGATGAACGGTACCTTTTAATACCTCGAAGTGGGATACAGTATTTTGTCATCAACACACTGTTTGCAGCAGTTTTCTGCATTATATCATAGCAGTGCCATTGATATGAATGGAACACCGTGTGCAATAACGCAGGGGAACAAAATCGCACAACATTGCAAGCTAATAGTTAATGTGTAGTATATTCTGAGAATAAAGCCTGAAGAGATTTTTTTAAGAAAGTTCTGGTCGTTGATCGGAGGCCAAAATCAAAAATTTACATCACGAATAAAAGGATCTTCCTTTGTTTCACTGATCATCAGGCCTGGAAGCATTGCAACCACACTTTGTGCTATGGCTTTGTGGAATAGTCCTTTGGAAAGGGGAGATAATATCGAACAAAAACATTAATTACAAGCCAATATTTCATGACATATATATGCAAGGTATTATAAAGCAAATGTTTTAAGGCAGTAATGATTGACTTATTAAACAGGGTTTGCCAGGGTGGTCCTATTTAGCGCTTTTCAAAGGCTAGTCCCGCATTCTGCATGTCTTTAAAATACCAACCTGCCATGTACCTACCCACCCGAAAAAAAAAGGTTGCACTCCTTTTTAAAAAAAAAGGGATGTTTTTGGTGGCCAAACCTTTTAATTGATTTCTGCAAGCGTCTTGGCGGGGAGGGGGGAGGGGTGTGTGGCCACAAGAGTCTTTCTAGTGCTAAAACCCATACATGTAAGTGCCCAATATATAAATAAATCTCCCAGTTCTTTGCCCGCCGAGCCATGGGGGAGGAGAAGTAAACAAGCATCTGGTGATATGAACTTTTATGCAGCAGTGATAATGTGCTTGGGCAGTTCTAATTGATTTAATAGGGAACTTTCATGTGTGAAGGATCGGCTTGGGCCTGTCAGTGGGTGGGGTTGGATCTTTAAAAAAAAAAAGATTTTCGGCAGGCAATTACTGTGCACTTATGGGACACATACTGCATATATTTGTGTTAGTGAGGGAAATAATACATTTGGGGCATATAAATCACAGTGACAAGTATTTACAGCAACAGGCATAGCAATGGTAAATTACAAAAGGGTGGTTGTTTAAAGGGGAAAGGAAATTGTGCCAAAAAATCCAAAGTATATTGCGGACTTGAGTATACATATTGATTATGTAATTTATATTAAAAGTTTATTTATCTACAGATCTGGGGAATAGTTGTTGTCAACAATGGGTATAATCATCTGTAAGGCAGCATTCATTTTAAAATTTCAATATGGCAGCTCCTACCTATGTCAACTAGGGGATTCAAAGAGTTAATAAACCACTGACGTAAGTTTTTACACAGGTGCGATAAACAGGTCCTGACCGCAATGCACGATGTGTACGAAACGAACGTTGCGGCCGATAATCGGCCGTGTGTAGGCACTTTAACGGGCGAAAGGGACGTTTGGGCGGGGATCGTTGCATGGACCGACCTAGGGATCTCCGAAAGAACACCATTGTTCGAAAGATAAAGTGCCTTACACATGGGCCGATTTTTTGGCAAAAACATTTGTTCGTCCACCAGTGTGATCATGGGATCCCGCGATGCACGATGTTACGAACGACCATTCGCACACACTTTAGACTATTTGCAGGAAGTGAGTTTCTTCCCTCTGTCAAATTTGTGATTGTTTAAGGGCTGTCCACCCCCAAAACTATTAATCCCCCCACTACTGGCCCCATGTGTAGTGTAGTTTTAATCCTTACCTACATCCCTGCTCATCTGGTTCTTCGTGCTATCCCCCCCCCCAAAGTCCAAAAAAACGCCCACAGGATAGCAGAGTCCATATAGGACTCTGCATCCTGTATCCCCTCGGGAGAAGTTTGGGCATGCGCACTGCAGCCCTTCTCCCTTCACCTCCCCTCCCTCCGCGATGTAGATTCCCTCCCCCTAGCTTAAAAAACTTTTTGATATATTAGTCTCCTGTTCCCCAGCCCAACCGCTATAGTTTTAATATCAGAAAGTGCCCAAACATACTTGCTGATAAAGTTCCCTATCGGCCATATAGGCAGTCAAACCCTTCTTAAAAAATTTTAATATAATAGTCTCCTCTCCCCCAGCCCCAAACGGGGCTTTATAAGGGTTTTTTTGTAATATCAGAAAGTGCCCAAATATTACTTACCTTCCTCTTCCTTGTTTGCACTGCCGCTCATGCGTGCGTGAAAATGCAAGCGAGGGGGCGGGACCGGCAGTCGCGGTCTGTGATTGGTGAGTGGCACCATACGGACGTGCCTGACGGGGAGTTCAGTGCGGCGGAGGAAAGAGGGAAGGTAAGTAAGTTTGGGGCACTTGAGGATATTAAAACTATAGCGGTGGGGCTGGGGAGGGAAACAGGGAGACTAGTAATAAAAAAGGTTTTTACGCTAGGGGAGGACTCTAAATCGGAGGGAGAGGGAGGGGAAGGAGGGGGAGGGAGAAGGGCGACTGTGCGCAAGCCAAACTTCTTCAGGAGGGGAGACAGGGGCAGGTCTTCTATGACTCTGCATTACTCCCTGGTGGGCATTTTTTGGACTTGGGGGAGATAGCAGGAGAACCAGATGGAGCTGGGATGTAAGGAGGATTAAACTACACTACACAATGGGGTCAGTAGTAGTGGGGGGATTTAGTTTTGGGGGTGGAACATGCCCGATAAAGCATTACAGGAAGATATCACAAGGAAACTTGTGATTGAATTTTATTTTTGGTCAATATATCATGTTTGGTATCTTTGCATTGTGTAAAATTAGAGGATCACAAAAAGGTTAATATTTGTTGTGATATGTACGGGGTACTTATGGGTATAGACTAGAAGGAAAAAAAGGATTAAAAGTTTCCACCTGATTCAGGAGTAGAGATGTCCGAAACTTTGCCAAAATCGGTCCGCTCGAGAGGATCTGCGGATTTCAAAAAAATTAAAAAAATTCAAAAATCGCGAGCAGACCATTAAAATTTTAAAAAACTCGAAATACAAGAAATCCTCGAAAATTAAGTATTTCTGAAATACGAGGAAATTCTCGTAATTTCGAAAAATTTCGGAAAATTACCGTGATTTCTCGTATTTTCGAAAATACGGGAAATCTCGTAATCTCAGTCGGAAGGCAGCAAATCCGGGAAAAATAGCCGTTCGCGAAGGGGAAAGTCCGCGAACCGGCCATCCCTAATTCAGGAGAGGAAATTAAATTGGAGAAATGACTCAGCCCAGAGATCGCCATTTTACATCAGACATCCAAGTCATTGGGCGGACTGTATATTGGCTGCCATCTTGGAGTATCCATTGTTCCCATATTGATTAACAAGTTTTTCATGGACTTTGTATGGACTTTAACAGGCACCATTTTTACTCTAAGTATATTCTTCTTATCCCATTTGCTCTTAACCCTTTCACTGCCAGGAGAATTTCATTTTTTTTTGCGTAAAGGACAATTATATCACCTTTTCCCCGATCACTGCAGCATATACCCAGGGTGAGGGACTTTAAACATCGCTAAGTCCTTAACCTGGGTACTTTCCTAACTCCTGCACTATTACCCCCAAATTGCTTCGCCGATCCACAGCTTTTCCACCTCTCTTCTACTTCAGTGACAGTCGCGACGCAACCCAATTGGAAGACACGCCTCCTTGCAGAGCATTATCTTCTATGGCTGCCTCGCGATCTCTCACTTGAAAGCAGGAAGAGAGGAGGAATGAGGATCGGCGAAAGCAGAGATTTGCGGTAAGTAGGGCAGGAGTTAGGGAAATACCCAGGGTGCAGGATCTTATTAGCGCTTAGCGATATTAGGTCCTAACCCTGGGTACTATGCTGCTATGGAGGAAGAGGAGCGAGGGTGAGGTGAGTATAGTGTCCGTTAACGCCAGAAGAATTTCAGAATTTTGCCTTAATCGCTTAGACTATAATTTTACAGTAGGAAACCTTTGCAGTAATAAACAGGGAATTATTATACATTGTTTTTGTCAGCACAAAGTGTACTTAACATGGTGAAAAAAAATTGACAACTTTTCTGGAAATTTTACTGGAATTATGGGTAAAATACGTAAAAAAAAAAATGAAACATTTGCAAATTTTCATGGATGGATTTTTCCCATTTACGTAGAGTTATCTCAGGTCACACACAAAAATTTGACGTGTCTAAAAAGCTTGATACTCCCGAGTACAAATATACAAGTATATGTAGGTACCCAAAACTTTCCCGGTAAAGGAGACCCCCCCCAAACTAAAAACTGCCCTTCTAGAAATATTACACCAATTGAAAGGTTATAACACTAATGACGTTAACATAGAAATCTACCAAATTAAAATAAATATCCCCACAAGTGAGATATTTTTAGAAACTAACACACCCACAAAGATTTATGAGTGGGTAAGTTTCGATTAAAAATGCAGGATTACCCGGCGCAGCTCTCGTCCATGGTAAGTTATTTTATCACATTTCCTTTTTTCCTCAACTGGAAAATCAGAGACAAATCCAAATGCGAATTTCAGCTTAAAAAAACGGGGGAGAGTTCAAACGGCATCTCAAATATGAAAAGCCTAACCCCTCGATAAAATGGTATGCCAACATTATGGGTGTACCCAGAGACTGGCTACCAAATAACCCAGAGCGTGACCAGTGCACATGTCAGTAGCAGCAAAAAAAAAATTAGCCAGTTTTGTATTTGAACAGTTGCAGTTTTCACAAAACGCCCCCCCAACTCGAACATTACCCCCCACAAACTATATTTCTCTGGAAATCAAATGGGACACATCACAAGTGTAATACAAGAAAAATCAAAGTGCTCTGTAATTTCAAACACAGCCCAAAATTGGAAATGCCCCCACAAATAAAACCCCCCACTAAATATCAATCTCCCACATGTTCTGAATCAAACCGGTATGCCCTTTGTGTGGAGGCACACAGAGACCGTGGCCCACAACTAGCTCCAAATGGGGGACGCATGCACAAATGCAATTACAGAGAAAAAATCAAGTGCTCTGTATACGGTCACGGCCAATAAGGTACCGTAACTTCCGATCCCCCGCGGATTTGGACGCAACCGGAGGGGGGATTGAGGGGGTAGGGGGGCAGTTGATTGCTGCCCCCGATCGCCCCTAGCGGGTGGGCAATTTTTTTAACAGTGGGGAAGACACAGATCGTGTGTTAACGATTGTGGCAGTTGTCATTCACTGCACAGACGTTGAATATACGATCTGTGCAAGTAAAAGGGTTAAAGGGGCTGTCCACCCCTCTTTTTTATTTATGAGAGAAAAATCCACTATGTTGTCCAAATCCCTAAAAGCTGAGACTTGTTTTGGTTATAATCAATAATTCTATTCCAGCAAGAGATTTAATACTTACAAGCTCAGCGGATCCACCCACAGCTTCTGGTCTCTCACTCATGTCTCCAAATGCGGCTGCGTGTTCTTTTTCTGTTCCGAGCAGACGCGTGGAGAGCAAGGGAATGACAGTAAGTGATAGGCCGTGACCCATCACTGTCATGGACGACACTGACTGCCTTAAGCGGAAGGGAAGTGAAGAAGAGATGCAGGAGCTGAGGCAGTGGATGCAGGCGTTTGTAAAGTATAAATTCTTTCTGCTGGAAGTCCATTATTGATTATAACAAACGAAGTTCCAGGTTTTAGGGGTTTTGGACAAATCAGTAATTTTTGTCTCCAGAGAGGTGGACAGTCCCTTTAAACTGTGTGCTACCTTGGAATGTTCAATTTTTACAACAGTATTTTCTGTAACTTTTATGCACTCCTTTGTACTTTTAATAAATTAATTAAACATCATTGAAGCTAATTGTCTTATTTGGAGTTTATTTTAAACAAAACCTGTGGCTTTGAAAATTACCGCGCTACCCGAATAGGAAATACTATCTAGTAATATCTCGGAATGTGGTGGTCAGGCTATCGTTAAGCCTATCATTAGTATGAATATATTTAGAGTGTGCTGGTATTTATGTATCACTACCCTCCCTTCTCCGTTCTGTTATTGACTTTCGTAGTTGTGGGTACATTTCGATAACCAATAGACAGATAGACCTGAGTGGAGGATTGTGACAGGAGTGGCTTTTTAGGGGGGCGACGAGACAAGAGCAGGGCCTAAAATTTCGGCTGTGCAAATATCTGCTACTGTGTTCATTTGTCCCTACATTTGAAAATCTGGCAACCTGTATATAGTGATGGACTTCCCGCTTTAAAAACCAGCAATCAGGTCTATACATTGCAACATGGAACATTATTCATTCATGCCATACAAACAAGGACATACCAATCATTCTGATATTTGTGTTCTGGTCCAAAACAAAGTCTGACAAAGTGAAATGTTTGGTAATGCTGAAAAAATTCTAGTTTAGTCAAAAATTACTGTACAATAAAATTGTTACAGTCAAAAGATAATGATAAGCGATAATGATTGCCATACAGTCAGGACTTCTGGGTGTGTGGAGTCAGTGCTGCGTATGTGGGGGATGGAAATGGTCAACTACATGTAGTACCATTTTAGTGCGGTCTTCAGATCAAAGGGCATCTGCCCTGTGATCAACTTGAAAACACGTAATAAAGGGCCAGAGCTGGAGAATTAATTCATCAAAAAACTTGTGGGGGTAAAAGGTCCAAATCAGCCTAATATTAATGTGATCTAATTCCTTCATTTTACCTGCTTCTAGCATGTGGTAAAATATTAAAATTTGAGTACCACCAATTTTTTGTAAATAAAAGTAGGTAATGAGAAGTAAATACATACTCGTAAGGATACACTAACTCCTCCAGCCGATTCCCCAAATATAGTGACAGATGTAGAGGGCACCTCCAAAGTCCTTTTTTTTATGTTTTCTGAAACCCCATTCGCAGAGCTGCCACTTGCATCCAAGAATCCGAAGTTTCCTCGGCACACTTCATGATCACCAGAACTGGAGAAGTAAGAGGCAAATGAAGTAGGTAATAAGAATGGAAAAGATGGAAAACCATCACATTTCTGCATTCATCAGCCTTCAGTCTCTCTCTCTCAGCTGAGCATTAATGAGGCATAAAGGTGGCTTATGCATAGCCATGAAATGGAATAACTGCAAAATAAAGTTTGTAATAAATTTTTATATAGACTGTTAATCAAACAAATATATTGTAGTTTGGTGCCATATTTTTTTCAATGGGAAGTAGTAAGACAGAACCATAACTTGCTGGTTCCAAGTCCGCCACAGTATTTCTTATAGAAGTATCATTGGTTATATATACAGGCAGTTTAATATCCTAGTATAAGAAATATGAAAGCAGTGTTTAGATCTAACCTGTCTCTGGAGAAAACTTTCCTTACAAGGGGAGAGAGATAGACTCTTATACATGGAGAAGTAGTATTTAAAGAAGGTTGTTTTTTTAAATCCAGGAATAAAAATAATGAAATGTTTTAATACAGATGATAGTAAGGGCATTATGCTTTACCTAAAGAATCCCAGAATGCCGAGCCTGACTGATATTACCATATGACATTTCGATAGGACATCTTAAAGCAGAGCCATCACCATGAGCCAATCCCATAAACATAGGTGCCCCACCTCCATGTTAAAACACCATGACCTTGTACAAATAGGGAAATACAGGTTAATGTGTAATAAATGAAAGTATATACAAAGTGACTATTGATGGTACAGCTCTTTAATAGCCCAGTATCACATATGACGGTAACATCAGAATGGAAAAATTAAAAACCTAAAACTTTAAGAATAAAAGACGAAAATCCATCACCATAATACATCACAGTTTTATTCTGTAATTTTAGCATTTTGGAGAAATCTATCTTTTGGGCTCGGCAGCTGATGGTTATTAGCCTCATCGACAGTTTACCTCACCCAGGCCAGGTCTTTTCACTTTAGATTGGGTTCCTGCAAAAGGCGTATTGATCTGAATTAACAAGACGCTTAGGGGCCAGGCACACACTGTGCGTTTCTAAATGCTTCTAATGACCTTTACTGTTCCGTTCAGTATGTGAGAAAACGCATGTCATGTGCATTGCAGTGGTTGGGCAACATTTCATGCAGTGTGTCAGTTTTAGCGAGTGCATTGCGATCCTTCGAATCCACATTTTGATGCAAAATGCGCTCTCCGATTTCAGAATTTGAGCAATGTACAATGACAAAATGGAAGGTAAACTTTTTACACACAACAACATCCAGTCCACGTGTGGCCGCAGCCTAGACGATATGTCACATGGAAATTGATATTAAAGTGCTGGAAACTTAATTCTTCCCAACGTCACGTACCATTTTTTGTGTGATCTGTCCCATTTCGTAGATATCCAGTCTGAAATCATTACATTTCAGCTGTAATCAAGTGCCGATTAGGGTTATGTACTGAAAGACCAAACGCTTTTCAGTCCTAAAGATCACGTTTAACCTCATGGATTCAAGGTCATGTGATTTGAAGACATAAAGAGCGGCGGTTGCCGATGATATGGCAAAAACTTGCGCAATGTCGCAAGCTAGTACTGAGCCGATAACGGCCTTAAAGGGATAAGTGCACGTAAAAGCAAGTTAAGGTTAAATGGAGCGGCAGCTTGTTAAAAAAATCTCCCCCCCCTTTTTGTCTGCATGGACAATCTTGACATCTGGATGTGCAGTTGTAGACTTGTTACGCTCCTCCCTTGAAACTGTGGCGTGCACGGCGCAAGACGTCACGCGTGCACGCGTTCTGTGGCATGCATTGGCATCACGGACCAAATGATCAATTTTCAGAGAGGACCTAGAAAAAAAGTTTTTTTTACAAGATGCGCTTCCAATTTAACTTAACTTTGCTCTTTCAGTGTACCGTATATACTCGAGTATTAAAACCAATGGTTTCATCAGAAAAATTTTTTCCAGCCTGAAAACCTGACCTCGGTTTATGCTCGGAGTTAGTCATCACCACTCTGCAAATCCACTGCGCTATATAGCTGCCTGTACGGACTTGCTGGCTGACGTCACTGCCCAGTGGCCTAGTCAGCTGGCAGATTCATTACAGGGCAGCGGCGGATTTGCCGAGAGAGGAGTGTTATACTGGGTTTGGACGGCATTCTATTGTCGAAGCTTCTGCTATCGCTGAGATTGGATGTCGTGATCCTCCGGAATGTTTCGGTCAGTGGTTTTGCCCAAATTTCTCGTTGGCACCACAGTAAATTGAAGGAACTGAGCCAAGAGGAATTTGGTTACCGCCTTGAAGAGTGGCTGATCTGGGTGGAGGTATACTGAAAGTACCCAGTCGGGCTCAGCCGCACAAGAAAGAGGTAGGGAGGGAGAGGGTGGTGTGTCTATGTGCCCTCTCTACTACCTTACAACCACTCACAGCAGTAGGACATCTCAGGCACCAGATACACTTTTTTAAAAAGCTACTATAGAATGCTTGGAGTTGTAGTTCCAAAAGATGGAGAGATAAATCCATGACATGAGATAAATCCATTATGGCTTACTGTATGGGACAATCTGCTGGTCCATTTAAAGGGCTCAAAAACAATAACGAATCAGTAGGCAGTAGTGTTCAGATCTTCTAATTCGGTTATACTCGAGTCAATCACTGGTCTACTAATTTTTCAGGTAAAAATAGGTACCTCGGTTTATTGCTCATCGGTTTATACTCGAGTATATAATGGTACTTTATCCTTAAGGACAGAAACTTTACGCTAGAGCAGATAGCTGGCATGAATGTTCAGAATGGGAAAACCCCAGTCACTATGCACTGCGTGGGGTTATCAGGCCTAATGGGGAGGCAATGAGGATACTTGGCTCTCATACATAGCCCTGTTAGCATCATAAACTCTTCTGATTGGTATAGTTTTGCTGTAGCTGGAATGGGGACAGTTGGTATTGGGAACTGGATGGTGGAGAAATTCCCTTCCCAATTGCACCTCATAGAGATTACAGAGCAGCTGCCACTCACAGAGAATCAGATGAGTCTGGCAGGCGGCGGGGAAAATGAGAGACTGAGCTGAGCAAAATATTAAACAGAGTATGGCTACTTACATTTATTCATGGATAGATTAAAATGAGGCGACAGTAATTTTTATAAGTGTACAATTACCTGGTTCCTCAATGATTATTTTAAAATTAAGGTAGTTAGAATCTTTGCTTTTATCTGTGGAGTGTTAGACATTAAGATACAAGCAATCCCTGCATGATGGTACGTAAATTCAACATGAAGATTTTTATAAGTTGTTCAATCCTTCACTGTCTTGGTAAACCCTACAGGAAGAAAAAAAAATATACTTAGATAATAGTTTGGAAGTTATAGGAAAGAAAAACTACTACAGATTTACAGTCGACCAGACGGTTATCACGAATAAAGAGGTTACTGCACCTTCTCTGGCAGCTGACCAATACTGTGGTGCTTTACATATGTGTGCAAGTGCATTGTAACAATTCACTATGAATAGTATTTTTAAAGGGTTGTCCATCAAAAAAGTTGGTTTCTATTGAGTTACTGAAGAAAAGGAGGTAAATCACATCATCTATTACCTCCTGTTCTCAGTAAATCTTCCAGGAGAGGAGGAGACACTTAACCCGTGGACCCGCTCCTGATGTGCGGACTTCACTGACAGTCTCCGACGCGTCCTCAATCCCTTCGCACTGTGTGCACATGCGCACACGTGCAAGTACTGGATGCATCAGAGGGTCGGTGGTTGTCGGCGTGGAGCGGGACCGCGGGAGTGTCTCCTTCTCTCTAGAAGATTTCTGAAGAACAGGAGGTAAGAGATAGTGCATTTACTCCTGTTTTCAGTAAATCAGGATAGAAACCAAGTTATTTTTTTAGGACATACCCTTAATGTGGTTGCAGTATTTTGCTACCCAATAGGCATTTTACAGTAGTTTATGACCCTGTTGTCCAAAAATAAGAATCCAGCTGGTAAAACATTGATATTGATTGTGTAGAACAGGTTAATACCATGCCAGAAGTGAGTTACTAACTGGAAACACAGAGACACCACAGTGTAATATATAGTATAATTACTCACTGTGTGTACACTTCTTTTTTTATGGGACACACCTGTGGCTTGGGCCCCATAGCACCTCATGGTTGCTATGGTGATTCCAACACCACTGTAATATGCACAAGAGGAATCATGGGCCATTTAGGAGACCAGCACTATGAAAGGGCATTTTTAAGAGAGACTATATGCTCCAGGCCCCAGTATTCTTGTAACAAGCTAAGCATGACTTTGGCAAAACTCGACAGGGGTTAAAAACACTGGGCAAGAGACATTGTCTGATTAAAAGAAAATAAAGCTAAAATATCACATTAGGGTTTACAGTAGTTTATGTACGGCTGGACCCATTAGGACTGATGTGGTTGGAAAGGATCCTACGAAATCAGAAAGTTCTGCATTTTTACAATTGACATACACCTTACGTTCACTATTTGATTAGCTTTATTGTCTTTTTTGTAGGGGTCCAGATTGAAAAGACTTGCATGGTCAAGGTCCCCACCTTCGTGTCTTCTATCATCTCCGGTCAATTACACCAGAGCTGTGGTGCTTGGTAAACACTGAATGCTATCCTATCAAGGAAAGTGCATTCTCACACATACAGTACATCACCAATTTTACACTCTCACTTATGTGCAACCTTGTTTCCCATTATGAACTTCATTTCTTTCAGGGTATCCACATTCTATAAGAGCTGGAAGCAGTGCAAAATCCTCTGCTGTAATCCTTATGTCCACAAAAACAAAATCTTGTAACTGAAAAGCTGATTCAAACTGAGAAAAACTAGATTCCCTTTCACTGTTCGTAATCATGTAAGAAAGTGTTTCATCACAAAAAATACACAAACCGTATATACCTACTACATGACTGAGCTTTTTTTCTTTCTTTTCCATGGGTCCACATTTTAAGGAACTGGCAGAACAAAAGTCTCCAACTGTGTGTATCACATCAAAACAGTGAGTGTATGGAAGGCAAATACCTATCATGATATTTATATTCTAAATACAAAAAAACACACACATATATATATATATATATATATTCTCCATACTACATTAGATTGGCAGTTTACTTTTTCATGTATCTTCCCCTCAAGGAGCAGATGGGGACAATAGCAATGGTAGAGCTCAGATTTAATGTACCTCAAGCACAGTAACATTTGATGCCCTGTTTGCGAGAGAAAGATGGCACCAAATAAGAATTATTTTAACTTAATATTTTTAAACAGTTGCATTGAAAAAAGTTATGCTATAGGAAGATAGGGTTTTACTGTTAAGAACATATCAATGTGTGTCTATCTTTTCTACTTTAAGTGGTGGTGGTATTGAAGGTTTCTGACCAAAGATTTAAAGGATAACTGTATTGCCTGAATGCATTTTCTTTTAAAATGCTTCAAAAGAGTAAGGTATGCAGCCCTCCCCATGATTTTTTCCTGATTTTGAGCTTCTCTCTGCCTCAATTAGCCACACTGTGAAGGAGGCGTAACAATCTGTCTGCCTGTAACTGTCACCAAAACTAGAGATGGACTAGAACTCGAACCGGAGTTCGAGCCGAACAATTCGAATTCAAATGAATTTGAACTTCTCGAACTATCCGACCCGGATTTTCGATATTTTTGGACTTTCGATAAATATCGAATGTCGACCGTTCGAATGTGCGAGAGTAAAATTGCCTATTATACCTATACGCGAGCATCGAATCCGCGAGTTGGGTCCATTAAAACCTATAAGCGAGCATTAATCCGCGAGTAAAATGTCATGATATCTAGGCGCGCGAACGCGAGCACGAATCGCGAGGTAAAATGCATTAAAACCTATACGGGAGCACGAATCTGCAAGTAAAATGTCCATGATATCTTAGGTGGAAACAAGCTCGAAAATAGCAAGAGTGGAGAGTAAAATTGATTTTGAATGTCCTGGATATTCGACATGTTCCCCAGAACCATTTCTCAGGTCCCACAGCCATTTACATAAGTTACTAGTGATATTTTTAATTTGTATTTCATTAGAACTTTCATTAAACTATTGACTCCCATTGACTTTAATGGGTCCGTTTTTGACCCAGTTCGGCCATCTCTATTCAAAACTAGCATGTGAGAAAACACTCCTCACCACCCTTGATCAGCTTGATTATGTAGGCTGTATCCTTAGCAACCGAACAGTTCTGCAGAGAAGAGACTGGCAGAGGAGGAGGAGGAGAGGTTGTAACAGACATTCCCACCAGCAATGACAGTGCTTTTAGCAATCATTTTACTGTGTGATACTAAGGGAGGGAAAGCACGGCTGTTAAATGTGAGTAAACAATTTCAGTGCTGGAAGTGTGGACATGTAATGGGGTGTCGTTTTTTTATATTTTGTCTATGTCTCTATTGAATTCACCTAATTATACATTTGATGGGGAATACAGTTTTACCAGATTGCTTTACCAAAATATATTTTGCTGCAGTTTTCTTTTTAAATATTTTCTTGACAGAAGATGTGTTTGATATTGTTAAAATGTTTACAGGGTAACCCTTTTGAAATAAATAATAACAAAATGATGATAAAGGTGATACCTTTATTGGCTAACTAAGATAATATAGCAAGCTTTCAGAACATTTAGTTCCTCTTTCAGTTGATTACAATGAGGCTGTGGTGCTCTCTGATATATATACAACATTCAGCTACATAGAACAAATAACCAGAAAAAAGGAATATCAGTGTGGAAGGTTGAACAAAGTCATATAAAAGGGGTCTGAAGGGACAAACAAATAAGGTACACAATACTGTTCGAAATAAATAGTGGTTACGAAGGTGAAGTAAAAGGAAATTCCATGTAATTAGCTGGTCCAGTGTCTCTAAGGATGTTTGTATTTCTGGCTGGTGCAGGCAGTTCTTAATTTATATAGTTTGCCATAATCCAAGGCCCAGGTTCAGTCCAATCTCTAGAGAGTTGTCCATTAATTTGTGACTCCCATACCTTCCTTTCATTTTGTGTTTTAATGTTCCCTTTTTTCATATTTTCGTTTTAATGTGTCCCTTTTAGGACCAAGATTGGTGAGGGCTTTTATAATGGTTCCCTACTGGTGTATCCAGTTTTTTATTTGTTAAAGGAAAGCAGTGGTGGTATTTCCTTTCTCAGGCTTTCGCAGTCTCTCCTATATCAGTCCTCCTGTTGGGCATCCACGTGCACTGTATTAAGTACACCACGTTTGATGAAGAGCAGTGTACTGGCCATGGATACTGTTATTCCTCTTATGTGCCTGGAACTGTATTTTGTCTGAATTACAGAGTGTGGGCAGGTTTTTTCATTGTTTTTGACACACAGGAAGAGGGTAATTTGTTGGGTGTTTCAAGGCACTTCTTGGTTATTGAGTTTTTTGATTGGGGGCTGCCTGAATGCCGGAAGTGGTGGGTCTGGGAATATGTTTTGGAGCCTCTCATCCTTGTGAAGTGTTCACTGTAGATCCTTGGCTATTTTCTGAGGATCTTTAGTAGGGATTGTATGTGATGAATAGAGGAATCGATTTGATTCTGTTTTTGTTTGTATGCAGAATTATACTGGAAATCCTGGTGGCTGTAGGATTTTTTGATCCACAAACCTTGGGTTGTAGCCCCTGTTAGGGCTAGGCCACACTAGCGCGTTTTTCGCGTGTGTGCGCACGCGTTTCGGCGCTCGCGTTTGCCCCCGCGATTTTCGCTAAAATGGAAATCCGGGAACGCACAAATTCCCGCGATTTCCGATGCGCATGGCGATTGCGCGTCGTTCGCATTATGGTAACGCATGGTGCACCATTTTTGGTGCGTTAACGCACGCGTTGTCATAACGTGAAAAGGCGAAAACGCATGCGCAAAACGCGAGCGCGAAACGCGCAAGAATCGCGGCGCACAATCGCATGCGATAAACGCTCGCGATTTGTGCGCGATTCTGGCGTTGCCAGTGTGGCCTCACCCTTAATGAAGTGCACTTTGAGTGTTTTAGGTGCCACTTTCATGCACTATATTGTTAAAGGGATTCTATATAGTAGCTAGATAGAGTTGTTAGGTTAGACTATTAGGTTAGTCAGGGTCGCAGAAAGAGTCTACCTTGACGTGGTGGCAGGCTTACAAATCTTTTGGCCAAAACAAATCTTTTATTCTAGAGAAAAGTTCAGACAGGATTTTATTGTAATTACCAGTTGCACCAACAAAGGTTTTATAACAATGAAGAACTGTATAAATAACTGTTTTAAATCACCCAGCAAAAAGAAACTACACCCCACAAGTAGCCACACCTAATTGTGGCAGCACTCCAAGCCGTCTAGAGGCGCTTTTCAAAAGTTGTTTCAGGTGCCCTAGGGACACCCTTGCGGTTTGCACAAAGAAAATGGTTCTGCCAGGCTATTCCAGGGTGCTTATATCTTTAATACTGGAAGTCCCAGGGCACTAACCTGGTGGATGAAAACTGTATGTGCTTGTAGCTCCTCAACAATATTGGTAGGTAGAAAAATCAATACCATCTCCTGCCCCTGGTTATTTAATTTTTTTAATTAATTTTACAGTTAAGTTATCCTTTAAGTTATAGGCATGTAAAGTTACAGAATCAGAGAGACAAGAGTGTGACAGGCACATGCTGAGGTGGCGTAAGAAGCCCCCCACTATTGATCTTTTTTAAGCTAGTTACAGACCTGCAACCTTTCTTGTCCTTTCCTCTACTTATGGAAACCTTAGGGAGAGGAAAAAAATATTGGGGGCTAGCTTAAAAAGTATTTAGAAGTTTGGGGCAGGGCTATAATGCTCTGTTCCAGCAGTGGGATGCTCCAACCTTAAACTTGGAGGAAGACCCCAAGTGCTGGTGATGTCACAGCTCACAGTGTAAGGCAGGAAAACCCCCTTTATAGTGCTGTTACTTTGGAAAGATTACGGCTAGAAGCCTTTTTTATAAAATGCCACTTGTATGGAGACCACTGTTCCCTGTAATCAATTGGCACAATTTAGTTTTCCTGTGCTTTTTCAGACCCCAGGTACAGAGCCCCATCCCCAAACACTGGTATAGAATTGCTAAATTTTTTAGCCCAAAATGACTTTTTCATTTGAACAACTATTACACAACATATTCCCTTTAACATTTGGTACATTCCATCCTGTATATATTGTTATAGCTCTCCCAGATGACCAGACAGACAAACTAGAAAGATCTTTATATTAGAACTTAAAGGAGAAGATAAACCCAATTTTTATACTCTAAAATCTGAAAACAAACCCCCTAAAAACACCAATAAGATAGAAAATCCCACTCCAGTAAAGTATTAAAGTAAATGTAAGCCTGTTAAGAACTGGATGAAGTATCTGTGTGTATGGGCAGTGTCAGACCACCACTCCTGACTCAGTACACATGCTTCCTTGCTGCATCTGTCCCGTAAAAGGATTGGCTAGAGATTATTAAAGGGTGTGACCAACGTGTAAACATTTCGCCATAGCTAAGGACTGAGCATGTGCAGAAATAATGGTCGTTGACCAACTGTCTGATATTAGAATGCTGAGAAGTAAGTAAGCACAAACCATATATTATTTAGGTAAATTTCCCAGTGCCTTGATCAAAATGAGAGGTAAGACACAGATTACTGGCTTTATATCAAGGTTTCTGCCTTCTGGTTCAGTGTTGTTCTGCGGCTTTAGTTGTCCTTTAAGCTTTAAAAACCTCAACAATGCCCAGATTTGTTCTATACAAAAACTTACATGGGGTGGGAATTCTGTAGCTTCCATTACACAGCTCCATGGTTCAGGTGGCTGTGGTTTTGTAGCAATCTTAATGGTCCAATGGGAGGTTTTGCAAAGGGGGACTCCCGTAAAAACATGAACTTTCTATCTGTATCTTTTACATCCACTGATTTACCCAACAGTGCCCATACTTTGTTGTTACAAATGGTCTTGTATTCGCTTGGCTGAAAACCGTAAGAGGAAAAAATGAATTGCATGGGAATTGTATTGGAAAGAATTGCATTAGTGAGAACTTTTTCATTCATTCAAACAAATATCCCTCCAAAACAATATTTCAAAAGAAGGTTGGCGAATGTATTACTACTTCAATTTTGCAGTCTAAGCTCTAAGTCAAAAGGCAATTGTACAGCAGCTGACAGCTAATGCACTCACCCAGTCTCCAGTTTGACTGTCCCTCCCTCTGTAATGCAGTTACATGTGTATTTATTAGAGGGGGGAAGACTGGCAGAGCGGGAGAACTGTATGAGTGTTTTTTTACAGCTATCCTTCAGCTGAATGGCTAAACGTGAGAAAGGAGTGCTGTGATAGCCGGGGTGGTGAGAACATTGCGTGAATCTGGGCCATTTTTAGGCATAGGCCACCAAAGCAAAGAGCTAGAGTGCCTATGTGCACCAGGGCACCCAATGTCCTCCCTAGCATCTCCTGTCAGCTTTTACTTGCTGTGTAGATCTGTCTCCTTGTTCTGATGTAATTGGAACATTGTAGTGAGTAGAGGTAATAAAAATGAATTGACTTCTCGCCCTTAGCCCATCATGTGTCTTTTATAGCTATCTGTTGTTTACCGACACACCTAAATAACTGCTAAGTCCACTGCTGCATATAGAGTCTCAAAAGGAGTAAAGTAAACACGCCGTATACTGTAATAATTATTAGTGTTATCAGAGATAACTTTTATGTGCATTCTGGCACTGGAGTGGACCAACCCAAGGGTAGAAACATTATGCAAAATGCTTACATCATCTTCTGCATAATGTCATTTCCTTTAACATTTCATTGCTATGCATGGGGTTTGACTGACTTGATTATTGTACTTTTAAATATAGACGGAGGGAGGTGTTTAGGGTGAAGTTGCCCTTAATTTTTCCCAAAACCTTTTTGCTTAAGGCTTAAATAGTCTCGTCAGGTATTTGTGTCCTTAGCAGTAGTATATAATTGCACAAATGTCAATAAAAACATATTGAATATTGCAAAATATCAGTCCGGTCAGTAACATGTTGTATCTCTCACCTTTTCACTAACTGCCAGAGGCACCCAGCACAAGACCATCACCCACACATAGATCCTAAGGGAACATCACGCACCGGCGAACGCACAAACAATGAACCGTCTCTACAAAAGCTCCCACTCAAACAAGGACCTGAAATGTGTCTTGAGGAGGTTAGGATAGATTCTTATGGCTGTTGGAAAATGTTTCTTCATTTGTAAGCCAACTGGTAACGATTATGAAAATATTGAGATAAGATCTTGACTTTCAAGAAAGAAAAGAGGGCCTGCCCAAAGGTTTACCTGCGTAGGATAAAGGGGAGTGTTTAATAAGTGCAATTATTTCTTGTTTTTTATCCTGGCAGAAATAGTGCAAAAAATTTGAGATTCCACCTCCATTTTTCTGGTTGCAGGTCTGTTTAATTTTTGTGTGTGGGCCGTGCAGTATGGAACCCACCAGCAAGCTGGAACGGGTCTAAAAAATTAGAAGTGTGAAACATTTAACAATCAATTTGCAGACATCCCACCCTGCCCTTTCGGCTTCCAGGCAGGGTGGAAAGGGGGTGTGGTGAGCGTGGCGTGATGTCATGTGGGGGCATGACGTCTCAAGGGGGCAGGGCAATCATTCTAGGGGTGGTGGGAGGCAGGGTAAGGAGAGGAGTTAGGTGCGTTCCGGGGCATGCCACAAGAAAGGGGGGGTGACTTGGGGAGGAGACTCAGTCCGGGAGTCTGGGTGGTGGCCGGGTGTGCGGGAGACCACCCCAGAATGAGGGAGACCCCGCGAGAGTGGGAGGGGTGGGAAACCTGAATCTGTATATAATATTCATCGATTATTATGAGTTTTAGCCAATCACTGACTGATGCTGATCTGGCCCTTGTACTTGCTTCCGTACATGGAAGAGGCACAGGAGACAAGCGAGAAGGTAGCGAGTGAACATAGTTTGGTATGTATAGAGGCCCTTTTAACACTTTTGTTGGGGTGGACATACATACATACATACAAGAATTAGGAACTTCAATCCATAAAAGGTCATTTCAGCCATTGGCACTGGTTCTTTACGGTGGCACTAATTGGGTAGTTTGTAAAACATAGCCAGCATTTCTATTGAGTAGATATGAGTTGAATTTTGTCATGAAAATTGTATTGGGACAAAATTAACCAGTTTTAACATCAAATTATTCTTATACACAACATTTACCCAAAGCAATGTTCCTGTCCTGTGCCCCCAAAAGCTATAATGCTGTCATGTATTAGCAAATGTATATTTGCTTTCACAATGCTACACAAAAACAAAAAATGGTTTCCATGCACTACCTCACAATCACAAATTTTGGCTATTAAGGTGCATTAGGAAATTTTTAGTGAGACTTTTATCGCATGGTCCCTTATCCATAAATAAGAGAAATGAGCTGTACAGTCCCTGCCTATGTCCTTCCTGCACTATCAAGCCAGCTTCGATTGCACACAGAGGTAGTGCAGGTTTGGCTTATCGTATGGGCCTGATATATAGTTCTCGTGCTAAACTAAAGCCACTTGTAAAAAAAGTCCTTATCAGCACTGATCCCTCCTAATGTAGGCACACAATTTCTCAGGTCTGTGCTACAGCTTAAAGGGCATCTATAGCGGGGAAAATTATTTTTTTTTTTTCTTTCCATGTGTTTCTATATACCCACAACCCCAGAGTGTCTTACATTTTTCAAATTCCTCTCGTCTTGAGATACACCAGTTAGGATTCACATCAAATCCCTGTGACGTGATCCCTGACTCCCTGCTCTCTAATAAACATAGAGAAACAGCATTAGCAGGGGAGAGAGGTAGCCTTGATGGTAGATATAAGGCTGCACTTGACCCCCCTCCTAATAGTTTCACGTGATTGATAAGGGTCACAAAGTGAGGTGATCGTAAACTGTACTGTTTCTCATCTTCTTCGTGTCTCCAGACAAGCTTGCTTCTATTGGGCACTGTGCGTGGGTGTGTGTTTTCAGGATGTTGAACTTTGAACTCCTACTGCACATGATAAGTTGTCGGTTAGCCGGAGTTTAGACATGGAGGAGTGGTAACAGAGGGGAGGGGGAAGGGGGGAGTGCGCACAGAGATTTGAAACCATGGTAAACAAAGTCACTGACATGAGATAGGATTAAGGCAGCACAGAGTACATGAATTTAACTTGCAAAGGGCAATGTGTTTTTTTCACTATAGTCCGCCAGAATGTTGTGTATGTAGTACATAATTTTGTGTCCTAGCAGATGATGCTGTAAATACTCTATACACTCTTGAACATCTTGAAAAAGCTAATGCAGATTAGATGAGTTCATAGACTGTGAGCCCCTAGACCGCTGTAATAAGGTACTTATAGTCTTGAGAAAAATCCAGGAATTGGACCAGGACTACAAGCTGATTTATCATTTTTACAAATGTGTGCATTTGAATTGTGGATTGGATAAATAAATGTAAGTGCAGTTTATGTTATTTTTATATGGTATGTATCAGATAATTAACTAGTACTTTACTTACACCACATTTTTATCTTTTATCTTTATGATATATAAACGGGGAACGAGGATCACGCCGCCTAAATAACAAATTAACATACCCCAAAACTAAAGAAAGTTGTCAACATGCATGGACGCTGGACCCACCGCACTGGCCATGGTCATGTCATCTAGCCAACACCCACATGTGGTCTGGGAAGCCTGTCGGGGGGTGTTGGAGTGTACACGCGGGTTGAGGTGCACACTGTGGGTTGTGTGTGCAAACAGGTGCTTTGTGGGGAGGTGCATGCCGCTGGGGGCGATTCTTATATGATGGGGGGGGGTTGCCAGATAAAAAAAACAGTAAAGAAAATTTGATCTGTTGAATCATGTATGTATTTTTACATCACACCAAATATAAACTAATGTTATATGAAACAAAATAAGAAGAGGTAGTAAAGGAAAAATATTCAGTATTTGTGCAAAAGTGTGCTTGTTGTGTGTGGTCATTATCTGTGTGTTAGCTGCAATTGAGTTAGCCTGAGAGCCTGTAGGAGCTCTCAGTGAACATTCGTGTGCCTGTCTCTGCTCAACCTCGTCAAGGTTTGAGGATGCTCAGTGTAGCCCCCCCCCTCCCTCCCGTTTTGCTCTCGTCCCCTAGTTACAAACACCTAGGTATATTGTAGGGCTTCCTCCCCCAGCCCCAACCACCATAATAGAATTTTGAGAAAGTCCCCCGATCTCTACTTACCTTACCTCCTCCCCCGGCGTTCTAAGCAGCCGGCAGACGCTTCCGTGACTGGTTGCCTCTCAGCCATTCAGGGACACAGCTGACGGTCAGCCCCCTGCTTGCAGTTCCATGCGGTGGAGGAGAGAGGAGGTAAGTAAAGATCGGGGGACTTTCTCAAAATTCTATTATGGCGGTGGGGCTGGGGGAGCAAGTACTACATATATCAAAAGTTAAATAAGGGATGGACATGCCCTTTAACCAGGCCATACACGGCATTGATATTTTTTTTAACAATTCAGAAAATTGAATAGAAACAATGTACAGTCAACTATTGTAAAATGTTAAAACTGTGCAAATAATAACTAATTGGTGGGCTGGTATATGACCATATAAATAAGCAGCCTAAAGGCCTGTGCTTATGATAGATCATTGTAGACTGTAGCAGGTAAGAAAACTATCATTCCAGGCAAAAAATAAATTTGTAGATACTTGAAATGTCATGTGCTTGAGGCAACACTTTCACAAACTAGATTTTAATGAGACCGCACAAACTCATATAAGTTTCTAAATTCTAGAAGCGTCAGTTCAGATATCTCACCATTGGGGGGTGCCAAGAAACGTGTCTATAAAGTTGGTGCAGACAGTTGGTGTTGAAACCAACCCATACCCCACCCCTCCACCTCTCTTCAGGCTTGGTTTCTTTAATAAATAAGAAACCAAGCCTGAATAGAGGTGGAGGTCGACACCAACTGTGCCATGACAATGCTATTTGACCCTTACCCTGGGTGTTCCTATAACACCTTTTAGCCACAATGCAATCATGCCTTGCATTCAGAAGGTCCCTAACACCTTGCTGTATATGCTGATTGGGACAAGGTATTTATTGCCAACAATTCTTGTAAAAGTCATTCTGAATTGAGAAAGCAGTCGGATGACTAGTGAAACGTCTTCAAAACTAAACTTCAAGTCCAGTTGATCTAAACTGATACAACAGATATCTTTATCAGACCTGTGTACATAGCTCAAGAACAAACAGTAAGAAATAAATCAACTCACTGGCAAGATTCACTTGTGCAGTACAGGTAATTGTAGCATTAATACTCTTTTATAAAGCATTATTTAATCAGTAGTGTAAAGCATTTTAGTGAGCAGCAAAGGTGGCATGGTCCAAAACAAACATCCGGTTCAGTTGATTATGGGAGGGAGCACAGGTGGCATAACGCGCAGTGGATTACACCCACCTCTAAAATACTAATAGAAGGTCATTTTATAGATCCATGGGCTCATTTTCAGCTTTTTCATTTTTTCGGGAAATGTTACAGTCCAAAATATAAGTCTATTGTCCTTCAGTCTCTGTGATGATTCTGTTCCAGGTTAATTTCCAGATAATCTTCATCTTCGTCATACTTTGGCCATTCTGACAAACCAGGGCCATTAGGATCCCTGTAAACCGAAACAAACAAAAAAACAAAGACATTAGGCAAACTCATTGTAGCAGCGAAGCATCTTATATTTTTAACAATAGTCTTCTTTAATACAAAAAATGGCAGTCTGACTCGTAAGATGGAAAAATGTATAATGCAATGTACCCACATTGGGTTTTTGGATAATATTTTATAATATGTGTAATGGTAGTGATTAATGAGACGGTCAGAAGGATTATGGCTATAAATCTTCCCATGACTACCAAGTCCAAATCTTTCTTTGGCTCTTAACATTTCTATCTTCATTTAATTCTCTCCTTAGTCTATGCACTCTACCCTTATTCTCTATGCTTATATGCACCTCTTCTGTGCCATTCGTTGGTCCCTCTTAATCCCAGCATCTCTGCTTCTTCCTTATAATCTAATCTTCATTGTCTTGTGCACCTTTCTTGCAAATTCACAGATTCATTGAAATCTGCTCATAAATATGTGATAATTTACAAATACATTACAGTAGCATTCAACCATCCGGTGTGGCCACATGCATAGATCTACAATACCAGCTTCCAAAAATATGTCTTACCCATTTCTAGCAAAGTTAGCCCAGTATCTCATAACTATTTTGCTAAGGAGTTTTTCCTCATCTGTTCCACCACTGAGAAAAGCAGATTCATGTTAACCAAGTAGACCAAATATTGAATATCAAGAAAAGAAAAAAAATTTAACGGGCATAAAAACCTTGGATATAGACATCACCACTAAGAAATGGGCCACCACTTATAAAGTAAAGTTCATCTCCATGATCGGCTTTCACAAAATCTGGCTTTAAGTCATGAAAACATTAGAACGGTGCTGAAATTCATAGAAGTAAACAGGAGCTCAGAATCTATTTGATAGCAAAGACAAAAAAATAAATGCCACAAATGCAGTGTTACATGAGTCAATAGGATAATTCAATCTAGGGACAGTTTCTAACCATTTTGGTGCCCTAGGCAAGTCTCCCCTGGTGCCCTCTTCCCTAATAAAACTTCCCCTCAACCACCTGTTGCATTAGGATGCATATATTAGAAAATCTAAAGCAATTGACAGAGATAGGGAATCATCTTGTATTGAGATGTGTTTTCAACTCTTTTAGACACATAGTACCGTACTCACATTAAAAGTACAGAGTGCTTTATGAGCACAATTAAGGATATTCTGTCACAGTTGTGTACTCGTGTGTGTAACTACAAAGTTTCAGAAAGGCCAAGATGATTATATTGTATGTACACGAAGGAAAATATAGGGAACTAGACTGGGAACATTATTGCTCTATGTCTGGTAAGAATCACTGTCTTTAAGAAGAAAAACAAACATGAATGCTGCCCTAAACCTCTTCAACATCTAAAGCTAATTGGGGCTTTCCAGGGGATTTATTGCCAGCAAATTCTTAAGCTAGTCGGATGTCTAGCAAAACTTCTTCATGAACTAAACTTCAATTCCAGTTGATCTAACTGAATACAAACAGATATAGGAGTTCTACAGTAAGCCCAGGGAAGAGGGTCTAGCATTTTGGTACTTTTATTTGAAGGGGATCATTTTCTTTAAATAATCCTATTATAACAATAGAATAAAAGAACTAATATATCCCTGAGTTTTTAGGAGCTACCAGTGAGGTGGGAGTATCTAATATTAGATATAGGTAAGGCATATATGTAGGTTTGTCATTTCTTACTATTACCATCTAAATAACCATCATATATGTATATAAAGTAAGTACACACTAATATATTGTACATGACAAAATATTAAAATTTTAAACATAGTTACATAGCTGAGACTCCTATTTTAATATGGAATAGTTATAGAAAATGGGAGGTTTGCCAACACCTCTGTCACTCAAAGTTGGTGTGTGTGTGAGAAAACAGGAGGAGGAGAAGTTGGAATAAGTAAACTTTCACAAGTAAAGTGTGTGTGTCCCTTTCTCTTATTTTATGTCTGTCTGCCCTATTCTCCATAAAACGTGGGGAACAAAAATAAGTTCCTGGATTATAATCGGATCCACTTATACTCGAGAATATACGGTAATAATGTTTGGTGTTGTGTACTATAATATATACGAATAAATAATAAATATAGCACATACACAATGATATTAATAAACAATGTACACATATACCCACCCCAACACACACAAGTACATATGTAAATGTATTGGTAGTGAGGTGGGACTTACCCCCCCTCACATACACACACACATACGCGTACATATGTAAATATATTTGGTATGGTGGTCTATATACAGAGAGGGCAAATAATAATGCTTGGTGTTGTGTAACTTATAAAAAGATAACAGTAACACTAATTGCTGGCATTAAAGGCATAATTCCTTTGGTGTACAGTAGAAATTATGTGGTGTGTATGTTTGCTATTTGTGGATACAGTGAATATAGAATCTTTACACAGGTATATTTTAAAATGTTACTTGGACAGTCACCAGTATCCAGGGGAACCAAATAGTATAATCCACAGGTCTGAAAATAGACCAGGCAAACACTGCCACCACTGTGTGGTTCAAACTAAACAACGCCATTGGGTGACTGGAGACCCTAAACAGGATCCAGATAAAAAAAAATATACATGCTATGTTCCATATTTATAGCTGCTTTGCTATGACTTGGGAGCACAGGATACTGATTAGCTTTATAGATAAAGGTGAGGTGGGTTAAAGGAGCTAAACGCTCTTCCATATGGTATAAAATTAAATAGAGCCTTCTTATAACAGAAGGTTCCTCACAGGCTCATGTTATTATAATAGCATTGCCCTAATAATGCTATATAATCTTGCAGATCCTGCGGTCATCTTTCAAAAGTCTGGCAAGTGTGTACCCAGTTTAAATCCCAGGGGTGAGCTGTATCTTTTATGTTAGTGACCTTTAGGCATTACACATGCTTGCATCATTCACAAACGCCGGATGCAGTTAAGGTTTTTTTTTTTTAAACCAATGCTGATTGACACTTTGTTCTCCAGGGATGCCGCCTGAGACACATGTCTCACTGTGTCCTGGTAGATGCGGCTCTGCCAGGTACGTTGTCAAGTAAGGGACTATTGTAAGCAATTCTAATGGATTTGTACTACAGATAAAAAATCTAGCGATCTCACCAGACACCGACTTAAGTTAACAATGGAGGCAAATGAGAAATAAAAATAAGGGTAAAACTAACAGCTATGCCACAGAAACTTTAGGTAAGATAACCAGATAAGAGGCTACTTCTTAAAGGGGGGGAAAAAGGTTACTAAGAGGGCACTACAAAAGGCACCCTTCAAAAAGCACTGTAATTTCCATCTCAATGTTCTGCCCCTCCTATAAGTATGCTGAATTCGAGTGTCTTTGAACGTAGTAGAGATTTGTTGATTAATGGGTATTCATAAATCGTTGGAGGTGCATACTCCTAGTGTTGAATTCCGTAAAGAATTTGATCATCTGGGTTTTTTTGTGCTGGATCAGTACTTTGGTTATTTGCCCTCTAAATAGCTCAACAACTCGTGGTGCACCATATCCCCTTTAAAGAAATCAGCTTTTTGAAAATAAATCATCCATTTGTTCGTCTGCTCTGTCTGTGTCATTATTTCTCACACAAGAGAAATTGGCTGTGTATAGCGTAGACTTTAAGTGATTCAGGATGGCAACTACGCCGATTGAAGCATTGTCTTTTAAGAAGTTATGAAGTATATTGCAATATTTAGAAATCCTTAAATCCAAAAGTCCACTGCATGGGTATAAATGTGGCCCGTGAGCTTAATAGGAGTCTGGAGGGAATTTATCTCTTTGACAAAGGTCCCCAAGCTACATATAATATATATATTTGCATCTCTCGATATCAGTCACAGGGCTGAACTAACAATTTTGGCTGTAAGGCAATTTTTTCCAGACACATACCTCTGTGATATTTAGCAGTTCTAAGAGCTGGAATAACAAAAATGATATCCCCAATTAGATCCAGGAAATTGTTTCTAATTTCAATTGGATCATAGTTTCAAAGTATTCATCCATTATTAAAGGAATTCCATTGGGATATGTACTCTGCAAGAGTAAACATTGTTAGAAATGTTAGGGCATAAAGTACTTGTCAGACAATGTTATTTTAATAACGTAAAAAACACCTCTTAAATTCAAACTAAGGGATTAAAAAACACTCTAGCGTCACTCTGGCTGAATGAAATGTCGATCAGTGTTTGATCAAACATTAATGGTTGTAACATTGAAAATAGAGGCAGTTTTACCTGCCAATATTCACATGTTTGATGCGCTAGGCAGGTGTTGGAACATCCAAGCAACATGGTCAGGTAAGAAGTAGTCTATGCCAAGATAACTGGTTTCTATTTTTCATGAATATCTGGAGCAGGCAGACCAGCTATTTCTTCTTGTAAAGAATTTGATTAGATCAAATTCTTTACCGACGAACGGCCCCTGACTGAACGCATACACACGTGCGACTCTCAGCTGAAACGGCGGCCTGCTCGACACACAAATGTGACGTGGTCGGGGGTCATGTCTCGGTTGCAAATCTTACCTGTACGAACCTTTACAAATTAGACATTTGTCTATAGACAAAAGTAGTGTATGGGCTGTAAGCTGGTTCTACATGTTTCATATAATTAGATGTAAACTGTATATATATTGGGACTGGGGTGTTAATAGAAGGAATGAGTAGGAATAGTCACCTATCCAGTTCCCGGATACTTCAAAGTTCTTTGTTACTATCTCAGTTCCTGGGTTGGGTTCTTTGCATTTCAATAGATTCAATAGATACATTTGGTGCTACTGGATCAGAAGAAGCTTTAAAAGAGATTTGCGACCCAGGTGCCCGTCTTGGAAGTCTGTAAAATCTACAATTCTGGTAAAGCCAGAGAAGGAAGATTGGAACTTCACAATTTGGCAGTGAGTATTTTTCTATTTTGTTTTCTATTTTAATAACTAAAAATAATGGCTTTTAGTGTAGCAGGTGATGATAATGTTAACAAGGGAGAATGTGTGAATGTGTGGTTGTTAGATTACATAAAGAATCATGGAGGACCATATGAAATACCACAGGAATGTAGACAGTCCTGGGAATCCATGAAATATTTTTAGAAGAGAGTGTTTTTGATAAAAAGACAAAAGAAAGTAAAAGGAAAGGAATGATTGTTCAGGGTTTTTTATCTTGTTGTTTAAAGTTAGTTGACATTATCAGAGAAAAGGAAACTAAAATAAAAGAGGAGGAAACTAACAGTATGAAACTTTACTAAGAGAATTAAATAAAAAGCTGTCAGACCTAAGGTTACATGCAGTCAACTGGGGAAGCATTGCTTGAGAAGGCTAAATTGTGTGAGAGTAGAAAAGGAGATGGAGGAAAATAAACATGCCATTTGATAAAGTGACTGCAAAGACTGATGGAAGTCAAAGTGACAATTCCAAATGCAATTCTGAAATTAAAGGGTATAAACAATTTACCCATTGAAACACAACAATACACTAGTTAGTATTCATTCTGATAAACATCTACCATCTAACAGTCCAGCATTTCTGATCTGCAAAATTATTGTGACGTTGTTGAACATTGCAGGTAAGTAACTAGTGTATGGGCACCTTTACGCTGGGTACACTCAGGCAGATATTTTAGCTGACCAAATGGCCGCCATGTTTGGCCAGTCGGCCTGGAGCAAAACATTGTCAGCTGCACTGAACTTCGCCATCCAATTCTTTGGACATAATTTTGATGTCTGATCATTTCATCTGATTTGGCTGGCAAAACAATTGGTTGGCCGAAATATCTGCTTGTGGTGTCACAGCCTAGAGGTTTTCCAACATAAGAGCTCATAATAGTAGAAAATTTTCTCCTTTTAAGATACATTCAGCCCTAAATAGCATTACTATCAGAACCAGTACAAGGAAAGCTTATTTAAGCCGTATACATTGAATACTCTGGAAATAGACAATTCCTTATGTTAAGGGTATCTTTATTTTAAAAAAAGAATTTTTGAAAATGTGTACCTTTAGATGCAGCAATCCCGCTGCTCCAAAACTTTTTTCAGATTTAAATCTGAGCTGAGAATGGAAACATCATTGAAAACACAGCATTTACAGGGAAAGACCTGTCACTCCAGAAGCGTGAAATCATAATATGTGACCCATGCCTGACATCTTTTCCTGCCTGCCAGCCCACTTTCTGGAACATTTAAGAGAATCAGCAAAGAAAAGAAAAAAGGGGGAGGAAGGGGGAGATGTGTAAGCAGAGGAGCAGTGTCCATGGGGAGGCTGTGCAGAACTTATAAGTGTGCGCGACACTACAAGAAGTCAGTGGTAAGGTAGGTGGGGGGGGGGAATTAGGAGTACTCACTAAACATTAATAATTTAATGACAAAGCAAGCACAGATAAATATGTGAGTACTACCATTTTACTTGTCTCAAATTGCAGTTACAAAAAATGTTGTTTCAGTGGGTATAGTGACCCTTCAAGACATAACCAAACTTAACAGAACACGAAATGAAGTGAATTCTGTTCTTGAAAAATGCGTTTCATTGCATATCTGTTTGAATAAATGGTCCTGCATTGGAGGATGCTAAGGGTGAAGATTGCCACCCACAGACTGTTCATTGGGGCTACCTTCTTTGATTGGATGGGAAAACATTTTCCGCTCTTTTTTCCTTGTCTGTGTTATGAAGGAACAAACCATTTTTTTAATTATTGCCGTATTATGGTCTACACTAGTTCTATATTTATGGTCTTATCCCTGCTATTGTTTATTCTATTTATATATTGTCTACACTAAGCATGTTTAAACACTCATATATTATGGAATAGTATCATGTCTCCTTGCTTTTAATGATGTGAATAAATATTGATCTTAAGTTCAACCAAACCTCCGTGAGTAGCGGCTGTGTCTTGCTGTTATACATAATTATAACAACCCTATTCTTGAAGAACAATTAACAACATTTTACTAATACCATGACACTGGTGCTATTTCTACATATCTGTAACATTTATTTGTGCATTTCCTTCTAATCCTTTATTAAAAATATACAAAGATATCAGTGGTTAATCTTTTTTTTTAGTTAATGATTATAAACCATTAAGCCAGTGGAGTTAGAGGGCATCAGCTTCAAAACACATTTTAAATTATAAAGATCCAGAGGAAAGTTAGCTAAAAGAAAGACCTAGATGTTAGATCACATACTAGTACATACAAGGAGATTCAATAAAATACACACACACATACAGGCACACATACTACATCCACATATGGTATACATATACAAATATATTCAACAGTTATAGTGGGCTAGGAATCCTAAATCTTGGTTTAACCCATTGTTTTTGGAGTCAAATAACAGAAATCATTTTGGCTTCAAATGTTTTCTTGTTGGTGCTACTAAACTGTCCCTTAAGATCCGGACTTGGAGGTTTTCCATGGATTGTTCTGGTTGCGAAAAACAGTTATTATTCTCAGTATGGTTGGTGATGCTACTTCTGTGGGAGTTCATCCTCAACTGTAGTTTTTGACTGGTTTCCCCTTTATATATATAAAGGGTTATTCAATAAAAGTTCTTATAGTTTAAAATGGTGCTAATTTTGCCACCACCAATCAGATCTTATTTAACATTTGAAGCTAACATCTGATGGTGTGGGGAAAAATTAGCACCAATTTTAAACAATAAGAATTTTATTGAATAACCCTGAAAGTGTTTTTCCTCTTCAAGGTGTGATAGATTTGTTTGGTTTGTTTTTTGCAAAAATATATTAAAGTATTTACTTTATAACAGTGTGCACTTGTATATCATTAAAATGAAGTGAATCTTACCATATGAGTATTTAGTAAAGACTCAATGTATTTCTTCTCCATTCCTTCATAAAATCCACTGATGTTCTGAGACTGTTCACAAAACCACAAAAATGGATTAGCTGATTAGGAATGCGATTGGTGTGATTGGTTAAATTAAATTGGATTACGTATTTTCAAGCCATAGACATAAATCATTCTGTAAAACATTGGTGCAGGGATGTTGTAGACATGTTTTAGTATTTTATCATGTGTAGCGCTTTGGTTGTAAATATTTATTTAACCTTTCAGCCAGGAGATTTTTAATTTTTTTTTGCGTTAACTGCCAGAAGAATTTTCAGGATTTTGCCCTTTAGACTAATTGCTTTAGACTAATTTTACAGTAGGAAACCTTGCAGTAAATCAGGAATATTATACATTGTTTTTTTCAGCACAAAGTCTACTTTAACATGGTAACAGAATTTTGTAACTTTTCTGGAAATTTTACTGGAATTATGGGTAAAATATGTAAAAAAAATGAAAAATTTGCAAATATTCATGGATTTTTCCCATTTTTACTTATAGTTATCTTAAGGTTACACACAAAAATCTTACTGTTTTAAAAGCTCAGATACTCCCGAGTACAACGATACCAGATATATGTAGGTACCCGACTTTTCCTGTACAGGAGACCCCCCAAACTAAAACTGCACCTTCAAGAATATTACACAAAATTAAAATGTATAACCACTACTGACAGTTAACATAGAATATCTTCCAAATTAACTAAAATATCCCCACAAGTGAGATATTTTAGAAAACTACACACCACAAGATTTATGAGTGAGGTTAGTTTTGATCAAAATGCAGATACCCGGACGCAGCTCTTCGTCCAATGTGTAAGTTATTTTCTCACATTTTCTTTTTTTCCTCAACTGTAAAATCAGAGACAAAATCAAATGCGAATTTCAGCTAAAAACTGTGGAGGAAAGTTCAAACAAATCTCAAATATGAAAGCTAACCCCTCCCGAATAAAACGGTATAGCCACATTCATGGGTGTTCCCAGAGACATGGCTACCAACTAACCCAGAGCGTGACCAGTGGCAAATGTCAGTAGCAGCAAAAAAAAAATAGCCAGTTTTGTATTTGAACAGTTGCAGTTTTTCCACAAAACACCCCCCAACTCAGAAATACCCCCCACAAACTATATATTCCTGAATCTACACACCTTCAGCTATGTAACACTGTGAGTTCGTTCATTCATACCATCAATGGTGTGGGTGCAATTCTTCGTAGAAGTTTGCACTTTTACCAGATTTTCCAAAAAAATTACATCATACAACATTCAAAAGGTAGAAATCATGACAAAACCCCATGGAATGTAAAAAAAAGTTACCAAATCAATCTCCCAAATGTCCTGAATCAAACGGTATGCCATATGTGTGGTTAACACGTGGACGCGAAAAGCCACAAAGTGAGACAATGCACGATGGCTCAGAAACGGCAAAAAATATTAGCCAACTCCGAATTTGGACAGTCGGCAGTTTTTTCAAATTAGAAATAACCCCCACAAAACTATATATTCCTGAAATCTACACACCTTCGCTATGTAACACTGTAGTTTGTTCATTCATACCATCAATGGCGTGGGAGCAATTCTTCGTAGAAGTTCGCATTTGTCTGAAAAATGAACAAAAAACAACTTCAAAAGGTAGAAATCATGCCAAAACCTCATGGAATGTAAAAAAAAGTTATAAATTAAATCTCCCAAATGTCCTGAATCAAACGGTATGCCATAGTGTGGTTACACACGCGGACGTGGAAGCGAAAAGCCACAAAGTGAGACAATGCACGATGGCTCAGAAACAGCGAAAATATTTAGCCAATTCCGAATTTGGACAGTCTGCAGTTTTTTCCACAAAACACCCCCGTAACTTAGAAATACCCCCACAAACTATATATTCCTGAAATCTACACACCTTCAGCTATGTAACACTGTAGGTGTTCATTCATACCATCAATGGCGTGGGGGCAATTCTTCGTGAGAAGTTCGCATTTGTCTGAAAAATGAACAAAAAACAACTTCAAAAGGTAGAAATCATGCCAAAACCTCATGGAATGTAAAAAAAAGTTACTAAATATCAATCTCCCAAATGTCCTGAATCAAACGGTATGCCATATGTGTGGTGTTACAACGTGGACGTGGAAGCCACAAAAGTGAAAACATGCACAATGGCTCAGAACAGCAAAAATATCAGCCAAATCTGAATTTGAACAGTCTGCCAATTTTTTCCCACCAAAAACAACCCCCACAAACCATATATTTCTCAAATCCACACACCTTTATCTACGAAATTCTGTAGTTTGTTCATTGGTATCATCAATGGTGTGGGCGCCGTTCTTCGTAGAAGTTCACCGTTTTAGCAGATTTTCTAAAAAATTTGAAAAAAACACTCTCAAAAGGTAGAAATCATGCCAAAATCCCAAGTAATGTAAAAAAAAGTTACCAAATATCAATCTCCCAAAATGTCCTGAATCAAACGGTTAGCCCTATGTATGGTTACACACGCAAACGTGGAATCAACTAGCCACAAAGTGAGCCATGAACAATGGCCCAATTACAGCAACTTTTCAGATTGTCAGACTAAACAACCCTCTATATTAGAAAAACCCCCCCAAACTATATATTTGGAATCTACACATCTTCAGCTACACAATGGTGTGATTTTTATGCATACCACCAATGGTATGAGCGCAGTTTCATGTAAAATTTCGCTTTTTTACCAGATTTTCAGGAAAAATTATAAAAATACAATTCAATCATGGCAAATTTCCATGTCATGTAAAAAAAAATTGTCAATTATCAATCTTCCAAATGCCCTGAATCAAACGGTATGCCATATGCGTGGATGTACACAGGGACATGGCCACCAACTAGCTCAAATGGGACACATGCACAAGTGTAATTACAAGAAAAAAATCAAAGTGGAAACAGTCCAGAACATGGAAATTCCCCCACAAGCTATATATTTTTGGAATCTACACACCTTCAGCTACGTTACGATGCCATGCTTTCATACATACATGAAGAATTCCAGACCCAGTGATCCAAAGAACTTTTAGGAGGTTTTGTGAAAAATAAAATAAGATGATTCAAGGATTGAAAGCCTACCTAAACCAACTTGACAAGCAAAAAAACCCACTAAATGTCAATCTCCCACATTCCTACATCAAACAGTATGCCATATGTGTGGTGCACACAGAGACGTGGCCACCAACTAGCTCAAATGGGACACATGCACAAGTGTAATTACAAGAAAAAAAATCAAAGTTGTCTGTAATTTCAAACAGCCCCAAAACTTGGAAATGCCCCCCACAAATAAACCCCCCACTAAATACTCTCCCACATGTTCTGAATCAAACAGTATGCCATATGTGTGGATGTACAGAGACTTGGCCACAACTAGCTCAAATCGGACGCATGCACAAGTGTAATTACAAGAAAAAAATCAAAGTGATCTGTAATTTCAAACAGCCCCAAAACTTGGAAATGCCCCCCACTAAATATCAATCTCCCACGTGTTCTGAATCAAACGTTATGCCATATGCGTGGATGCACACAGAGACGTGGCCACCAACTAGCTCAAATGGGACGCATGCACAAATGCAATTACAAGAAAGAATCAAAGTGCTCTGTAATTTGAACAGCCTAAACTTTTTCTAAGGAAACCGTCCCGAAACATGGAATTCTCCCCCAAACTATATATTTTGGAATCTACACACTTCAGCTACGTTACGATGCCATGCTTTCATACATACATGAAGAATTCCAGACCACGATCCAAAGAAGTCCGTTTTTTTACGAGGTTTTGTGAAAAATAAAATAAGATGATTCAAGGGTTGAATCCTACACTAAACCCTTTTGACAAGCAAAAAAACCCCCTAAATGTCAATTCCCACATATCCTGCATCAAACGGTGCCATATGTGTGGGTGCACACAGAGACGTGGCCCCCAACTAGCTCAAATTGGACGCATGCACAAGTCCAATTACAAGAAAAAAATCAAAGTGTTCTGTAATTTGAACAGCCTAATCAACTTGGAAATACCCCCCACAAACTATATATTTTTGGAAGCTACACACCTTCAGCTACGTGATGGTATCATGCTTTTTGTATAACATAGAATTCCAGGCGCTGTTATCCATAGAACTCCGTGCTTTTAGGAGATTTTGTGAAAAAATAAAATAAGAGGACTCAATGGTGAAATCCTACCTAAACCCACTCGGCAAGTAAAAAACCCACTAAACGGCAATCTCCCACATGTCCTGAATCAAACGGTATGCCATAAGGGTGGGTGCAAACAGAGACGGGGCCACCAACTAGCTCAAATTGGACGCATGCACAAGTCCAATTACAAGAAAAAAATCAGTGTTCTGAATTTGAACAGCCTAATCAACTTGGAAATACCCCCCACAAACTATATATTTTTGGAAGCTACAACACTTCAGTACGTGATGGTATCATGCTTTCGTATATACATGAAGAATTCAGGCGCTGTATACATAGAACTCCGTGCTTTTAGGAGATTTTGTGAAAAAATAAAATAAGAGGACTCAATGGTTGAAATCCTACCTAAACCCACTCGGCAAGTAAAAAACCCACTAAACGGCAATCTCCCACATGTCCTGAACAAACGGTATGCCATAAGGGTGGGGTGCAAACAGAGACGGGGCACCAACTAGCTCAAATGGGATCCATGCGAATTGCAATCACAAGAAAAAAATAAAAAACGCCACAACACACCCCCCACACCACATCCCCACTCCCCCTTTTAGTGGTATTTTAGTGAAAAGCAGTATAGTACGGAGAGTCCCACAAGTTTTTGCACACTTTACTGATCCTAAAAATTCAATCCGGTCTTTTTTTGGTACCTCTGCAAAATTCCCTACTAAAATAGGCTTAGTTTCCCTTGAAATCGAACAAATAATGATCCGCGTTTACTTTAGCGATATCACCGGGGACATTGGGAAGCTTGGAGAAGACAATTTTTTTTGCTAATTATAGTTTTAGGTAAAAAAAAAAAAAGGTGTGTGTATCACTTTAGATTTTATTTGTGTGCATTTCCCTTTTTTTTGGGGATCATCCAAAGATGATCATCAAATCATCTTAAGGAATGATACACGAACTGGAATACGGGCATAAATGCCCATTTTCCAATTCAAAATCCGATCGGAAAAATCACTTCCGGAAATCATTTTCCAGGAAGTGATTTTTCATTCATTGGCAAAGATCAATAATTAGTGATCAGAAGTGATCACCAAATTTTGATCTGCTTGTAAAAAAAAAAAAAAAAACACTTACAGGCCCATGTAATAAAAATTCTTATTGTTAAACATGGTGGTAATTTTGCCCCAAACAATCATATGTACCATTTAAAAGTTAACATTTGGAGACTTTTCAACCTTATACTTAGTCTTAGTACCAGTACTATCATGAACTGGACTGCAGAATGTAACAGATATTTATATGATAAATATTGTTTTAATTATAATAAGAGTTGCGCCCGTAGCAAAGTATAGACAAATGTTTAAATTGTGAGATATTTACATACCTATACCTCATAGCTTTATATGGTCATGGGACTTGTTATATTTTATTAGCCCCTTCGACAGTTTACCTCACCCAGTTTCTGGTCATTTAGCTTCAGTTTCTCCAAAAGGCGTTAAGACCTGAATTAACAAGACACTTAGGGCCAGGCCCCACTAGTGCGTCTCTCATGCTTCTAATCGCCTTTTGCGATCTGTTATCACGTGCATGCAATTATCATTTTTTTGCAAATTGCATTCTTTCCGATTTTAGAATATTGCACAAAGTTCAATGCAAATGGATGGCAGCACATGTGAAAAATGCGGTGATGTGCTTTTCACAGGCATAACATCCGGTCCAGTGTGGCCGCAGCCTTAAAACTTACAGGTAATTTAGAATTCTCTTTTCTATCTGCTGGAGTGTAGACATTAAGATACAAGCAATCCTCTGACATTGATGGTAACGTAAATTCAACATTGAAGGTTTCTACAAGTAGCTTCATTCCTTCACGGGTTTGTAAACACCTACAGGAAGAACAAAATTACCTATTCATTAATAGTTTACAATTCATTTACTGAGCATGTTCAGTTTTAAAAAAAGTCAGGTCAGAGGAATGGAGGAGTCAGTTAAACCCGTGTACAACAAGTACAGTGTAAAAGGCATGCAACAACACCTACTGATCCAGAGGAAGGCAAAAAAAAAGGGTGTCTCCAAATAGCATTTGGAAAGGATCCCTCAGAGGATAAACCAGAACGACAGTAGTTTTTAAGTAATGGACACTGAGGAGTTAACTTGAACACAACCAATTAAGGAGGGATTATAGTACCTTTAAATGCTTACTTGATATTTATGCACTTTAATGCTTGAGAAAGGTCCAATAGGACATGTAGCTTAAAGCTCTCTGGAATGAGCTATGCTTTACCTTCTCTTCTTCAATCAACTGACCAGGAGCCATGGACGAAGATAGATGATATTTACCTCACATGTGATCCTCCACAGCAGCACTGACAGGTCCCGACGGCTTCCTGGTTCAGATTAACTGCAGCGCGTATGCACATCAATGCAGGCTATAATTAATCTAATCAGGAAGCGGTCAGGAATTTTCACTGCTGCGGAGGAGGATCGCGTGTAAAGTAAATATCTTCTATCTTCGGCCATGGCTACTGGTCAATTGATTGAAGAATGGAAGGTAAGGCATAGCTACTTTTAATCTTTACACTTCCGGAACTTATTATTTTATGGTTTATTTTTCCTTTAATCAACAGCTTTTCTCCTAATCCACAGCTTTATAATGTAACCTTGATTTTGAATAGGGTTTACTCTAGCACCTACCTAGCATGTGGCAATTGCCAATGCTAGGTAGGTGCAATCGTCATAGCCCTCTACCCCAAGGGCCAATATAATCCAATGTATGTAGTAAAGATGGAGGAGCACATTTGCTGAAAAGTAGTTTGCGCCTCCATCTTTACTACAAACCTTGATTCTGTCGGCAGTGAAGCAGGATGACAGACAGCTATGGGGAGATGCAATATCAATAAGGGCAAGGCCACACTGGCACACACCCAATTGCAGACGATTGCATGTGCAATTCCTGTGATATTTACGTGCACTGGCGATTTTACCTTTTGAGATATGGAAATGCATGCGAATGCGCAAAAAAAGGTGGATTGCATGTGTTATCAAATCGCAAACGGATGTGCAATCACAATGCACCCAAAATTCAGTGCGTTGCCGTGATTTTAATATCATATTAAAATTACATGCGCAAACGCAAGAGCACAAAAATCGTGCTAGTGTGGCCTAGCCCTAATACACATTTATACCTATCCGATGTCCCATATTGCAGTAATCACTTCGCAAGATCATGAAAAAATGGATGCACCCTCTTACATCCTCCCTTCAGTAGGCGTTTTGCACTACATAATAACCTTTTTCAAGAAGTAATAATTGTTTTGCCGTATTAGTCCAATATACTGTGCACAAATTGCATACACACTAAATAATGTCTATATATACATATATATATATATATATATATATATATATATATATATACACACACATATACAGACACACACAAACACACATATATATATATATACACACACACACACACACACTATATTATATATATATATATACACACACCACACACATATATTATATATTATATACACACACACACATATACAGGCACACATACTACTGTAATCCACATATGGTATACATACAAATATATTCAACATTTTATGTGGCTAGGAATCCTAAATCTTGGTTTTAAACCCATTGTTTTTGGAGTCAAATAACAGAATCATTTTGGCTTCAAATGTTTTTCTTTGTTGGTTGCTACTGACTGTCCCTTTAAGATCCGGACTGGAGGTTTTCCATGGATTGTCCTGGTTGCGAAAAACATTATTATTCTCATTATGGTTGGTGATGCTACTTATGTGGGAGTTCATCCTCATCTGTAGTTTTTGACTGGTTTCCCCTTTATATATATAAAGGGTTATTCAATAAAGTTCTTATCGTTTAAAATGGTGCTAATTTTGCCCCAACCAATCAGATCTTTTTACTTTGAAAGCTAACATCTGATTGGTGGGGCAAAATTAGCACCGTTTTAAACAATAGAACTTATATTGATAAACACTGACAGTGTGTAACGGAGGAGAGAGACAACCCTAGGTGCACTTGGCACATCTTTCAAAGAAAAAGATATCCAGCAGAACTATTACCACTAACTTGAATAAGCATTGGAACACCCAGGGATAACCTTCTACAGTACAAAGAGAAAAAGTAACACCCCCGTCACTTTGGTAAAACATAGAACCCCGGTACTGGAAGGAATATGTACAATAATTGAAAGAACTACAACCTATGATGAATCAAGATGAAACCCTGTGAAAAAAAATTCCCAGACCCCCCTGTGACAGGAGATCTGGTCTTGTTATAGAGGGAAGATATTTAAGTCCCGATTTGTTGGAATAATAGGCCCACAGTGTGTGTGTACAAACACAGGTTGAATTTTCACACGACAGTTTAGGGTCTCTGGTCTGGAACAAATGGAAAGCGGGTGGGCTGTTTGTTGTCCATTCCACTGGTAATCCTGCACAGAGAGGCCAGGTATGTGTTACAACCTGTGCTACTCAGGAGTCTAGGATGTGTCTCTTCTCTCTTTACCTGCACAGACAGTGAGTTGTGGGGAGTAATCCGAACCTCCTAAGTAAGACCACTGTGTTTGGAACTGAATTCATTTGTTTTCTATTTTTGTTATTTATGTGTTGGCGTGGAGTAGCTACCCAACAATAGATAGCTTGAACTGTATACCAGCGTTATGGTGCAAGGGTTTTGTTTTGTTATGTTAACACCAGTGAAGACCATTAAAGACTGTTAAATGGCCTTTAAGCCTGAACTGTGTTGCTTCATTCCCTGAAAGACTGTGGAGGAGTATTTCCCATAACAAGGCCCAAGCGCTCAAGGGCCAATTTGTCACACCCCTATACTTTCCTTTAGGCAACCACCAAACCTAGTAACTTACTAGTTCTTACTAGTGTGTAACTAGTAAGAAGAAAGTTACACATGGATTATGAAATATCACCCCAGGCACCAAACCATGCAGTCGTCGGTAACCTTGTGCAACAATATTAACCTGCTCCATCTGTAATACACAGAAGGGGGTATTTAACATCCAGGGATCTTACAGCAGCCACATCCAGCAAATTGGTGTATTTAATACAATGTAACAAATGTACGGACACTCTATATATGGGGAAACCAGTCAGAACTACAGAAGAGGATGAACTCCCGCAGAAGTAGCATCACCAACTATAATGAGAATAATAACTGTTTGCCTGTGGGTCATCATTTTCGCAACAGGACAATCCATGGAAACTTCCAAGTCCGGATCTTAAGGGATAGTTCAGTAGCAACCAAGACAAGAAAACATTTGAACAAAATGATTATTTGACTCCAAAAACAATGTGTTAAACCAAGATTTAGGATTCCTAGACCACTATAAATGTTGAATACATTTGTATGTAGAACCATTTGTGATGCAGATGTGTGCCTGCGTGTGTGTATGTGTGTGTATATATATATATATATATATATATATATATATACAGTATATGCGTTTGTATATATATATATATATAATACAGTATATGATGCGTTTGTATATATAATATATGACTCATTTATTATGTTATACACATATGTGCATCTACATCCCCAATCATTAGATGTACATGCTGAGTAAGAAGTCCACCCCAAAAAATCTATCTTTCTGTAACTAGTTACAGACTTGCCACCATTCTCTGTCCTTTCCTTTACCAATGCACACCATAGGGAGAGGGGAAAAAATATTGTCAGACTTGTGGCTTGCTTTAAAAATTATTTAGAGGTTTGGGGGCACAGCTTAATGATGCAATTGATGATGCTCTGTTCCAGCAGTGGGCATGCTCCCACCTTAAACTTGGAGGCAGACCTGCTGTGATGTCACAGCTCACAGTTCTGGCAGGAAAACCCCCTTTATAGTGCTGTTACTTTTGGAAAGATTACGGCTAGAAGCCTTTTAAATAAATGCCACTTTCATGGAGACCACTGTTCCCCTGTAATCAATTGCACAATTTAGTTTTCCTGTCTTTTCCAGACCCCAGGTACGAGCCCCATCCCCACAACGGTATAGAATTGCTAATATTTTTTAGTGCAAAATGACTTTTTCATTTGAACAATCTATTACACAAATATTCCCTTTTAATGTTTGGTACATTTCTATCCTGATTGTATTATCGTTCTCCCCAGATGACCAGACAGACAACTAGAAAGATCTTTATATTTAGACTTTAGCTTAGCTCCTTAGCTTTTACCAGGGGTGAGGACCTGAACCGCTAAGTCTCACCCCTGGGTTCACGCGACGAGGCCAATGGAAGGCACGCTCTGCACAAGCGTGCCTCCTATTGGTCTCTCACGTGACGGGAGGAGGGGCGGAGCCTACCAGAGGCACGTTGCTCTGAAATCTGCTGTAGGCTGCGCGAACCCAGGGTGAGGACTTAGTGGTTCAGGTCCTCACCCCTGGTAAAAGCTAAGACAAGGAAGAGGACGGGAGGGAAGGTGAGTATAATTGTCCTTTAAGCTTTAAAACCTCAACAATCCCCAGATTTGTTTATACAAAAACTTACATGGTGGGAATTCTGTAGCTTCCCTTACACAGCTCCATGGTTCAGGTGGCTGTGGTTTAGCAAATCTTAATGGTCCAATGGGAGGTTTTGCAAAGGGAACTCCCGTAAAAACATGAACTTTTCTATCTGTATCTCTTACATCCACTGATTTACCCAACAGCTGCCCATACTTTGTTGTTACAAATGGTCTTGTATTCGCTTGGCCTGAAACCGTAAGAGGAAAAACATTAAAGGAGAACTAAACCCAATTTTTATACTCAAAATCTGAAAACAACCCCCCTAAAACAACCAAAACTATAAAATGCACTTATTAAACTCTGTTAAAGTAAATCAAAGCCTGTTAGAACTGGATGAAGTATCTGTGTGTATGTGCAGTGTCAAACACACCCTCCTGACCTCATCACTATGCTTCCTTGCTTATCTCCTGTAAGGATTGGCTAGAGATTATTAATGGGTGTGACCAACTGTAACAAGTTTGTGCCATAGCTAAGGACTGAGCATGAGCAGAACATAATAGTCCTTGACTAAACTGTGTGATACTAGAATGCTGAGAAGTAAAGCACAAACTATATGTTATTTAGGTAAATTTCCCAGTGCCCGTAACAAAATGAGAGGTAAGACACAGATTACTGGTTTTATATCAAGGTGTTCGGCCTTCTGGTAAGTGTTGTTCTGTGGCTTTAGTCGCCCTTTAATTGCATGGGAATTGTATTGGAAAGAATTGTCATTAGTGAGAACTTTTTCATTCATTCAAACCAATATCCCTCCCAAACAATATTTCAAAAAAAGGTTGGAGACTGTATTACTACTTCACATTTTGCAGTCTAAGCTCTAAGTCAAAAGGCAACTTGTACAGCAGCTGACAGCTAATGCACTCACCCAGTCTCCAGTTTGACTGTCCCTCTCCCTGTAATGCTTTACATGTGTATTTATTAGAGGGGGGAAGACTGGCAGAGCGGAGAACTTATGAGTGTTTTTTTTACAGCTTATCCTTCAGCTGATATGGCTAAACGTGAGAAAGGAGTGCTGTGATTAGCCTGGGTGGTTGTTAGAACATTGGGAATAGGAATGGTGGCAAATACTTTAAATAATGTATGGATAAAGTTAGTTTTATTAACCCTGAACTATGCTGGTCATAGAAAAAAATAGCCTCTGTTTAGCTGGTCATGCATACTAGGATTGTATTATAATGTTAAAGGATAGAAAGCCTCAGAATAAAACTGAATAGGAAGTCATAGTACCTAGATACAAAAGCTGTAATTTGTGTCTCACCTCCTAATTTAGAGGGAGTGCTGGAAAATGTATGTGATTAGTTTTTTTTTATTTCCTGGGCATCTAAAGTTCTAAATATCTGTAAACAAGCAGTGTCAGACTGGACTGTTGGGGCCCACCAGGAAATCTGAGACCAAGGGCCCACCAAGACGAGTTTAGGGGCCCACCTAATATTTCATATCTCTCATTTGCATATCTAATTGTTGCTGACTTATTGTTTATTAAAATGCATTTACTCTCCTCTTTAGCCATGTATTTAAATTTTAGCAGTTTTCTTCTCTATTCTTGTGTGAATGGGTTGTGGGCCATGGGGGGGATTCCCTGTAACCCTGTGGGCCAGTCCGACACTCAACCAAGGCAAATAACCCCAAATTATTGTAAAATGGGTGTACAAATACACAACATTAACTACAAGTCAATAATACAAATGAATCTGCACTTCTCGCCCTTTACCCATCATTGTCTTTTAGTCTTATCTGTGTGTTTTAACCCCGACACACCTAATAACTGCTAAGTCCACTGCTGCATATAGAGTCTCAAAGGATTTAAAGTAACCACGCCGTATACTGTAATAATTAATTTTAGTGTTATCAGAGATACTTTTATTTGCATTCTGGCACTGGAGTGGACACAACCCAAGGTAGAATACATTATGCAAAATGCTTTTACATCATCTTCTGCATAATGATCATTTTCCTTTATACATTTCATTGCTATGCATGGGGTTTGACTGACTTGTATTATTTGTACTTTTAAATTATAGACGAGGAGAGTTGTTTTTAGGGTAAGTTGCCCTTTAATTTTTTCCCATAAACCTTTTGCTTTAAGGCTTAAATAGTCTCGTCAGGTATTTGTGTCATTAGCAGTAGTATAATAATTGCACAAATGTCATATAAAAACATATTGTATATTGCAAAATATCAGTCCGGTCAGTAACTGTTGTATTCTCACCTTTTTCACTACTGCCAGAGGCACCCAGCACAAGACCATCACCCCACACCATAGACCTAAGGGAAACATCACCACCGGCGACGCACAAACACTGAACCGTCTCTACAAAAGCTCCCACTCAAACAAGGACCTGAAATGTGTCTTGAGGAGGTTAGTATAGATTCTTATTGGCTGTTGGAAATGTCTTTCTTCATTCTGTAAGCAAACTGGTAACTGATTAGTGAAAACATTGAGATAAGACTTGTCTTTCAAGAAAGAAAAGAGGCCCTGCCCAAACTGGTTTACCTGCTGTAGGATAAAGGGGAGTGTTTAATAAGTGCAATTATTTTCTTGTTTTTTTATCCTGGCAGATAGTGCAAAATATATTGAGATTCCACCTCCATTTTTCGGTTTTGCAGGTCTGTTTAAAGGCTATCTCCACTTGTACAATACATTTTTTTGTATTTATTTTTATTGAAGAAAAGGAGGAAAGGAGCGTGTCTTTATTGTGATTGCTTAATATTTCAATTCTAGCATAATATGGTCACATATTAACCAGCCCTGCAAAGGCACTTAAGTCCAGGGAGGGGAGTCCCGGTTTTGAGCTGTGGGACTCCCTAAGCCACAAAAGGCTCTTTTAAGGGGCCCTGGTGGGGTGCGGGGGCCTGCTTGTGGAGTTGGGGGCACCCTGCTAGTGTGCCCCCTAGTGCCACACTCCCCTTTGTACCCCACCTCAGCATGCGCACGGCTCTTATACTTCCTATTACCATTCTTCCCTGGTACAGTGTTTAATCTTTTGCCTTACAATGATTTTGGTCTGGCATACTTATAGCAAGCCACATGGGCAATTTACCACATATACTACTCTCTGTTTGACAGTATCCACTTACTTTTACATGTATACCTCTTATATACTAGAACAGTTTTGACAGTTTAAACACTGGATTGTCCCTGTTGTTGGTGTAGATAAAAACCCTGTTGTCACTTTTCTAACTTGGGGATCAGTCATTTTTAACTAACAATACTTTTAAAAAAGCATAAAATATAATGTATAAAGCATTATTTCATTGTGCTCACAACTTACATTCTTTAAGGACAATTGTACTTACCTCAGCCCCGCTCCTCTTCTTTCCCACAATAGCAGTACCCAGTGTGAGGAAACGTTATTTTTCTCACCTGGGTTTAGCCTGCAGAATTCAAACTGATCATTAAAGGGGAAGTTCAGTGAAAATACATGTATTATTCAGAAAAAAAGAGCAGTATTTTTCCATCCCAGTGACCTTAATCTGCCCATTCAGCATTTTGTCTGTGTATAAATAAATGCAACCGAAATACTGACTTCCTGTTTGCAGGACCCCTAATAGAGACCGTTATGGTCTTGCCCTTGACCCAGCCCTGGTTGATTCAGTTGCTCAGTAGAGATCTGAGCATCTTTGACCCATCCACACGCTAATCAGTAGAAATTACTGTTGGAACATTCCAAAGAAGTGGTGCACCCTGGGAAGAAGAAGGGCCGTTAGAACCTGAAATGTAAGCTCACTAATGTCAACAGCAGGGAACAGCAAAGGGTATAAATCAACTGATTTTTCAAGATGGGAGAGAATATGTAGAATAACTAAATATGCATTACACAAATATTGATATTTAATTAATATTGATAATTTCCACTGAACTGTCCCTTTAAAACTTACCTTCGCCCCGCCTCACTCCTCTACTTCCTGGTTCAGTCCTTCAGCCATAGAAAATAATCATGTCTTTCTATTGGTAGTCTGGCCCCAGGCCTAACGATGGGTGGATCAGGTGGAGACACAAGTATGTATTGAAGCTCTTGTTCTGCAGCTAAATCCAGGGGTGAGGACTTAGTTATTTAGGTCCTTACTCTGGGTTCTTTCATTAGGAGACAGGAGGGTGGAAAATAAATAATTGTCCTTTAATCTTATTCAAGAATTCTGTGGTGTCCTTTAATATAGTATGCAATTTATTCACTATCGGGTGTAAGGGCTGGTACATGTGGGCAAACTGGTAAAAACAGTTGACAATAGTCGCAGATAGCGAATTAATTACCCACTATATAAAGGGAACCACAGTTCACCGTGACGATTGTGCATGTGCAGCCTTTAGCAGACCACATGATCGGAATAATTAACCAACTTGTACGGGTCATTACCTCCTTTAAATGATCAGATAAGGCCACCTGTCACAACCTCATTTAAGATTACAGTCGTGCAAAATATAGGACGAGGAATGCACTTACTTGTGTAACTTCAACTTAATTGTGACATTGTACAGTATGTGCACAACATTTTGGGAACATTGCACACTTTATTGCACATACCAATGTCACAATAAGGTTGAAGTTACACAGTGAGTGCATTCCTCGTTGCATATTTTGCACAATTAAAATGTATTGTTTGTGGTTAAACAGTTTAGAGAGATCCATCAAACCACTCAAGATTCTATTAATAGGTGTGTGACAAGTACCTAATTTTATTAAGATTACATCTAGTGTATTTCACTTTTAACTTTATATGTTGGGACATTACCCACTCCCCTATAGTGTTGTTCATTCAGCAAATGGATCATGGATTTCATAATGTATCTTAAATGATTCATCAACACCACAGTAGCCCAACATTCTATATCACAATGACTGCCTCTTTATCACAACTGAATCATCCTTCCTAAGGCTGGTTACACACCATGAGATATTTCTGGGCAACCAACTGATAGTGACACGTATCAATCGGATTCGTATGAGGTGTCAACCGAAATAGGCAAACTGGCCTGATGGCAAATCACGGCTGATTGTACAGTTCCCTATGGAACAGCGTGATTGGTCATGTGAACTGTCAGCTGTGGCCACTATTGCCATGTCAGACAAAATAATCCCCCCCATGTTTACCCAGCCTTAACCTTTCAAGCATTTCCTTTGTCCTTCCCTCTCCACAGCTGTTTACATTCTTCTTTTGGAACATGTCTATTGCATGACATTCAACTTCTGGGTCAAAAATACTATTCTTGTTTGGCTTAGACAGTATGTCACTATAATTTTTCTATTAGCAAACCTGCTTCAATCCGATTTCTAAAAAAATCATTTGAAAATCAAACATTCCCAATTCATATGTAGGCACAAAGTAATGGTTGGTTTCCAGATTTGTAGTATTAGAATATTGATACAATTGGGCATAAATTCTAAGTGTAAAAGTAATTACGTGTGAGTCCATGTGCGGGGACAGAAATGTATTTTGCCAACCATGCCAGAGTCTGGAAAAATTGGAGAACTATTGCTTTATTAAAAAAACAACTAAACCCATAATGTGAATCATCAAGCCCATTTTAAAGGTAAGCACAACTAGAAGGGGAAAATATCAGCCCAGCTCAAAGTCCCATGTTAGCTTTGTCATTGCTAAGTCTATTGCCTTTTACATTTTTATACAAATGATTTATACTCTTCGAGGGAGAAAAAGGGGCAGCCATAATGTATACAGCTGATAAAATGTTTTGGTTTTTCCTGTAATTAAAAAAAAACCCAAATAAACATTCAATTGTGTAATAAAACTTAATAATAAACTGAAATAATAACACTATTAAAAAAAATTATTTGCAGTTTGTTCAAATAAGTGCTTTAGTAAAATGGACATTAATACTCTTTAACACAGGGATGCCCAGCCAATAACTGCAGTTCTCTCTGAATGGGCTGTGGGTTGGGCACTTCTGCTTGAAGAGCCTATTTCATTTAAATAAAAAAAGATAGTTTTTCATTAGTTTATGAATGGAACAGATGGCTACAGAAGTCTATATATAATAGAATTATTCAGTACCATAAGGAGTCATTTGTATAGCATACAATAAAATAAAAGCAACCTAGGTAAAATCAGTAAACATATATACGCAGAACAAGAACAATCACCATAAATATATATAGGGAGTATCCTGTACGTGATAAAGTATCCAGTGCTAATAGTGTGCATAAACTTCAAGTGGAAGGAGTCCCAAAACGAACAAGTATCGTGGCTTACGCACCACCACCTAGTGTGTATTTCCCCCCACATACTCCTAGTAGTACTCAATAAATCTATTTATTATATCTAGACTTCTATAGCCATCTGTTCCATTCATATTTCTACGCTCCTTAATTGTAGTTTCAGAAGTTTGTAACAGGATCAGACCCTCCTGTAGGCTATATATATTTTGGTAACTACAAGTTTCTATTTTATATATAGTAATTAATCAACTGTTTCAAGTAATATCCCACTAAACCCTAAAAACAATTGTACTCCCCCTGAATCTATAATTCCATAGGAGATAACAGCAAGTATTCCTACCTCCCATTTGCTTTCATTAAAGAGTAACAAGTGTTAGAAATGTTGTTTTCACAGCTTTCAGTAGTATATAGAGAAGATCCTGTTCTGAAAGTGGTTATTATCAATCCAATTCACAATTTTCTAATATTTTATCATTTTCGAACCCAGTTTTTCAAACTAATTTTCTAATTTTTGATTTTCTAATATTAGAATTTTTTTTATTTTTGGATTAGAAGTTCCAAGTTTTGAAAAGTCTGTCAGATTCTTGGATATTTAAAAACCGTCAGTTCTGAATTGAAACCAGATTTGTTCAAAAAAAGGGGGACTCATTACATCCCTGAAAATTGTAACCTTTTCTTATTAAACTCAGCCAGGGAGATTGAATGCTGCAAGTAATGCAAACCCTCTAAATCTTATTATGTTTATAAATAAAAGTAAAATAACAACTAGAAACACTTGCTCTCTCCTCCTATACCAAGGAATTCTAGTACAGAAGGAAGGTATGCTGGGAGTTGTAGTTTCTAAACATCTACAGTGCCAAGCAGTGTCGGACTGGCCCACAGAGTTACAGGGAAATCCCCCAGGGGGGCTCACAGCCCAAGAAAACAGAAAAAAACACATTTAAATACAAAGCCAAAGGGACAGTAACAGTCTGTACACACGTTCGACAGGATGAAAGTTACAACCAGCAACAAACGCCCATTTCGGTTGATAAACGTTAGTGTTTATGCGTTCACTTGGGCTTGATATGCCACAGCAGATTAACGAACGATGCCTTTGCAAACTCATATACATGTTTGATTATCGCCTGAAATGACTGTTCATCGTGTGTACATGCTTGGGTGTTGGGCCTAGTCCATCCAGATAGGAAGGCACTTGCTTCATTAAAAACACTTTAACTTTATTTCATTGCTGCTAAAACAGAGGCTCTTCTCGGCCACAAGGCTCATAAGGCAATCAGTGTACAAAGAACAGAAATGACGTTTCGGGTCACATGACCCTTTCTCAAATACAACCATATTGTGTTTTCCCTTCTATTTATACATCATGTTTGTAGCACCATCTACTGGCAAAAAGTTAAAAAGACATATATACAATTAAAATAGATACATTTAACACAATAGAACAGATCCGCATAAGTTTCTAATATCATATTCGAGGTTCATTCCCTTTGGAATTCGAGTATCTAATTTTTTTATCCATTTAGCTTCCTTTAATAGTAATGCTTTCTTTTTATCACCTCCTCTCCTTCCTGGTTTAACTTCATCCAATATCTGGAATCTTAATTGTGATACCAGATGTCCACTCTCCACAAAGTGTTTTGCTACAGGACTCTCCAATTTCTTATTTCTAATATCTGATTTATGTTCGCTAAGTCTTTCCTTGAATTTTCGCATAGTCTGGCCTATATAGAGTTTGCCACATGGACATTTTAAGGCATATACAACATTTGCAGATAGACAGGTAAAGTAACTCCTAATATATCTTTTGTTACCCCTCATGGGGTAATACAACATATCTCCTTTAATGCAGCCATTACAATGGCTACATGACAAACATGGATACGTCCCTTTTAAATGTGAGCCATCCAAACTGGTTTGGCTCCTTGTAATGGTATTTTTATCAGAACCCACATCTGCTCTCACCAGACTGTTCTTGATAATACAAGACTTTTTATATGATACAAGAGGTTTCTGCTGGAAACATTGTATCTCCGGAAGATTCCACTTGAATATGTTCCAATGTTTTTTTACCACCTGTTCAACTTTCTTTGATAGACAATTATATTTTGTTACCAGCATTATTCTTTCCTCTTGTTTCTTATTATTTCTAACATCTCTTTCTTTCTTTTTATATATATCATTTCTACTCTTTTCCAAGATATCTTTCGGATACCCTCTCTGTCTAAATTTGATTTCCATCTCATTTAACCGTTCATTTAATTTAACAGGATCGGAGACTATCCTTTTTACTCTTGTGAACTGTGATTTTGGGATACTGTTCTTAACATGTCTAGGATGAAATGAGGAATATGCCAGGAGGGTATTTCTGTCGGTCGGTTTTACATATAAATCGGTTATCAACTTCTTATCTTTAACCATAACAGTCGTATCCAAGAAAGGTATCGACCCTTTATCAACATTTAGGGTAAATTTTAACGAGCCCAACTGGTTAAGCTCAGTCACAAACTTCTCTAGGGAATCGAATGGGCCACCCCACACTGCAAAAATGTCATCTATATAGCGAAACCAACATTTACAATATTTCAAAAAAAGTTCATTTTTATAGATGTACATTTCTTCAAACTCGTTGACAAATATATTTGCATATGTGGGGGCCACATTCGACCCCATCGCGGTCCCACAGCGTTGCTCGTCAAATGTATCCTGGAACAGGAAATAATTTTTACCAAGCACAATTTTCAAAAGTTCGATAAGGAACCTGCCTTGAGCACCATCAAAGTTATCATCGTTCAATATACCGTGCAAAATATAGGACGAGGAATGCACTTACTTGTGTAACTTCAACTTTATTGTGACATTGGTACAGTATGTGCACAACATTTTGGGGAACATTGCACACTTTATTGCACATACCAATGTCACAATAAGGTTGAAGTTACACTAGTGAGTGCATTCCTCGTCCTATATTTTGCACGCACACTTTATTGCACATACCAATGTCACAATAAGGTTGAAGTTACACTAGTGAGTGCATTCCTCGTTGCATATTTTGCACAATTAAAATGTATTGTTTGTGGTTAAACAGTTTAGATAGCAGCAATGAAATAAAGTTAAAGTGTTTTTAATGAAGCAAGTGCCGTCCTATCTGGATTTACTGTTGTGGAGGTATTACTGTGGGACCTTCGGACGCGCACAGCAAGGATCGGGCGAGATAGTGTGTGCCGGTGTAATTTCACTGTTTGTTGGGCCTAGTCCATGTCATGGGATGTGTGTACAAAGCTTAAGAAATGAATTTTTATAAATAATAGGAATCGGTAGTAGTATCGGAGTAAGATAGATATGTAAATGAGTGATAATAATGATATGGAGTGATAGGCGGACCCCTGGTCTGAGATTTCCTGGTGGGCACCAACAGTCCAGTCTGACACTGGTGCCAAGGCTTGACATCACTGTCCTATACAATTATAAATTGAGGGGGGGGGGGGAGATTAGGGCTTTAAGGAACATTTCTTTCTTTCCTATACATTTTACGTTTTCAGTTTTCACCAGAGTGCAAGGTTTGTAGTGACAAGTTTTAGTAATCAAACTTAAAGCAATGAATGCAGCAATATATGCATTGTATTTATTTACAAAAATCTATAGCTCTGTATGATCTTTTCTTTCATCCATCATCTCTGTGATTTTTTCAGGAACAGTGGTGGTCCAAAATTTCAATCTACCCTCCTTCAGTTTGTGAGATGGTTTCTGATTCAAGTTTATTTCCAAATAATCTTCATCTTCTCCATATTTTGGCCAGTCTGACAAACCAGGTCCATTAGGATCACTGTGGTTAATGAGAAGCAACAAATCATTACTGATAATGTATTAGGCTGCAAATATTTTGACTACACAGTTGATGAAAAACTTTTCCATTCACACAAAATTGCATGACATCAAACACATATAGAATTGTATGTGCTTTCATACACTGTAAGTGAAATGTTGGTCTTTTGTTTAAAAGGCATGTCCACCCCTTTTAAAAAATTGTTAGTAGGTGTTCCTCCCCCAGCCACAACCGCTATAATAGTTTTTATTTTTATCATTACTTACCTTACCTCTTTCCTCCGGCATACTGTCCCAGCCCTCTGCTTGCATGAAACTGCAAGCAGGGGGCCGGGCCGGCAGCCGTGTCCGTGATTGGCTGAGAGGCAGCCAATTCACGGATGCGGCTGTTGGCAGTGGAGAACGCCGGGAGAGAGAGTTAAGGTAAGTAGAGTTCTGGGGAGTTTCTGTAAAATCTATTATAGCGGCTGGGGCTGGGGGAGGAAGACCTACTGTATACCAAAGGGGTTTGTAGCTAGGGGGAGGGAGAGCAAAACGGGTGGGGGGGGCTGCTGTGCGCATGACAAAATTCTCCCAGAGGAGAGACAGAAGGCAGTCCTTTGTGGACTCTGCCAGGCTCCTGGCGGGCAGTTTTGGGGACTTTGGAGGGGCATAGCAGGGCAGCCATTTGGAGCAGGGATGTAAGGTATGGATTTTTATGCACTCACTACAGAGTGGGGCCAGTAGTGGGTTAAATTATCGTTTTGGGGGTGGAAATGCCCTTTAAATTGGAGAAAATTGATTACTGTGTTGTTTTGGTTCCCCTACAGTAGAAGAAAAATATTTCCAGTTTACCCAAAAGCATTTAACTTTTTTGATATCCTTTTAATCAGCACACTACTACCTTTTAGTAACATCCTTAGGAGTATGGCGAAAATATGCTTAAATCAATGTGTGTTCAGGGGATGCTATATGGGGGTGGGGAGGGGGCAGCTTGAATCTTCTTATCTGTAATCAGAATAGGGTAGGTGATTGGGTTTGCCTGACATTAGCTTGATTCTTGAAGGTAGACTCCTCTCCATTTCTAAGAATAATATGATGCAGTGCTTTCATACCTGGGTTTCTATACACAGGGGGGTATGCAATCAACTTTATCATAACCTACACTTGTTCCCACAATGTATTAACCACTTAACGAACTTTTGTGGTGTTCAAAATCACAATTGAAAAGGAGTACATTTTTGCACTAAAAACTCACAAAATTGCAAAAAATCATCACAAAATTTAATGCACCGCTTGTGTTTTGCTAACATGTTGGGAAAAAACCCATGCAAAGTGTCCCAACATGTCGCAAATACATCGCCGTTAAAGGGTTTGTTGGGGGAAAATTACTTTGCGAACATTATTGCATCTCCCTGGCAGTGTCTTGTGTCTATTTGGCCTTTTGAATATGCCATTCGTTGCTTATATGTTGTATGTGCAAACTGGGATAGATAGGACAATGTTATTTAGAATTCTGATACAGTCCTTGTAATTAAACATGGCCATCAGGGAAAAATAATCTTTATGCTTTCCCATCTAGTCCCCTATATTTCTATGTCAATTGTGTGAAACCAGACCAAAATACAATCTGAATAAACAAAGACTTTGCTGATTAGACTGTATGTCCGTACTGTTTTCAGTTGGACGTTACCAAGAAAATCTCCTATAAATCTCCTACATTAAAGGGGAAGTTCAGTCTGTATATAAATAAATGCAACCGAAATACTGACTTCCTGTTTGCAGGACCCCTAGTAGAGACCGTTATGGTCTTGCCCTTGACCCAGCACCTGGGTTGATTCAGTTGCTCAGTAGAGATCTGAGCATCTTTGACCCATCCAACAGCCAATCAGTAGAAATTACTGTTAGGAACATTCCAAGGATGCGTTGCATTCTGGGAAGAAGAAGGACCTTTAGAACCTGAAATGTCAGCTCACTAATGTCAACAGCAGGGAACAGCAAAGCATATGAAATCAACAGATTTTTCAAATATGTAGAATAACTAGGTATGCATAATACAAACCAAACATTTTTAAAATATTGATTGATATTTGCCACTGAACTTTCCCTTTAACATTATTAATCTTATTTGTTGCTCAGAAAAACTAACATAGTTCACTATGTGTGTGTTTTTATTGATTAATGTCCCATCTTAGCACGTTCTTCTTAATAAGATATTCTGGGGAATTTACCAAAGCAACAAATGCTTAATTCTGCCTCTATTTAATATTGGTTGTGACTCTTAATCATATTTAAAAACCTGTGGTATCGCAAGTTTGCAATACCACAGGTAATCATTAATGTACGATTGTGGCCGTAAATGTTCGGCACATTAGTATATTTACGATGGGACTTTTGAAAATCTAACAATGTTCGGTCTTAGAGTATAGAAAAATACTGCAATGGTATTGATGGCCCACTTGCAGGTCTTACTGCACCTGCAAGTGGCATAGCGGTCCAGGGAAGGATCTGAGTGGTCTGGGTGGTTTGAGATGGGGCTTGGTGAGTCACAAATGCAGACCCCAGTCTGATGCAGGTTGGACAGCCCTGAATTATGAGGTTTTTAAACATTATGGCTCTACTATGCTATCAAACAAACCGTGTTCTCCAACAATAGATAGAGTAAAAAAGTTTGTATTGTGTGTGTATATATATATATATATATATATATATATATATATATATATATATATAAGCCGAGTACCCGCCGTTGCCCAATTTTTCTAAAGATCCAGCCCAAACCTGCATCCAAAATTCAACAGACTTGCACCTGCAGCTTTCTAATCTGACCCGTTCAAAGTTTGCCGCAAATCTGGTAAACTTCGGGTTGCTGGACACAATGCAGGATTCTAGGGCAGATCTCCCAATTAACTTACCTCACAACATTTGGGAGGTTATTGTTGTGCAATAGAGGAATATTGCAAAATGTCTAAATTTGGGGGGGGGAAATTTTGGTATTTTCCATAAAAAATAAATTATTGTAAGGTGTTGTACCCCGTTGCTAAAGGGGAAGTTGATATGATACACTTAAGCGTATCACACCAACTACCCCTTTAAGGTGTATCACACCAACTTCCCCTTTAATGCATATCCCATCAACTTCCTTTTTAAGGAGTATCACGCCAACTTCCCCTTTAACGCACATCACACCAACTACCCCTTTAAGGCTTATCACACCACCTTCCCCTTTAAGGTGTATCACACCACCTTCCCCTTTAGGGCATATTGCACCACCTTCCCCTTTAAGGCTTATCCCACCACCTTACCCTTCAAGGCATATCACACTAACTTTCCCTTTAACACGTATCACACCAACTTTCCCTTTAAGGCTTATCACGCCAACTTCCTCTTTAATGCATATTGCATCAACTATCCCTTTAACATGTATCACTCCAACTTTCCCTTTAAGGCGTATCACATCCACTCCCCCTTTAGCACGTATCGCATCAACTTCCCCTTCAGCGCGTATTACATCAACTCCCCCTTTAGCGTGTATTGCATCAACTTCCCCTTTAGTGTTTATCGCATCAACTCCCCTTTAGCGGGTATTGCATCCACTCCCTTTTAGCGTGTATCGCATCAACTCCCCCTTTAGCACGTATCCCATCAACTTCCCCTTTAGCGCATATCAACAATGGGGTACATCTCACATTAATTTATTTTTTACTGCTATTGATCAAATTGAATTATTGACACACAATGTCCCCCAGAAAACACAATTTGCTTGCAAAAATGACACATGGAAATGAAAGGTGAGTGGAAAGAAAATGTACATGGCCTTTATAACTGGGGTTTGAGTAGTTTGTGGGAAAAAGCCACCTTCCGCTTTAGTGTGTACCACGCCAACTTTCCCTTTAAGGCGTATCACACCAACTACCTCTTTAATGCATATTGCATCAACTACCCATTTAACATGTATCACACCAACTTTCCCTTTAATGCGTATCGCATCAACGCCCCCTTTAGCGTGTATAGCATCAACTTCCCCTTTAGCGTTATCACATCAACTCTCCCTTTAGCACGTATTGCATCAACTCCCCCTTTAGCGCGTATCATCTCAACTTCCCCTTTAGCGGGTATCGCATCTACTCCCCTTTATCGTGTATTGCATCAACTCCCCCTTTAGCGCGTATTGCATCAACTTCCCCTTTAGCGTTTATTGCATCAACTCTCCCTTTAGCGGGTATTGCGTCAACTTACCCTTTAGCGTTTATCGAATCAACTCCACCTTTAGCGGGTATCCCATCCACTCCCCTCTTAGCACGTATCACAACAGCTCCCCCTTTAGTGCGTATCGCATCAACTTCCCCATTAGCGTTTGTCGCATCAACTCCCCTTTAGCACGTATTGTATCAACTTCCCCTTTAGCGCGTATCAACAATGGGGTACATCTCGCATTAATTTATTTTTTACTGCTAGCGATCAAATTGAATTATTGACCCCCAGAAAACACAATTTTCTTGCAAAAATGACACATAGAAAAGATAGGTGAGGGGAAAGAGTGTGTACGTGGCCTTTATAACTGGGGTTTCAGTAGTTTGTGGGGAAAAGCCACCTTCCGCTTTAGCGTGTATCACGCCAACTTTCCCTTTAAGGCGTATCACACCAACTACCTCTTTAATGCATATTGCATCAACTACCCATTTAACATGTATCACACCAACTTTCCCCTTTAGCGTGTATCGCATCAACTTCCCCTTTAGCATTATTACATCAACTTTCCCTTTAGCACGTATTGCATCAACTTCCCCTTTAGCGCATATTGCATCAACTCCCCCTTTAGCGCATATAGCATCAACTTCCCCTTTAGCGGGTATCGCATCAACTCCCCCTTTAGCGCGTATCGCATCAACTCCCCCTTTAGCGCGTATTGCATCAACTCCCCCTTTAGAGCGTATTGCATCAACTCCCCTTTAGCGCGTATTGCATCAACTCCCTCTTTACCGCGTATTGCATCAACTCCCCCTTTAGCGCGTATTGCATCAACTCCCCCTTTAGCGCGTATTGCATCAACTCCCCCTTTAGCGAGTATTGCATCAATTCTCCCTTTAGCGGGTATTGCATCAACTTCCCCTTTAGCGTTTATCGCATCAACTCCCCCTTTAGCAGGTATCACATCAACTCCCCCTTTAGTACGTATTGCATCAACTTCCACTTTAGCGTTTGTCGCATCAACTCCCCTTTAGCACGTATTGCATCAACTTCCCCTTTAGCGCGTATAAACAATGGGGTACATCTCACATTAATTTATTTTTTACTGCTATCGATCAAATTGAATTATTGACACACAATGTCCCCCAGAAAACACAATTCGCTTACAAATATGACACATGGAAAAGAAAGGTGAGTGAAAAGAGTGTGTACGTGGCCTTTATTACTGGGGTTTCAGTAGTTTGTGGGAAAAAGAGACACAAGGTCAAGTGTGTCAAAGTAAAATGAACCCCCTTACAGTGCAGTTGTATTGCAGTGTGGCAGCTCCATCCCATTCACAGTTGTCATTGTCTTTCCTTAAGTAAAATTACACATTTCCTTAGCTGCCTTCTCTGAACTCTCAATCTTGACTCTGGGTGAAACAGAAGTGAGATGAGGAGACAGTGTGTGGTCACATGACATTGCTACATCACATGGTCTGCTGCTCCTCCTCATGATTGAGACAGCACTATCCTCCTATCACAGCAACAACAAAACAAAATGAAGCAACTGCCCTGAACAATCTGTGACATTTGGAAGGTGTGCGATAAACTTGATTTACTCGATTCACCACCAGATGGCAGCACACTGGTTAATTAACTTTAAAAAAAAATTAAAAAGGGGGTACGGAGGCATTTTAAAAAGTTGTAAATTAGCTTATGCTTTTCCCCAGCTCCTTATACATAAGTTAACCAAAGTCTCATGAAAATGGTCCCAGCCGTTTGGAAGTTTTTCTGGAACATACAAACACACACACACATACATAGATTGACTTTTATATTTATAGATATATATGAGCAAAACAATGCCTTACCCAGTTCTAGCAAAGTTAGCCCAGTATCTCATTATTCTTTTACTAAGCACTTTTTCTTCCTCTGTACCAGCACCTTGGGTGAAAAAACTAGATTAGATAGGGCATATTAAACCCAGAACTATAGAACGTAATAAAACAACGCAATGATTGGCTTACTTTGGAAAATAACATCAGCACTAAGAAATGGGCCACCAAAAACAAAGAAAAGTTCATCTCCATGATCAGCTTTGACAAAATCTGGTTTTGAGTCATGAAACATGGAAGGACGATGCTGAAATTCATAGAAATAAACAGGAAGCCTGGTATCTAGAAGGCAAATACATACAGTATTATTTGTAGATAACAATGTTGAACTGCATAACATATTGGGGAAATTGTCAGTTGTAAAAATGGATCTCAAACAAGATATTTCTAAAATACAACTTAAAAGATATTGAATTAACTGTCACCTGTAAGGGACTGGACAGGCTTTGAAAAATGTTATAAACATTAAGTAAATGTTTTCTAATGGAATGGTGAGAATCCTCCTTCTTTTCAGATTAACCTGGGAGACTGTCCTCAGGAATGTGTCAGTCAAGTTTCCACCCAACACAGAACACCTTAATGCCAAACTCCAAACATTCCGTCGGATTACATTTTAAAATGTATTCGGTCATATGCTGGTATGTGACACTAATGATCTCTAATATTGCACCGAAATACCAGAATGGAAATGACTGAATGCTGAAATATTGAACATGTGTACCCGGCATACATTTTATAGATTTTCTGTTGGGGAAAAATTTGTATATATAGGTTAGTGACAGATCAAACAGATTAACCAGATTTTTAAACATTTTTAAAAGTAGAAATCAGTCCCAGAACTGAAATTCTGAAAGACTTATCCAGATCGAAAACTGCAATATAGAAAATTTAGTTCAGACCTTAGAATTTTGTCACATACCTCTGTGATACTGAGCAGTCCTAAGGGCTGGTATAACAAACAGTATATCCCCATTCAGTTCTAAGAATATGTTCCTGATTTCTTTTGGGTCATTTGTGTCACCAAAGTATTCCTCTATTATCAATGGGATTATATTGGAAACTGTATGCTGCAAGTAAAAAGAAAAAAATAAAACACAAGAGTACATATACTGTAGGTACTATGATGTTAGGTACATATTACCAAGAGTAATTACAATACTATTACAGGATGAAATATGAAAACATTCCTTAGGCACTGGTAAGGAATGTGCAGTGTGGTTTTGAAATCCTATTACTAATACTAATACAAAAAGACATCATAGAACTAGAAGGTGATCAGAAATGGGCAACTAAATGAATATAGGGGGTGGAGAAGCATGACTCTGTAAACAGATTAGATAACTTAAATGGTATGTCCTGCAAAAATTTTAGTTTGTTTCTAACTGATTTACTGAAGAACAGGAGGTAAACCTCCCGTTCTTCAGTAAATCTTACAGGAGAGGAGGAGACACTTACTCGCGGACCCGCTCCAGCGCCGACTTCACTGACAGTCTCCGATGCGTCCTCGCTCCTTCGCACTGTGTGCGCATGCACGCACGGTGCAAAGGACTGGAGATGCGTTGGAGGCGTCGGGGAATTCGACGCTGGAGCGGGTCCGTGGGTAAGTGTCTCCTCCTCTCCTGTAAGATTAACTGAAAAACGGGAGGTAAGAGATAGAGCATTTACCTCCTGTTCTTCAGTAAATCAGTTACTAAAATTTTGCTGGACATACCCTTTAAGCCTCTTACACACGTCTGGCGCACGGGCCGGCAAAAAACCCCTGAGCACGTCCATGTGCGAGGCGAACAGCCAATTTAGGCAATAACCGCGCGTGTATGCATTTGGCCGGGCGTCATTCAGGGATCCCCTGTGGTGGATCAACGAACAACACCCGACCAAACATATACACACGCCAAAATGCCCGTTCTGTGTGCCTGTATCATGTGCTAAGAGGTCGCCAGGGGTCGTTCACCGGTCCGTGCATCAGATGTGTGAACGAGGCTTTAGGGTTATTCACATTGGCGAAGAGGCGATTGTGTGAGGATATAATCAGATTTACTGTATGGGCAGTACAATAAACTCTCAAATAGATCAAATTAGTTGATCAATCTTTATACCTTTAATCAATCTTCGGTTAAAATTCACAATTGGCTAAGCAAAGCTACTCTATCTTTTGTGTTTCTTTTAGTTTTCAGTTAATGTTCCTAAAATGTTTCAGCTAAACCTAAACATAAATGACCCTGCATGAATTCTGTATTTTCCAACTAAAATAGAACTGTTCATAACAGAACTTACCAAGAGAGGAAAAGCTCTCAGGGTTGATTCAATCTCTTTTTTCTCAATTCCTTCTTTCAATCCACTGATATTAATGGCCTGTTTACAATTTAAAATGGATTAACACAGCAAATTGATCATTAATTCATTTACTGTAAATATTAATAATGAGACTTTAAAGGGCATGTCCACCCACAAAACTATAATCTCCCCCACTACTGGTCCCATTGTGTAGTGAATAAAAATCCTACCATGCTCCAAATGGTTCTCTTGGAATCCCCCCCCCCAAAGTCTGAAAAACTGACCACCAGTAGTACTGCAGGGTCCGTATAGGACTCTGCCTCCTGTCTCTCCTCCGGGAGAATTTTGTCCTGCGTCATTCAAGCCTCCCCCCCTCAGTCTCCCTCCATCTCCCACCCGTTTTGCAATCCCTCCCCCTAGTGTTCCCCTTTGCCATATAGTAGCTTTCTTTTACCCAGCCCCAACCGCTATAAAAGATTTTACGGGAACTCCCCCGATCTTTACTTACCTTACCTCTCTCCCCTGCGTTCTCCACTGCTGGCAGCCGCATCCGTGATTGGCTGCCTCTCAGCAAATCACGGACGCGGCTGCCGGTCCCGCCCCCTGCTTGCAGTTCCATGCAAGCAGAGGGCCGGTACAGTATGCCGCAGGAAAGAGGTAAGGTAAGTAAAGATCAGGGGAATTCCTATAAAATCTTTTATGGCGGTTGGTGCTGGGGTAAGGAAAGCAAAAGTTTGGGCAAAAATTGGGCAAAAGTTTGAAAATGGGTTGGACATGCCCTTTAATCCAGTGAATGGTACATTAGGAAGGATGGCCTTTGGCACGACTATTTCTTGTGAAATACACATAAGCTTGGGGTAAATTCCAATTAGGTTTAAACCAACTTTAATGCCAGCTATGTATGATGGGGCGATTGACCGTGGGGCGATACCCGCTCCGTTAGCAGGAAGTACCAAAGATTCGCACAGCATTCATCTGCGCCGCCCAGTAAGAGTCTCGCCAGACGCAGCTGGCATCTCATCCCTCCCTCCCTGTTTTATTGGTTATGTTTATTATTGTGTTTTATAAAGTTGTTGGAGTCACAGCTGGCGGGTACACCCTTACTAGAGATATTTATTGAGCAGTTACATGCCCTCTGGTAACACAGAGGTTGACATTAAAGCTGAGATCTACGGTTAAGATAGTTAACAACAAGGATGGTTATCATATGCAAGGTTGCACAGTGGAATTAATATGCTATGGAGCATATGTAAATTAAGTTATTGATAAAAGCCGTGGTCGACCGTTCACCCAAAAAAGTTCTGTGTCTGTGTCGTAATTTTAATGGTAACATCTTTAATATAACATCTCAAGTATATGTCATGGCTGACTGGGTCTCCTTCAAATTTCTCACCACGGTCTGTTAAAAATGCTGCAAGCACAATATTAAACTGCTATTCCCTTCTAACATTAAAGTGCAAACTGCTTATAGCCTTTTTACTAAAATGCTGTTTTTCTACAATAAACTTGGTTTTTTAACAAAAGTAAAAAAGAAAATAGATCACACCCTTTGTTATAAAGAAAAGACTGCTTACCACTGGTAATATCCAGCCAAACTCATGATTATTTACTCCAATCATAAACGGAACATTATTGCTCTCTTTGCCAGCCAAGATTTCTTCTGCAGGTTTGGGAAGGAACTCGCCATCTACACAGCCAGGTAAGGCTCCAAATTTCTGTACAACCAAGAAGTAAATTTCTTTACAGAAAACTTTGTAAACTATTTTAACAAGCTTGTACTGATAACATTTTGTCATCCATATAAACTATGTTACTAGAGAAAAATCCCTAAAGAATTACCCCAGTGTACTGTGGTAGATGAACCGCATAGTTCTGTGCATGCCTGTTAGTTTTTTTTCACTTGTGAAACTGTATGTGAAACATTTTAATTGCTCTGTTATGTAATTGGATATAATTTCCCATACCATGGCTTCCGAAATTGCCACTATGTCGTCTTCTGATTTCTGTTTCAGGCAGTCTACCAGATCTGGTACATTACAGCCAGATATATTAGCGACCAACTGAAAAGCAAAATGTGAACAATGTCTGATTACAGAAATATACAGTAAAAGCATTTGTAAGATAAAACAAACCTTTACCATTTTCTTCACAGATATGGATTTCCATACATATAGGCTCATATAACTAGAGCCCCTGTGCTATTTGAAGTAATTAAAGGAATAGTTCACTGCAATAGTGAACTATCCCTTTTCTACATTGATTGAAGCCAGGGAGGTTAAGGAGCTATGCCTTCCCACTGTAGTTCTCCTTTAATGACAAAGCAATCACAGATCAATATGTGAGTACCACCATTTTACTTCTCACAAATTGTAGTTTCAGAAAATGCAAAGTTGTTTGAGTGAGTATAGTGACCCTTTAAAGGAATAGTTCACTACAATAGTGAATTATCCCTTTTCTACATTGATTGAAGCCCGGGAGGTTAAGGATCTATCCCTTACCTCCTGTTCTTCAATCAATGTTTAGATAGCCAGGAAGGAACTTAAGAAGATCTTACCTTTCACGCGATCCAGCGGGGCCGCTCTGAAATTCCCGACTGCTTCCTGCTTCTGTTACACTATAATGTGCATTATTGGGCATGCGCGTTATAGCGTAACAGAAGCAGGAAACAGTCGGGAACTGTCAGAGCTCTTCTGAAGGCTTGAAGGCTAGAAATGCTGCACTTAACACATAACACAGAATTTACTGACCTATAGATGCATCTGTAGTTTCATAGTGACAATATACCCATCTGAAGTTTTTGAAGTTAAACAGTTGGGGGCCTCCATTTTTCAGCTACAGACTTGCTCGATAGCTCTGAATTTCCCATAGTGCTTTGTTTCTTAGGGACCATAAAACATTTTCAATCCTTTATCTGCATTTGCAACTTTTCTAATGCATGTTGTAGAATGCACTGGTTTTAATGCAAGTGTATAGTTTTAATTGATTCATTAAATACACTTGAAAGGGAGCTGCAGCCTGCAGCTTTTAAAGGGTAATCTTTTTTTTTTCTCCCCTTTAACAGTAATCTCTCAAAACAAAAAACAAAACATTTAAAGGACAACTAAAGCCGCAGAACAACACTGAAACAGAAGGTAGAACCCATTGATATAAAACCGGTAATCTGTTTCTTACCTCTTATTTTGATATGGGCACCGGGAAATTTACCAAAATAACATATTGTTTGTGCTTTACTTCACAACATTCTAGTATCACAGAGTTTGGTCAACGACCAGTTGGCCACACCCATTAATAATCTCTAGCCAATCCTTTTACAGGACCGATAAAGCAAGGAAGCATGTGACTGAGGTCAGGAGGTGTAGTCTGACACTGCACATACACACAGATACTTCATCCAGTTCTTAACAGGCTTACATTTACTTTAATACAATTTACTGAAGTGGGATTTTATAGCTTATTGGTGTTTTAGGGGGTTTGTTTTCAGATTCTGGAGTATAAGAAAATAGGTTTAGTTCTCCTTTAATTGTTAAACTAAAGTGAACCTGATCTTAGCAAAGCTCTGTACAATGTATTTATACATTAAATATACCTATTTAAAGGGGGATGTTGGAGAATCAATTATTATACCTATTATGATTATGAACCTGTAGTCCAGTTATTTGGCAGCAAATATGGGCCTTTCATTACAACCCCTGCCCGCCCCCAGCCACCGTAATATTTCTTAAAAAATCCCCCCCGATCCATACTTACAGAGCCTTCTCTCCCGCAGCCTTTCTAGTGACATCAGCCATGTCTGTGATTGGCTGCCTCTCAGCCATTCACAGACGCGGCTGAGGTCCAGCCCCTGCTTGCAAGCAGGAGGCCGGATCGGATCGCCGCGGGAGAGAAGGCTGTGTAGAAATCTGGCCACTTTTTAAAAGAAATATTGTGGTGATTGAGGATGGGTAAGTGTTACCTACCTTACCACCAAAGTTGGTTTAGGGGGGTGGACATGCCCTTTAAGTAACTATTTGAAAATTGTCCTGTTGGTGGTTGAACTACACTTACCATCATCCATTTTCAAATGGATAAACTGCATCATTCATGGCATCGATGAATACCACAACAATGCATGGCTATGTAAGAAATTAGTAAGTAATAAGATTCACTTCATTACCCTCCCCCTTTTGATTTTGTAAATGCACCTTTTTGGAGGGTATGTTTCTGCACAATATTGAACAGTGGCGTAACTAGGAATCACTGGGCCCCCCAACGAAACTATGATGGGGCCCCAATCCGTACTTTATTCACAGTGGTTTTCTTGGAGAAGGCTATATCTGTCACAGGAAAAATAAGAAGATGGGGTCCCCTTGGCTCCCGGGCCCCCCTGCAGTTGCTCCCCTCTAGTTACGCCCCTGATATTGAATATGTTGCAGCATATGTGATATTATATTGACATCATTTATCCTTTAACAGACACATCAACATCCCCCCTAAAAACTAAACTAAATGTGCTGTGCAGGGTCTGCTAAAATCTTTACTATCTTGACATATCGTTCAATTTAAAGAGAAGAAATAAACTAATTACAGGGTAACAGACATTTCATCACATTTTAAAAGTAATTGTGCCTTAGACCTTGTTTTGTTCAGCTTACCTAGTAGAAAAAACAAGCAACCATAACTATATTTTATAAATATTCAATTTAAAGAAGATGTTAGTGCACATAAAAAGTGCATTACTATTTCTAATCTAATGTAGGTGCAATATTAAAGGGAATGTCCACCTCTTTTTATAACTTTTGGTATACTGTAGGTCTCCCTCCCCCAGCCCCAAACGCCATATTAGTTTTGTCAGAAACTCCCCCGAACTCTACTTACCTTACCTCATTCCTCTGAAACTGCAAGCAGGGGGCCGGACCGGCAGCCACATCCGTGATTGGCTGAGAGGCAGCCAATCACAGACGTGGCTGCCGGCAGTGGAGAATGCCGGGGGAGAGAGGTAAGGTAAGTAGAGTTCGGGGGAGTTTCTGACAAAACTATTATAGCGGTTGGGGCTGGGGGAAGGAGACCTACAATATCCCAAAGGGGATTTGTGCTAGGGGGAGGGAGAGGAAAACGGGAAGGAGAGGGACGCAGTGCGCATGTCAAAATTCTCCCGGAGGAGAGACAGGAGGCAGTCCTACATGGACTCTGCCAGGCTCCTGGTGGACAGTTTTTGGGACTTTGGAGGGACATAGCAGGGCAGCCATTTGGAGTAGGGATGTAAGGTAAGGATTTTTATGCACTACAGAGTGGGGCCAGTAGTGGGTAAAATTATAGTTTTGGGGGTGGACATGCCCTTTAATGAGTAAGTAAGTATACATGCAGAATAGAGATAAGTTAGCTATTTATCCTCAGTCTCTAAGGCATGGCCATTGGGCATGTGCGATACCCAGTGGGTACAGGCAGAGGAGCCAAGATGGCAACCCCCATGGGACAATTTTAAAACCACATATCTTCACTGTCATTAGGCTGATGTCACTCTGCGTAGGTGTATTATATACAATGCAATATGTACTTTGTTTCTAACCCAAGTTGTTCTTTCACTTGGTTTCACTAGTTGTCCTTTAAATTGTTAATGTTAAGAGTGCACTCTCAATTGCCCCCACCCCTTCCTTAGTCACAACCTTCTTGTAGTGTTCTGTGCAGCCTCGCCATAGACTCTGCTCTGCTTACACATCTCTCCCTTCTTTCTTTTCTCTGCTGATTCTCTTAAATGTTGCAGAAAGTGTGCTGACAGGTAGCCAAAAATCCTAGTAAGAGGTCCGGGATGTGGCACATATTATAATTTCTGCTTCTGGGCAGGTCTTTCCCTGTACATGCTGTGATTTCAAATGATGAATCTACAGCAGATTTAAACTCCAAAAAACTTTTGGAGTAGTGGGATCTTGCTGTAACTTTTTGAAAATTTAGATTATTTAGATTAATGATTTAGAGTAATGATACCCTTTAAAGTAGCACTAAACAATTTAATAGCGCAACCCCATTCACACCCGTTCGCACCAAAATGCTTAGGAGTGAACGGTACCTTTTAATACCTACGAGTTGCGATACAGTATTTTGTCATCAACACACTGTTTGCAGCAGTTTTCTGCATTATCTCATAGCAGTGCCATTGATATCAATGGACACCGCTGTGCAATAACGCAGGGGAACAACATCGCACAACATTGCAGCCTAATAGTTAATGTGTATATATTATGAGATATAAAGCCCTGAAGAGATTTTTTTAATAAAGTTCTGGTCGTTGATCTGAAGGCAAAATCAAAACTTACATCACGAATAAAAAGGACTTCCTTTGTTTCACTGATCATCAGGCCTGGAAGCAATGCAACCCCACTTTGTGCTATGGCTTTGTGGAATAGTCCTTTGGAAAGGGGAGATAATATCTGAACAAAAACATAATTACAAGCAAATCATTTCATGACATATATATGCAATGGTATATAAAGCAAATGTTTAAAGGCAGTAATGATTGACTTATTAAACAGGGTTGCCAGGTGTTCCTATTTTAGCGCTTTTCAAAGGCTATTCCCGCATTCTGCATTGTCCTTTAAAATACCAACCTGCCATGTACCTACCCACCCGAAAAAAAGTGTTGCACTCCTTTAAAAAAAAAGGTATGTTTTTGGTGGCCAAACCTTTTAATTGATTTCTGCAAGAGTCTTGGCGGGGAGGGGTGTGTGGCCACAAGAGTCTTTCTAGTGCTATAAACCATACATGTTACGTGCCCCTATATATATTAATAACTCTCCTAGTTCTTTTGCCCGAGCCCCATGGGGGAGGAAGAGTAACAAGCTATCTGGTGATATGAACTTTTATGCAGCAGTGATTAATGTGCTTGGCAAGTGTCTTAATTGATTTTAATAGGGAACTTTCATGTGTGACAGGATCGGCTTGGGCTCTGTCAGTGGGTGGTGGTTGGATTCTTTAAAAAAAAAAAAAGATTTTTCGGCAGGCAATACTGTGCACTTATGGGACCCATACTGCATATTATTTGTGTTAGCTGAGGGCAAATAAATACATTTTGGGGCATATAAATACAGTGACAGTATTTACAGCAACAGCATATGCCAATGGTAAATTACAAATGGTGGTGTTTAAAGGGGAAATTGTGCCAAGAAAAATCCAAAGTACTTATTGCGACTTGAGTATACATATTGATTATGTTAATTTATAATTAAAAGTTATTTATCTACAGATCTGTGGAATAGTTGTTGTCACAAATGTGTATAATATCTGTAATTGCAGCATTCATTTTAAATTTCAATATGGCAGCTCCTACCTATGTCAACCTAGAGGGATTCAAAGAGTTAATAAAACCACTGACGTAAGTTTTGTACACAGGTGCGATAACAGGTCCTGACCCGCAATGCACGATGTGTACGAACGAACGTTTCGGCCGATAATCGGCCCGTGTGTAGGCACTTTAACGGGGCGAAAAGGACGTTTGGTCGGGGATCGTTGCCTGACCGACCTTATGGATCTCCGAAAGAACGACCATTTCGAAAGATAAAGTGCCTACACATGGGCCGATTTTTGGCAAAAACATTTGTTCGTACACACGTGTGATCATGGGTCCCGCGATGCACGATGTGTACGAACGACCATTCGCACACAACTTTAGACTATTTGCAGGAAGTGAAGTTTCTTCCCCTATGTCAATTTGTTATTTGTTTAAAGGGCATGTCCACCCCCAAAACTATAATCCCCCCACTACTGGCCCCATTGTGTAGTGTAGTTTAATCCTTACCTTACATCCCTGCTCTATCTGGTTCTTCTGCTATCCCCCCCCCCCCAAAGTCCAAAAAAACGCCCACCAGGAGGATAGCAGAGTCCATATAGGACTCTGCCTCCTGTCTCCCCTCCGGGAGAAGTTTGGCATGCGCACTGCAGCCCTTCTCCCTTCACCTCCCTCTCCCTCCGGATTTAGATTCCCTCCCCCTAGCGTAAAAACTTTTTTATATAATAGTCTCCCTGTTCCCCCAGCCCCAACCGCTATAGTTTTAATATCAGAAAGTGCCCCAAACATTACTTGCTAGAATAAAGTCCTATCTGCCATATAGGGCATGTCCACCCTTCTTAAAAAATTTTAATATAATAGTCTCCCTGCTCCCCCAGCCCCAAACGCTATAGTTTTAATATCAGAAAGTGCCCCAAATATTACTTACCTTCCCTCTTTCCTTTGTTGCACTGCCAGGCCCTCTGCTTGCGTGAAAATGCAAGCAGAGGGGCGGGACCGGCAGTCGCGTCTGTGATTGGCTGAGTGGCAGCCAATTACGGACGTGGCTGCCGGGAGTTCAGTGCGGCGGAGGAAAGAGGGAAGGTAAGTAATGTTTGGGGCACTTTCTGATATTAAAACTATAGCGGTTGGGGCTGGGGGAACAGGGAGACTATTATATAAAAAGGTTTTTACGCTAGGGGGAGGGAATCTAAATCGGGAGGGAGAGGGAGGGGAAGGGAGGGGGAGAAGGGCTGCTGTGCGCAAGCCAAACTTCTTCCGGAGGGGAGACAGGAGGCAGAGTCTTATATGGACTCTGCAGTACTCCTGGTGGGCATTTTTTTGGACTTTGGGGGGGGATAGCAGGAGAACCATATGGAGCTGGGATGTAAGGTAAGGATTAAACTACACTACACAATGGGGTCAGTAGTGGGGGGATTATAGTTTTGGGGGTGGACATGCCCTATAAATATTACAGGAAGATATCACAAGGGAAACTTGTGATATTTTATTTTTGGTCATATATATCATGTTTGGTATCTTTGCATTGTGTAAAATTAGAGGATCACAAAAAGGTTAATATTTTGTTTGTGATATGTACGGTACTTATGGTATAGACTAGAAGGAAAAAAGGATTAAAAGTTTCCACCTGATTCAGGAGTAGAGATGTCCGAACTTTGCAAAATCCGGTCCGCTCGAGGATCTGCAGATTTTCGAAAAAATTAAAAAATTCAAAAATCCGCGAGCAGACCCATTAAAATTTTAAAAAAACTCGAAAATACAAGAAATCCTCGAAAATAAGTATTTCTGAAAATACGAGAAATTCTCGTAATTTCGAAAATTTCGGAAATTACGTGATTTCTCGTATTTTCGAAAATACGGGAAATCTCGTAATCTCAGTTCGGAAGGCAGCAAATCCGGAAAAATCCGCCGTTCGCGAAGGGGATAAGTCCGCGAACCGGCCATCCCTATTCAGGAGAGGACATTAAATTGGGGGAATGGACTCAGCCCAGTAGATCGCCATTTTACCATCAGACATCAAAGTCAATTGGGCGGACTGTATATTGGCTTCCATCTTGGAGTATCCATTTTTCCCATATTGGATTACCAAGTTTTCATGGACTTTGCTCATGGACTAACAGGCACTATTTACTCTAAGTATATTCTTCTTTATCCCATTTGCTCTTAACCCTTTCACTGCCAGGAGAATTTCATTTTTTTTTGCGTTAAAGGACAATTATACTCACCTTTTCCCCGATCCACTGCAGCATAGTACCCAGGGTGAGGACTTAAAATCGCTAAGTCCTAACCCTGGGTACTTTCCCTAACTCCTGCACTACTTACCCCAAATCTGCTTCGCCGATCCACACTGTTCCACCTCTCTTCTACTGTCAGTGACAGTCGCGAGGCAACCAATTGGAAGACACGCCTCCTTGCAGAGCATATCTTCCTATTGGCTGCCTCGCGATCTCTCACTGAAGCAGGAAGAGCGGAGGAATGGAGCGATCGGCGAAGCAGATTTGCGGTAAGTAGTGCAGGAGTTAGGGAAAGTACCCAGGGTGAGGACTTAGCGATATTAGGTCCTCACCCTGGGTACTATGCTGCTATGGAGGAAGAGGAGCGAGGGTGAGGTGAGTATAGTTGTCCTTTAACTGCCAGAAGAATTTTCAGAATTTTGCCCTTAATCGCTTTAGACTAATTTTACAGTAGGAAACCTTGCAGTAAATCAGGAATATTATACATTGTTTTTTTCAGCACAAAGTGTACTTTAACATGGTGAAAAAAAATTGCAACTTTTCTGGAAATTTTACTGGAATTATGGGTAAAATACGTAAAAAAAATGAAAAATTTGCAAATTTTCATGGATTTTTCCCATTTTTACTTATAGTTATCTTAAGGTCACACACAAAAATCTTACTGTTTCTAAAAGCTCTGATACTCCCGAGTACAACTATACCAGATATATGTAGGTACCCAACTTTTCCTGTACAGGAGACCCCCCCCCAAACTAAAACTGCACCTTCTAGAATATTACACCAAATTAAAATGTATAACCACTACTGACAGTTAACATAGAATATCTACCAAATTAACTAAAATATCCCCACAAGTGAGATATTTTTAGAAACTACACACCCACAAGATTTTATGAGTGAGGTAAGTTTCGATCAAAATGCAGATACCCGGACGCAGCTCTTCGTCCATTGTAAGTTATTTTATCACATTTTCCTTTTTTTCCTCAACTGTAAAATCAGAGACAAAATCAAATGCGAATTTCAGCTAAAAACTGTGGAGGAGAGTTCAAACGCATCTCAAATATGAAAGCCTAACCCCTCCTGAATAAAATGGTATGCCACATTCATGGGTGTACCCAGAGACATGGCTACCAACTAACCCAGAGCGTGACCAGTGCCAAATGTCAGTAGCAGCAAAAAAAAATTAGCCAGTTTTGTATTTGAACAGTCTGCAGTTTTTCCACAAAACGCCCCCCCAACTCAGAAATACCCCCCACAAACTATATATTCCTGAAATCAAATGGGACACATGCACAAGTGTAATTACAAGAAAAAATCAAAGTGCTCTGTAATTTCAAACAGCCCCAAAACTTGGAAATGCCCCCCACAAATAAAACCCCTAAGTGCCTATGAAAATTCACATAGTGGTAAAATATACCAGTACAGGCTCGCATTCTGGGATTCTTAGGTAAAGCATAATGCATTACTATCTGTATTAAAACATTTCATTATTTTTATTCTCTGGATTTAAAAAAACAACACTTCTTTTAAATACTACTTCATCAATGTATATAGAGTCTATCTCTCTCCTTGTAAAGAAAGTCTCCAGAGACAGGGTTAATCAACTGCTTTCTATTTCTTATACTGGATATTAAACTGCTGTATATATTACCAATGATACGTCTATAAAGAATACTGTGCGTGACTTGGAACCAGCAAGTTATGGCTGTCTTACTACTTCCCATTGAAAAAAATGCACCAAACTACAATATATTTGTTGATATAACAGTCTATATAATAATTTATTACAAACTTTATTTTTGCAGTTATCCAGTTCATGCTATGCAATAAGCCAACCTTTATTCCTCAGTAATAGCTCAGCCTGAGAGAGAGAGACTGAAAGCTGATAGAATAGCAGAAATGTGATGGTTTCCATCTTTCCATTCTTTTACCTACTTCATTTGCCTCTTTACTTCTCAGTTCTGGTGATACAGAAGTGCGAGGAAACTTCGGATTCTTGGATCAAGTGGCAGCTCTGCAATGGGTTCAGGAAAACATAAAGGACTTTGGAGGTGACCCTCAATCTGTCACTATATTTGGGGAATCGGCTGGAGGAGTTAGTGTATCCTTACAGGTATGTATTTTACTTCTAATACTCTACTTTTATTTACAAAAAATGTGGCTGTATCAAATTTTAATATTTTACCACATCTAGAAGCAAGGTAAAATGAAGGAATCTAGATCATTAATATTAGGCTGATTTGACTTTTACCACCCAAAGTTTTGATGATATTATTCCCAGCTCTGGCCCATTTATTAGTGTTTCAAAGTTGATCACAGGGCACGGATGCCCTTTGATCTGAAGACCGCACTAATGGTACTACATGTAGTGACCAGGTTGCCATCCCCATACAGCACTGACTCCACACCCAGACAGTCCTGACTGTATGGCAATCATTATGCTTATCATTATCTTTTGACTGCAAGCAATTTTATTGTACAGTAGTTTTTGACTAAATAAATTTTTCAGCATTACCAAACATTTCATTTGTCAGACTTTGTTTTGGACCAGAACACACAATATCAGAATGATTGGTATTCTTGTTTGTATGGGCAATGAATGAATAAATGTGTCAATGTTGCAATGTATAGACCTGATTGCTGGTTTTAAAGCGGGAAGTCCATCATCTATATACAGGGTTGCCAGATTTTCAAAATGTAGGGACAAATGAACACAGTAGCAGAATTTGCACAGCAGAAATTTAGGCCCTCTCTTCTGCCCACCCTTAAAAAGCCACTCCTGTCACAATCCTCCACTCAGGTCTATCTGTCTATTGGTTATCGGAAAATGTACCCCAACTAACCGAAAAGTCAAATAAACAGAACGGAGAAGGAGGGGTAGTGAACATAAATACCACAGCCCACTCTAAAAATTATGTCATACCTAAGATAGGCGACGATAGCCTGACACCACATTCCGAGATTCTAGAATAGTATTTCCTATTCGGTAGCGTAATTTTCAAAGACACAGGTTTGTTTTAAATATACGCCAAATAAGACATTAGCCTTCAAATGATTTTATGTAATTTATTAAAGTACAAAGGAGTGCATAAAAAGTTACAAGAAAAATACTGTTGTAAAAATTGAACATTAAAGGTAGCACAAGTTAAAGGGACTGTCCACCTCTCTGGAGAAAAAATTACTATGTTGTCCAAAACCCTAAAAAAACCTGGACTTCGTTTTGGTTATAATCAATAATTGTACTCCAGCAAGAGAGTTTATACTTACAAACCGCAATCCACTGCCGCAGCTCTGCAATCTCTTCTTCACTTCCGCGTAAGGCGTCAGTGTCGGCCATGACAGTGATGTCACGGCCTATCACTTACTGTCATTCCCTGCGCATCTCCACTGCGTCTGCTCGGGAACAGAAAAAGAACACAGCACGCAGTGGAGACAGAGTGAGGAGACCAGAAGCTGGTGGATCGCTGAGCTTGTAAGTATTAAATCTCTTGCTGGAAGTAGAATTATTGATTATAACCAAAACAAAGTCCAGGCTTTTAGGGATTTTGGACAACATAGTGATTTTTTCTCCAGAGGGTGGACAGCCCTTTAACCCTTTTACTGCCACAGATCGTATATTCACGATCTGTGCAGTGAATGACCAAACTGCCACAGATCGGGAACACCGATCTGTGGCTTCCCCACTGTTAAAAAAATTTGCCCCCCGCTAGGGCGATCGGGGGCAGCAATCAACTCCCCCTAGCCCCCTCAATCCCCCCTCGGTTGCGTCCAAATCCGAGGGGGGGATCGGAAGTTACGGTACCTTATTGCCGTGACCGTATACAGAGCACTTTGATTTTTTCTTGTAATTGCATTTGTGCATGCGTCCCATTTGAGCTAGTTGGTGGCCACGTCTCTGTGTGCATCCACACAAGGGCATACCGTTTGATTCAGAACATGTGGGAGATTGATATTTAGTGGAATCCACACACCTTTATCTACGAAATTCTGTAGTTTGTTCATTCATACCATCAATGGTGTGGGCTCAGTTCTTCGTAGAAGTTCACAGTTTTAGCAGATTTTCTAAAAGATTTGAAATAAAACACTCTCAAAGGTAGAAATCATGCCAAAATCCCAAGTAATGTAAAAATAAGTTACCAAATATCAATCTCCCAAATGTCCTGAATCAAACGATATGCCCTATGTATGGTTACACACGCAAACGTGGAATCAACTAGCCACAAAGTGAGCCAATGAACAATGGCCCAATTACAGCAACTTTTCAGATTTGTCAGACTAAACACCCCTCTTCACATAAGGTAGGGAAAATCTCCCGATCCCCCCTGGATTTGCGAAACCGAGGGGGGATCGAGGGGGTAGGGGGGCAGTTGAATGCTGCCCCCAATCGCCCCTAGAGGGGGCCAATTTTTTTTTTGCTGCAGGGAAGCCACAGATCGTATATTCACGATCTGTGGCAGTTTGTGCATTCAACTGCACAGATCGGAATATACGATCGTGGCAGGGAAGGTTAAAGGGTAAGTTAATTAACGTGTATGTCTATTCACCAAAATCAAAAATTTTTTTTTCATATAAGGTAGTACCCATCCCCATGAAGCCTTTCCTGCCTTCTCTTTGAAAAAATTCCATTCCCTACCTTGCAGCAGTCTCTAGAAGTTCTATTCGTTTTTGGGGGTGGGGCCTTAGCTGTGCTGGATAAGGAAGTGAGCTGATAAAATGAGGCTATGACCATGCGTTTTGGTCCCGCCCACTTGACCCTGTGCTTTTATGTAAACGCGATCCTTCTGCATTGTCAGAAACTGTAGAAAACGACAAATGCTGGCAGAGACAAAGGAGAGAGTTCATACATAAAGTGTGCCATTTCTGTGGCTGGGGGAAGCAGGGAGAGTGTGGTGTGTAGATAGACCCAATATCTAAAATCCAATCCAGACATAAGAGTTACTACATAAAGTGTTGCATTTTGTGCTGGGGAAGGGAAGCAGGGGAGTGTGTGTAGATAGAACCAAGATCTAAATATCCAATCAGACGTAAGAGTTCATACATAAAGTTGGTGTGTGTGTGTGTGTGCCATTTCTGTGGCTGGGGGAAGCAGGAGAGTGTGTGTAGATAGACCCAAGATCTAAATATCCAATCCAGAAGTAAGAGTTCATACATAAAGTCTGCCATTTCTGTGGCTGGGGAAGGATAAGGTTGGTGTGTGTTGTGTGTGTGTGGTGGTGTGTGGGTGTTGTGTGTGTGTGTGTGTGTGTGTGTGTGTGGTGTGTGTGTGTGTCCGTGTGTGTTTTTTGTGTGGTCCGTGTGGTGTGGTGTCCGTGTGTGTGTGTGTGCGTTGTGGTGGTGTCGTGTGGTCCTGTGTGTGGGGGTCCGTGTGTGTGTCCGGTGTGTGGTCCGTGTGTGTCCGTGTGGTGTTGTCCGTCCTACAAATCCATCCGGAACGGGATGTTCCGTTTAATCCCTAGCCGGGCAGGGTCGACGAGTCCGACGCAGGCAGGGTGGATCTGCGCTATGTGCAGATGGTGCGCACGCGGGTACGCCTGCTATTGGGAAGGCAGCAAATGAATATTTCAAGGTGCAAGCGGATCTTACAGCACATACATCGGACAAAACAAGGGCACACAGACAAAATGCATAAAAGGTATCATGCATATTTAAAGGCCTCTTTTACTTAGGCAATGTTAATTTCAGGTGGACATACCCTTTAATTATTGCTTTTACTGTGTAAAGAGATGTACAAAGTAAAGTTCACTTACCATTGGCATTAACCAGCCATATCGTGGTTATTTACTCCAATCATAAATGGAACCCGGTTGCTTTCATTGCTAGCAAATATTTTCAGGAAGTTTTTGAAGGAACACGCCATCTACACAAGGAAGTGCATTTGAAATTTCTGCAAAGACAAAATGCAATCAATCGTTTGTGTGATCTAACAGTTTTTAGGTTTGTGTAGCCACACTAACACTATTTTATGGTAGCCATAAAATTTAATTTATTGAGGCTAGAATGAAATTCTCCAAAAATTATATTACCTGCAATGTTTTACATAAGAGGAAATTACATTTCCAAAGGAGAAAACAATGTAACCAGGTGACAAATTGTTTGTTATAAAGTTGCCCTTACAAAACTGCAATTAATTACTTTTCTGTTGGGGGGACAGAAATTGAAATATGCAGTTTCACACATGAATTGCATTATTCATTTAGAAAATGATTAAAAATACATTTGCATATTCTAGGACTAGAGAAATCAACCCCAATATCTAGGAACCAGTAGTAAGCAGCTCAATACATGAAAATGTTAGTCATATAAGCAGAGCCTACCAAAACACACCTACTGTACAGCATTTTTCTCTTTCATTTCTCCTGTTCTCCTGCCATGCTCTTCCCTTCTCTTTTGTCCAAACACAACAAGTCCTTATGCACACTTAGGGGCATATTTATAAAGGTCCATAAATTACCGCCACCATTGCTGCAGAAAAATTGTTATGCCATTTTTATAAAGGCAATCAATATGGGGCGATAATCAATACCGCAGCAATGTGCGGCGGTAATTTGAAAATTTTCCCTTGATAATGTACTTAGCACTAAGGGGCAGAGGGCTGGGAGGGGCTACTGGGAATGGATTGTGCTGCGGGTAGTCGGACCCGCCACCAGAAATATGATTGGTTACTGTATAAATCCATGATGGCAAGCATTGAAAAATCAAACAATATATAAAAGGTGCAAAGCCTGCAGAGTTCAGAAGTCATTGCAGTTGATCGCAGAAGAAAGAAATGTCAGGAGCATCGGCTCGCTGGTGCCAGAGGGGTGGGTCACTGGCGGCCGCAGTTGTTTTGGTCAACTCAAAGTTGGCGAATTGAAACAGCCGAGGTTAACGCCAGAATTCACCACCACTTTATAAATGAGAGAGCGGCAACTGATGCGATATCATCGCATTAACTTTCCGGTGCCATTTTCAACGTTTTATAAATCGCTGTAATTGCAATTTGGGGTGAAACGGTTGGCGGAAAGTTAACGGCCCTATAAATATGCCCCGTCTCGGTGGGTGCTGGCTACAAGGTTGATTCCCACTTCCAAGGAAATGTAACTATAACATCAAAAAAGGATGTAGTCTCACTCAGTCTCAAGTAGTAAATAGGTGATTTAATAAACCAACACTTCTCTTTTTGTCCCCATTCCATATTTCCTTTACTCCTCTAATATATTTGTATTTTATTCTCAGGATTACTATTCCTTGTCATCCATTCCTTTCGATACATTTCTATGTCCATTTTTCTTTCCATTATGTTCTCTTTTGGTTTTCTTTCACTTTCTGCTTATCACTCTTGCTTACTTCTTATTATTTCCCAGTAATATTCTCTTGCATTCTACTTCCCCTTCTCCTATTTTTGTTCCATCTGCCTTCCAGTTCTCTATGGCTTATAAACCTTCCACAGAGCTAAATCCTAATTGGCACTCGCCCCATAGACTTAAATGTCATGGACATGGAAAGCAAGGGAGGATAAAAAGAGAGCAGCAACAACAATCAGATTGTTTTAACAGCATGTAGAACCCCATTGCATGGAGAAATAACCTTAATTTAACTTATAGTTTTACTTTAGTTCTCCTTTTAAAAGCTGGTTATTGATGTAAAAGAAATTTAAATGGGGAAGATATGTGTATAGTATAAAGAGTTGTCTAGAATCTCTTCATATATCCTTATGTACTATGTAATATTATGCCTGAAACATATCACTTATATGCAATAAACCTTCAGTTCAGACACGTTTGTGTATCTAAGAGGTTACATAGTCATCCTTGCTGTAATTGCTCTAGGTGCTTTTCTACATTATAACAAATTCATAAATGGAGCTTTATAAACAAACAAAAAAATGTAACATACATACCATATAAACATTTCATGAATGGATTATCAGAGTGTGGTCTGGTGCCAGCTCCATCTTTTTGTAAAATTGGAACTTTTTTGCTAGATGATTTATTTTAACTGTACAGTGTATATAGTAAAAATACCAGTTTTACAGAGAGCATCTGGTACACATATTCATTTTTTTTGTTTTGTTTTTTTCAAATCCATTTGAATTGTGTCAGATAATAACAGGGTTTATCAATAAAAGTTCTTATCGTTAAAAATGGTGTTAATTTTGCCCCAACCAATCAGATCTATTTAACATTTAAAAGCAATCATCTGATTGGTTAGGGCAACATTAGCACCATTTTAATGAACTTTATGAATTCACATATCATCTGTGTACAATGACCCTAACCAGTTAATGTGTGAGATCGAGATCTGATTAATCACTTTGTCTCATTCACTAATACCCAGAGCTGTATATTAACATGGAACATTTTACAGAGTCACCATAGCTGCATTTTATAAGGACCAATCAAGCTTGCTGTAGAACACAAAAGCAAACCACATAATATCAATTATTGCCTTACAATCAGTAAAATAGAATATAATACCCCATACCATGGCTGGAGAAAAGCTATAAACTCATCTTCACTTTCTTTTTCAAGCAGTCAAACAGAACTGATAAATCACAACCAGATTTGTTGGCAATCAACTGAAAAGTAACATATTTAATATTAATATTTTCATTCAAAACAACAATATTCAGTCTATACATGATGCTGTTAGAATTTATATACAATTAACAAATATGGTAAATAGAGAAGTTAGAGAATCTGTTCTTTTCTAAACATCCCTATTAATATTTTGATAAGCTGGCCTTGTTTGTAGCATACTGCTTTAACTGCACTGAAAAAAGTGAACAGGAAGGGATCAATCAACCACTGACTTATTTTTGGGAATGGCTGCACATAGCTCTGCTACAAAATGTTGCTGAAACATCACCTTATAGTTAGAATGACAAATCCTGTATTGGTGTGTGTGGGGGGGGGGGTGTGTGCTTTTGTATAATGGCACTGCCATCTTATTTATAGAGATGGCTGACTTTTGAAAGTTCGGTCCGTTTTCGAACTATATGGAAAGTCGAAAGTTCGAAAAAGGATCCATTAAAGTCAATGGGAGTCAATAGTTTGAAAAGTCTAATGAAATACAATTAAAAATCAATAATAACTTAATGTAAATGGCTGTGGGACCTGGGAAATGGTCTGGAGAACATGTTCCAATATCCAGGACTTTCGAAAACTCGAATAACTCTCACGCGTGCTACTTTCAAGCTACTTGAACATTAGATATTATCCATAAACGACTCGAGGATATGATGCTCGCGTATAGGTATAATAGACATTTTACTCCAGATTTGATGCTTGCATATTGGTATATAGACATTTTACTTGCGGATTCAATGCTCACGCCTAGGTATAATAGACATTTTGCTCGCGGATTCCATGCTCGCGTATTGGTATATAGACTTTTACTCGCGGATTCGATGTTCGCGTCTAGGTATAATGGGCATTTTACTCACGGATTCGATGCACCCGTCTAGGTATAATGGATATTTTACTCGCGGATTGATGCTCGCATTAGGTGTAATGGACATTTTACTTGCGGATTTGATGCTCGCGTCTAGGTATAATATACATTTTACTCACGGACTCGACGCTCGCATATAGGTATAATAGACATTTTACTCGCATATTCGATTTCCTCGAACGCGCGTCGAACATTCGATAATTACGAAGTCCAGAAAAAAACGAAAATCGGGTCCGGGATAGTTCGAGAAGGCTAGTCCGTTCGAACTCAAATAGTTCAGCTCAAAAATCGGGTTCGGTTCTAGTACATCTCTACTTATTTATTGTGTTTAATGCAGTAAAAAACATTTTTGCTACAGTTTGAGGACTACCAAAAATCTCTTATCAACTAAATGTGAAGTCCGGTTGATCTTACTAATACACATATATTGTTTCTAAAATATAAATGTTTAAAATGAAATAAAATACTAAATTAATAACATTAAGGAATGTAAGGAAGCAATCCAGTATTCTATATAACCAAAGGAAACAGTGCTGCAAACATGTTTGAGTCTCTGTAGATTCCAGATTTTGCAGAGGGAGGTCTCGGTAGTTAAAAATGTAAACTGAATGAAATGAATGCAAACGATAATTATGAACTTTGAGGAGATCTTCATTGTTCTGGATAATCACACTGGGAATTAATGCAACCCCACTTTCAGCTATAGCTCTGTGGAAAAATCCTTTAGACAAAGGAGATAATACCTGAAAAATAAAATTAAATAAACATTACAATGTAAGTTAGAATAACATTACGATATATTTAAATTGTCTTCCTTTTGACCAGATCACATAATTTGTTGCTTTTGTTCCTCTCCCATTTTGCGAGATTATTACTTCCCTGGGCCACTGTAAAATTATTTTAACTGGAAATTCTATAACGCGTCGCCAATATTGGGACAGTTAGTACATTTGATTATAACAGTAGTAAATAAGTAAAAGCAGATCATTATCCGGGCAAGAAGTTACATAGAAGTGATGGAAGATAAAGTTGGACTTACTTTCTGCTAAATTTAAATATGTTACTTACATGTGCAGCAACACTGAAGCCACCTGCAGACTCTCCAATATGGTGACTAAGGTGGGATCACCACTAAAATCCTTAATATTATCCTGAACCCACTGGAAAGCTGCAACCTGATCCAAAAGTCCAAAGTTTCCACGTGCTGGGTATCACCAGAGCTGTTAATATAAAATCAGTTATAATACATTATTATTTTAAAAACAGATGTCAAAGATGACTAAAATTTCATCCTCACTGGATTTTTGCGTGTACAGGAATTTTGTTGTGTATGGTATCAAAGCTGATAAATAGCTTTTACCTAAAGAATCCCAAAAGACCAAGTCGTTACTGGATAGACACAACTACACATTTTCAAGACACTTAAAGCAGAACCATCAAACATGGACGCTGCTCCAATGGCCAGTCCTCCTCCATGTAAAACACCATTACCTATGCAAAATAGATTATAATCAGTCAGCAGTATTTTTTAGTCAAACATAACACAATTCATATATACCATCTTAATTTTGAAAATGGTTTGATAGTTTTAAAAGTTGTCTGTGCACAAAAGCATGCAGCTTAGAGGAAACGGTAATTAAACATCAACATTACTAATACATACCTACCAACATACACAAACCCATATATCCACCATAGACAAACATATATAAAGAAATTTCCACTGTGCACAACCAAGCAAATATATTTAGTATTCATATTATGAATGTGATACAAACATTTTCCTTGCACTGTTCTCTTAAGCATACATTGATCAATAGATTTGAATTAATCTATAATTTAAAATCCAAAATTATTCTAAAGCAAATTTATTTTGTATATAATGTAATTTTACTCTATTTTTGTAACGTTTATGTCATTTAATTATTGCCAAAATTGTATATTTATGTTTTTCAGACAGTCCCATCATGGAATTTCCATGTGAAATTACGGGAAGTTTAGAATTGCCTCTCTCTCTGCTGGAGTGTAGACATTAAGGTTATAAACAATCCTCCGACACTGGTGGAATTTCAAATACATGCCTTGGCCAATTTTGCAAGTTGCTTGATGATTTCTACATTTGTAAACACTAAACAGTGGCAAATACAGCAATTTGATGATATAGCAATCTACCAGTCAAAATACATAGTTATTAACTGTTTGTATGCATCATGTAATTAATTCTTCCGTTTTATTCCTTAAGAGTTAAAATATAAATAACCATGATTTCTGTTAATCAGCCAGTTATTCTGAATGGGAAAGCCAGATGACTAGCAAACATCTTCAAGGACTAAATTCAGTCAAGTTGACCAACTGAATACTACCAATAAAGTTTTCAGCTTTACGGCAACACAGAGAACCAAGACAAAAAGCCGTTATAAAGGAGAGTTGACACTAATAGACAATTAAAAAAAGAAAACAATTAAAACAACTAAGAATAAAAAGAAACAAAAGGAAATACCACAAAAACATACATGTATGGATGTGCTGAGGCTTCCCTCACAGAGCTCCATGGTTCAGGTGGCTGTGGATCAACAAATCTTAATGGTCCAACAGGGGCTTTGCAAAGGGAACTCCCATGAAAGCATGAACAGTTTTTGTAGTATCTTTTACATTCACAGTTTTACCCAAGAGTTGCCCCTTTTTGTGGTACTAGTGGTCTTGTATCTCTTGTCCTGCAGATAAGAAAAAGTGAGAAATACAATAGATTCTATAGGCCAAATGCAAAAAGATGAACATTAGAACTTTTTTGGTAGATAGGACAGAAAATCTTCCCTGGGTTGCTGCCTTAAAGGGTATGTTAGGCAGTACCCCGGAAACCTAGGTTCCTTTGGGAAAAGTTAATACATCTGCTCCTCAAGAGATAATCTACTTCCCAACTCCTTGACCCACCACCGCGCTCTCTGGCTCTTCCGGGTAAGGCAGTCAGTCTCGGCCGACGGCTGTGACAGTGACACCAATTTGGTGGGGCCATATTAACATTAATTTTTTCTGGACATTCCCTTTAAGGTCCCCAAAACATTCAATTAATTCTTCAGTAACAGCATTTCTCGTTTTTTCGCGACAGACATATACGATCACAAAATGAATGGGCAGGTGAACCGCCGTGAACGTGTTTGTCGTGAAGAAGAACGGGAAAGCGGGTTCCTGATGAATTGATTGAATGTTGTGGGATCGGTCAAGAGGGGAGTTCTTATGTATTGGCACCTTGTAGGCTTACTATAACTTTTCATCCCAAATGACCATTTGCCACTAGCAAACAGTCACCGGGCTGGTGATAGTTTATTGTGACCGATCAGGGCGGTCCATATGAGACCACACGATCAGACATGTCCGATTGTGCAAATAAAATCTGCATATGTGTACTCAGCCTTAAAGGGGAAGTTCAGTGACATATACTTTTAAGAAAAATAGCAGTAATTTTCCATCCTAATTGCCTTAACCAGCCCATTTACGGTAGCATTTTATCTGTGTATAAATAAATGCTTCCAAAATACTACTTCCTTTTTGCAAGGTCTTCTTTGACCCAGCACCTGGGTTGATTCAGTTGCTCAGTAGAGATCGGCAGCTTTGACCCATCCAACAGCCAATCAGTAGAAATTTTGTTAGGAACATTTTAAAATATATCAAAAATGAATATCGAGGGTAGAGATGCCCTTAAATACAGAGAACAATATACAGAGAAAACAGGGGAAGAAATGGTATTACCAGTCTGCTGCCACCACTTTGTACAGAGATTCTTTTGGAATGATTATGGGGTAGCATGGCACACAGTGGTACTCTAGTGGTGTTGTACAAAGCACTTATTATCTTTATGTGTTGCAGTCACTTCACTCCAAGCACACTCACAATCTACCTGTCACCTTCTTCCTCCTACCATAGAGAGCAGGATTGTCTTGTCTTTTATTACTCACTGACAACACCTGCAGGCTGGAGGTGGTATATAAGGAGCCTTGCTGTATATGTCCTATTACAATAAACATCACATCCTGTGTAGCAGCACCTCCATTTGAAATAGGAATCTCAGCTCTGTATGGAAATTTATATATTTTGTCTTGTACCTAATAAAGTCTGTCTATACTTTATATACATTTATTGATGGCCATTAAATGGTAATAGTGAAATAGTACACACATACATATACACCTTTCCTGTATGTAATATCCTATATCTCCCCCTCCTCATGGTAGCTCCTAGAAAACTCAATGCAATCTCCTATGATGATATAAATATATTTATATAATATAAGGGATATATATATTCCTTAATCATATACCATCTAACATTGCACTATAATTGCTTATTTGCAATAAAAAATACAGAGAGTGAGAAAAATGCCATCAATATTTACAATACAATTATTGGAATTGGAATGGAGTGGACTGTTTTTCTATTTTGAAAAACAGAAATTGGTCCAAATTAATTGTGTCCCATATTTCAATCTCCCTGTCACTTCTCATGGTAACATTCACTGAGTAGCTCTACCTTTAGCCTGCTGACAGGAAATAATAAAATAGGTGGTACACTCCTATTCCTCTGTCTTGGTTTCCAAGCTCAGTTTCCTAAACATAAACATAAGAATATACAAAACACAGAGGGGTAGGGAGTTGCTGAATGCTGCTGTAATAAAGTGCTTGACTTTAAGACTGAGCCAGCTCTAGTACATGTTATGTGTTGATACATTGTTGTTCTTAGTCCTGTAAGTGCTGGACGTCAAAAGACAAGACAGCTGCCATGTGAAGTGACTTAAAATGACTACGGTAAGTTGGATACAATTTTTGTTTTCCCCAGTTACCATGCCATCAAATCACCAACTCTTATATACATAGCTGAATAAAGGGTTGTTTGCTGAATATACTCACGCAATATTGCTCACAATACAGCACATGGAGGTGCCATTTTCAGTTCCACGGGAATTTGGAAGGAATTAAAGGGACGGGCGAAGTAGAACACTCAGTGTACACAATAGTATCTGGCTCAACAGATGATAAAATGCTTAGTTCTCCAACACTGCTTGTGGAAGTCAAGGCAACCATCATTAGGACCTTAAGGGTTCCATACCATTCTGAAACTGATCTAGTGATTCAAAAGATGCATTGATTAGATTTTGGAGAACTTGGGGTAGATCCCAGGGGTGCACTCAAGACTCTTGTATAGGGGTCACACAAATTAATGCTTATCAAAGAATCTCTTGATTAAAGATCCGTGGATACAGTCTTGTCTAACAGAGAAGACAGGGTTGAGACCTGACTCTTAAGGTAGTCTAGCTTAGGATATGAGAAACCTGTATCTAGAAATTTAACAATAACATAACTAGATGAATAAAAGGATTTGCTGAATTTAATATTGTACAGAGGTTGAATATCTCGGCAGCTATTCTTGTGTGCCTAAGTTCTTAGCTTTGCCTTTCAACTTCCAGGCAGCAGTCGGCAGTGTGGTATATCCTGAAATGTATGGACCCCTGAGTAAGAGATCCTGGACTGGAGGGAGAAAGAATTGACTCCTTTCATATAGAAATAGTGAGAGAGTGAACCCACGACCACTGCCAAAATGGAATAATGGTAATGACAGTTGTATTTTTTCCTTATCTTTAGAAGTAATTTCCATTTGAGGGAAAAAGGTGGTGAGACAGGGATTGTTTGCACTTTGTATTTGAGGTATGGCCCAAGGTCTATGAAGGGATTTCTAATATGCAGGTTACCTGTTGGTACACTATCTTGTCTTACATTCCATTCTTCTGGTATGAAGGTACCTGGCAGATTAAATTTCTGTTAGACCTAATAAAGAACCCTCGCCCAATCTTTGCTGATTTCTTTATTAATGGTTACATTCTTGTGCATTTCTGTGTTTCTCAGGTAAGTTACTGCAGGGTGAATTGTCACATTTATTTTTTACTGAGCTACCCTTTATGGGACCTCTGAAAATTTATAGGGCAAGTCATGCTGCTCTTAACTGGAGGGGTTTGAGGAACACCTGCACCAGGACCAGTGTCTGTCCTTGGACAATCTTGAATTTAGAACTGCTCCCTATCCGTGTGTGATGTAAGAAGGACTGGTATGGGTCATCAAGAGGGATAAGCCTTTTTGAAGGTTTAAACCGCTGAAGCCGCAACTTAGATAGTCATTTATCAAACTGGTATATATAAGATGCTCAGAGTGGCTGGTAAATGATGCCCCAGAGACTGTTATACTAAGATGTCACAGTGACATTTAAACAATGCCCCCAGTGTCTGGTAAATGATGCCCCTAGTGATGGTCAACACAAGATGCCCACAGGGACTGGAAAATGATGGTCACATGGGATGAGATAACCATAGTGGACTGGTAAATAATGGTCACAGTGGTTGAGATGTCCACAGTGACTGGTTTGAGATGCCCACAGTGACTGGTTTGAGATGCCCACGGGGGCTTTAAATGATGCCCACAGTGATGGATTTAAGATGCCCATTTCTTGTTCATTTTAGAACGACCATCAGCTTATCCAAATGCCCTCTCTCCCTGTGGCTGTAATGCATCACGTCATGGTTGTATTGCGAGGTAAAGCTCCAAGGCTGTGGAGGCGACTCGTGGGTGTCCTAACGATATGTATGTTACACACCAGTGAAGTCTCGGCTGTAAATTCTGCTGGTGCTCTGTATGAGTGCCCGTAGGTGGAGCTACATTATAATGAAAATTTTGCACAGGTTCCCTGCTGCTGATGGAAAAGACCTCATTATGATCTGCCACTGCCAATTTGGGAGCCCCGCGCTGTCTTAGGCAATGGGGGAATCGACACGGAGGGGGGAAGGCATCCCCTTCCCCTCCGTCCAGGCAAGCGGCAGCCGCGCGCGGCGAGCGAGGGCTTTCTTCCGGGTTTCTAGGTAAGGGCCGAAGTCTCGCGAGACGCGACGTCGGCGTGATGTCAAACGCCGCGCTGGTCTCTTTTATAAGGTGGAGCCACAGCGGTCACCGCGCAATTTTTAGAATCCCCCTCCCTCCCACCCCTTCAAAAGTTAATTGTAAATATTATGTAAAAAGTTTGTCTCAAAAAAAAGGAGTCACGGCTGGCGGGGGACACCTGTTGGAGAGGTTTATGGAGCCGTGTACATGCCCTCTGGCAAGACAAAGGTTGGCATTCAAGTGAGATCTACGGCTAGGTTGGTTAACAACAAACATGGTTATGGTACGCAAGGGTGTACAGGGTGGAAAAAAAATATGCAAATTTTAAAAAGGCATATTATTTAAATTGATTAAATTTATTTAAATCATATGTAAATTATTAATAAAAGCCGTGGCCTATTTTTACCCAAAAGGAAAGTGGTCTGTGTCTTAATTATAGTGTTAACGTATTAGAAGGTTAAGGTGTATGGCTTGACTGGGTCCTGTAAGTTTGTTTTCCCCCTCTGGCTCGTGACATGTATGGCAAACTGATTAACTACCTCCTATACATAATGATGTTCAGAGTGTATTTGCAGTCATCACAAATTCACATGATAGTCTATGTGTAGGCCCCATAATTAATACAACCTTCCCTCTGCAACCAACACACATTCAGGGAGGAACAGGGCTACTATTGCTACAATTTAAAATATAAATTAAGCAGGACAGCTTTGGACTGACAGAAATAAGGAATATTTTGGTGGGAGGTGATAAATACTTTAAACATTTTAAATCTGAGATACTTTTCTGAAGCATGTTTTCTTATTCTGTAATGGTGATACTGCTCCTTTAAAAATCATTGGTTTGCTACTGAAAATACCTTTGCCTCAATTAGTTAATGATACACCCCTGTTCATAGATCATGGAAAACCATTTAGACAGTAAAGTTATGTAACAACAGTGCTTTCCTTTGTTTAAAGGGCATGTCCATCCCAAAAACAGTCATTTAACCCACATACTGGCCCCACTTAGTATAGGTAATATTTTTAGTAATAACCTTAACTTACAATCTCTGCTCCTTATGGTTCACCTGCTATTGCTCTTCAAAGTCCATTAAACTGAAGACTCCAAGCTGTCTGTGAGACGTCTGTTCATGCTCATCCTCATCAAGGTCCCACACAAACCTCCACCTCCGGATCCATCCTCAGCCATCTTGCACCTATCTTCAATCCTTTTGAGGAAAGATTAGGTAACCCATACCTGCCCCCAACCGCGCAATATTTCTTAAAAAAAAAACTAGATACGTACTTACAGAGCCTTCTTTCCTGCTGCGTTTCTCACAGAAGTGGCTGAGGTCCAGCCCCTGCTTGCAGGCAGGAGGCCGGAAACAGATCGTCGTGGGAGAGAAGGCAGTGTAAAGTAGAACACCTGAAGCTTTTTTAAAGAAATATTGGGGCTGTTTTCTTGGAGGTGGACATGCGCCTTAAAGGGTATCTCCACTAGAAATAAAAAAAAATTGCCATTTAGTTTTATTGAAGAACGGGAGGTAAAGGAGCTGTGGCTTACATCCTGTTCTTCAATAAAACATGCAGGAGCCGGGAGGGCGAAGGTAAACTACTTACCTGAATGATTGCTCCTCCACCTCATAGTCTTCTATGCGCAGGTTTATTGAAGAACAGGAGGTAAGACACATCTCCTTTACCTCCGTTCTTCAACTAAATGGCAATTTTTTTATTTCAGTGGAGATTTAAACTGAGCTTTCATTTGGATAACAGGGTGTTTCTAGGCATAGGTGACAAGGCAAAAATGTGGAGGGCGCTATTTAAAGTTATTTCCTTTAAAGACAGGAATACGTATAAGCCATGATAAGTATCTAATTAACCTGTAGGTCCCTTTTTGCATACAGTATAATCCATCTTGACTGAGTGTAGATGAAAAAAAGAAAAAAAGTCACCATATCAGCTAGAACACCATTTATTTATGCATCAAGAACAGCACCAATGGTATACATTTACTGCGGCCATACAAAAACACTTTAGTAGCCACAACAACACCACCCAGGGGTGGGAGGGGACTTTTAAGAAACGAAAGCTAAAGTATTAATACTGGTGCAAATTTTAAATTAATGATATTTTCCGTTTAAGAATTTACATATTTTCAGGCTAACAGAGCATTTTTTAGGTGGAGCAATTGGGGGGGGGGAAGCTTATAAATTACAAATCCCTTATCCCTTATATATATTATTTATATATTATTTTATATATTATATATATAAATAAATTTATATCTTTACAGAGATTGCATTGAGTTTTTAGGAGGAAACCAATTAAGGGGGGGTATATAACTGTATACAAATGAAAAGGTCTATATGTATGTGTGTAATTATACCTTAATTAAAATCACCATAAGAGATAACCCTATACAAACACTACTACCTACTACTGAATACAAAACAAATGATATACATAATAAAGTATACTTAATTTACATTGACACCCCTAGGTTTGAATAGAAAACTAAAAGATAGGTTAAGACCACACTCCAGGATTTCTACAGGGTCTCTAAAAGGAAGTGGAATTGGGACACTAAAAGGAAGTGGAATTTTATAACCTCCAATGAGGTTTGATGTTCCACGGTTAGCAAATCAAAAAATTCTCTTAGGCACTTACATGACAAGACAGGAAGTATAAGAAGTGAGTCTGTATTACAACCCAATTATGCGTGTGAATTTTCAAATTGGCTGGCACATGTTTTACAGACTCTCACATTTACTCCCCCCCCCACTGCCATAGAAAGTAATGAGACACTCAGTTTCTGTTTGCTAGACAGGAAGTGGACCTAAAAGAAGAAACTTGCTTGCTAACAGAGAATGCTGGGATTTTTAATTTTTTAAACATGTGCATATTGAAACCCTTGGGTAGGAATAGCTAAAGCATGGGCTTTAATGTCTATAAGTCAGTAAAAGGGCTGTATTCAGAAAGTATGAAAAAATAAATTTCCAGCATTCTGTGCAGCCAAGGAATGGCTGGGAGTTGGGAGTTGGTAAACATGTGAAAAGCTGGCAGGTCAAATAGAAATGGTATAGAGTAATGTTTGTGTTGTGTTGTATCACTGAGAGCATGACCCGAGCTTTCAATAAAAATAATTACCTAGCAAAAACTACACACAATTTCCACTGTGCACCAACGAGCACACTTTTGCTAGTATAAAATTCCCCGAACTTTATATGGACTTTAAATACCCCGCACATCGCTTCAGAAAAAACGTTTTTACCGCATATTTAAAAGGCAATGTAAAGAAATATCGCCAAGAAAAAGTTACTCCATGGCAACGTGCGGGGAAATTGAACTCTTCCCCCGCGATAATGTACTTAGCGCAATATATATATGTATCGCGTAGAAATAAATAACCAAATCCTAACGTATGGGAAGGGGAATGAGAGGGGATGCTGGGAAGGGGTTGTGACAGGGTGGTCACATCCACCACCAGGAGGCCGCCAGTGACACCACCGGCGACACCAACGTTGCGATATTGCTGACATCTTGATCTGAAGTCTTCTCTCTTTTAAAATTGAACATATGATTGGTTAATGTATAATCATATGATTGCAAGCAATGAAATATTAACCAATCACAATTGGATTGGTCCTTTAGCAGCAAATGCTATATAAAGAGGAGCAAACCATGCGGAGCTCAGAAGTCATCACAGTGATGGCAGGAGAAAGAAGTTGTCAGCAACATCAGCGAGGTGGCGATGGTGGCCACAGTGATATCGCCGGGTTATTGACATCAGCGAAGTTGGTGTCTCCGGCTGAAAAGAAAGAAGACTTTGATCAAGACAACGGCAACATAAGCAACGTTGATGTGCGTCAGTATCGGTGGTGTCAATGGCGGGTCTCAGTTGGTTTCGTGACTTGGAAGAAGAAAGAAACACGCCCAAGGGGCTTCCAAGAGCCAATGGGGGGGGTCCTGTTTCGGCAGTCACTATCACAGAGAAAAGTCACCTAGTACTAGTAGTCTATCAATAAAATGCCAGCCAGGATCGTTAAAGCAGAAAAAGACAAGTAAACAGTCACAGATTATTATCCTAAAAGAGCAGCAGCAGAGTCAGTAGTGATTGTATTAGGTTCAGACATATCAGCGATAGCAATGTGACCTGTGCAATGTGTGAGGTCACCCGCGTGACTCCATCCACGTGTTGCATGACCAAGAATGTCGGCCTATTAGAGGTAAGCAGTTAATTGGACAGTCTATCCAAAAAAAATGCCCCACCTGCCCCTATGTGGGACACCCATGGTGCACAGTACCTAATTATAGTTTGAGGGTGAGGCCACATGCAACGCACAGGAATCGCGCACACAATCGCAGAGCGTTTCGCACGCGATTGTGTGCGCGATTCTTGCGCGTTTCGTCGCTTCCGTTCTGCGATGCTTTTCTCCTTTTCACGTTATGGACACGATGCGTTACGCACCAAAAATGGTGAACGCATGAGCTACCATAACGCGAACGGACGCGGAACCGCATGCGCATCGGAAATCGCGGGAATTTTTGCGTTCCCCCGATTTTCATTTTAGCGAAAATCGCGGGCGCAAACGCGAGCGCGAAATGCGTGCGCAAAACGCGCGAAAAACACGCTAGTGTGGCCTAGCCCTAAGGCTGCTTTCAGACGAGCATTTTTATGAGCAGTTCACATGTTTGTACAAAATACTTATGTAGTGTAAAGGCAACCGAGGGACACTTCAGAAAACTATCTAAAAACAGTATCATGATGATGTCCATGCTAGGGCATACAGAAGAACGCGTTATCAGCAGTGATGTGCAACATGTGAGAAACCTCCGTGCGTGCGGCCACTTCCATAGAGTTGCATAGGCCCTGCGAACAGATTGCCAAAACCGATTGAATTGTGCTAGTGTGGCCTAGACCTAGGGTCTAGGCCCACATCTTTAACAGTTACACTTAAAATATTAAAACCGCTGTAGAGCTGCAGGGGAGGGAGATAATGAAGTGAAGGGTTGGAGGGGAGATGGGCAACCAGTGATGGCGAACCTTTTATAGATCAAGTGCCCAAACTGAAACCAAACCAAACTTTTATTGCATAGTGCCAACATGATACTTAACCTGAATACAGAGTTTTACTTTAGAAAAAAAAAAACAGAAACAATACAGTAGAATCAATTACAGATTACCTATTAACCTCTACATTACTTACACAGGAGTTTGAGATTAAAAACCGTGACCTTTAACCCCCATTACCAAACAGGAGCTTGAGATATAAAAACAGTGACCATTAAACCCCCATACCAAACCGTAAGTATTAGAGTGTAAAACAGTGACCATTAACCCCCTACATTACCACCAGGAGCTTGAGATAAAAAACAGTTGCCTCATTAACCCCTCGTTACCAAACGGGCAGTATTAGGACGTCCTTAAAAGTAACATTTAACGTTCAGTGTTCTCGGGTTTCGCTCTCCTTTCACCCTGTCCCCATTTTTTTTCTAAGTCTTCGCTAAGTAGCAAAGACTTAGAAAAAATCCTATTTGTGAATGGAACTTTGAGTTCCATTCACAAATGTATAGTAAAAGCTGTCAGCATGACAGCTTTTACTATACAGGTACTGCAGCATGATCTAAATGTAGATCTAGCTGCAGTACCTCCACTAGACCACCAGGGGCAGCCTCTTACCTCTCTATGGGAAGACCCCGGTGAAGGAGGAAGCCATGTGACATCACCGGGGTCTCCCTTTCCGCTTCCTGTGATTCCTCAAAATCGGACCGGCTTCCTCCATGCGGACCTACATAAAGGTAGGGAAATCTCCCTAGCGCGTATCAACATGGGGTACATTCGGCATTAATTTATTTTTACTGCTAGCGATTCAAATTGAATTTAGGACCCCAGAAAACCACAATTTCTTGAAAAAATTGACACATAAAAGAAGGTGAGGGGAAAGAGTGCGTACGTGGGCCTTTATAACGGGGTTTCAGTAGTTTGTGGGGAAAGCCACCTTCCGCTTTAGAGTGTATCACGCCAACTTTCCCTTAAGGACGTATCACACAACTACCTCTTTAATGCATTATTGCATCAACTACCATTGAACCATGTATCACACAACTGTCCCTTTAGCGTGTATCGCATCAAATTCCCCTTTCGCATTATTACATCAACTTTCCCTTCAGCAAGTATTGCATCCAACTCCCCTTAGCGCAATATGCATCAACTCCCCCTTTACGCATTATGCATCACTTACCCTTTAGCGGGTATCGGCATCAACTCCCCCTTTACGCGTATTCGCTCAACTCCCCTTTAGCGGTAGCGCATCAAATCCCCCCTTTAGCGCGTATCGCATCAAACCCCCTTTAGCGCGTATTGCATCAACTCCCCCTTTAGCGCGGGATTGCACAACTCCCCCGTTAGCGCGTATTGCATCAACCCCCCTTTAGCGAGTATTCATAACTCCCCTTATAGCGCGTATTGCATCAACTCCCCCTTTAGCGAGTATTGCATTCATTCTCCCTTAGCGGGTATTGCATCAACTTCCCTTTAGGTTATCGCATATCACTGCCCCCTTTAGCAGGTGATCATCAACTCCCCTGTAGTACGTATGCATCAACTCCAACTTTAGCGTTTGTCGCATCAACCCCCTTTAAGCACGTATTGCATAAATTCCCCTGTGTAGAGTCGTATTATAAAACAATGGGGTACATCTCACATTAATTTTTTTTGTACTGCACGACAAAGTGAATATTGACACAACCAGTCCCCAGAAAAGACAATTCGCTTACAAAATAGACACATAGGAAACGAAAGGGTGAGTGAAAAGAGTGTGTCCGTGGCCTTTATTACTGGGGTTGCATTAGTTTGTGGGAAAAAGAGACACAAGGTCAGGTGTCAAAGTAAAATGAAACCCCTACAGTGGCAGTTGTATTGCAGTGTGGCAGTCCACCCATTCACAGTTTGTTCATTGTCTTCCTAAGTAAAATAACATTTCCTTAGCTGCCTTCTCTTGAACTCTCAATCTTGACTCTGGAGTGAAACAGAAGTGAGAATGAGGAGGACAGTGTGTGGTCACATGAATTGCTTACATCACATGGTATGCTGATCCTCCTATGATGAGACAGCACTATCTCCGATCACGCACAACAAACAAAAATGAAGCAACTCCATGAACAATCTGTGACATTTGGAAGGTGTGCGATAAACTTGAGTTACTCGATTCACACCAGATGGCAGCACACTGGGTTAATTACTTTAAAAAAAATTAAAAAGGGGGGACGGAGGCATTTTAAAACGGTGTAAGTAGCTATGCTTTCCCCAGCTCCTTATACATAAGTTAACCAAAAGTCTCATGAAAATTGCCAGCCGTTTGGAAGTTTTTCTGAAATACAACACACACACACATACATAGATTGACTTTAGATTATATAGTATATATGAGCAAAACAATGCCTTACCAGTTCTAGACCAAAGTAGCCCAGTAATCTCATTATTCTTTTACTAGCCACTTTTTCTTCCTCTGACCAGCACTTGGGTGAAAAAAAACTAGATTAGATAGGGCATATAAACCCAGAACTATGGAAACGTTAATAAAAACAACGACAATGATTGGCTGTACCTTTGGAAAAGAACATCAGCACTAGAAATGGGCCACAAAAAACAAAGAAAGTTATCTCCATGATCAGCTTTGACAAAATCTGGTTTTGAGTCATGAAACATGAAGGACGATGCGGAAAAAATTCATAGAACCTAAACAGGAAGGCCTGGATCTAGAAGGGCAAATACATACAGTATATTTGTAGATAACAATGTTTAACTGCATAACAGATGGGGGAATTGTCAGTTGTAAAAAAATGGATCTCAACAAGGATATTTCTAAACTACACTTAAAAGAGATTGAATTAACTGTCACACTGATAAGGGGACTGGACCAGGCTTTGAAAAAAAAAAATGTGATAAACATGAAGTAAAGTTTTCTAATGGAATGGTGAGAATCATCCTTCTTTCAGGTTTAACCTGGGGAGGACTGTCCTCAGGAAATGTGTCAGTCAAGTTTCACCAAAACACAGAACACCTTAATGCAAACTCCAAACATTCCGTCGGATTACATTTTAAAAATGTATTCGGTCCATATGATGGGATGTGACACTAATGATCTCTAATATTGCAACGAAAGACCAGAATGGAAATATGGAAATGACTGAATTGCTGAAAATATTGAACATGTGTACCCGGCCTACATTATAAGAGTTCTGTTGGGGAAAAAATTGTATATATAGGTTAGTTGACAGATCAACCAGATTAACCAGATTTTGTTAAAACATTTTTAAAAAGTAGAAATCAGTCCCAGAACTGAAATTCTGAAAAGACTAATACAGATCAAAACTTGCCAATATAGAAAATTTAGTTCAGACCTTAGAATTTGGTCACCATTACCCTGTGATACGAGCAGTCCTAAGGGCTGGTTAATAACAAACAGTATATCCCCATTCGTTCTAAGAATAGTTCTGATTTCTTTTGGGTCATTTGTGTCACCAAAGTATTCCTCGATTATTCATGGCGATTATATTGCGAAAAACTGTATGCTGCAAGTAAAGAAAAAAATAAAAAACAAGAGTACATATACTGTAGGGTACTATTGAGGTTAGGTACATATTTACAAGAGTAATTACAAAAATATGAAAGGATGAAAATGAAAAACATTCCTTAGGCAATGGTAAGGAATGTGCAGTGTGGTTTTGAAATCCTATTACTAATAATAATACAAAAAGACACATAGAACTAGAAAGGTGATCAGGAAATGGGCAACTAAAAGAATATAGGGGGTGGAGAAGCATGACTCTGTAACAGATTTACATAACTTAAATGGTTTTATTTTTATATCGTATATATGTCCTGCAAAAATTTAGTTTGTTTCAACGATTTACTGAGAAAGGAGTAAACCTCCGGTCTTCAGTAAATTTAAGGAGAGGAGGGACATTACTCGCGACCCGCTCCACGCCGACTCACTGCACAGTCTCCGAGCATCTCTATCCTTCGCACGGTGTGAGGCATGAACGCACGGTGCAAACGGACGGGAGAAGATTGCGCTGGAGGAGTCGGGGAATTCGACGCTGGAGCGGGTCCGTGGGGGTAAGTGTCTCCTCCTCTCTGTAAGATTAATGAAAAACGGGAGGGCGGTAAGAGGATAGAGCATTACCTCCTTCTTCGTAAATCAGTTACTAAAAATTTTGATGGAACATTACCCTTTAAGCCTCTTACACCACGTCTGGCGCACGGGCCGGCAAAAACACTGGAGCACGTCATGTGCGAGGCGAACAGCAATTTAGGCAAAACCGCGCGTGTATGCATTTGGCCGGGCGGTCATTCAGGGATCCCGTGGTGGATAAACGAACAAACCCGACCAAATATAACACGCCAAATGCCAGTTCTGTGTGCCGTTATCAGGCGAAGGAGGTCGCCAGGGGGGGTCGTTCACCGGTTCCGTGCCATCAGATGTGTGAACGGAGGCTAGGGTTATTCACATTGGCGAAGAGGCATTGTGTGAGGATATAATCAGATTTTGGATGGGCCAGTACAATAAACTCTCAATAGATCAAATTAGTTGATCAATCTTTTACCTTTAATCAATCTTCGGTTTAAAATTCACAATGGCTAAGCAAAGCTACTCTATCTTTGTGTTTCTTTTAGTTTTCAGTTAATGTTCCGTAAAATGTTTCAGTAAACCTAAAATAAATGACCCTGCATGGAATTCTGTTATTCCAACTAAAATAGAATGTTCTAACAGAACTTACCAGAGAGGAAAAGCCTCAGGGTTGATAAATCTCTTTTTTCTCAATTCCTGCGTTCAATCCACTGATATTAATGGCCCTGTTTAACAATTTAAAAGGATTTCACACGCAAATTGATCATTAATTAATTTACTGTAAATATAATAATGAGACTTAAAGGGCATGTCCACCCACAAAACTATAATCTCCCCCAATACTGGTCCCATGTGTAGTGAATAAAAAATCCTAACCATGCGCCAAATGGTTCTCTATTGAAATCCCCCCCCCAAAGCTGAAAAATGGACCACCAGTAGTACTGCAGGCCGTATAGGGACTCTGCCTCTGTCTCTCCCCGGGAGAATTTGTCCTGCGCAGTTCAGCCCTCACCCCCCTTCAGTCTCCTCATCTCCCACCCGTTTTGGCAATACCTCCCCCTAGTGTTCCCCTTTGCCATATAGAGCTTCGTGGTACCAGCCCAACCGCCTATAAAAGATTTTACGGGAACCTCCCGATCTTTACTTACCTTACCTCTCTTCCCCTGCGTTCTCCACTGCGTGGCAGCCGCATCCGTGATTGGCTGCCTCTCAGCAAATCACGGACGCTGTGGATGCCTTTGGTCCCGCCCCTCCTGTGCGTTCCATGCAGCAGAGGCCGTACAGTATGCCGAAGGAAGGAAAGAGGTAGGTAAGTAAAGATCAGGGGAATTCCTATAAAATCTTTATGCGGTTGGTGTGGGGGGGGTTAGGTAAGGAAAGCAAGTTTGGGCAAAAATTGGGCAAAGTTTGAAAATGGGGTTGACATGCCCTGTATCCAGTGAATGGGTACATTAGGAAGGATGGCCTTGCAGACTATTTCTGTGAAATCAAATTAAGCTGGGTAAATTCCATTAGGTTTAAACCAACTTAATGACAAGCTATGTATGATGGGGCGATTGGAACGTGGGCGAACCCGCTCCGTTAGGCAGGAAGTACCCCAAAGATCGCACAGCGATTCATCTGCGCCGCCCAAGTAATGAGTCTCGCCAGACGCAGCGGCCATATCATCCCTCCCTCCCTGTTTATTGGTTTGTTTATTATTGTGTTTTATAAAGTTGTTGAGTAACAGCTGGCGGGGACACCCTTACTAGGATATTTATTTTTTATTTTTTTTTGTTTTTTTTTCGAGCAGTTAAATGCCTCTGGTAAAACAAAGAGGTTGACATTAAAGATGAGAATCTACGGTTAAGATAGTTAAAACAAGGATGAGTTATCATAGGCAGGTTGCACAGTGGAATAACTATGCTATGGAAGAATATGTAAATTAAGTTATTGATAAAAGACGTGGTCGAACGTTCACCAAAAAGTCTCTGTGTCTGTGGCGTAATTTTAATGGTAAACATCTTTAATATAAGATCTCAAGTATATGTCATGGCTGACTGGGTCTCTTCAAATTTTCTCACCACGGTCTGTTAAAAATGCTGCAAGCAACAATATTTAAACTATTACCTTTCTAACATTTAAAGTGCAAACTGTTATAGCCTTTTTTTTACTAAAATGATGTTGTCTACAATAAAACTTGGTTTTTAACCAAGTAAAAAGAAATAGATCCACACCTTTGTGATAAAGAAAAGACTGTTACCACTGGTAATATCCAGCCAAACGTCATGGATTATTTACTCCAATGCATAAACGGAAACAGTATTGCTCTCTTTCGACAGCCAAGGATGTTTCATGCCAGGTTTGGGAAAGGAACTCGCCATCTACACAGCAGTAAGGCTCATAATTTCGTAACAACCAAGAAGTAAATTGCTTTACAGGAAAACTTTGTAAAACTATTTAACAAGCTGTACTGATAACATTTTGTCATTCCATATAAACTTGTTACTAGAGAAAAATCCCTAAAGAAGTACCCCAGTGTACTGTGGTAGATGAACCGCATAGTCGGGTGCCATGACTGTTAGTTTTTTTCACTTGTATGATGAAAGTATGTGAAAACATTTTAATTGCTATGTTAGTGTAATTGGATATAATTCCATACCATGGCTTCCGAAATTGCCACATTGCGTCGTCTTTCTGATTCTGTTTCAGTGCCAGTCTACCAGATCTGGTTACATTAAGCCAGATATATTAGCGAACCAACTGAAAAGCCAAAATGTGAACAATGTCTGATTACAGAAATTTCAGTAAAGCTTTGTAAGCTAAAACAAACATTTCCATTTTCTTCACAGATATGGATTTACATTACATATAGGCTCAATTAACTCGAGCCCTTGTGCTATTTGAAGTAATTAAAGGAATAGTTCACTGCAATAGGAACCTATCCATTTCTACATTGATTAAGCCCAGGGAGGTTAAGGAGCTAGCCTTCCCACTGTAATTCTCTTTAATGACCCAAAGCAATCACAGATCAATAGTGAGTACCCCCATTTTACTTCTCACAAAGGGTAAGTTTCAGAAAAGCAAGTTGTTGAGTGGAGTATAGGGACCCTTTAAAGGAATAGTTCACTAAAGAGGGAATTATCCCATTTTCTACATTGATTGAAGCCGGGAGGTTAAGGATCTATCCCCTTACCCCTGTTATTCATCAATGTTTAGATAGACAGGGAAGGACTTAAGAAAGATATTACCTCTTTCCGCGATCCAGCGGGGCCGCTCTGCAATTCCCGACTGCTTCCTGCTTCTGTACACTATAATGTGCATTCTTTATTGGGCAGCGCGTTATAGCGTAACGAAGCAGGAAACAGTCGGGAACTGTCAGAGCTCTTCGGAGGCTTGAAGCTAGAAATGCTGCACTTAACACATAACCACAGAATTTACGACCTATAATGCATCGGTAGTTTGATAGTGACCAATATACCCATCTAAGTTTTGAAGTTAAAAAGTTGGGGGCCTCCATTTTTCAGCTACAGACTTGATCGCTAGATCTGAATTTCCATAGTGTTGTTGCTTAGGGGACAAAAACATTAAATCCGTTATCTGCATTTTGCAACTTTTCTAATGCATGTTGTAGATGCACTGGTTTTATGCAAGTGTATAGTTTTAATTGATTCATTAAATACATGAACGGGAAGCTGCAGCCTGCAGCTTTTAAAGGGTAATCTTTTTTTTTTCTCCCTTTAACCGTTAATCTCCCAAAACAAAAAACAAAAACATTTAAAGGACAACAAAGCAGCAGAACAACACTGAAACAGACGGTTAGGAACCCAGTGATATAAAACCGGTATCGTTCTTACCTCTTATTTTGATATGGGCACCGGGAAATTTACCAAAATAACCTATGTTTGTGACTTTACTTCACACCATTCTAGTATCACAGAGTTTGGTCAACGACACAGTTGGGCCCAACCATTTAATTAATCTCTAGCAATCCTTTTACAGGACCGATAAAGCAAGGAAGCATGTGACTAGAGGGTCGGAGGTGTAGGTCGACACTGCACAGACACACAGATACTTCATCCAGTCTTAACAGGCTACATTTACTTTTAATACAATTTATGAAGTGGGATTTTATAGCTTATTGGTGTTTTAGGGGTTTGTTTTCAGAGTCTGGAGTATAAGAAAAATAGGTTTATGTTCTCTTTTAAGTGTTAAATAAAGTGTGAACCTGTTCCTTGCAAAGGCTGATTGTAACAATGTATTTATACCTTAAATATACATATTTTAAAGGGGGATGTTGGAGAATCAATTATATACCTCTTAGATTAGTGACCCTGTGCAGTTATTTGGCAGCAAATATGGGCCTTTAATTAAAACCCCTGCCCGCCCCAGCAACAGTAATATTTCTTAAAAAATCCCCCCATCCATACTTACAGAGCCTTATATCCCGGCAGCCTTTCTAGTGACATCAGCATGGCGTGATTGCTGCCTCTCAAGCCTCACGAACGCGGCTGAGGTTCAGCCCATGCTTGAAGCCAGGGAGGCAGGATCGGATCGCCCGCGGGAGAGAAGGCTGTGTCATGTGTAAGAATCTGGCACTTTTTAAAGAAATATTGTGGTGATTGAGGAGGGTAAGGGGTACCTTACCTTACCACCAAAGTTGGTTAGGGGGGTGGGGACATGCCATTTAAGTAACTATTGAAAATTGTGCCTGTTGGTGTGAACTACACTTACCATCATCCTTTTCCAATGGATAAACTGCCTCATCATGGCATCGATGAATACCACAACCAATGCATGGCTATGTAAGAAATAGTAAGTAAAAGGATTCACTTCATTTACCTCCCCCTTTGATTTGGAAATGCAACATTTTTGGAGGGTTATGTTCGCACAATATTGAAAACAGTGGCGTAACTAGGAATCAACTGGGCCCCCCAAACGAAACTATTGATGGGGCCCCAATCCGTACTTTATTCCAGTGGTTTTCTTGAGAAGGCATATCTGTCACAGGAAAAATAAGAAGATGGTGGTCCCTTGCTCCCGGCCCCCTGCAGTTGCTCCCCTCTCGTTACGCCTGATATTGAATCTGTTGCAGCATAGGTGGATCTTATATGAAATTCTTACCTTTTTTTAACAGACACATTCAACATCCCCCCAGGAAACTAAACTAAATGTGCTGTTGCAGGTATGCTAAAAATCTTTACTATCTTGACATATCGTTCAATTAAAGAAGAAGAAATAAACTAATAAGTGGGTGGTCGGTAACAGACATTTATCACATTTTACAAGTAAATTGTGGCCTTAGACCTGTTTGTTCAGATTACCTAGTAGAAAACAAGCAACCATAACTATATTTTATAATATTCAATTTAAAGAGATGTTAGTGCACAGAAAAGTGCATTACTATTTCTAATTCTAATGTTAGGTGCAATATTAAGGGAATGTCCACCTCTTTTTATAAACTTCTTGTATACTGTAGTCTCCTCCCCAGCCCAAACGCCAATTATTTTTTTTTTTTTTGTTTGTCAGAAACTCCCGAACTCTACTACCTTACCTTTCATCCTCTGAAAACGCAAGCAGGGGGACGACGCAGCCACATCCGTGATTGCTAAGAGGCAGCAACACAGACGTGGCTGCGGCAGTGGAGAAGTGCCGGGGGAGAGAGGTAAGGTAAGTAGAGTTAGGGGAGTTTCTGACAAAACTATATAGCGTTGGGGCTGGGGGAAGGAGACCTACAATATCCAAAGGGGATTGTGCTAGGGGGAGGGAGAGGAAAACGGGTAGGAGAGGGACGCAGAGGGAGGGGCGGGAGGGCTGGCAGTGGCATGTCAAAATTCTCCTGGAGGAGAGACAGGAGGCAGTACTACATGGACTCTGCCAGGCTCCTGGTGGACAGTTTTGGGACTTTGGAGGGAATAGCAGGGCAGCCATTTTGGAGTAGGGATGTAAGGTAAGGATTTTTAGCCAACTACAGAGTGGGGCCAGTAAGTAGTGGGTTTAAAAATTATAGTTTTGGGGGTGGACATCCTTTAATGAGTAAGTAAGCTACATGCAGAATAGAGATAGTTAGCTATTATCCTCAGCTCTAAGGCATGGCCATGGGCATGTGCGATTACCCAGTGGGTACAGACAGAGGAAGCCAAGATGGCAACCACCATGGGACATTTTTAAAACCACATATCTTCACTGTCATTAGGCTGATGTCACTCTGCGTAGGTGTATTATTATATACAAGTGCAAATATGTACTTGTTTCTAACCCAAGTGTTCTGTTTCACTTGGTTTCACTAGTTGTCCTTTAATGGTTAAGGTTAAGAGTTGAACTCTCAATTGCCCCCACCCTTCCTTAGTCACAACCTTATTGTAGTGTTCTGGGGCAGCCTCGCCATAGACTCTGCTCTGCTTACACATCTCTCTTCTTTCGTTTCTCTGCTGATTCTCTTAAATGTTGCAGAGTGTGCTGACAGGTAGCCAAAAATCCTAGTAAGAGGTCCGGGAATGTGTGGGACATATTATAATTCTGCTTCTGGGCAGGTCTTTCCTGAGACATGCTTGACTTTCAAATGATGAATCTAAGCGATTTAAACTCCCAAAAACGTTTGGAGTAGTGGGATCTTGCCTGTAACTTTTTGGAAAATTTAGATTATTTTAGATAATGATTTAGCGTAATGATACTTTAAAGTAAGCACTAAACAATTTATAGCGCAACCCATTTCAACCCGTTCGCACCAAATGCTAGATGAACGGTACCTTTTAATACCTCGAAGTGGGATACAGTATTTTGTCATCAACACACTGTTTGCAGCAGTTTTCTGCATTATATCATAGCAGTGCCATTGATATGAATGGAACACCGTGTGCAATAACGCAGGGGAACAAAATCGCACAACATTGCAAGCTAATAGTTAATGTGTAGTATATTCTGAGAATAAAGCCTGAAGAGATTTTTTTAAGAAAGTTCTGGTCGTTGATCGGAGGCCAAAATCAAAAATTTACATCACGAATAAAAGGATCTTCCTTTGTTTCACTGATCATCAGGCCTGGAAGCATTGCAACCACACTTTGTGCTATGGCTTTGTGGAATAGTCCTTTGGAAAGGGGAGATAATATCGAACAAAAACATTAATTACAAGCCAATATTTCATGACATATATATGCAAGGTATTATAAAGCAAATGTTTTAAGGCAGTAATGATTGACTTATTAAACAGGGTTTGCCAGGGTGGTCCTATTTAGCGCTTTTCAAAGGCTAGTCCCGCATTCTGCATGTCTTTAAAATACCAACCTGCCATGTACCTACCCACCCGAAAAAAAAAGGTTGCACTCCTTTTTAAAAAAAAAGGGATGTTTTTGGTGGCCAAACCTTTTAATTGATTTCTGCAAGCGTCTTGGCGGGGAGGGGGGAGGGGTGTGTGGCCACAAGAGTCTTTCTAGTGCTAAAACCCATACATGTAAGTGCCCAATATATAAATAAATCTCCCAGTTCTTTGCCCGCCGAGCCATGGGGGAGGAGAAGTAAACAAGCATCTGGTGATATGAACTTTTATGCAGCAGTGATAATGTGCTTGGGCAGTTCTAATTGATTTAATAGGGAACTTTCATGTGTGAAGGATCGGCTTGGGCCTGTCAGTGGGTGGGGTTGGATCTTTAAAAAAAAAAAGATTTTCGGCAGGCAATTACTGTGCACTTATGGGACACATACTGCATATATTTGTGTTAGTGAGGGAAATAATACATTTGGGGCATATAAATCACAGTGACAAGTATTTACAGCAACAGGCATAGCAATGGTAAATTACAAAAGGGTGGTTGTTTAAAGGGGAAAGGAAATTGTGCCAAAAAATCCAAAGTATATTGCGGACTTGAGTATACATATTGATTATGTAATTTATATTAAAAGTTTATTTATCTACAGATCTGGGGAATAGTTGTTGTCAACAATGGGTATAATCATCTGTAAGGCAGCATTCATTTTAAAATTTCAATATGGCAGCTCCTACCTATGTCAACTAGGGGATTCAAAGAGTTAATAAACCACTGACGTAAGTTTTTACACAGGTGCGATAAACAGGTCCTGACCGCAATGCACGATGTGTACGAAACGAACGTTGCGGCCGATAATCGGCCGTGTGTAGGCACTTTAACGGGCGAAAGGGACGTTTGGGCGGGGATCGTTGCATGGACCGACCTAGGGATCTCCGAAAGAACACCATTGTTCGAAAGATAAAGTGCCTTACACATGGGCCGATTTTTTGGCAAAAACATTTGTTCGTCCACCAGTGTGATCATGGGATCCCGCGATGCACGATGTTACGAACGACCATTCGCACACACTTTAGACTATTTGCAGGAAGTGAGTTTCTTCCCTCTGTCAAATTTGTGATTGTTTAAGGGCTGTCCACCCCCAAAACTATTAATCCCCCCACTACTGGCCCCATGTGTAGTGTAGTTTTAATCCTTACCTACATCCCTGCTCATCTGGTTCTTCGTGCTATCCCCCCCCCCAAAGTCCAAAAAAACGCCCACAGGATAGCAGAGTCCATATAGGACTCTGCATCCTGTATCCCCTCGGGAGAAGTTTGGGCATGCGCACTGCAGCCCTTCTCCCTTCACCTCCCCTCCCTCCGCGATGTAGATTCCCTCCCCCTAGCTTAAAAAACTTTTTGATATATTAGTCTCCTGTTCCCCAGCCCAACCGCTATAGTTTTAATATCAGAAAGTGCCCAAACATACTTGCTGATAAAGTTCCCTATCGGCCATATAGGCAGTCAAACCCTTCTTAAAAAATTTTAATATTCATAGCTCCCTCCATTCCCCCAGCCCCAAACGGCTTTATAGTTTTTTTTAATATCAGAAAAGGCCCAAACTTTACTACCTCCTCGCATCTTCCGCAGCACTGCCGCCCTCTGCTTGCGAGAAGAGCAAGCGAGGGGCGGGACCGGCAGTCGCGTCGGTGATTTGCGTGAGCGGCACCAATCACGGAGCCGTGCCTGCGGGTTCAGGCAGTGCGTGAGGAGAGGGAAGGTCTAAGTAGAGTTTGGGGAGCTTTTAAAGAATAAAAACATAGCGGTGGGGCTGGGGGGAACAGGGGGAGATAGAATTAAGGAAAGGTTGTGCTTACTGGGAGGGATACTAAACGGAGGGAGAGGGAGGGGGGGAGGTAGGAGGGGGGGGAGAAGGGCAGACTGGCGCAGCCAAACTTCTCGGACGGCAGGTAGCAGGGGCAGTGTCTATCTATGACTCTGCTAGCTCCTGGTGGGCAGTTTTGGACTTGGGAGGAGATACAGGAGAACCAGATGGAGTCTGGGATGTAAGGTAGGATATTAAACTACACTACAGATGGGGCCAGAGTAGTGGGGGGATTTAGTTTTGGGGGGGAACATGCCCGATAAAGCATTACAGGAAGATATCACAAGGAAACTTGTGATTGAATTTTATTTTTGGTCAATATATCATGTTTGGTATCTTTGCATTGTGTAAAATTAGAGGATCACAAAAAGGTTAATATTTGTTGTGATATGTACGGGGTACTTATGGGTATAGACTAGAAGGAAAAAAAGGATTAAAAGTTTCCACCTGATTCAGGAGTAGAGATGTCCGAAACTTTGCCAAAATCGGTCCGCTCGAGAGGATCTGCGGATTTCAAAAAAATTAAAAAAATTCAAAAATCGCGAGCAGACCATTAAAATTTTAAAAAACTCGAAATACAAGAAATCCTCGAAAATTAAGTATTTCTGAAATACGAGGAAATTCTCGTAATTTCGAAAAATTTCGGAAAATTACCGTGATTTCTCGTATTTTCGAAAATACGGGAAATCTCGTAATCTCAGTCGGAAGGCAGCAAATCCGGGAAAAATAGCCGTTCGCGAAGGGGAAAGTCCGCGAACCGGCCATCCCTAATTCAGGAGAGGAAATTAAATTGGAGAAATGACTCAGCCCAGAGATCGCCATTTTACATCAGACATCCAAGTCATTGGGCGGACTGTATATTGGCTGCCATCTTGGAGTATCCATTGTTCCCATATTGATTAACAAGTTTTTCATGGACTTTGTATGGACTTTAACAGGCACCATTTTTACTCTAAGTATATTCTTCTTATCCCATTTGCTCTTAACCCTTTCACTGCCAGGAGAATTTCATTTTTTTTTGCGTAAAGGACAATTATATCACCTTTTCCCCGATCACTGCAGCATATACCCAGGGTGAGGGACTTTAAACATCGCTAAGTCCTTAACCTGGGTACTTTCCTAACTCCTGCACTATTACCCCCAAATTGCTTCGCCGATCCACAGCTTTTCCACCTCTCTTCTACTTCAGTGACAGTCGCGACGCAACCCAATTGGAAGACACGCCTCCTTGCAGAGCATTATCTTCTATGGCTGCCTCGCGATCTCTCACTTGAAAGCAGGAAGAGAGGAGGAATGAGGATCGGCGAAAGCAGAGATTTGCGGTAAGTAGGGCAGGAGTTAGGGAAATACCCAGGGTGCAGGATCTTATTAGCGCTTAGCGATATTAGGTCCTAACCCTGGGTACTATGCTGCTATGGAGGAAGAGGAGCGAGGGTGAGGTGAGTATAGTGTCCGTTAACGCCAGAAGAATTTCAGAATTTTGCCTTAATCGCTTAGACTATAATTTTACAGTAGGAAACCTTTGCAGTAATAAACAGGGAATTATTATACATTGTTTTTGTCAGCACAAAGTGTACTTAACATGGTGAAAAAAAATTGACAACTTTTCTGGAAATTTTACTGGAATTATGGGTAAAATACGTAAAAAAAAAAATGAAACATTTGCAAATTTTCATGGATGGATTTTTCCCATTTACGTAGAGTTATCTCAGGTCACACACAAAAATTTGACGTGTCTAAAAAGCTTGATACTCCCGAGTACAAATATACAAGTATATGTAGGTACCCAAAACTTTCCCGGTAAAGGAGACCCCCCCCAAACTAAAAACTGCCCTTCTAGAAATATTACACCAATTGAAAGGTTATAACACTAATGACGTTAACATAGAAATCTACCAAATTAAAATAAATATCCCCACAAGTGAGATATTTTTAGAAACTAACACACCCACAAAGATTTATGAGTGGGTAAGTTTCGATTAAAAATGCAGGATTACCCGGCGCAGCTCTCGTCCATGGTAAGTTATTTTATCACATTTCCTTTTTTCCTCAACTGGAAAATCAGAGACAAATCCAAATGCGAATTTCAGCTTAAAAAAACGGGGGAGAGTTCAAACGGCATCTCAAATATGAAAAGCCTAACCCCTCGATAAAATGGTATGCCAACATTATGGGTGTACCCAGAGACTGGCTACCAAATAACCCAGAGCGTGACCAGTGCACATGTCAGTAGCAGCAAAAAAAAAATTAGCCAGTTTTGTATTTGAACAGTTGCAGTTTTCACAAAACGCCCCCCCAACTCGAACATTACCCCCCACAAACTATATTTCTCTGGAAATCAAATGGGACACATCACAAGTGTAATACAAGAAAAATCAAAGTGCTCTGTAATTTCAAACACAGCCCAAAATTGGAAATGCCCCCACAAATAAAACCCCCCACTAAATATCAATCTCCCACATGTTCTGAATCAAACCGGTATGCCCTTTGTGTGGAGGCACACAGAGACCGTGGCCCACAACTAGCTCCAAATGGGGGACGCATGCACAAATGCAATTACAGAGAAAAAATCAAGTGCTCTGTATACGGTCACGGCCAATAAGGTACCGTAACTTCCGATCCCCCGCGGATTTGGACGCAACCGGAGGGGGGATTGAGGGGGTAGGGGGGCAGTTGATTGCTGCCCCCGATCGCCCCTAGCGGGTGGGCAATTTTTTTAACAGTGGGGAAGACACAGATCGTGTGTTAACGATTGTGGCAGTTGTCATTCACTGCACAGACGTTGAATATACGATCTGTGCAAGTAAAAGGGTTAAAGGGGCTGTCCACCCCTCTTTTTTATTTATGAGAGAAAAATCCACTATGTTGTCCAAATCCCTAAAAGCTGAGACTTGTTTTGGTTATAATCAATAATTCTATTCCAGCAAGAGATTTAATACTTACAAGCTCAGCGGATCCACCCACAGCTTCTGGTCTCTCACTCATGTCTCCAAATGCGGCTGCGTGTTCTTTTTCTGTTCCGAGCAGACGCGTGGAGAGCAAGGGAATGACAGTAAGTGATAGGCCGTGACCCATCACTGTCATGGACGACACTGACTGCCTTAAGCGGAAGGGAAGTGAAGAAGAGATGCAGGAGCTGAGGCAGTGGATGCAGGCGTTTGTAAAGTATAAATTCTTTCTGCTGGAAGTCCATTATTGATTATAACAAACGAAGTTCCAGGTTTTAGGGGTTTTGGACAAATCAGTAATTTTTGTCTCCAGAGAGGTGGACAGTCCCTTTAAACTGTGTGCTACCTTGGAATGTTCAATTTTTACAACAGTATTTTCTGTAACTTTTATGCACTCCTTTGTACTTTTAATAAATTAATTAAACATCATTGAAGCTAATTGTCTTATTTGGAGTTTATTTTAAACAAAACCTGTGGCTTTGAAAATTACCGCGCTACCCGAATAGGAAATACTATCTAGTAATATCTCGGAATGTGGTGGTCAGGCTATCGTTAAGCCTATCATTAGTATGAATATATTTAGAGGGTGCTGTGTATTTATGTTACTACCCTCCTCTCCGTTCTGTTATTTGACCTTTGTCGAGTTAGTGGGTACATTTACGATACCAATAGACAGATAGACCTGAGTGGAGGATTGTGACAGGAGTGGCTTTTTAAGGGGGCAGCAGAGAAGCAGAGAGAGCGAGGGCCTAAATTTTCTGCTGTGCAATATCTGCTACTGTGTTCATTTGTCCCTACATTGAAAATCTGGCAACCCTGTATATAGATGATGGACTTCCCGCTTTAAAAACCAGCAATCAGGTCTATACATTGCAACAGTGGAACATTTATTCATTCATGCCATACAAACAAGAATACCAACATTATGATATGTGTTGTTCTGGTCGCAAAACAAAGTCTGACAAATGAAAGTGTTTGGTAATGCTGAAAATTAGTTTAGTCAAAACATACTGTACAATAAAAGTTGTTCAGTCAAAAGATAATGATAAGCATAATGATTGGCCATACAGTCAGGACTGTCTGGGTGTGGGAGTCCAGTGCTGGTATGTGGGGATGGCAACACTGGTCACTACATGTAGTACCATTTAGTGCGGTCTTCAGACAAAGGGCATCTTGCCCCTGTGATCACTTGAAAACACTAATATAAAGGGCCAGAGCTGGGGAATTAATATCATCAAAAACTTTGGGTGGTAAAAGGTCAAATCAGCCTAATATTAAGTGATCAATTCCTTCATTTTTACCTTGCTTCTAGATGTGGTTAAAAATATTAAAATTTGAGTACAGCCACATTTTTTGTAAATAAAGTAGTTGAGAAGTAAAACATACCGTAAGGATACACTAACTCCTCCAGCCGATTCCCCCAAATATAGTGACAGATGTGAGGGTCCACCTCCAAAGTCCTTTTTTTTTTATGTTGTTCATGAAACCCCATTGCAGAGCTGCCCCTTGATCCAAGAATCCGAAGTTTCCTCGGCAACCTCATGATCACCAGGAACTGAGAAGAAAGAGGCAAATGAAGTAGGTAATAAAAGAATGGAAAAGATGGAAAACCATCACATTTCTGCTATTCATCAGCTTTCAGTCTCTCTCTCTCAGGCTGAGCATTACTGAAGGATAAAGGTTGGCTTATGCATAGCCATGGAACTGGATAACTGCAAAATTAAAGTTTGTAATAAATATTTATATAGACTGTTTATCAACAAAATACTTGTAGTTTGGTGCATTTTTTTTCAATGGGAAGTAGTAAGACAGACATAACTTGCTGGTTCCAGTCACGCCCACAGTATTTCTTATAGACAGTATCATGGTATATATACAGGCAGTTTAATATCCAGTTAAGAAATACGAAAGTCATGTTTAGATCTAACCCTGTCTCTGGAGAACTTTCTTACAAGGGAGAGAGATAGACTCTTATACATGATGAAGTAGTATTTAAAGAAGTGTTGTTTTTTTAAATCCAGGAATAAAAATAATGAAATGTTTTAACAGTGAGAGTAATGCCATTAGCTTTACCTAAGAATCCCAGAATGCCGAGCTGTACTGTATATTACCACTATGACTTTCGAAGGCTATTCTTAAAGCAGAGCCATCCACCATGAGCCAATCCCATAAACATAGGTCCCACTCTCCATGTATAAACACCATGACCTTGTACAAATAGGGAAATACAGGTTAATGTAATAAATGAAGTATATACAAAGTGTATTGATGGGTACAGCTCTTAATAGCCCAGTATCACAATAATGAGGTATGACATCAGAAATGGAAAAATAAAAACCTAAAACTTTAAGAATATAAGACGAAAATCCATCACCATAATACATCACAGTTTTATCTGTAATTTTAGCATTTTGAGAAATCTATCTCTTTGGGCTAGGCAGCTGATGGTTATTACCTCATCGACAGTTTACCTCACCCAGGCCAGTGTCTTTTCCTTTAGATGGGTTCCTGCCAAAAGGCGTATTGATCTGAATTAACAAGACGCTTAGGGGCCAAGGCACACACTGTGACGTTTCTAAATGCTTCTATGACCTTTACTGTTCCGTTAGTATGTGAGAAAACGCATGTCAAGTGCATTGCCAAGTGGTTGGGCACATTTCATGCATGTGTGTCAGTTTTAGCGAGTGCATGCGATCCTTGCGAGATCCACATTTGCGTGCAAAATGCGCTCTCCGATTTCAGAATTTGAGCAATGTACAATGCAAAATGGAAGGTAAACTTTTTACACACAACAACATCCAGTCCACGTGTGGCCGCAGCCTTAGACGATATGATACAATGGAAATTGATATTAAAGTGCTGGAAAACTTAATTCTTCCCAACTGTTCACTGTACCATTTTTTGTGTGACTGTCCCCATTGTAGATATCCAGTCTGAAACCATGTACATTTCAGCTGCAATCAAGTGCGATAGGGTTATGTACTGAAAGACTCAAACGCTTTTTCAGTCCTAAAGATCACGTTTAACCTCATGGATTCAAGGTCAGATGTGATTTGAAGACATAAAGAGCGGCGGTGCCGTGATATGCAAAAACTTGCGAATGTCGCACGCTATGTACTGAGCCGACTAACGGCTCTTAAAGGGATAAGTGCACTGTAAAAGCAAGTTAAGGTTAAATGGAAGCAGCAGCTTAAAAAAATCTCCCCCCCTTTTTGTCTGAGGACAATCTTGACATCTTGGATGTGCAGTTGTAGACGGTTTTACGCTCCTCCCCTCTGAAACTGCATGGCGGCACGGCGACAATGACGTCACGCGTGCAGCGGGTTCTGTGCAGATTGCATCACGGACCAAATGATCATGCTTTCAGAGAGGACCTAGAAAAAAAGTTTTTTTAAAGATGCTGCCTTCAATTTAACTTAACTTGCTCTTTCAGTGTACCGTATATACTCGGAGTATTAAACCAAGGTTTTCACAGAAAAATTTTTCAGCCTGAAAACCTGACCTCGGTTTTATGCTCGGAGTTAGTCATCCACCCTCTGCAAATCCACACTGCCGCTCAATGATGCCGTACGGATTTGCTGGCTGACGTCACTGCCCGTGCTAGTCAGCTGGCAGATTCATTACAGGCAAGCGGCGGTATTTGCACGAAGAGGAGTAGTGTTACTGGGTTTGGACGGCATTACCTATTGTCGAAGCTATCTGGTCTATCTGCTGAGATTGGATGTCGTGATCCTCCACGGAATGTTCGGCAGTGGTTTTGCCCAATTTTGTGGGCACACACATAAATTGAAGGAACTGAGCCAAGAGGAATTGGTTACCTGCCTTGAAGAGTGGCTGAGACTGGGATGGAGGGTATACTGAAAGACTCCAGTCGGGGCTAGCCCCGCACAAGCAAGAGGTAGGGGAGGAGAGGGGGTCGTGTCCTGTGCCCTCTCACTACCTACAACGCATCACAGCAGTAAGGACACTCAGGGCACCAGATACATTTTTTAAAAAGCTACTTATAGGATGCTTGGAGTTGTAGTGTCCAAAAGATGGAGAGATAAATCCATGCATGAGATAAATCCATTAGCTTACTGTATGGGACATCGCTGTCCATTTAAAGGGCTCAAAAACAATAAAGAATCAGTAGGCAGTAGTGTTCAGATCTTCTAATCTCGGTTATTACTCGAGTCAATACTGGTCTACTAATTTTTCAGGGTAAAAATAGGTACCTCGGTTTATGCTCATCGGTTTTATACTCGAGTATATATAGGTACTTATCCTTAAGACAGAAACTTTGAACGCGGGCAGATAGCTGGCATGAATGTTCAGAATGGGAAAACCCCAGTCACTAGGCACTGAGTGCGGTTATCAGCCTAATGGAGGCAATAGAGTGATACGGCTCTCAGTACATAGCCCTGTTAGCATCAAAACTCTTCTGATATGGTATAGTTTGATGTAGCTGGAATGGGGACAGTTGGTATTGGAACTGGATGGTGGGAAATTCCCTTCCCAATTGCTACCTCATAGAGATTACAGAGCAGCTGCCCCTCACAGAGAATCAGAGAGTTGGGCAGGCGGCTGGGGAAATGAGAGGACTGAGCTTGAGCAAAATATTAAACAGAGTATGTGCTACTTACATTTATTCATGGAATAGATAAAATGAGGACAGTAATTTTTAATCAGGTACAATTACTGCGTTCCCAATAGATTTGATTTTAAAACTTACAGGTAGTTAGAAGTCTTTTTATCTGCTGGAGTGTAGACATTAAGATTACAAGCAATCCCTGACATGATGGTACGTAAATTCAACATTGAAGATTTTTATAAGTTGTTATATCCTTCACTGTTTGTAAACCCTACAGGAAGAAAAAAAATACTTAGATAATAGTTTGGAAGTTTAGGAAAGAAAAACTACTACAGATTACAGTCGACCAGACTGGTATCACCATAAAGAGGTACTGCACCTTCTCGCAGCTGACAAATACTGTGTGTGCCTTTACATATGTGTGCAAGGCATTGTAACAATTCACTATGAAGTATTTTTTAAGAGGGTATGTCCATCAAAAAAGTTGGTTTCTATTGATTACTGAAGAAAAGGAGGTAAATGCACTCATCTATTCACCTCCTGTTCTCCAGTAAATCTTCCAGGAGAGGAGGAGGACACTTAACCCTGGACCCGCTCCGATGTGCCGGAACTTCACTAGGACAGTCTCCGACGCGTCCTCACATCCCTTCGACTGGTGCACATGCGCACACAGTGCAAGTACTGAGATGCATCAGAGGGCGGGTTGTCGGCGTGGAGCGGGGACCGCGGTAGGAGTGTCTCCTCCTCTCCTAGAAGATTTCTGAAGAACAGGAGTAAGAGATAGTGCATTTACTCCTGTTTTCAGTAAATAGGATAGAAACCAAGTTACTTTTTTTAAGGACATACCCTTAATGTGGTTGCAGTATTTTGCTACCCAATAGCATTTTTACAGTAGTTTTATGACCCGTTGTCCAAAAAAAAATAAATCCAGCGTAAACATTGATATGATTGTGTAGAAAGGTTAATACCATGCAGAAGTGAGTACTGAAATGGACAAACCAGAGACACCACAGTGATAATATATAGTATAATTACTCACTGTGTGTACATTCTTTTTTTATGGGACACACCTGTGGCTTGGGCCCATAGCACACCTCATGGTTTGCTATAGGTGATTCCAAACACACTGTAGATATGGCAACAGAGGATCATGGGCCATTAGGAAGACCAGCACTATGAAAGGCATTTAAGAGAGACTAGTATGTCAGGCCCCAGTATTCTTGTACAAGCTAAGCATGCACTTTGGCAAACCTCTGCAACAGGGTAAAACATGGGCAAGACAGACATTGTCTGATTAAAAGAAAATAAAGCTAAAATATCACATTAGGGTTTACAGTAGTTTATGTGGGCTGAGACCCCATTAAGGAGTATGGGTTGGAAAGGATCCTAGACAATCAAGAAAGTTCTCATTTTTTAACATCATAGACATACACCTGTACGTTCACTATTTGATTAGCTTTATTGTCTTTTTGTAGGGTGTCCAGATGAAAAGACTTGATGGTCCAAGGTCCCCCACCTTCTGTGTCTTCTAACATACTCCAATTACACCAGAGCTGCTGTGCCTTGGTAAACACTGAATGCACTTATCCTATCAAGGTAAAGTTCGCATTCCACACATACAGTACATACCAATTTTACACCTCCATTATGTGCTAAACCTTGTTTCCCACTTATGAACTTCATTTCTTTTCAGGGGTATCCACATTATAAGAGCTGGAAGCAGTGCAAATCCTTGCTGTATCCTTATGTCCACAAAAACAAAAATCTTAACGTGAAAAGCTGATTCCAAAACTGCAAAAACTAGATTCCCTTTCACTGTTCGTAACATGGTAAGAAAGTGTTTCATCCACAAAAATACACAAACCTTATATACCTGACTACATGCTGAGCTTTTTTTCTTTACTTTTCCATGGTGTCCACATTTTAAGGAACTGGCAGAACAAAGTCCCAACTGTGTGCTATCACATCAACACAGTGAGTGTATGGAAGGCAAATACCTATCATGATATTTATATTCTAAATACAAAAAAACACACACATATATATATATATATATATATTCTCCATCTACATTAGATTGGCAGTTTACTTTTTCATGTATCTTCCCCTCAAGGAGCAGATGGGGACAATAGCAATGGTAGAGCTCAGATTTAATGTACCTCAAGCACAGTAACATTTGATGCCCTGTTTGCGAGAGAAAGATGGCACCAAATAAGAATTATTTTAACTTAATATTTTTAAACAGTTGCATTGAAAAAAGTTATGCTATAGGAAGATAGGGTTTTACTGTTAAGAACATATCAAGGTGTGTCTATCTTTTCTACTTTAAGTGGTGGTGGTATTGAAGGTTTCTGACCAAAGATTTAAAGGATAACTGTATTGCCTGAATGCATTTTCTTTTAAAATGCTTCAAAAGAGTAAGGTATGCAGCCCTCCCCATGAATTTTTTCCTGATTTTGAGCTTCTCTCTGCCTCAATTAGCCACACTGTGAAGGAGGCGTAACAATCTGTCTGCCTGTAACTGTCACCAAAACTAGAGATGGACTAGAACTCGAACCGGAGTTCGAGCCGAACAATTCGAATTCAAATGAATTTGAACTTCTCGAACTATCCGACCCGGATTTTCGATATTTTTGGACTTTCGATAAATATCGAATGTCGACCGTTCGAATGTGCGAGAGTAAAATTGCCTATTATACCTATACGCGAGCATCGAATCCGCGAGTTGGGTCCATTAAAACCTATAAGCGAGCATTAATCCGCGAGTAAAATGTCATGATATCTAGGCGCGCGAACGCGAGCACCGAATCGCGAGGTAAAATGCATTAAAACCTATACGGGAGCACGAATCTGCAAGTAAAATGTCCATGATATCTTAGGTGGAAACAAGCTCGAAAATAGCAAGAGTGGAGAGTAAAATTGATTTTGAATGTCCTGGATATTCGACATGTTCCCCAGACCATTTCTCAGGTCCCACAGCCATTTACATAAGTTACTATGATATTTTTAATTGTATTTCATTAGAACTTTTCAAAACTATTTGACTCCATTGACTTTAATGGGTCCGTTTTTGACCCAGTTCGGCCATCTCTATTCAAAACTAGCATGTGAGAAAACACTCCTCACCACCCTTGATCAGCTTGATTATGTAGGCTGTATCCTTAGCAACCGAACAGTTCTGCAGAGAAGAGACTGGCAGAGGAGGAGGAGGAGAGGTTGTAACAGACATTCCCACCAGCAATGACAGTGCTTTTAGCAATCATTTTACTGTGTGATACTAAGGGAGGGCAAGCACGGCTGTTAAATGTGAGTAAACAATTTCAGTGCTGGAAGTGTGGACATGTAATGGGGTGTCGTTTTTTTATATTTTGTCCTATGTCTCTATTGAATTCACCTAATTATACATTTGATGGGGAATACAGTTTTACCAGATTGCTTTACCAAAATATATTTTGCTGCAGTTTTCTTTTTAAATATTTTCTTGACAGAAGATGTGTTTGATATTGTTAAAATGTTTACAGGGTAACCCTTTTGAAATAAATAATAACAAAATGATGATAAAGGTGATACCTTTATTGGCTAACTAAGATAATATAGCAAGCTTTCAGAACATTTAGTTCCTCTTTCAGTTGATTACAATGAGGCTGTGGTGCTCTCTGATATATATACAACATTCAGCTACATAGAACAAATAACCAGAAAAAAGGAATATCAGTGTGGAAGGTTGAACAAAGTCATATAAAAGGGGTCTGCAAAGGGACAAACAAATAAGGTACACAATACTGTTCGAAATAAATAGTGGTTTACTGAAGGTGAAGTAAAAGGAATTCCATGTAATTAGCTGGTCCAGTGTCTCTAAGGATGTTTGTATTTCTGGCTGGTGCAGGCAGTTCTTAATTTATATAGTTTGCCATAAATCCAAGGCCCAGGTTCAGTCCAATCTCTAGAGAGTTGTCATTAATTTGTACTCCCATACCTTCCTTTCATTTTGTGTTTTAATGTTCCCTTTTTTCATATTTTCGTTTTAATGGTCCCTTTTAGGACCAAGATGGTGAGGGCTTTTATAATGGTTCCCTACTGGTGTATCCAGTTTTTATTTGTTAAAGTAAAGCAGTGGTGTGTATTCTCTTTCTCAGGCTTTCGCCAGTCTCTCCTATATCAGTCCTCCTGTTGGGCATCCACGTGCACTGTATTAAGTACACCACGTTTGATGAAGAGCAGTGTACTGGCCATGGATACTGTTATCCTCTTATGTGCTGGAATCTGTATTTTGTCTGAATTACAGATGTTGGGCAGGTTTTTTCATTGTTTTTGACACACAGGAATGGAGGTGTAAATTTGGTTGGTGTTTCAAGGCACTCTTGGTTATTGAGTTTTTTTAGATTGGGGGGCTGCCTGAATGCCGGAAGTGGTGGGTCTGGGAATATGTTTTGAGCCTCTCATCCTTGTGAAGTGTTCACTGTAGATCCTTGGCTATTTTCTGAGGATCTTTAGTAGGGATTGTATGTGATGAATAGAGGAATCGATTTGATTCTGTTTTTTGTTTGTATGCAGAATTACTACTGGAAATCCTGGTGGCTGTAGGATTTTTTGATCCACAAACCTTGGGTTGTAGCCCCTGTTAGGGCTAGGCCACACTAGCGCGTTTTTCGCGTGTGTGCGCACGCGTTTCGCGCTCGCGTTTGCCCCCGCGATTTTCGCTAAAATGGAAATCCGGGAACGCAAAAATTCCCGCGATTTCCGATGCGCATGGCGATTGCGCGTCGTTCGCATTATGGTAACGCATGCGTTGCACCATTTTGTGGTGCGTTAACGCACGCGTGTCATAACGTGAAAAGGCGAAAACGCATGCGCAAAACGCGAGCGCGAACGCGCAAGAATCGCGCGCACAATCGCATGCGATAAACGCTCGCGATTTGTGCGCGATTCCTGGGCGTTGCCAGTGTGGCCTCACCCTTAATGAAGTGCACTTTGAGTGTGTTTAGGTGCCACTTTCATGCACTATATTGTTAAAAGGGATTCTATATAGTAGCTAGATAGAGTTTGTTAGGTTAGACTTTAGGTTAGTCAGGGTCGCAGAAAGAGTCTACCTTGACGTGGTGGCAGGCTTACAAATCTTTTTTGGCCAAAAACAATCTTTTATTCTAGAGAAAGTTCAGACAAGGATTTTAATTGTAATTACCAGTTGCACCAACAAAGTTTTATAACAATGAAGAACTGTATTAAAATAACTGTTTTAAATTCACCCAGCAAAAGAAACTACACCCACACAAGTAGCCACACCTAATTGTGCAGCACATCCAAGGCCGTCTAGAGGCGCTTTTCAAAAGTTGTTTCAGGTGCCCTAGGGACACCCTTGCGGTTTGCACAAAGAAAACTGGTTCTGCCAGGCTCCAGGGTGCTATATCTTAATACTGGAAGTCCCAGGGCACTAACCTGGTGGATGAAAACTGTATGTGCTGTAGCTCCTCAACAATATTGGTAGGTAGAAAAATCAATACATCTCCCTGCCCCTGGTTATTTAATTTTTTTAATTAATTTTACAGTTAAGGTTATCCTTTAAGTATAGGCATGTAAAGTACAGAATCAGAGAGACAAGGAGTGTGACGGACACATGCTGAGGTGGCGTAAGAAGCCCCCCACTATTGATCTTTTTTAAGCTAGTTACAGACCTGCAACCTTTCTTGTCCTTTCCTCTACTTATGGAAACCTTAGGGAGAGGAAAAAAATATTGGGGGCTAGCTTAAAAAGTATTTGAGAAGTTTGGGGCAGGGCTATAATGCTCTGTTCCAGCAGTGGGCATGCTCCAACCTTAAACTTGGAGGAAGACCCCAAGTGCTGGTGATGTCACAGCTCACAGTGTAAGGCAGGAAAACCCCCTTTATAGTGCTGTTACTTTGGAAAGATTACGGCTAGAAGCCTTTTTTATAAAATGCCACTTGTATGGAGACCACTGTTCCCTGTAATCAATTGGCACAATTTAGTTTTCCTGTGCTTTTTCAGACCCCAGGTACAGAGCCCCATCCCCAAACACTGGTATAGAATTGCTAAATTTTTTAGCCCAAAATGACTTTTTCATTTGAACAACTATTACACAACATATTCCCTTTAACATTTGGTACATTCCATCCTGTATATATTGTTATAGCTCTCCCAGATGACCAGACAGACAAACTAGAAAGATCTTTATATTAGAACTTAAAGGAGAAGATAAACCCAATTTTTATACTCTAAAATCTGAAAACAAACCCCCTAAAAACACCAATAAGATAGAAAATCCCACTCCAGTAAAGTATTAAAGTAAATGTAAGCCTGTTAAGAACTGGATGAAGTATCTGTGTGTATGGGCAGTGTCAGACCACCACTCCTGACTCAGTCACATGCTTCCTTGCTGCATCTGTCCCGTAAAAGGATTGGCTAGAGATTATTAAAGGGTGTGACCAACTGTAAACATTTCGGCCATAGCTAAGGACTGAGCATGTGCAGAAATAATGGTCGTTGACCAACTGTCTGATATTAGAATGCTGAGAAGTAAGTAAGCACAAACCATATATTATTTAGGTAAATTTCCCAGTGCCTTGATCAAAATGAGAGGTAAGACACAGATTACTGGCTTTATATCAAGGTGTTCTGCCTTCTGGTTCAGTGTTGTTCTGCGGCTTTAGTTGTCCTTTAAGCTTTAAAAACCTCAACAATGCCCAGATTTGTTCTATACAAAAACTACATGGGGTGGGAATTCTGTAGCTTCATTACACAGCTCCATGGTTCAGGTGGCTGTGGTTTTGTAGCAATCTTAATGGTCCAATGGGAGGTTTTGCAAAGGGGGACTCCCGTAAAAACATGAACTTTCTATCTGTATCTTTTACATCCACTGATTTACCCAACAGTGCCCATACTTTGTTGTTACAAATGGTCTTGTATTCGCTTGGCTGAAAACCGTAAGAGGAAAAAATGAATTGCATGGGAATTGTATTGGAAAGAATTGCATTAGTGAGAACTTTTTCATTCATTCAAACAAATATCCCTCCAAAACAATATTTCAAAAGAAGGTTGGCGAATGTATTACTACTTCAATTTTGCAGTCTAAGCTCTAAGTCAAAAGGCAATGTACAGCAGCTGACAGCTAATGCACTCACCCAGTCTCCAGTTTGACTGTCCCTCCCTCTGTAATGCAGTTACATGTGTATTTATTAGAGGGGGGAAGACTGGCAGAGCGGGAGAACTGTATGAGTGTTTTTTTACAGCTATCCTTCAGCTGAATGGCTAAACGTGAGAAAGGAGTGCTGTGATAGCCGGGGTGGTGAGAACATTGCGTGAATCTGGGCCATTTTTAGGCATAGGCCACCAAAGCAAAGAGCTAGAGTGCCTATGTGCACCAGGGCACCCAATGTCCTCCCTAGCATCTCCTGTCAGCTTTTACTTGCTGTGTAGATCTGTCTCCTTGTTCTGATGTAATTGGAACATTGTAGTGAGTAGAGGTAATAAAAATGAATCTGACTTCTCGCCCTTAGCCCATCATGTGTCTTTTATAGCTATCTGTTGTTTACCGACACACCTAAATAACTGCTAAGTCCACTGCTGCATATAGAGTCTCAAAAGGAGTAAAGTAAACACGCCGTATACTGTAATAATTATTAGTGTTATCAGAGATAACTTTTATGTGCATTCTGGCACTGGAGTGGACCAACCCAAGGGTAGAAACATTATGCAAAATGCTTACATCATCTTCTGCATAATGTCATTTCCTTTAACATTTCATTGCTATGCATGGGGTTTGACTGACTTGATTATTGTACTTTTAAATATAGACGGAGGGAGGTGTTTAGGGTGAAGTTGCCCTTAATTTTTCCCAAAACCTTTTTGCTTAAGGCTTAAATAGTCTCGTCAGGTATTTGTGTCCTTAGCAGTAGTATATAATTGCACAAATGTCAATAAAAACATATTGAAATATTGCAAAATATCAGTCCGGTCAGTAACATGTTGTATCTCTCACCTTTTCACTAACTGCCAGAGGCACCCAGCACAAGACCATCACCCACACATAGATCCTAAGGGAACATCACGCACCGGCGAACGCACAAACAATGAACCGTCTCTACAAAAGCTCCCACTCAAACAAGGACCTGAAATGTGTCTTGAGGAGGTTAGGATAGATTCTTATGGCTGTTGGAAAATGTTTCTTCATTTGTAAGCACAACTGGTAACGATTATGAAAATATTGAGATAAGATCTTGACTTTCAAGAAAGAAAAGAGGGCCTGCCCAAAGGTTTACCTGCGTAGGATAAAGGGGAGTGTTTAATAAGTGCAATTATTTCTTGTTTTTTATCCTGGCAGAATAGTGCAAAAAATTTGAGATTCCACCTCCATTTTTCTGGTTGCAGGTCTGTTTAATTTTTGTGTGTGGGCCGTGCAGTATGGAACCCACCAGCAAGCTGGAACGGGTCTAAAAAATTAGAAGTGTGAAACATTTAACAATCAATTTGCAGACATCCCACCCTGCCCTTTCGGCTTCCAGGCAGGGTGGAAAGGGGGTGTGGTGAGCGTGGCGTGATGTCATGTGGGGGCATGACGTCTCAAGGGGGCAGGGCAATCATTCTAGGGGTGGTGGGAGGCAGGGTAAGGAGAGGAGTTAGGTGCGTTCCGGGGCATGCCAAAGAAAGGGGGGGTGACTTGGGGAGGAGACTCAGTCCGGGAGTCTGGGTGGTGGCCGGGTGTGCGGGAGACCACCCCAGAATGAGGGAGACCCCGCGAGAGTGGGAGGGGTGGGAAACCTGAATCTGTATATAATATTCATCGATTATTATGAGTTTTAGCCAATCACTGACTGGATGCTGATCTGGCCCTTGTACTTGCTTCCGTACATGGAAGAGGCACAGGAGACAAGCAAGAAGGTAGCGAGTGAACATAGTTTGGTATGTATAGAGGCCCATTTTAACACTTTTGTTGGGGTTGGACATTACATCATACATACAAGAATTAGGAACTTCAATCCATAAAAGGTCATTTCAGCCATTGGCACTGGTTCTTTACGGTGGCACTAATTGGGTAGTTTGTAAAACATAGCCAGCATTTCTATTGAGTAGATATGAGTTGAATTTTGTCATGAAAATTGTATTGGGACAAAATTACCAGTTTTAACATCAAAATCTTATACACAACATTTACCCAAAGCAAGTTCCTGTCCTGTGCCCCCAAAAGCTATAATGCTGTTCATGTATTAGCAAATGTATATTTGCTTTCACAATGCTACACAAAAACAAAAAATGGTTTCCATGCACTACCTCACAATCACAAATTTTGGCTATTAAGGTGCATTAGGAAATTTTTGTGAGACTTTTATCGCATGGTCCCTTATCCATAAATAAGAGAAATGAGCTGTACAGTCCCTGCCTATGTCCTTCCTGCACTATCAAGCCAGCTTCGATTGCACACAGAGGTAGTGCAGGTTTGGCTTATCGTATGGGCCTGATATATAGTTCTCGTGCTAAACTAAAGCCACTTGTAAAAAAAGTCCTTATCAGCACTGATCCCTCCTAATGTAGGCACACAATTTCTCAGGTCTGTGCTACAGCTTAAAGGGCATCTATAGCGGGGAAAATTATTTTTTTTTTTTCTTTCCATGTGTTTCTATATACCCACAACCCCAGAGTGTCTTACATTTTTCAAATTCCTCTCGTCTTGAGATACACCAGTTAGGATTCACATCAAATCCCTGTGACGTGATCCCTGACTCCCTGCTCTCTAATAAACATAGAGAAACAGCATTAGCAGGGGAGAGAGGTAGCCTTGATGGTAGATATAAGGCTGCACTTGACCCCCCTCCTAATAGTTTCACGTGATTGATAAGGGTCACAAAGTGAGGTGATCGTAAACTGTACTGTTTCTCATCTTCTTCGTGTCTCCAGACAAGCTTGCTTCTATTGGGCACTGTGCGTGGGTGTGTGTTTTCAGGATGTTGAACTTTGAACTCCTACTGCACATGATAAGTTGTCGGTTAGCCGGAGTTTAGACATGGAGGAGTGGTAACAGAGGGGAGGGGGAAGGGGGGAGTGCGCACAGAGATTTGAAACCATGGTAAACAAAGTCACTGACATGAGATAGGATTAAGGCAGCACAGAGTACATGAATTTAACTTGCAAAGGGCAATGTGTTTTTTTCACTATAGTCCGCCAGAATGTTGTGTATGTAGTACATAATTTTGTGTCCTAGCAGATGATGCTGTAAATACTCTATACACTCTTGAACATCTTGAAAAAGCTAATGCAGATTAGATGAGTTCATAGACTGTGAGCCCCTAGACCGCTGTAATAAGGTACTTATAGTCTTGAGAAAAATCCAGGAATTGGACCAGGACTACAAGCTGATTTATCATTTTTACAAATGTGTGCATTTGAATTGTGGATTGGATAAATAAATGTAAGTGCAGTTTATGTTATTTTTATATGGTATGTATCAGATAATTAACTAGTACTTTACTTACACCACATTTTTATCTTTTATCTTTATGATATATAAACGGGGAACGAGGATCACGCCGCCTAAATAACAAATTAACATACCCCAAAACTAAAGAAAGTTGTCAACATGCATGGACGCTGGACCCACCGCACTGGCCATGGTCATGTCATCTAGCCAACACCCACATGTGGTCTGGGAAGCCTGTCGGGGGGTGTTGGAGTGTACACGCGGGTTGAGGTGCACACTGTGGGTTGTGTGTGCAAACAGCGTGCTTTGTGGGGAGGTGCATGCCGCTGGGGGCGATTCTTATATGATGGGGGGGGGTTGCCAGATAAAAAAAACAGTAAAGAAAATTTGATCTGTTGAATCATGTATGTATTTTTACATCACACCAAATATAAACTAATGTTATATGAAACAAAATAAGAAGAGGTAGTAAAGGAAAAATATTCAGTATTTGTGCAAAAGTGTGCTTGTTGTGTGTGGTCATTATCTGTGTGTTAGCTGCAATTGAGTTAGCCTGAGAGCCTGTAGGAGCTCTCAGTGAACATTCGTGTGCCTGTCTCTGCTCAACCTCGTCAAGGTTTGAGGATGCTCAGTGTAGCCCCCCCCCTCCCTCCCGTTTTGCTCTCGTCCCCTAGTTACAAACACCTAGGTATATTGTAGGGCTTCCTCCCCCAGCCCCAACCACCATAATAGAATTTTGAGAAAGTCCCCCGATCTCTACTTACCTTACCTCCTCCCCCGGCGTTCTAAGCAGCCGGCAGACGCTTCCGTGACTGGTTGCCTCTCAGCCATTCAGGGACACAGCTGACGGTCAGCCCCCTGCTTGCAGTTCCATGCGGTGGAGGAGAGAGGAAGGTAAGTAAAGATCGGGGGACTTTCTCAAAATTCTATTATGGCGGTGGGGCTGGGGGAGCAAGTACTACATATATCAAAAGTTAAATAAGGGATGGACATGCCCTTTAACCAGGCCATACACGGCATTGATATTTTTTTTAACAATTCAGAAAATTGAATAGAAACAATGTACAGTCAACTATTGTAAAATGTTAAACTGTGCAAATAATAACTAATTGGTGGGCTGGTATATGACCATATAAATAAGCAGCCTAAAGGCCTGTGCTTATGATAGATCATTGTAGACTGTAGCAGGTAAGAAAACTATCATTCCAGGCAAAAAATAAATTTGTAGATACTTGAAATGTCATGTGCTTGAGGCAACACTTTCACAAACTAGATTTTAATGAGACCGCACAAACTCATATAAGTTTCTAAATTCTAGAAGCGTCAGTTCAGATATCTCACCTATTGGGGGGTGCCAAGAAACGTGTCTATAAAGTTGGTGCAGACAGTTGGTGTTGAAACCAACACCATACCCACCCCTCCACCTCTCTTCAGGCTTGGTTTCTTTAATAAATAAGAAACCAAGCCTGAATAGAGGTGGAGGTCGACACCAACTGTGCCATGACAATGCTATTTGACACCTTACCCTGGGTGTTCCTATAACACCTTTTAGCCACAATGCAATCATGCCTTGCATTCAGAAGGTCCCTAACACCTTGCTGTATATGCTGATTGGGACAAGGTATTTATTGCCAACAGATTCTGTAAAAGTCATTCTGAATTGAGAAAGCAGTCGGATGACTAGTGAAACGTCTTCAAAACTAAACTTCAAGTCCAGTTGATCTAAACTGAATACAACAGATATCTTTATCAGACCTGTGTACATAGCTCAAGAACAAACAGTAAGAAATAAATCAACTCACTGGCAAGATTCACTTGTGCAGTACAGGTAATTGTAGCATAATACTCTTTTATAAAGCATTATTTAATCAGTAGTGTAAAGCATTTTAGTGAGCAGCAAAGGTGGCATGGTCCAAAACAAACATCCGGTCAGTTATTATGGGAGGGAGCACAGGTGGCATAACGCGCAGTGGATTACACCCACCTCTAAAATACTAATAGAAGGTCATTTTATAGATCCATGGGCTCATTTTCAGCTTTTTCATTTTTTCGGGAAATGTTACAGTCCAAAATATAAGTCTATTGTCCTTCAGTCTCTGTGATGATTCTGTTCCAGGTTAATTTCCAGATAATCTTCATCTTCGTCATACTTTGGCCATTCTGACAAACCAGGGCCATTAGGATCCCTGTAAACCGAAACAAACAAAAAAAAAAGACATTAGGCAAACTCATTGTAGCAGCGAAGCATCTTATATTTTTAACAATAGTCTTCTTTAATACAAAAAATGGCAGTCTGACTCGTAAGATGGAAAAATGTATAATGCAATGTACCCACATTGGGTTTTTGGATAATATTTTATAATATGTGTAATGTGTAGTGATTAATGAGACGGTCAGAAGATTATGGCTATAAATCTTCCCATGACTACCAAGTCCAAATCTTTCTTTGGCTCTTAACATTTCTATTTCATTTAATTCTCTCCTTAGTCTATGCACTCTACCCTTATTCTCTATGCTTATATGCACCTCTTCTGTGCCATTCTGTTGGTCCCTCTTAATCCCAGCATCTCTGCTTCTTCCTTATAATCTAATCTTCATTGTCTTGTGCACCTTTCTTGCAAATTCACAGATTCATTGAAATCTGCTCATAAATATGTGATAATTTACAAATACATTACAGTAGCATTCAACCATCCGGTGTGGCCACATGCATAGATCTACAATACCAGCTTCCAAAAATATGTCTTACCCATTTCTAGCAAAGTTAGCCCAGTATCTCATAACTATTTTGCTAAGGAGTTTTTCCTCATCTGTTACACCACTGAGAAAAGCAGATTCATGTTAACCAAGTAGACCAAATATTGAATATCAAGAAAAGAAAAAAAATTTAACGGGCATAAAAACCTTGGATATAGACATCACCACTAAGAAATGGGCCACCACTTATAAAGTAAAGTTCATCTCCATGATCGGCTTTCACAAAATCTGGCTTTAAGTCATGAAACATTAGAACGGTGCTGAAATTCATAGAAGTAAACAGGAGCTCAGAATCTATTTGATAGCAAAGACAAAAAAATAAATGCCACAAATGCAGTGTTACATGAGTCAATAGTGATAATTCAATCTAGGGACAGTTTCTAACCATTTTGGTGCCCTAGGCAAGTCTCCCCTGGTGCCCTCTTCCCTAATAAAACTTCCCCTCAACCACCTGTTGCATTAGGATGCATATATTAGAAAATCTAAAGCAATTGACAGAGATAGGGAATCATCTTGTATTGAGATGTGTTTTCAACTCTTTTAGACACATAGTACCGTACTCACATTAAAAGTACAGAGTGCTTTATGAGCACAATTAAGGATATTCTGTCACAGTTGTGTACTCGTGTGTGTAACTACAAAGTTTCAGAAAGGCCAAGATGATTATATTGTATGTACACGAAGGAAAATATAGGGAACTAGACTGGGAACATTATTGCTCTATGTCTGGTAAGAATCACTGTCTTTAAGAAGAAAAACAAACATGAATGCTGCCCTCAAACCTCTTCAACATCTAAAGCTAATTGGGGCTTTCCAGGGGATTTATTGCCAGCAAATTCTTAAGCTAGTCGGATGTCTAGCAAAACTTCTTCATGAACTAAACTTCAATTCCAGTTGATCTAACTGAATACAAACAGATATAGGAGTTCTACAGTAAGCCCAGGGAGAGGGTCTAGCATTTTGGTACTTTTATTTGAAGGGGATCATTTTCTTTAAATAATCCTATTATAACAATAGAATAAAAGAACTAATATATCCCTGAGTTTTTAGGAGCTACCAGTGAGGTGGGAGTATCTAATATTAGATATAGGTAAGGCATATATGTAGGTTTGTCATTTCTTACTATTACCATCTAAATAACCATCATATATGTATATAAAGTAAGTACACACTAATATATTGTACATGACAAAATATTAAAATTTTAAACATAGTTACATAGCTGAGACTCCTATTTAATATGGAATAGTTATAGAAAATGGGAGGTTTCCACACCTCTGTCACTCAAATGTTGGTGTGTGTGTGAGAAAACAGGAGGAGGAGAAGTTGGAATAAGTAAACTTTCACAAGTAAAGTGTGTGTGTCCCTTTCTCTTATTTTATGTCTGTCTGCCCTATTCTCCATAAAACGTGGGGAAACAAAAATAAGTTCCTGGATTATAATCGGATCCACTTATACTCGAGAATATACGGTAATAATGTTTGGTGTTGTGTACTATAATATATACGAATAAATAATAAATATAGCACATACACAATGATATTAATAAACAATGTACACATATACCCACCCCAACACACACAAGTACATATGTAAATGTATTGGTAGTGAGGTGGGACTTACCCCCCCTCACATACACACACACATACGCGTACATATGTAAATATATTTGGTATGGTGGTCCTATATACAGAGAGGGCAAATAATAATGCTTGGTGTTGTGTAACTATAAAAAGATAACAGTAACACTAATTGCTGGCATTAAAGGCATAATTCCTTTGGTGTACAGTAGAAATTATGTGGTGTGTATGTTTGCTATTTGTGGATACAGTGAATATAGAATCTTTACACAGGTATATTTTAAAATGTTACTTGGACAGTCACCAGTATCCAGGGGAACCAAATAGTATAATCCACAGGTCTGAAAATAGACCAGGCAAACCTGCCACCACTGTGTGGTTCAAACTAAACAACGCCATTGGGTGACTGGAGACCCTAAACAGGATCCAGATAAAAAAAATATACATGCTATGTTCCATATTTATAGCTGCTTTGCTATGACTTGGGAGCACAGGATACTGATTAGCTTTATAGATAAAGGTGAGGTGGGTTAAAGGAGCTAAACGCTCTCCATATGGTATAAAATTAAATAGAGCTTCTTATAACAGAAGGTTCCTCACAGCTCATGTTATTATAATAGCATTGCCCTAATAATGCTATATAATCTTGCAGATCCTGCGGTCATCTTTCAAAAGTCTGGCAAGTGTGTACCCAGTTTAAATCCCAGGGGTGAGCTGTTATCTTTTATGTTAGTGACCTTTAGGCATTACACATGCTTGCATCATTCACAAACGCCGGATGCAGTTAAGGTTTTTTTTTTTTAAACCCAATGCTGATCTGACACTTTGTTCTCCAGGGATGCCGCCTGAGACACATGTCTCACTGTGTCCTGGTAGATGCGGCTCTGCCAGGTACGTTGTCAAGTAAGGGACTATTGTAAGCAATTCTAATGGATTTGTACTACAGATAAAAAATCTAGCGATCTCACCAGACACCGACTTAAGTTAACAATGGAGGCAAATGAGAAATAAAAATAAGGGTAAAACTAACAGCTATGCCACAGAAACTTTAGGTAAGATAACCAGATAAGAGGCTACTTCTTAAAGGGGGGGAAAAAGGTTACTAAGAGGGCACTACAAAAGGCACCCTTCAAAAAGCACTGTAATTTCCATCTCAATGTTCTGCCCCTCCTATAAGTATGCTGAATTCGAGTGTCTTTGAACGTAGTAGAGATTTGTTGATTAATGGGTATTCATAAATCGTTGGAGGTGCATACTCCTAGTGTTGAATTCCGTAAAGAATTTGATCATCTGGGTTTTTTTGTGCTGGATCAGTACTTTGGTTATTTGCCCTCTAAATAGCTCAACAACTCGGGTGCACCATATCCCCTTTAAAGAAATCAGCTTTTTGAAAATAAATCATCCATTTGTTCGTCTGCTCTGTCTGTGTCATTATTTCTCACACAAGAGAAATTGGCTGTGTATAGCGTAGACTTTAAGTGATTCAGGATGGCAACTACGCCGATTGAAAGCATTGTCTTTTAAGAAGTTATGAAGTATATTGCAATATTTAGAAATCCTTAAATCCAAAAGTCCACTGCATGGGTATAAATGTGGCCCGTGAGCTTAATAGGAGTCTGGAGGGAATTTATCTCTTTGACAAAGGTCCCCAAGCTACATATAATATATATATTTGCATCTCTCGATATCAGTCACAGGGCTGAACTACAGAATTTTGGCTGTAAGGCAATTTTTTCCAGACACATACCTCTGTGATATTTAGCAGTTCTAAGAGCTGGAATAACAAACAATGATATCCCCAATTAGATCCAGGAAATTGTTTCTAATTTCAATGGATCATAGTTCAAAGTATTCATCCATTATTAAAGGAATTCCATTGGATATGTACTCTGCAAGAGTAAACATTGTTAGAAATGTTAGGGCATAAAGTACTTGTCAGACAATGTTAATTTTAATAACGTAAAAAACACCTCTTAAATTCAAACTAAGGGATAAAAAACACTCTAGCGTCACTCTGGCTGAATGAAATGTCGATCAGTGTTTGATCAAACATTAATGGTTGTAACATTGAAAAATAGAGGCAGTTTTACCTGCCAATATTCACATGTTTGATGCGCTAGGCAGTGTGTTGGAACATCCAAGCAACATGGTCAGGTAAGAATGTAGTCTATGCCAAGATTAACTGGTTTCTATTTTTCATGAATATCTGGAGCAGGCAGACCAGCTATTTCTTCTTGTAAAGAATTTGATTAGATCAAATTCTTTACCGACGAACGGCCCCTGACTGAACGCATACACACGTGCGACTCTCAGCTGAAACGGCGGCTGCTCGACACACAAATGTGACGTGGTCGGGGGTCATGTCTCGGTTGCAAATCTTACCTGTACGAACCTTTACAAATTAGACATTTGTCTATAGACAAAAAGTAGTGTATGGGCTGTAAGCTGGTTCTACATGTTTCATATAATTAGATGTAAACTGTATAATATATTGGGACTGGGGTGTTAATAGAAGGAATGAGTAGGAATAGTCACCTATCCAGTTCCCGGATACTTCAAAGTTCTTTGTTACTATCTCAGTTCCTGGGTTGGGTTCTTTGCATTTCAATAGATTCAATAGATACATTTGGTGCTACTGGATCAGAAGAAGCTTTAAAAGAGATTTGCGACCCAGGTGCGTCTTGGAAGTCTGTAAAATCTACAATTCTGGTAAAGCCAGAGAAGGAAGATTGGAACTTCACAATTTGGCAGTGAGTATTTTTCTATTTTGTTTTCATTTTAATAACTAAAAATAATGGCTTTTAGTGTAGCAGGTGATGATAATGTTAACAAGGGAGAATGTGTGAATGTGTGGTTGTTAGATTACATAAAGAATCATGGAGGACCATATGAAATACCACAGGAATGTAGACAGTCCTGGGAATCCATGAAATATTTTTAGAAGAGAGTGTTTTTGATAAAAAGACAAAAGAAAGTAAAAGGAAAGGAATGATTGTTCAGGGTTTTTTATCTTGTTGTTTAAAGTTAGTTGACATTATCAGAGAAAAGGAAACTAAAATAAAAGAGGAGGAAACTAACAGTATGAAACTTTACTAAGAGAATTAAATAAAAAGCTGTCAGACCTAAGGTTACATGCAGTCACAACTGGGGAAGCATTGCTTGAGAAGGCTAAATTGTGTGAGAGTAGAAAAGGAGATGGAGGAACATAAACATGCCATTTGATAAAGTGACTGCAAAGACTGATGGAAGTCAAAGTGACAATTCCAAATGCAATTCTGAAATTAAAGGGTATAAACCAATTTACCCATTGAAACACAACAATACACTAGTTAGTATTCATTCTGATAAACATCTACCATCTAACAGTCCAGCATTTCTGATCTGCAAAATTATTGTGACGTTGTTGAACATTGCAGGTAAGTAACTAGTGTATGGGCACCTTTACGCTGGGTACACTCAGGCAGATATTTTAGCTGACCAAATGGCCGCCATGTTTGGCCAGTCGGCCTGGAGCAAAACATTGTCAGCTGCACTGAACTTCGCCATCCAATTCTTTGGACATAATTTTGATGTCTGATCATTTCATCTGATTTGGCTGGCAAAACAATTGGTTGGCCGAAATATCTGCTTGTGGTGTCACAGCCTAGAGGTTTTCCAACATAAGAGCTCATAATAGTAGAAAATTTTCTCCTTTTAAGATACATTCAGCCCTAAATAGCATTACTATCAGAACCAGTACAAGGAAAGCTTATTTAAGACCGTATACATTGAATACTCTGGAAATAGACAATTCCTTATGTTAAAGGGTATCTTTATTTTTAAAAAAAGAATTTTTGAAAATGTGTACCTTTAGATGCAGCAATCCCGCTGCTCCAAAACTTTTTTCAGATTTTAAATCTGAGCTGAGAATGAAACATCCATTGAAAACACAGCATTTACAGGGAAAGACCTGTCACTCCAGAAGCTGTGAAATCATAATATGTGACCCATGCCTGACATCTTTTCCTGCCTGCCAGCCCACTTTCTGGAACATTTAAGAGAATCAGCAAAGAAAAGAAAAAAGGGGGAGGAAGGGGGAGATGTGTAAGCAGAGGAGCAGTGTCCATGGGGAGGCTGTGCAGAACTTATAAGTGTGCGCGACACTACAAGAAGTCAGTGGTAAGGTAGGTGGGGGGGGGGAATTAGGAGTACTCACTAAACATAATAATTTAATGACAAAGCAAGCACAGATAAATATGTGAGTACTACCATTTTACTTGTCTCAAATTGCAGTTACAAAAAATGTTGTTTCAGTGGGTATAGTGACCCTTCAAGACATAACCAAACTTAACAGAACACGAAATGAAGTGAATTCTGTTCTTGAAAAATGCGTTTCATTGCATATCTGTTTGAATAAATGGTCCTGCATTGGAGGATGCTAAGGGTGAAGATTGCCACCCACAGACTGTTCATTGGGGCTACCTTCTTTGATTGGATGGGAAAAATTTTCCGCTCTTTTTTCCTTGTCTGTGTTATGAAGGAACAAACCATTTTTTTAATTATTGCCGTATTATGGTCTACACTAGTTCTATATTTATGGTCTTATCCCTGCTATTGTTTATTCTATTTATATATTGTCTACACTAAGCATGTTTAAACACTCATATATTATGGAATAGTATCATGTCTCCTTGCTTTTAATGATGTGAATAAATATTGATCTTAAGTTCAACCAAACCTCCGTGAGTAGCGGCTGTGTCTTGCTGTTTATACATATATTATAACAACCCTTATTCTTGAAGAACAATTAACAACATTTTACTAATACCATGACACTGGTGCTATTTCTACATATCTGTAACATTTATTTGTGCATTTCCTTCTAATCCTTTATTAAAAATATACAAAGATATCAGTGGTTAATCTTTTTTTTTAGTTAATGATTATAAACCATTAAGCCAGTGGAGTTAGAGGGCATCAGCTTCAAAACACATTTTAAATTATAAAGATCCCAGAGGAAAGTTAGCTAAAAGAAAGACCTAGATGTTAGATCACATACTAGTACATACAAGGAGATTCAATAAAATACACACACACATACAGGCACACATACTACATCCACATATGGTATACATATACAAATATATTCAACAGTTATAGTGGGCTAGGAATCCTAAATCTTGGTTTAACCCATTGTTTTTGGAGTCAAATAACAGAATCATTTTGGCTTCAAATGTTTTTCTTTGTTGGTTGCTACTAAACTGTCCCTTAAGATCCGGACTTGGAGGTTTCCATGGATGTTCTGGTTGCGAAAAACAGTTATTATTCTCAGTATGGTTGGTGATGTACTTCTGTGGGAGTTCATCCTCAACTGTAGTTTTTGACTGGTTTCCCCTTTATATATATAAAGGGTTATCAATAAAGTTCTTATAGTTTAAAATGGTGCTAATTTGCCACCACCAATCAGATCTTATTTAACATTTGGAAGCTAACATCTGATGGTGTGGGGAAAATTAGCACATTTTAAACAATAAGAATTTTATTGAATAACCCTGAAAGTGTTTTTCCTCTTCAAGGTGTGATAGATTTGTTTGGTTTGTTTTTTGCAAAAATTATTAAAGTATTTACTTTATAACAGTGTGCACTTGTATATCATTAAAATGAAGTGAATCTTACCATATGAGTATTTAGTAAAGACTCAATGTATTTCTTCTCCATTCCTTCATAATATCCACTGATGTTCTGAGACTGTTCACAAAACCAAAAAATGGATTAGCTGATTAGGAATGCGATTTGGTGTGATTTGGTTAAATTAAATTGGATTACGTATTTTCAAGCCATAGACATAAATCATTCTGTAAAACATTGGTGCAGGGATGTTGTAGACATGTTTTAGTATTTTATCATGTGTAGCGCTTTGGTTTGTAAATATTTATTTAACCCTTTCACTGCCAGGAGATTTTCATTTTTTTTTTGCGTTAACTGCCAGAAGAATTTTCAGGATTTTGCCCTTTAGACTAATTGCTTTAGACTAATTTTACAGTAGGAAACCTTGCAGTAAATCAGGAATATTATACATTGTTTTTTTCAGCACAAAGTCTACTTTAACATGGTAACAGAATTTTGTAACTTTTCTGGAAATTTTACTGGAATTATGGGTAAAATATGTAAAAAAAATGAAAAATTTGCAAATATTCATGGATTTTTCCCATTTTTACTTATAGTTATCTTAAGGTTACACACAAAAATCTTACTGTTTTAAAAGCTCAGATACTCCCGAGTACAACGATACCAGATATATGTAGGTACCCGACTTTTCCTGTACAGGAGACCCCCCAAACTAAAACTGCACCTTCAAGAATATTACACAAAATTAAAATGTATAACCACTACTGACAGTTAACATAGAATATCTTCCAAATTAACTAAAATATCCCCACAAGTGAGATATTTTAGAAACTACACACCACAAGATTTATGAGTGAGGTTAGTTTTGATCAAAATGCAGATACCCGGACGCAGCTCTTCGTCCAATTGTAAGTTATTTTCTCACATTTTCCTTTTTTTCCTCAACTGTAAAATCAGAGACAAAATCAAATGCGAATTTCAGCTAAAAACTGTGGAGGAAAGTTCAAACAAATCTCAAATATGAAAGCCTAACCCCTCCCGAATAAAACGGTATAGCCACATTCATGGGTGTTCCAGAGACATGGCTACCAACTAACCCAGAGCGTGACCAGTGGCAAATGTCAGTAGCAGCAAAAAAAAAATAGCCAGTTTTGTATTTGAACAGTTGCAGTTTTTCCACAAAAACACCCCCCAACTCAGAAATACCCCCCAACAAACTATATATTCCTGAATCTACACACCTTCAGCTATGTAACACTGTGAGTTCGTTCATTCATACCATCAATGGTGTGGGTGCAATTCTTCGTAGAAGTTTGCACTTTTACCAGATTTTCCAAAAAAATTACATCATACAACATTCAAAAGGTAGAAATCATGACAAAACCCCATGGAATGTAAAAAAAAGTTACCAAATCAATCTCCCAAATGTCCTGAATCAAACGGTATGCCATATGTGTGGTTACACACGTGGACGCGAAAAGCCACAAAGTGAGACAATGCACGATGGCTCAGAAACGGCAAAAATATTTAGCCAACTCCGAATTTGGACAGTCGGCAGTTTTTTCAACTTAGAAATAACCCCCACAAACTATATATTCCTGAAATCTACACACCTTCAGCTATGTAACACTGTAGTTTGTTCATTCATACCATCAATGGCGTGGGAGCAATTCTTCGTAGAAGTTCGCATTTGTCTGAAAAATGAACAAAAAACAACTTCAAAAGGTAGAAATCATGCCAAAACCTCATGGAATGTAAAAAAAAGTTATAAATTAAATCTCCCAAATGTCCTGAATCAAACGGTATGCCATAGTGTGGTTACACACGCGGACGTGGAAGCGAAAAGCCACAAAGTGAGACAATGCACGATGGCTCAGAAACAGCGAAAATATTTAGCCAATTCCGAATTTGGACAGTCTGCAGTTTTTTCCACAAAAACACCCCCGTAACTTAGAAATACCCCCACAAACTATATATTCCTGAAATCTACACACCTTCAGCTATGTAACACTGTAGGTTGTTCATTCATACCATCAATGGCGTGGGGGCAATTCTTCGTGAGAAGTTCGCATTTGTCTGAAAAATGAACAAAAAACAACTTCAAAAGGTAGAAATCATGCCAAAACCTCATGGAATGTAAAAAAAAGTTACTAAATATCAATCTCCCAAATGTCCTGAATCAAACGGTATGCCATATGTGTGGTTACACACGTGGACGTGGAAGCCACAAAAGTGAAAACATGCACAATGGCTCAGGAACAGCAAAAATATCAGCCAAATCTGAATTTGAACAGTCTGCAATTTTTTCCCACCAAAAACAACCCCCACAAACCATATATTTCTCAAATCCACACACCTTTATCTACGAAATTCTGTAGTTTGTTCATTGGTATCATCAATGGTGTGGGCGCAGTTCTTCGTAGAAGTTCACCGTTTTAGCAGATTTTCTAAAAAATTTGGAAAAAAACACTCTCAAAAGGTAGAAATCATGCCAAAATCCCAAGTAATGTAAAAAAAAGTTACCAAATATCAATCTCCCAAAATGTCCTGAATCAAACGGTTAGCCCTATGTATGGTTACACACGCAAACGTGGAATCAACTAGCCACAAAGTGAGCCATGAACAATGGCCCAATTACAGCAACTTTTCAGATTTGTCAGACTAAACAACCCTCTATATTAGAAAAACCCCCCCAAACTATATATTTGGAATCTACACATCTTCAGCTACACAATGGTGTGATTTTTATGCATACCACCAATGGTATGAGCGCAGTTTCATGTAAAATTTCGCTTTTTTACCAGATTTTCAGGAAAAATTTATAAAAATACAATTCAAATCATGGCAAATTTCCATGTCATGTAAAAAAAACTTGTCAATTATCAATCTTCCAAATGCCCTGAATCAAACGGTATGCCATATGCGTGGATGTACACAGGGACATGGCCACCAACTAGCTCAAATGGGACACATGCACAAGTGTAATTACAAGAAAAAAATCAAAGTGGAAACAGTCCAGAAACATGGAAATTCCCCCCACAAGCTATATATTTTTGGAATCTACACACCTTCAGCTACGTTACGATGCCATGCTTTCATACATACATGAAGAATTCCAGACCCAGTGATCCAAAGAACTTTTAGGAGGTTTTGTGAAAAATAAAATAAGATGATTCAAGGATTGAAAGCCTACCTAAACCAACTTGACAAGCAAAAAAACCCACTAAATGTCAATCTCCCACATTCCTACATCAAACAGTATGCCATATGTGTGGTGCACACAGAGACGTGGCCACCAACTAGCTCAAATGGGACACATGCACAAGTGTAATTACAAGAAAAAATTCAAAGTTGTCTGTAATTTCAAACAGCCCCAAAACTTGGAAATGCCCCCCACAAATAAACCCCCCCACTAAATACTCTCCCACATGTTCTGAATCAAACAGTATGCCATATGTGTGGATGTACAGAGACTTGGCCACAACTAGCTCAAATCGGACGCATGCACAAGTGTAATTACAAGAAAAAAATCAAAGTGATCTGTAATTTCAAACAGCCCCAAAACTTGGAAATGCCCCCCACTAAATATCAATCTCCCACGTGTTCTGAATCAAACGTTATGCCATATGCGTGGATGCACACAGAGACGTGGCCACCAACTAGCTCAAATGGGACGCATGCACAAATGCAATTACAAGAAAGAATCAAAGTGCTCTGTAATTTGAACAGCCTAAACTTTTTCTAAGGAAACGTCCCGAAACATGGAATTCTCCCCCAAACTATATATTTTGGAATCTACACACTTCAGCTACGTTACGATGCCATGCTTTCATACATACATGAAGAATTCCAGACACCACGATCCAAAGAAGTCCGTTTTTTACGAGGTTTTGTGAAAAATAAAATAAGATGATTCAAGGGTTGAAATCCTACACTAAACCCTTTTGACAAGCAAAAAAACCCCCTAAATGTCAATTCCCACATATCCTGCATCAAACGGTATGCCATATGTGTGGGTGCACACAGAGACGTGGCCACCCAACTAGCTCAAATTGGACGCATGCACAAGTCCAATTACAAGAAAAAAATCAAAGTGTTCTGTAATTTGAACAGCCTAATCAACTTGGAAATACCCCCCACAAACTATATATTTTTGGAAGCTACACACCTTCAGCTACGTGATGGTATCATGCTTTTTGTATAGACATGGAATTCCAGGCGCTGTTATCCATAGAACTCCGTGCTTTTAGGAGATTTTGTGAAAAAATAAAATAAGAGGACTCAATGGTGAAATCCTACCTAAACCCACTCGCAAGTAAAAAACCCACTAAACGGCAATCTCCCACATGTCCTGAATCAAACGGTATGCCATAAGGGTGGGTGCAAACAGAGACGGGGCCACCAACTAGCTCAAATTGGACGCATGCACAAGTCCAATTACAAGAAAAAAATCAGTGTTCTGTAATTTGAACAGCCTAATCAACTTGGAAATACCCCCCACAAACTATATATTTTTGGAAGCTACACACACTTCAGCTACGTGATGGTATCATGCTTTCGTATATACATGAAGAATTCAGGCGCTGTATACATAGAACTCCGTGCTTTTAGGAGATTTTGTGAAAAAATAAAATAAGAGGACTCAATGGTTGAAATCCTACCTAAACCCACTCGGCAAGTAAAAAACCCACTAAACGGCAATCTCCCACATGTCCTGAATCAAACGGTATGCATAAGGGTGGGGTGCAAACAGAGACGGGGCACCAACTAGCTCAAATGGGATCCATGCGAATTGCAATCACAAGAAAAAAAAAAAAACGCCACAACACACCCCCACACCACATCCCCACTCCCCCTTTTAGTGGTATTTTAGTGAAAAGCAGTGTAGTACGGAGAGTCCCACAAGTTTTTGCACACTTTACTGATCCTAAAAATTCAATCCGGTCTTTTTTTGGTACCTCTGCAAAATTCCCTACTAAAATAGGCTTAGTTTCCCTTGAAATCGAACAAATAATGATCCGCGTTTACTTTAGCGATATCACCGGGGACATTGGGAAGCTTGGAGAAGACAATTTTTTTTGCTAATTATAGTTTTAGGTAAAAAAAAAAAAAGGTGTGTGTATCACTTTAGATTTTATTTGTGTGCATTTCCCTTTTTTTTGGGGATCATCCAAAGATGATCATCAAATCATCTTAAGGAATGATACCGAACTGGAATACGGGCATAAATGCCCATTTTCCAATTCAAAATCCGATCGGAAAAATCACTTCCCGGAAATCATTTTCCAGGAAGTGATTTTTCATTCATTGGCAAAGATCAATAATTAGTGATCAGAAGTGATCACCAAATTTTGATCTCTGTCCCCATTTTTTTTCTAAGTCTTCGCTAAGTAGCAAAGACTTAGAAAAAATCCTATTTGTGAATGGAACTTTGAGTTCCATTCACAAATGTATAGTAAAAGCTGTCAGCATGACAGCTTTTACTATACAGGTACTGCAGCATGATCTAAATGTAGATCTAGCTGCAGTACCTCCACTAGACCACCAGGGGCAGCCCCTTCTCTCTATGGGAAGACCCCGGTGAAGGAGGAAGCCATGTGACGTCACACGGGGTCTCCCTTTCCGCTTCTGTGATCCTCAACATCGGACCGGCTTCCTCCATGCGGACCTACATAAAGGTAGGGAAATCTCCCGATCCCCCCTCGGATTTGGACGAAACCGAGGGGGGATCGAGGGGGCTAGGGGGGCAGTTAAATGCTGCCCCCAATCGCCCCTAGTGGGGGCCAATTTTTTATTTGCTGCAGGGAAGCCACAGATCGTATATTCACGATCTGTGGCAGTTTGTGCATTCACTGCACAGATCGTGAATATACGATCTGTGGCAGGGGGAAAGGGTATATATCATTGCTTTTACTGTGTAAAGAGATGTACAAAGTAAAGTTCACTTACCATTGGCATTAACCAGCCATATTCGTGGTTATTTACTCCAATCATAAATGGAACCCGGTTGCTTTCATTGCTAGCTAAAATATTTTCAGGAAGTTTTTGAAGGAACACGCCATCTACACAAGGAAGTGCATTTGGAAATTTCTGCAAAGACAAAATGCAATCAATCGTTTGTGTGATCTTCAACAGTTTTTAGGTTTGTTGGTAGCCACACTAACACTATTTTATGGTAGCCATAAAATTTAATTTATTGAGGCTAAGAATGAAATTCTCCAAAAATTATATTACCTGCAATGTTTTACATAAGAGGAAATTACATTTCCAAAGGAGAAACAATGTAACCAGGTGACAAATTGTTTGTTATAAAAGTTGCCCTTACAAAACTGCAATTAATTTACTTTTTCCTGTTGGGGGGACAGAAATTGAAATATGCAGTTTCACACATGAATTGCATTAATTTCATTTAGAAAATGATTAAAAATACATTTGCATATTCTAGGACTAGAGAAATCAACCCAATATCTAGGAACCAGTAGTAAGCAGCTCAATACATGAAAATGGTATGTCATATAAGCAGAGCCTACCAAACACACCTACTGTACAGCATTTTTCTCTTTCATTCTCTCTGTTCTCCTGCCATTGCTCTTCCCTTCTCTTTTTGTCCAAACACAACAAGTCCTTATGCACACTTAGGGGCATATTTATAAAGGTCCATAAAATTACCGCCACACATTGCTGCAGAAAAATTGTTATTGCCATTTTTATAAAGGCAATCAATATTGGGGCGATAATCAATACCGCAGCAATGTGCGGCGGTAATTTGAAATTTTTTCCCCTTGATAATGTACTTAGCACTAAGGGGCAGAGGGCTGGGAGGGGCTACTGGGAATGGATTGTGCTGCGGGTAGTCGGACCCGCCACCAGAAATATGATTGGTTACTGTATAATCCCATGATGGCAAGCATTGAAAAATCAAACAATATATAAAGAGGTGCAAAGCCTGCAGAGTTCAGAAGTCATTGCAGTTGATCGCAGAAGAAAGAAATGTCAGGAGCATCGGCTCCGCTGGTGCCAGAGGGGTGGGTCACTGGCGGCCGCAGTTGTTTTGGTCAACTCAAAGTTGGCGAATTGAAACAGCCGAGGTTAACGCCAGAATTCACCACCACTTTATAAATAGAAGAGAGCGGCAACTGATGCGATATCATCGCATTAACTTTCCGTCGCCATTTTCAACGTTTTATAAATCGCTGTAATTGCAATTTTGGGGTGAAACGGTGGCGGAAAGTTAACGGCCCTTTATAAATATGCCCCTTAGTCTCGGTGGGTGCTGGCTACAAGGTTGATTCCCACTTCCAAGGAAAATGTAACTATAACATCAAAAAAGGATGTAGTCTCACTCAGTCTCAAGTAGTAAATAGGTGATTTAATAAACCAACATCCTTCTCTTTTTGTCCCCATTCCATATTTCCTTTACTCCTCATATATTATTTGTATTTTATTCTCAGGATTTACTATTCCTTGTCATCCATTTCCTTTTCGATACATTTCTATGTCCATTTTTCTTTCCATTATGTTCTCTTTGGTTTTCTTTCACTTTCTGCTTTTTATCACCTCCTCTGCTTACTTCTTATTATTTTCCCAGTAATATTCTCTTTGCATTCTACTTCCCCTTCTCCTATTTTTGTTCCATCTGCCTTCCAGTTCTCTATGGCTTCTAAAACCTTCCACAGAGCTAAATCCTAATTTGGCACTCGCCCCATAGACTTAAATGTCATGGACATGGAAAGCAAGGGAGGATAAAAAGAGAGGCAGCAACAACAATCAGATTGTTTTACAGCATGTAGAACCCCATTGCATGGGAAATAACCTTAATTTAACTTATAGTTTTACTTTAGTTCTCCTTTAAATAGCTGGTTATTGATGTAAAAAGAAATTTAAATGGGGAAGATATGTGTATATAGTATAAAGAGTTGTCTAGAATCTCTTCATATATCCTTATGTACTATGTAATATATATTGCCTGAAACATATCACTTTATATGCAATAAACCTTCAGTTCAGACACGTTTGTGTATCTAAGAGGTTACATAGTCATCCTTGCCTGTAATTGCTCTAGGTGCATTTTCTACATTATAACAATTTCATAATATGGAGCTTTATAAACAAACAAAAAAATGTATACATACATACCATATAAACATTTCATGAATGGATTATCAGAGTGATGGTCTGGTGCCAGCTCCATCTTTTTTGTAAAATTGGAACTTTTTTGCTAGATGATTTATTTTAACTGTACAGTGTATATAGTAAAAATACCAGTTTTACAGAGAAGCATCTGGTACACATATATTCATGTTTTTTTTTTTGTTTTGTTTTTTCAAATCCATTTGAATTGTGTCAGATAATAACAGGGTTATTCAATAAAAGTTCTTATCGTTAAAAATGGTGTTAATTTTGCCCCAACCAATCAGATCTTATTTAACATTTAAAAGCAATCATCTGATTGGTTAGGGCAACATTAGCACCATTTTTAATGAACTTTTATTGAATCTCACATATCATCTGTGTACAATGACCCTATCCAGTTAATGTGTGAGATCGAGATCTGATTATAATCACTTTCTGTCTCATTCACTAATACCCAGAGCTGTATATTAACATGGATTACATTTTACAAGAGTCACCATAGCTGCATTTTATAAGGACCAATCAAGCTTGCTGTAGAACACAAAAGCAAACTCACATAATATCATATTATTGCCCTTACAATCAGTAAAATAGAATATAATACCCCATACCATGGCTGCAGAAATAGCTATAAACTCATCTTCACTTTTCTTTTTCAAGCAGTCAAACAGAACTGATAAATCACAACCAGATTTGTTGGCAATCAACTGAAAAGTAACATATTTAATATTAATATTTTCATTCAAAACATTTACAATATTCAGTCTATACATGATGCTGTTAGAATTTATATACAATTAACAAATATGGTAAATAGAGAAAGTTAGAGAAATCTGTTTCTTTTCTAAACGATCCCTATTAATATTTTGATAAGCTGGCCTTGTTTGTAGCATACTGCTTTTTAACTGCACTGAAAAAAGTGAACAGGGAAGGGATCAATCAACCACTGACTTATTTTTGGGAATGGCTGCACATAGCTCTGCTACAAAATGTTGCTGAAACATCACCTTATAGGTTTAGAATGACAAATCCTGTATTGCGTGTGTGTGGGGGGGGGGGTTGTGCTTTTGTATAATGGCACTGCCATCTTATTTATAGAGATGGCTGAACTTTTGAAAGTTCGGTCCGTTTTCGAACTATATGGAAAGTTCGAAAGTTCGAAAAAGGATCCATTAAAGTCAATGGGAGTCAAATAGTTTGAAAAGTTCTAATGAAATACAATTAAAAATCAATAATAACTTAATGTAAATGGCTGTGGGACCTGGGAAATGGTCTGGAGAACATGTTCCAATATCCAGGACTTTCGAAAACTCGAATTAACTCTCACGCGTGCTACTTTCAAGCTACTTCGAACATTAGATAATTATCCCATAAACGACTCGAGGATATGATGCTCGCGTATAGGTATAATAGACATTTTACTCCAGATTTGATGCTTGCATATTGGTATATAGACATTTTACTTGCGGATTCAATGCTCACGCCTAGGTATAATAGACATTTTGCTCGCGGATTCCATGCTCGCGTATTGGTATATAGACATTTTACTCGCGGATTCGATGTTCGCGTCTAGGTATAATGGGCATTTTACTCACGGATTCGATGCACCCGTCTAGGTATAATGGATATTTTACTCGCGGATTTGATGCTCGCATGTAGGTGTAATGGACATTTTACTTGCGGATTTGATGCTCGCGTCTAGGTATAATATACATTTTACTCACGGACTCGACGCTCGCATATAGGTATAATAGACATTTTACTCGCATATTCGATTTCCTCGAACGGTCGAACATTCGATAATTATCGAAAGTCCAGAAAAAATCGAAAATCCGGGTCCGGGATAGTTCGAGAAGTCTAAGTCCGTTCGAACTCAAATAGTTCAGCTCAAACTCGGGTTCGAGTTCTAGTACATCTCTACTTATTTATTGTGTTTAATGCAGTAAAAAACATTTTTGCTACAGTTTGAGGACTACCAAAACATCTTTATCAACTAAATGTGAAGTCCGGTTGATCTTACTGAATACCACATATATTGTTTCTAAAATATACATGTTTAAAATGAAAATAAAATACTAAATTAATAACATTAAGGGAATGTAAGGAAGCAATCCAGTATTCTATATAACCAAAAGGAACAGTGCTGCAAACATGTTTGAGTCTCTGTAAGATTCCAGATTTTGCAGAGGGAGGTCTCGGTGAGTATAAAAATGTAACATGAATGAAATGAATGCAAACGTACATTATGAACTTTGAGGAGATCTTCATTGTTCTGGATAATCACACTGGGAATTAATGCAACCCCACTTTCAGCTATAGCTCTGTGGAACAATCCTTTAGACAAAGGAGATAATACCTGAAAAAATAAAATTAAATAAACATTACAATGTAATGTTAGAATAACATTACGATATATTTAAATTGTCTTCCTTTTGACCAGATCACATAATTTGTTGCTTTTGTTCCTCTCCCATTTTGCGATAGTTATTACTTCCCTGGGCCACTGTAAAATTTATTTTTAACTGGAAATTCTATAACTGTCTCGCCAATATTGGGACAGTTAGTACATTTGATTATAACAGTAGTAAATAAAGTAAAAGCAGATCATTATCCGGGCAAGAAGTTACATAGAAGTGATGGAAGATAAAGTTGGACTTACTTTCTGCTAAATATTAAATATGTTACTTACATGTGCAGCAACACTGAAGCCACCTGCAGACTCTCCAAATATGGTGACTAAGGTGGGATCACCACTAAAATCCTTAATATTATCCTGAACCCACTGTAAAGCTGCAACCTGATCCAAAAGTCCAAAGTTTCCACGTGCTTGGGTATCACCAGAGCTGTTAATATAAATCAGTTATAATACATTATTATTTAAAGAAACAGATGTCAAAGATGACTAAAATTTCATCCTCTACTGGATTTAGCTGTACAGGAATTTTTTGTTGTGTATGGTATCAAAGCTGATAAATAGCTTTTACCTAAAGAATCCCAAAAGACCAAGTCTGTACTGGATAGACACAACTACAACATTTTCATAGACACTTAAAGCAGAACCATCAAACATGGACGCTGCTCCAATGGCCAGTCCTCCTCCATGTATAAACACCATTACCTATGCAAAATAGATTATAATCAGTCAGCAGTATTTTTTAGTCAAACATAACACAATTCATATATACCATCTTAATTTTGAAAATGGTTTGCATAGATTTTAAAAGTTGTCTGTGCACAAAAGCATGCAGCTTAGAGGAAACGGTAATCTAAACATCAACATTCATACATACCTACCAACATACACAAACCCATATATCCACGCATAGACAAACATATATAAAGAAAATTTCCACTGTGCACAACCAAGCAAATATATTTAGTATTCATATTATGAATGTGATACAAACATTTTTCCTTGCACTGTTCTCTTAAGCATACATTGATCAATAGATTTGAATTAATCTATAATTTAAAATCCAAAATTATTCTAAAGCAAATTATATTTTGTTATATAATGTAATTTTACTCTATTTTTGTAACTGTTTATGTCATTTAATTTATTGCCAAAATTGTATATTTATGTGTTTTCAGACCAGTCCCATCATGGAATTTCCATGTGAAATCTTACGGGAAGTTTAGAATTGCCTTCTCTCTCTGCTGGAGTGTAGACATTAAGGTATAAACAATCCTCCGACACTGGTGGAATTTCAAATACTGCCTTGGCCAATTTTGCAAGTTGCTTGATGATTTCTACATCTTGTAAACACCTAAACAGTGGCAAATACAGCAATTTGATGATATAGCAATCTACCAGTCAAAATACATAGTTATTAACTGTTTGTATGCATCATTGTAATTAATTCTTCCTGTTTTATTCCTTAAGAGTTAAAATATAAATAACCATGATTTCTGTTAATCAGCCAGTTATTCTGAATTGGGAAAGCCAGATGACTAGCAAAACATCTTCAAGGACTAAATTTCCAGTCAAGTTGACCTAACTGAATACTACCAATAAAGTTTTCAGCTTTACTGAGCAACACAGAGAACCAAGACAAAAAGCCGTTATAAAGGAGAGTTGACACTAATAGACAATTATAAAAAGAAAACAAACAATTAAAACAACTAAGAATAAAAAGAAACAAAAGGAAATACCACAAAAACATACATGTATGGATGTGCTGAGGCTTCCCTCACAGAGCTCCATGGTTCAGGTGGCTGTGGATCAACAAATCTTAATGGTCCAACAGGAGGCTTTGCAAAGGGAACTCCCATGAAAGCATGAACAGTTTTTGTAGTATCTTTTACATTCACAGTTTTACCCAAGAGTTGCCCATATTTTGTGTTTACTAGTGGTCTTGTATCTTCTTGTCCTGCAGATAAGAAAAAGGTGAGAAATACAATAGATTCTATCAGGCCAAATGCAATAAAGATGAACATTAGAACTTTTTTGGTAGATAGGACAGAAATCTTCCCTGGGTTGCTGCCTTAAAGGGTATGTTAGGCAGTACCCCGGAAACCTAGGTTCCGTTTTGGGAAAAGTTAATACATCTGCTCCTAGCAAGAGATAATCTACTTCCCAACTCCTTGACCCACCACCGCGCTCTCTGGCTCTTCCGGGTAAGGCAGTCAGTCTCGGCCGACGGCTGTGACAGTGACACCAATTTGGTGGGGCCTGATTAACATTAATTTTTTTTCTGGACATTCCCTTTAAGGTCCCCACAACATTCAATTAATTCTTCAGTAACAGCATTTCTCGTTCTTTTTCGCGACAGACATATACGATCACAAAATGAATGGGCCAGGTGAACCGCCGTGAACGTTTGTCGTGAAGAAGAACGGGAAAGGCGGTTCCTGATGAATTGATTGAATGTTGTGGGATCGGTCAAGAGGGGAGTTCTTATGTATTGGCACCTTTAGGCTTACTACTAACTTTTCATCCCAAATGACCATTTGCCACTAGCAAACAGTCAGCCGGGCTGGTGATAGTTTATTGTGACCGATCAGGCGGTCCATATGAGACCACACGATCAGACATGTCCGATTGTGCAAATAAAATCTGCATATGTGTACTCAGCCTTAAAGGGGAAGTTCAGTGTACATATACTTTTAAGGAAAAAATAGCAGTAATTTTCCATCCTAATTGCCTTAACCAGCCCATTTACGGTAGCATTTTATCTGTGTATAAATAAATGCTTCCAAAATACTAACTTCCTTTTTGCAAGGTCTTGTCTTTGACCCAGCACCTGGGTTGATTCAGTTGCTCAGTAGAGATCGGAGCATCTTTGACCCATCCAACAGCCAATCAGTAGAAATTATTGTTAGGAACATTTTAAAATATATCAAAAATGAATATCGAGGGTAGAGATGCCCTTAAATACAGAGAACAAATATACAGAGAAAACAGGGAGAAGAAATGGTATTACCAGGTCTGCTGCCACCAATTTGTACCAGAGATTCTTTATGGAATGATTATGGGTAGCATGGCACACAGTGGATTACTCTAGTGGTGTTGTACAAAGCACTTATTATCTTTATGTGTTGCAGTCAATATCACTCCAAAGCACACACCACAATCTACTTTCACCTTCTCTCCTCCTAACCATAGAGAGCAGGGATGTCTTGTCTTTTATTACTCACTGACAACACCTGCAGGCTGGAGGTGGTATATAAGGAGCCTTGCTGTATATGTCCATTACAATAAACATCACATCCTGTGTAGCAGCCCACCTTCCATCTTGAAATAGGAATCTCAGCTCTGTATGGAAATTTATATATTTTGTCTTGTACCTAATATAAGTCAGTGCTATACTTTATATACATTTATTGATGGCCATTTAAATGGTAATAGTGAAATAGTACACACATACATATACACCTTTCCTGTATGTAATATCCTATATCCCCCTCCTCATTGGTAGCTCCTAGAAACTCAATGCAATCTCCTATGATGATATAAATATATTTATATAATATAAGGGATATATATATTCCTTAATCATATACCCATATAACATTGCACTATTAATTGCTTATATTTGCAATAAAAAATACAGAGAGTGAGAAAAATGACATCAATATTTACAATTACAATTATTGGAATTGGAATGGAGTTTGGACTGTTTTTCTATTTTGAAAAACAAGAAATTGTGTCCAAATTAATTGTGTCCATAATTTCAATCTCCCTGTCACTTCTCATGGTAACATTCACTGAGTAGCTCCTACCCTTTAGCCTGCTGACAGGAAATTAATAAATAGGTGGTACACTCCTACTTCCTCTGTCTTGGTTTCCAAGCTCCAGTTTCCTAAACATAAACATAAGAATATACAAAACACAGAGGGGTAGGGATGTTGCTGAATGCTGCTGTAATATATAGTGCTATGACTTTAAGACTGAGCCAGCCTCTAGTCACATGTTATGTGTTGATACATTGTTGTTCTTAGTCCTGTAAGTGCTGGATGTCAAAAGACAAGACAGCTGCCATGTGAAGTGACTTAAAGATGACTTACGGTAAGTTGGATACAATTTTTTGTTTTCCCCAGTTACCATGCCATCAAATCACCAACTCTTATATACAATAGCTGAATAAAGGGTTGTTTGCTGAATATACTCACGCAATATTGCTCACAATACAGCACATGGAGGTGCCATTTTCAGTTCCACGTGGAATTTTGGAAGGAATTAAAGGGACGGGCGAAGTAGAACACTCAGTGTACACAATAGTATCTGGCTCAACAGATGATAAAATGCTTAGTTCTCCAACACTGCTTGTGGAAGTCAAGGCAACCATCATTAGGACCTTAAGGGTTCCATACCATTCTGAAACTGAATCTAGTGATTCAAAAGATGCATTGATTAGATTTTGGAGAACTTGGGGTAGATCCCAGGGTGCCACTCAAGACTCTTGTATAGGGGTCACACAAATTAATGCTTCAAAGAATCTCTTGATTAAAGGATCCGTGGATACAGTCTTGTCTAACAGAGAAGACAGGGCTGAGACCTGACCTCTTAAGGTAGTCTAGCTTAGGGATATGAGAAACCTGTATATAGAAATTTAACAATAACATAACCCGCCAACCCGCCAACTTAGATGTCATTTTATCAAACTGGTATATATAAGATGCTCAGAGTGGCTGGTAAATGATGCCCCCAGAGACTGTTATACATAAGATGCTCACAGTGACATTTAAACAATGCCCCCAGTGTCTGGTAAATGATGCCCCTAGTGACTGGTCAACACAAGATGCCCACAGGGACTGGAAAATGATGGTCACAGTGGTATGAGATAACCATAGTGACTGGTAAATAATGGTCACAGTGGTTTGAGATGTCCACAGTGACTGGTTTGAGATGCCCACAGTGACTGGTTTGAGATGCCCACGGGGGCTGTTAAATGATGCCCACAGTGATGGATTTAAGATGCCCATTTCTTGTTCATTTTAGAACGACCATCAGCATTATCCAAATGCCCTCTCTCCCTGTGGCTGTAATGCATCACGTCATGGTTGTATTGCGAGGTAAAGCTCAAGGCTGTGGAGGCGACTCGTGGGTGTCCTACGCACTATGTATGTTACACACCAGTGAAGTCTCGGCTTGTAAATTCTGCTGTGGCTCTGTATGAGTGCCCTGTAGGTGAGCTACATTATAATGAAAATTTTGCACAGGTTCCCTTGCTGCTGATGGAAAAGACCTCATTATGATCTGCCACTGCCAATTTGGGAGCCCCGCGCTGTCTTAGGCAATGGGGCAATCGACCCGGAGGGGGGAAGGCATCCCCTTCCCCTCCGTCCAGGCAAGCGGCAGCCGCGCGGGCGACGCGGCTGCTTTCTTCCGGGTTTCTTAGGTAAGGGCCGAAGTCTCGCGAGACGCGACGTCGGCGTGATGTCATAACGCCGCGTCGCGTCTCTCTTTATAAGGTGGAGCCACGCGGTCACCAGCGCCATTTTTAGAATCTCCCCTCCCTCCCACCCCTTCAAAAGTTAATTGTAAATATTATGTAAAAAGTTTGTTCTCAAAAAAAGGAGTCACGGCTGGCGGGTACACCCTTGTTGGAGAGGTTTATGGAGCCGTTACATGCCCTCTGGCAAGACAAAGGTTGGCATTCAAGCTGAGATCTACGGCTAGGTTGGTTAACAACAAACATGGTTATGGTACGCAAGGGTGTACAGTGGTGGAAAAATATATGCAAATTTTAAAAAGGCATATTTATTTAAATTGATTTAAATTTATTTAAATCATATGTAAATTTATTAATAAAAGCCGTGGCCTATTTTGTTACCCAAAAAGGAAAGTGGTCTGTGTCTTAATTATAGTGTTAACGTATTAGAAGGTTAAGGTGTATGGCTGACTGGGTCCTGTAAGTTTGTTTTCCCCCTCTGGCTCGTGACATGTATGGCAAACTGATTAACTACCTCCCTATACATAATGATTGTTCAGAGTGTATTTGCCAGTCATCACAAATTCACATGATAGTCATATGTGTATGGCCCCCATAATTAAATACACCTTCCCCTCTGCAACCAACACACATTCAGGGAGGAACAGGGCTACTATTGCTACAATTTAAAAATATAAATTAAGCAGGACAGCTTTGGACATGACAGAAATTAAGGAATATTTTTGGTGGGAGGTGATAAATACTTTAAACATTTTAAATCTGAGATACTTTTCTGAAGCATGTTTTCTATTTCTGTAATGGTGATACTGCTCCTTTAAAAATCATTTTGTTTTGCTACTGAAATACCTTTGCCCTAATTAGTTAATGATACACCCTCTGTTCATAGATCATGGAAACCCATTTAGACAGTAAAGTTATGTAACAACAGTGCTTTCCTTTGGTTTAAAGGGCATGTCCATCCCAAAAACAGTCATTTAACCCCATACTGGCCCCACTTAGTATAGGTAATATTTTTAGTAATAAACCTTAACTTACATCTCTGCTCCTTATGGTTCACCTGCTATTGCTCTTCAAAGTCCATTAAACTGAAGACTCCAAGCTGTCTGTGAGACGTCTGTTCCATGCTTCATCCTCATCCTCATCAAGGTCCCACACAACCCTCCCACCATCCGGATCCATCCTCAGCCATCTTTGCACCTATCTTCAATTCCTTTTGAGGAAAGCTAGGTAACCACTACCTGCCCCCAACCGCCGCAATATTTCTTTAAAAAAAAACTAGATACGTACTTACAGAGCCTTCTTTCCTGCTGCGTTTCTCACAGACGTGGCTGAGGTCCAGCCCCTGCTTGCAGGCAGGAGGCCGGAACAGATCGTCGTGGGAGAGAAGGCAGTGTAAAGTAGAAACCTGAAGCTTTTTTTAAAGAAATATTGGGGCTGTTTGTTCTGGAGGTGGACATGCCCTCTAAAGGGTATCTCCACTAGAAATAAAAAAAATTGCCATTTAGTTTTATTGAAGAACGGGAGGTAAAGGAGCTGTGTCTTACATCCTGTTCTTCAATAAAACATGCAGGAGCCGGGAGCGAAGGTAAACTACTTACCTGAATGATTGCTCCTCTACCTCATAGTCTTCTATGCGCAGGTTTTATTGAAGAACAGGAGGTAAGACACATCTCCTTTACCTCCCGTTCTTCAACTAAATGGCAATTTTTCTTATTTCCAGTGGAGATTTAAACTGAGCTTTCATTTGGATAACAGGGCTGTTTCTAGGCATAGGTGACCAAGGCAAAAACTGTGGAGGGCGCTATTTAAAGTTATTTCCTTTAAAAGACAGGAATACTTATAAGCCATGATAAGTATCTAATTACCTGTAGCGTCCCTTTTTGCATACAGTATAATCCATCTTGACTGAGTGTAGATGAAAAAAAAGAAAAAAGTCACCATATCAGCTAGAACACCATTTATTTATGCATCAAGAACAGCACCAATGGTATACATTTACTGCTGGCCATACAAATACACTTTAGTAGCACCAACAACACACCCCAGGGGTGGAGGGTGACTTTTTGAAAAACGAAAGCTAAAGTATTAATACTGGTGAAAATTTTAAATTAATGATATTTTCCGTTTAAGAATTTACATATTTTCAGGCTAACAGAGCATTTTTAGGTGGAGCAATTGGGGGGGGGGAAGCTTATAAATTACAAATCCCTTATCCCTTATATTATATTATTATATATTATTTTATTATATTATATTATATAAATAAATTTATATCTTTACAGAGATTGCATTGAGTTTTTAGGAGGAACCAATTAAGGGGGGGTATATAACTGTATTACAAATAGAAAAGGTCTATATGTATGTGTGTAATTATACCTATTTAATTAAAATCACCATAAGAGATAACCCTATACAAACTACTACCTACTACTGAATTACAAAACAAATGATATACAATTAATAAAGTATACTTACTTTACTTGACACCCCTAGGTTTGAATAGAAAACTCAAAATGATAGGTTAAGACACACCTCCAGGATTTCTACAGGGTCTCTAAAAGGAAGTGGAATTGGGACACTAAAAGGAAGTGGAATTTTACTAACCTCCAATGAGGTTCTGATGTTCCACGGTTAGCAAATCAAAAAATTCTCTTAGGCACTTACATGACAAGACAGGAAGTATAAGGAAGTTCCTGTATTACACCCAATTATGCGCTGTGAATTTTCAAATTGGCTGTCACATGTTTTACAGACTCTCACATTTACTCCCCCCTCCCCACTGCATAGAAAGTAATGAGACACTCCAGTTTCTGTTTGCTAGACAGGAAGTGGACCTAAAGAAGAAACTTGCTGCTAACAGAGAATGCTGGGATTTTTTAATTTTTTAAACATGTGCATATTGAAACCCTTGGGTAGGAATAGCTAAAGCATGGGCTTTAATGTCTATAAGTCAGTAAAAGGGCTGTATTCCAGAAAGTATGAAAAATTAAATTTCCAGCATTCTGTGCAGCCAAGGAATGCTGGGAGTTGGAGTTGGTAAACATGTGAAAAGCTGGCAGGTCAAATAGAAATGGTAGAGTAATGTTTGTGCACTTTGTGTTGGTATCACTGAGAGCATGACCCCGAGCTTTCAATAAAAATAATTACCTAGCAAAACATACACACAATTTCCACTGTGCACCAACGAGCACACTTTTGCTAGTATAAAATTCCCCGAACTTTATATTAGGACTTTAAATACCACCGCACATCGCTTCAGAAAAAACGTTATTACCGCCATATTTATAAAGGCAATCGTAAAGAAAATATCGCAAAGAAAAGTTACTCCATGGCAACGTGCTGCGGAAATTTGAACTCTTTCCCCCGCGATAATGTACTTAGCGCAATATATATATAGTATCGCGTCGAAAATAACCAAATCCTAACGTATGGGAAGGGGAATGAGAGGGGATGCTGGGAAGGGGTTGTGCCACGGGTGGTCACATCCACCACCAGGAGGCCGCCAGTGACACCACCGGCGACACCAACGTTGCTGATATTGCTGACATCTTGATCTGAAGTCTTCTCTCTTTTAAAATTGAAATATGATTGGTTAATGTATAATCATATGATTGCAAGCAATGAAATATTAACCAATCACAATTGGATTTGGTCCTTTAGCAAATCTATATAAAGAGGAGCAAACCATGCGGAGCTCAGAAGTCATCACAGTGATGGCAGAAGAAAGAAGTTGTCAGCAACATCAGCGACGGTGGCCGACTGGTGGCCACAGTGATATCGCCCGGTGTTATTGACATCAGCGAAGTTGGTGTCTCGGGCTGAAAAGAAAGAAGACTTCTGATCAAGACAACGGCAACATAAGCAACGTTGATGTCGCCAGTATCGGTGGTGTCACTGGCGGTCTCAGTTGGTTTCGTCGACTTGGAAGAAAGAAAACACGCCCAAGGGCTCTTCCAAGAGCCAATGGGGGGGTCCTGTTTCGGCAGTCACTATCACAGAGAAAAGTCACCTAGTACTAGTAGTCTAATCAAATAAAATGCCAGCCAGGATCTGTAAAGCAGAAAAAGACAAAGTAAACAGTCACAGATTATTATCCCTAAAAGCAGCAGGCAGCAGCTTTAATTTTTCCATTATGACTGACTGTGCAATGTGTGAGGTCACCCGCGTGACTCCATCCACGTGTTGCATGACCAAGAATTCGGCCTATTAGAGGTAAGCAGTTAATTGGACAGTCTATCCAAAAAAAAATGCCCCACCTTGCCCCTATGTGCGGACACCCATGGTGCACAGTACCTATATTATAAGTTCTGAGGGTGAGGCCACACTGCAACGCACAGGAATCGCGCACACAATCGCGAGCGTTATCGCACGCGATTGTGTGCGCGATTCTTGCGCGTTTCGCGCTCGCGTTCGCGTTTTGCGCATGCTTTTTCTCCTTTTCACGTTATGGACACGCATGCGTTAACGCACCAAAAATGGTGAACGCATGCGTTACCATAACGCAAACGGACGCGCAATCCCATGCGATTCCATTTTAGCGAAAATCGCGGGCGCAAACGCGAGCGCGAAATGCGTGCGCAAACGCGCGAAAAACACGCTAGTGTGGCCTAGCCCTAAGGCTGCTTTCAGACGAGCATTTTTTATGAGCAGTTCCAATGTTTGTACAAAATACTTTATGTAGTGTAAAGGCAACCGAGGGACACTTCAGAAAACTATCTAAAAACAGTATCATGATGATTGTCCATGCTAGGGCATACAGAAGAACGCGTTATCGCAGTGATGTGCAATCGTGAGAACCTCCGTGCGTGCGGCCACTTCCATAGAGTTGCATAGGCCCTGCGAACAGATTGCAAAACACGATTTGAATTGTGCTAGTGTGGCCTAGACCTTAGGGTCTAGGCCACACTCTTTAACAGTTACACTTAAAATATTAAAACCGTGTAGAGCTGCAGGGGAGGATAATGAAGTGAAGGGTTGGAGGGTAGAGATGGCCAACCAGTGATGGCGAACCTTTTATAGATCAAGTGCCCAAACTGAAACCCAAACCAAACTTTTTATTGCATAGTGCCAACATGATACTTTAACCTGAATACAGAGTTTTTACTTTAGAAAAAAAAAACAGAACAATACAGTAGAATCAATTACAGATTACCTATTAACCTCTACATTACTACACAGGAGTTTGAGATTAAAAACAGTGACCTTTAACCCCCATTACCAAACAGGAGCTTGAGATAAAAACAGTGACCATTAACCCCCCATTACCAAACCTAAGTATTAGAGTAAAAACAGTGACCATTAACCCCTACATTACCACACAGGAGCTTGAGATAAAAACAGTGACCATTAACCCCTCCGTTACCAAACCGGAGTATTAGAGTAAAAACAGTGACCATTAACCCCTGTTTTTACTATAATACTTCCGCGTTTGGTAACGGGGTGAGGTGTTAAAGGTCACTGTTAGATGCTCAACTCCTGTTTGGTAATGGGGGTTAATGGTCACTGTTTTTACTCTAAACTCTCGTTTGGTAACGGAGGGGTTATGTCACGTTTTTATCTCAAGCTCCTGTGTGGTAATGTAGGGTAAATGGTCACTGTTTTTACTCTAATCCTTAGGTTTGGTAATGGGGGGTTAATGGTCACTGTTTTTATCTCATCTCCTGTGGTAATGGGGTTACAGGTCACTGTTTTTAATCTCAAACTCCTGTGTAGTAATGTAGAGGTTAAATGTAATCTGTAATTATTCTACTGTATTGTTCTGTTTTTTTTTTTCTAAAGTAAAAACTTCGGTATTCAGGTATAGTATCATGTTGGCACTATGCAATAAAAAGTTGGTTTGGGTTTCAGTTTGGGCACTTGATCTATAAAGGTTCGCCATCACTGGTTCCATCTCTAACCCTCCAACCCTTCACTCATTATCCTCCCCTGCAGCTCTCACACGGTTTTTAATATTTTTAAGTGTACTGTTAAGAGTGGGCCTAGACCCTAAGGGTCCTAGGCCCAATAGCACAATTCAAATCGTGTTTTGCAATCTGTTCGCAGGGCACCTATGCAACTCTATGGAGTGGCCGCACGCACGGAGGTTCTCACGATTGCACATCACTGCGATAACGCGTCTTCTGTATGCCCTAGCATGGACATCATCCATGATACTGTTTTTTTAGATAGTTTTTTCTGAGTGTCCCCGGTTGCCTTTACACTACATAAAGTATTTTGTTACAAACATTGGGACTGCTCCATAAAAAAATGCTCGTCTGAAAGCAGCCTTTAGGGCTAGGGCCACCCTAGCGTGTTTTTTTTCGCGCGTTTGCGCACGCATTTCGCGCCTCGCGTTTGCGCCGGCGATTTTCGCTAAAATGGAAATCGTGGAACGCAAAATTCCCGCTATTTCCGATGCCATGACGGTTGCCGCCGTTCGCGTTAGGGTACGCATGCGTTCACCATTTTTGGTGCGTTAAACGCATGCGTGTCCATAACGTGAAAAGGAGAAAAGCATGCGCAAAACGTGATCGCGAAACGCGCAAGAATCGCGCACACAATCGCGTGCGAAACGCTCGCGATTGTGTTGCGCGATTCCTGTGCGTTGCAGTGTGGCCTCACCCCTCAACTACTTATAAATAGGTACTGTGCACCATGGGTGTCCGCACATATGGCTAAGGTGGGGGCATTTTTTTTTGGATAGACTGTCCAATTAACTGCTTACCTCTAATAGGCCGAATTCTTGGTCTGCAACCGTGGATGGATGACGCGTGACCTCACACTTGCAGCAGTCATGACATACTTCCGTCAACCAATATGCTACAAGTATAAATAACTAGAAAAATAAAGCGCTGCTGCTGCTTTTAGGATAATAATCTGTGACTGTTTACTTTTGTCTTTTTCTGCTTTACAGATCCTGGCTGGCATTTTATTTGATTAGACTACTAGTACTCAAGTGACTTTTCTCTGTGATAGTGACTGCCGAAACGGACCCCCCCCATTGGCTCTTGGAGAGCCCTTGGCGTGTTTTTCTTTCTTCCAAGTCGACGACAACAACTGGAGACCCGCCAGTGACACCACGATACTGGCACCGTCAACGTTGCTTATGTTGCCGTTGTCTTGATCAGAATTCTTCTTTCTTTTCAGCCGACACCACTTCGCTGATGTCAATAACAACCGGGCGATATCACTGTGGCACCATCGCATCGCTGATGTGCTGACAACTTCTTTCTTCTCCATCACTGTGATACTTCTGACCGCCCGCATGGTTTGCTCCTCTTTATATAGTTTGCAAAGGACCTAATCCAATTGTGATGGTTAATAGTTTCATTGCTTGCATCTATGGATTATCCCTAACCAATCATATTTCAATTTTAAAAGAGGAAGCTTTTCAGATCAAGATGTCCCAATATCAGCAACTATGGTGTCGCCGGTGGGTGTCACTGGCGGCCTCCTGGTGGTGGATGTGACCACCCGTGGCACAACCCTTCCCAGCATCCCCTCTCATTCCCCTTCCCATACGTTAGGATTTGGTTATTTTCACGCGATAACTATATTAATGCGCTAAGTACATTCTCGCGGGGAAAGAGTTCAATTTCCGCAGCACGTTGCCATGGAGTAACTTTTCTTTGCGATATTTTCTTTACAGATTGCCTTTGCATAATATGAGCGGTAATAAAACGTTTTTTTCTGAAGCGATGTGCGGTGGTATTTTAAAGTCCTAATTAAAGTTCGGGGATTTTATACTAGCAAAAGTGTGCTCGTTGGTGCCCAGTGGAAATTGTGTTATGTTTTGCTAGGTAATTATTTTTTTTGAAGCTCGGGGTCATGCTCTCAGTGATACCAACCACAACCAAACATTGTTACTCTACCATTTCTATTTGACCTGCCAGCTTTTCAACTGTTTACCAACTCCAACTCCCAGCATCCTTGGCGGCACAGAATGCTGGAAATTTATATTTTCATACTTCTGGAATACAGCCCTTTTACTGACTATATACCATTAAAGCCTCCTGCTTTAGCTATTCCTACCCAAGGGTTTCAATATGCCCATGTTTAAAAAATTAAAAATCCAGCATTCTCTGTTAGCAGCAAGTTTCTTCTTGTAGGTCCACTTCCTGTCCTAGCAAACAGAAACTGGAGTGTCTCCATTACTTTCTAGCAGTGGGGGAGGGGGTAAATGTGAGAGTCTGTAAAAACATGTGACAGCCAATTTGAAAATCACAGCGCATAAGATGTGGTGAATACGAACTTCCTTATACTTCCTGTCTTGTCTTTAAGCTACCTAACAGATTTTTTGATTTGCTAACCGTGGAACATCAGAACCTCATTGGAGTTAGTTAAAATTCCACTTCCTTTTAGTGTCCCCAATTCCACTTCCTTTTTAGAGACCCTGTAGAAATCCTGGAGGTGTGTCTTAACCTATCATTTTGAGTTTTCTATTCAAACCTATGGGTGTCAAGTAAAGTAAGTATACTTTTATTGTATATCATTTGTTTTTGTAATTCAGTAGTAGTAGTCAAGTTTTGTATAGGGTTATCCTCTCTTATGGTATTTTAAGATTAAATAGGTGTATAATTACAACACATACATATAGCCCTTTTCTATTTGTAATACAGTTATATACCCCCCTTAATTGGTTCCTCCTAAAACTCATGCAATCCTGTAAAGATAATAAATTTATTTATATAATATAATATAATAATAATATATATAAATATAATATAAGGGATAAGGGATTTGTTATTTATAAGCTTCCCCGGCCCCCCCAATTGCTCCACCTAAAATGCGCTGTTAGCCTGAAAAATATGTACATTCTTAACGGAAAATATCATTAATTTAAAATTTGCACCAGTATTAATACTTTAGCTTTCGTTAATCAAAAGTCACCCTCCACCCCCTGGGGTGTGTTTGTTGGTGCTACTAAAGTGTATTTTGTATGGCCAGCAGTAATGTAACCATTGGTGTCGTGTTCTTGATGGCATAAATAAATGGTGTTCTAGCTGATATGGTGACTTTTTTCTTTTTTTTCTTCAACTACACTCGTCAAGATGGATATATACTGTTGCAAAAAGGGACCTACAGGTAAATTAGATCTTATCATGGCTTTAAGTATTCCCTGTCTTTTAAAGGAAATAACTTTAAATAGCCCCTCCACAGTTTTTGCCTTGGTCCCTATGCCTAAAACAGCCCTGTTATCCAAATGAAAGCTCAGTTTAAATCTCCACTGGTAATAAGAAAAATGCCATTTAGTTTGAGAAACGGGAGGTAAAGTGAGATGTGTCTTACCTCCTGTTCTTCAATAAAACCTGCCATAGAAGAGCTATGAGGTGTGAGGAAGCTCATTCAGGTAAGTAGTTTACCTTCGCGTCTCCCGGCCATCCTGCAGTTTTATTGAAGAACAGGATGTAAGACACAGCTCCTTTTACCTCCCGTTCTTCAATACAACTAAATGGCAATTTTTTTTATTTCTAGTGGAGATACCTTTAGGGCATGTCCACCCTCCAGAACAAACAGCCCCCCAAAAGATTTTCTTTAAAAAAGCTTCATGTGTCTACTTTACACTGCCTTCTCTCCCACGACGATCTGTCCGGCCTCCTGCCTGCAGCAGGCTGGACCTCACCACTTCTGTGAGAAAAACGCAGCAGCGGAAAGCAAGGCTCTGTAAGTCGTATCTAGTTTTTTTTTTAAAGAAATATTGCGTGCGGTTGGGGGCAGGTGTGGTTACCTAGCTTTCCTCAAAGGAATTGAAGATAGGTGCAAGATGGCGAGGAGGATCCGGATGGTTGAGGATTGTGTGGGACCTTGATAGAGGATGAAGCATGGAACAACTCTCACAGACGCTTGGAGTCTTCAGTTTAAATGGACCTTTGAAGAGCAATAGCAGGTGAACCTAATGAGCAGAGATGTAAGTTAAGGTTTATTACTAAAATATTACCTACCTAGTGGGGCCAGTATGGGGTTAATGACTTTTTTGGGATGGACCTGCCCTTTAAACCAAAGGAAAGCACTGGTTGTTACATAACTTCTGTCTAAATGGTTTTCCATGATCTCTGAACAGAGGGTGTTCATTAACTGCATTAGGGCCAAAGGTATTCAGTAGCAAAACAAAATGATTTTTAAAGGAGCAGTATCACCATTACAGAAATAGAAAACATGCTTCAGAAAAGTATCTCAGATTTTAAATGTTTAAAGTATTTATCACCTCCCACCAAAAATATTCCTTAATTTCTGTCATGTCCAAAGAGCTGTCCGGCTTAATTTATATTTTTAAATTGTAGCAATAGTAGGCCCTGTTTCCTCCCTGAATGTGTGTTGGTTGCAGAGGGGAAGGTGTAATTTATTATGGGGTCCATACACATATGACTATCATGTATTGTGATGACTGGCAAATACACTCTGACACATCATTATGTATAGGGAGGTAGTTAATCAGTTTGCCATAATGCACGAGCCAGAGGGGGAAACAAACTTACAGGACCCAGTCATCCATACACCTTAACTTCTATACGTTAACACTATAATTAAGACACAGACCACTTTCCTTTTTGGGTAACAAATAGGCCACGCTACCTTTATTAATAAATTTACATTGATTTAATAAAATTTAATCAATTTAAATAAATAGGCCTTTTTAAAAAATTTGCATATTTTTTTTCCACCCCTGTACACCCTTGCGTACCATAACCAGTTTTGTTGTAACCAACCTAGCCGTAGATCTCAGCTTGAATGCCAACCTTGTCTTGCCAGAGGGCATGTCCGGCTCCATAAACCTCTCCACAAGGGTGTTACCCGCCAGCCGTGACTCCTTTTTTTGAGAACAAACTTTTTACATAAAATTTACAATTAACTTTTGAAGGGGTGGGAGGGAGGGGAGATCTAAAATGGCGCTGGTGACCGTGTGGCTCCACTTATAAAGAGAGACGCGACGCGCCGTTTGACATCACCCGACTTCGCGTCTCGCGAGACTTCGGCCCTTACTAAAGAACCCGGAAGAAGCACCCCGCCGTCGCCCGCCGGCTGCCGCTTGCCTGGACGGAGGGGAAGGGGATATGCCCCCCTCCGGTCGATTGCCCCATTGTGCCTAGAGACAAGCCGCGGGGCCCCAATGTGAGTGGCAGATCATAATGAGGTCTTTTCTCAGCAGCAAGGGAACCTGTGCAAAATTTTCATTTAATGTAGCTACCTACAGGCACTCATACAGAGCCACAGCAGAATTTACAAGCCCCGACACTTCCTGGTGTGAACTACATATGTGCGTAGGACACCCACGAGTCGCCTCCACAGCTTGAGCTTTACCACCAACCTCGCAATACAACATGACGTGATGCAATCAGCCACAGGGAAGAGAGGATTTGGATAATGCTGATGTCGTTCTAAAATGAACAAGAAATGGGCCATCTTAAATCCTCACTGTGGGCATCATTTAACAGCCCCCGTGGCATCTCAACCCAGTCACTGTGGCATCTCAAACCAGTCACTGTGGACATCTCACCGGTGACTGGTTGCGCCATGTGAGGTTACCATAGCAAGCGGGGTATTGTTTGATGGGGGTGGTGCGGTGACCACGAGTGGTGACCACACATTTTACTCAGGGCAGGTCTCTGTTGTATGTGCCTGCGTGTTTGATCGCTTGGTGGGGGGGTTTTTTCACTCGGTAGGTTTTAGGGGGACGCTCATCTATTATGGAGAAGTCATTTTACCAGACCTGTGGTTGTGCGTGCGTTTGAAATTGCCATGGGGGGGTGGGCGTTGCAGTCCAGATTGTATCGCAATCAAAGACTGAGCATTCCATTACACCCAACTCTGGAAAGGCATGCAGTACAAAATAATAGAAACGGCCAAAAAACGAAGTTGGAAGTTGAGAGACTATGATATAAGTACCCGTCGGACATGGCGGGCAATTAGCAAGTGAACATCTCAAAACTAGATATACAAATACATGGCGGAACCAATCATGCTTAAGCGAACCTGGGTAGGTGATGCAATTGATACTGCGAATATAATGTCAAGACAGAAGCAATGTCCGGGGTGCAGGTGTGCCCTAACAACGCCGATACCAAGTTACAGCGCTGGAGCTGCCCAAAGAACGTAAGTTTCAGTGCCATAAAGTGGGTGACGCAGATATACATATGACATGCCCGGATAGTGCAGAGACAGGCCAATAGGCGCGCTGATGTACGTTGCGTACGAAGACTGCAGAAAAGAACGGGGGGCAAAGATCTAATCTCTATGGGAACAGTAAGGGTCGTGGCAAAGAGGTAGACTGCGCGAAGGATACACCGTAGAAAGACAGAATGGAGAATGGAGACAGAGAGTAGGAGTTGTACCACATGTAACGCGGGGACGTAACATAGAGGAAGGGTCCGTGTGAAGTTGGACACAGATACGGCGCTACATAACAGATCAAGGGGGGAGAATCACGTCTCAGCGGCCCCTTTTCCGTTCTGTGTGAAAAGTATCTAAGGGTAACGGAAAGAGACAACGGCGAATATCATTTGTGGAAGCATGTCTGGTCACAAAATAGCTGGTCGGTCACAGAGTGCGCTGAAATAAAGGTCAGGGCAATGCGAATCGTGTGCACTCAACCACGTGCCCTGGAAAAGGGACTGGGAGAACACAGGGGAAGTACAAAAACATGAAAGGGAAGCTAGTAACTCAGCATACAACCTTCAAAGGAAACCCGTACCTAGCGGCGACTGGGAGGAAAGGGAAAGAAGAAAAACTTAGCACCAGATAAGGCCAAAGATTGCAAACCTCTGGACAATATGTAAGCAGCAAATCCGTTATTTCATCTCGTGTATGGTAGTGTTAAATTTCCGAGAACCTTTCTCAATAGCCTCTAGCTGAACGACGGAGGTCAGGCTCAACCCTGCGAGCTCGGTTACGACAGACGGGCCAACGAGCGTGCGAAGAGATTCTGAGATATATTTGTGTGACACTATAAAAATTCTTGATGAGACCGATCTACCTGCTCCAGGCGAAGCATGCCTCGTTTGAATCCGATTCCAAGTTCAGACATGGGAGAACCAATATAAGGTTACTAGATGTGCCGTGACTGCCAGCAGGCAGTGGGAGACTGAGACATACTCATATCACACGGTTGGCCAATGAATAATGGTGTACGGAGTTCTACGTGCCCGTCCCGGTCAATGCCTGCAAAAATTACGGGAGGAAACTGCACCTAATATGCTGTATTGGGCGATTTCGGATGGTCCCAACAGACCCGGAGTCGAGCTTTGAATAGATAAAGAGGGGGGGGACTGGAAGGGAGACAGGAGACGGGGAAACAAATGGTTCCACTATACTAATCGTTAGTCCTATCACTGGCCGGTACTTGGCTGGGGACGGCCAGCACCACCGTGCCATGTGCAAACAGAACAATACGATGGACTAGGGCTGGCCAGGTCGAGCATAGCCTATAGTGTTCCGATATACCGACACAACCTGCCCCTCGGGGGGATATGCTGGATGGGAGGTGAGAAAGGAACTTGATACGAACCGAAGAAGAGAGTGTACCCACCAGAGGGGAATAACTAATGCGGTCAGCACTATGGAGGACCTCAGGGATGGACCGGACGTGACCAGAGAGGTGGAAAGGTGCACAAGTGAATAGGGCACAGTTCGGGGGGCAAAGAAAAAACGCCCCACTGCCTCAATGCCAAGTGTAAGGGGGGAACGTTGGGAGGGCCTGGTGCACACGCTACGGGATTGGGGAGGAAAGTAGGGGCCAATGAATAGAGTGCAAGGGAGAGGGGGGCGGATCAAGGCATGAGTAGACCCATATCTAGGGTAGCTACTATGAGTCAGACAGCCGAGAGTACAATAGACGTGGCGAGGCGCCAAGGAGAGGGGGAGAGGAGCTACGGACAGGAAGTGGGAATATGGTGAGGGTGACTCAAAAAAGATGCACCGATAATGGAAGGGGCCAGCAGAGTAGATTAATAAGGCGGGGGGGCGCATGACGGATAGGAGGGTAACAGGACAAAGATAGAAGGGCGCAGTACAGACTGCGGAGGGCCTAGGGCAAAGGGGGAGGCGGCGCAACCGGGGGATTGGGGGGGGGGGTGGAAGGCTTCAGGCAAGAGCTGGGCCGGGAGACCCCGCCGGGCCTCGTGGGGGGTGTCGGGTGTCGGGGCAGTAGAAACAAACGCACGCCGCGATGGTAGAGAGAGAGGGCAGACAGTGTGGTGGGAACGGGGGGAGGGAGAGACGCACACGAAAGGAGAAGGGCGGGGTACACCCACTATAGGGACAGCCACGGAGGCCATGGTACCCTGAGCAGTCCGGTGAGAAGCTCGAGCGAGGGTTGACCGGCGGGTAGGGACAGGGGCGGCCCTGGTGGCGCGGGAGAGGGTCGACAAGAGGGGGAGGACGCGCGACCCGCGGGGAGGCAGGGGGGAGGGGAAAGGGCCTCACAATACTGCTACTGGATGGCGGGATTGATGTCGAATGCGCATCTCTCTGACACCGGAATCCCCAGGGCTGGGCAAACCAGACGTGCAGAAAGAGAGTAGTGGTTTGGAAGGCACCTTGTCTTTATACACAGATAAAATCTACCTAAGGGCTGTGAGGCGGGATGGAAAAGTACGGCTAGGATTAGTCCGGAAGTAGAGGGGTACCGGACTTCCCCGGGAGGCGGCGTACACATTATGGCAGATTTGTGCACAATCGACAATAGTGCTGAGCGGGGGGGCCATAGGACCGGCCTGATCGGTCCACCATGCAACGAACCCCACGCGGCGCGGGCTGGACGGTTTGCTAGGGCAATGGTCATGTTGGGATGAAAGTTTAGAGTAGCCGAAAGTGCCAATACATAAAGACTCCCGCTTGCCCGCTCCAAGACTGGCCGCGGCATCCGGTGTCTCATGAACCGCCGTTTCCCGGTGTCGTCTCACGCAAACGTTCAGGCGGCGGTGCACGCTGGCCCATTCATAATGGAGCGGATGTCGTCGCGAAAGAACGCGAAAGCGGTGGCGGAGATTAAAAAAGTGATGTTGTGGGACCTTAAGGAATGGCACAGAAGAAAATTAGGGTGTGAATCAGCCCGGCAAAAGTGTCACGTGGGGTTCGTACAGCGTCGGCCGAGACGGCTGCCTACCCGAAGAGCCAGCTGCGCCGGTGGGTGAAGAGTGGGATATTATGCGCTGGCTAGAGCAGATTCTTAATTTGTCCCTAAAGGAACCGGTTTCCGGGTACTGCACTAACGACCCGGTAAGGCATCCCCGAAGATTTCCATCACCTAGTCTAGCCAAAAAGGTTCTAATGCATCGATTACTTACGTGAGTAGAGCCTATAACAATCATCATTAGTAGTTCGCAGCTTGTTCTAGAGGGGAAAAGATAGCAAGACCACTAGAACTGCGGGCAATTGGGCAACTCGGGGGGAACTGTGATTAAAGATACACAAAAACTGGTGCATCTGGTCATGAGGGTCCTGGGGGCAGGGCTCGTACCGGTTTGACGCATTGAAGATTTGGGGGGGTCCCACCACCTCACCTGAGCGCGGGAAAGGGGAGGCCGCACACAGAACACATACATGTATTAGGTGGGTGAGAGTCAATTGGCTAATTGATAACATCGTGTTATTCGTAGGGGGGTAGGAGTGTTTGTTGGAGAATTGTCGTAGGATGACCAGCCTCGCCGTGGAAACGCTGGTGGTCGGGGGGGCGAGGGTGGCGCAGTGAGGCGGAAACTGGTTGGTAGATCAGGAGGCAACGGGACTGGGGAAGAGGGGATGCCTGGAAGAGTGTGGGCGAGGTCAGCTGGCGGGTCGCGCACAGGCGAGAGACGGCTGATGTTAAGCAAAATCAGGGGTGGAGGGGAGGGGACAAACGCATAGAAAAAGAAAACGGAAAAGATATACAGAGGCAGAAAGACAAGGGAAGACTAGAGGGGGACGGAGAGGCTAGAGCAGCAAGGGCGGGAGGGGCCACTGTAGGGGGGGCAAGAGGAAATCAGCAAGCACTGGCAAGGGGGCCAGCAGGAGGGTGGAAGGCCACAGGCGGGAGGATGTGTGATCTTAAGTCTTACACTCGCAGGCAAGAGAGAAGCAATTCGAACGCCCCAGTAAGCTTTGCAACATGCAATTCCAGGAGGGACGTGCTGAAACCATAAAATAACAAGGTTGGTGGCATAAAGGAAAGGACATAAACAGGGGACAACGGAGGAAAAGACATTAGAAACATAGAAGGGGGCTGACGACTAAGTTTGGGGGTGAAGGATAGATAATTCAATCGATAGATCGAGCAGGAGTGCTGAAAACAGGCGCGGGACAAAGGGGGGGTATCAACACACCTAGCATAATAGAACTACCGAAAAATATGTGCTTGGGGCACAGGAAAAGGGGCGTTATATAGGTTGTGGGGGGTCGTAGGGCGGGGGAGATATGGGGGGGTTGGGGATAGGTGGGAGGGAGGGGATTGAATGGAGGATGTAGATTAGCCGTGCCGCACCTGGGGACTGGGCATCTTTTTGGCACAGACCGTGTAAAGAGATGCGAACAGGGGCAGAAGGAAGCAGACTAGGTATATATGAGTGGGGGGTATGTTGACGAACAAATACGGCTGACTGATTATATCTATGGGGGGCATAGTGAATGGGGGGTTGATACAGTGGGAGGAGGGCGGGGGAGTGGAGGCGACGTCTCTAGGTTGTGATGTTCTGGCGGTAAGGTCGGAAACACGGGGTGTGGTGTGGCGATCGCAGTACAGACTGTGGCTTTGGGATGCTTGAGGTAAAAGAGGTGCTGAAGGGATCAGCGTTAGACCAGACACAACAAAGAGCGGGATCTGCCGGACAGCGGAAAGCCAGGGAGAGGGGAGAATTGTCTGCAGCGGGGGTTACTCGGGGTCTTTAAATAGCTAGCGAGTGAGTATACGGGGAGGAGAGGAACAGCCGGTGATACCAAGCACGGAACTGGGACGGGGGGAGCAGGGGGGCAGCGGACAGGTGGGTGCAGGGATGAAATTAAGAGTGGGAGGGGTGACCCACACCTTGAGGCACCAGAAGGGGGGGGAAGGCGGCAGTGCGGCAGGTGGCTGCAAAACAGAGGAAAAGAACAGAGGGAGCGGTATGGAGCTAGAAAAAAAAAAAAAAAAAGTAGGCGCAACAATGTAATCGAGCGCGCACGGCTATGTACCGGTCGGGGCCCAGAAATGAGCTGCTTGTACTGTAGGGACGAACAAGGGAAAAGCAAATGTACTAACGGCCCAGATTGGCTGAGGACCGGGTTAGAAAGTGCAGTGTAAAATAATGGACAGGGGGGGGGGGGGGCCAAAGAAGAACGAGCCGCAAAGGGGAAGGAACAAAGCAACAAATTAAGGAGCTGGCAAAAGTAAGACAGGTGAAGATAGCGGAAGGGTGATGTCGAACGGCCTTGTAAGGGTTGAGTAAGTGTAATTTGGTACAGGGTTATCGGCCTGTGGGGCTAAGGATGGGTGCCCGGGGAGGCGAGAGGCGGAAGGGGGCGGGGGTGCAGGCATCCCTGGGGGGACCAAACAGGAGATCTCCGCAAGTTCATAATGTCGTTGTCATTCATTTCAATCATTTCATTTTTTATACTCACGCGTAGACCTCCTCTGCAAAATCTGGAAGCGTACAGAGGACTCAGAAGTTTGGACCAGGAAACTGTTCCTTTTGGTTGATATAGATAAAAGAACTGATGCTTCCTTATAGACATTCCCCTTAAAATAGATTATTAATTATAATATTTTATTTTCATTTTAAACATTATATTTTAGAAGACCATATATGTTAGTTCAGTAGATCAAGGCCGACTTCACATTTAGTTGATAAGATTGTTGGTAGTCTCACAACTGGAGCAAAATGTGTTTTAACTGGCATGAAAACCAATAAATAAGTAGAGGATGTACTAGAACCCGAACCCGAGTGTGTAGCATGAACTTCTTTGAGTTCGAACGGACTGGGGACTTCTCGAAACTACGCCGGACCGGATTTTCCGATTTTTTCTGGAACTTTCAGATAATAAAGCGAATTTTCGATAACCGTTCTCGAGGAAATCGCATAGCCGAGTAAACATGTCTATTATACGCATACTCGAGCGTCAGTCCGGGAGTAATACATGTATATTACCCCTAGACGCCGAGCTATCAATCCGGGCTAAGTAACGAATGGTGTCCGCATTACACCTAGATGCGAGTCATCAAATCCGTCAGTAAAATATCATTATAGCTCTCAGGACTGGTCCATCGAACGTGATAAAATGCCATTATACCTCAGACTCTAACATCGATCCGCGAGTAAAAATTCTATATAGCAAACGCGAGCATGAATCCCGCGGCAACAATGTCTATGAACCGCCTAGGCGTGAGGCAGGAATCCGCAATAAATGTCTATAGACCAATATGCACAGCCTCATCTGGAGATCAAATGTCGAGTAATTCCTATACGGCGAGCAGAAAAATATCCTCGAGTCGTGGTTTATGGGACAGGATTCATCTGAATGTGCGCAGTAGCTGAAGGGTCGGCAGCCGTGAGATTAATTCGAGTTTTCGAAGTCTGGATATTTGGATACATGTTCGCCAGACCGATTTCCCGGTCCACACCATGTACATTAAGGTATTATTGAGTTATAACTTGAGTTCATGCGAAAAAACAAGGTGCAAACAAAGAAAAGAAAAAAAAAAGAAAAAAAAAAAAAAAACAGAAAAAAAAAAAAAAAAACAAAAAAAAAAAAAAAAAAAAAAATAAAAAAAAAAAAAAAAAAAAAAAATATTTGACTCCCATGACGTTAATGGATCCTTTTTCGAACTTTCGACTTTCCTATATAGTTCGAAACCAGGACCGAACTATATCGGGGGAAAGTCAGACCAGCCTCTATAATAGAGGATAGTCAGTGCCTAGTAACAAAAAGACAACTCCCCCCCTAAACACACAGTCAATACGATTTGTCAGTCATCCGAAGAGTGATTGTGTCAAAGGCAACATTTTGGTGTGCCAGAGTCTATTGCAGGGACCAATTCTCCAACAAATAAGTCAATTGGTTGATTGATCAGTCATCTGTTCAACAATTTTTATATACGGGCGTTAAAGGGACGTAGGCTCAAAGCCCCTTGCAATATTGAATGGCAGATGTGGAGAAGCAACGCGGCGGGCCGGGAGACTGGTGCTCGGGGTGACTTCTCCTAAAGTTACGCTACATATGTGAGGGTTTTTGACGAATAGTATGAACTGAATTGGTATGTTTATGATGATATGTGTGTGAAATGGTTTCTTGTGTTCTGAGTTAAAAGGGATGCAGCACAATCTGGTGTGAGTTACAGTTTCTGGTGACGGGCTGGATAAGTGTGGAAGTGATGTATAGCTATTGCTGGCGCATGGATGGGGTATTGTTCTATTTTACGGGATTGTAACAGTATATTGTATGATGAGTATTGCTTTTGTGTTCTACACACTTGAATGGGTGGTCCCTTATAAATGCACTGGCTGGTGCCGCTTGTCACAAATGTAACCATGTTAAATATACACTCTGGGTTTGTGAGAGACAAGTTAGTCAGGGATGCTCGATCTCCCACATTAGATGTGGGGGTGGTCGGGAAGACCATGTATGTGAGATTCAATAAAGTTCATAAAAATGGTGCTAATGTTCCCTACCATATCAGATGATTGCGTTTTGTTAAATAAGATCTGATGGGTTGGGCATTAACCCCATGTTTAACGATAAGAACTTTTATTGAATCACACTGTTCTTATCTGGACACAATTCAAGGGTTTGAAAACAAACAAAACGAAAAACATGAATATATTTGTACGGAGGATTTGCTCTCTGTAAACTGGTATTTTTACTATAGACACTTGTGGAGCGGTGGAAATATATGGCATCTCAGCAAAAAATGCCAATGGGACAAAAAAATGGAGTCTGGCACTAACCATCACTCTGATAGTCCGTCATAATGTTTATATGGTATGTATGATATACATTTTTTTGTTTGTTTAAAGCCCTATTATAAATGTTAATAATGTAAAAACCACAATGCAAACTAGAGCAAAGTTAACAGGTAAACATGGATGACTATGTAACCCTCTTAGATACGTCCAACGGGTCCTGAACTGAAGGTTAGTTGCAAGAATTGATATGTTTCAGGCAATATATATTACATAGTGACAGAAGATAGCTAAGTAGGATTCTAGATCACTCTTTATAGCTATATACACATATCTTCCCCCAAATTATAAATTTCTTTTTCACATCAATAACCGCTATTTAAGGAGAGACTAAAGTAAGGTCTATAGTTCAATTAAGGGGTATGTTTCCCTGCAATGGGGTTGGCTATCATGCTTAAAACATCGAGTAATAAAAATTGTTGTTGCTGCCTCCTTGTTATCATAACACTCGTTGGCCTTCCCTGTCACCAAATGACATTTCAGTCTATGGGGGGGACGAGTGTCCCAAATAGGTTCTTTAGGCTCTGTGGAGGTTTTGAGAACATGATACGGACTTCAGATGATACAAAACTAGTAAAGGGTGACTCGTTAGAATCCAAGAGATATTACTGGGATAAATATAGAATTCAGGCAGAGGAGGTGCAATAACACCCATCGCAACGAACTGAAGTAAAACGCAAGAGAACATAATGGAAAGAAAATGGAATAGAAATGTATCTAAAAGGAAATGGATGACAAGGAATTAGCTGACAATCGCTGAGAATAAAATCCAACAACAATACATACAATCGGAAATACAGGTGACATAATGGAATGGGGAGCAAAAAGAGAGGTAATGTGTTTATTAATCACGCTATGTCTACTTAGAGGCACAACTGAGAGTGCAGCGCTAATCCTTTTTGATGTTATGGATGGGACATTTTCCGTGTGGAAGTGGACAGGCGCTGGTAGCCGCCAACCCAACACGAGACTGCGGGCTGTATTAAAGGCGCGTTAACGTTCCGCCACCGTTCAACCGCAATTGCATTACAGCTATGTATAACGTTGAAATGGCGACGAAATTAAGGCATGAATCGGCATCACAGTTGCGGCTCGTCATTCTTTTATAAAGGTGGGGTTGGTGAATTTTTGGTTCTGGCGGTTGATCCTAACCGCTGGGTGCATTCGCGAGGTAAAAAAAGCAACAAGGGTTATGTATGAGGCAAAACGACGCCTGGCGCCGGCTTCAAGTGGGCCCACCCTCTGGCAGCACAGGCGGAGCGATCTTCCTGAACTGTTCCTTTCGGCGGCAGCAACATGCACTGACTTCTGACTCTGCAGGCTTTGCCACCTCTGTATTATTGTTTTGATTTTTCAATGCTTCCCCCCTGCCAATCATGTGATTATCAGCTAACCATTCATTTCTGAGTGGCGTATTCTACGACCGCGCGCCCAGTCCATTCACAGGAGCCCCTCCCAGCCCTCTGCCCCTTAGTGGGCTGTGCGTTATCAGGGAAAATTTGTGTGTGGAATACAAGCCGAAGCCAAGTTGGCTGCGGGATGGATTATCGCCCCAAGTTGATGGCCTTGATTGAAAAATGGCAATAACATTTTTCTGCAGGCAATGTGTGGCGGTAATTTTATGGACCGGTTATATAAGAGCCCTAATGTGGCGGACTTGTTGTGTTTGACAAAGAGAGGAAGAGCTAAGCAGGAAAAAGGAGAATAGAACAAGAGACCACATGCGTACATAGGTGGGATGTTGATGGAGCTCCGTGCGTATAGGACTCTACGGTGCATTTCGATTGGATTGACTGCTTCTACTGGTTCCTAGATATTGGGTGATTTCGCTATCATAATGATGCAATGTATTTTTAAGTCATTGTCCTAAAGGAAGGAGAGTAGTCTCAAGGTTCGAGATGTGTGAAACCGGGCGGGGCGCGAGCAAGGCGAGGTGAGCCCCCCACAGGCAAAAGAAAGGAGTGGCGGGGTGTAGGGATCCAACGGAGCAAGAAAAAAAACCATTGGGCCCCGTGGTGCATTGTCGAGATCGCCCTATGAAGGGTTTCCTGACGGAGGTACAACTTAAGCAGGAAATTATATGGCTTTGGGGGAAAGTGCAGGGCGGGCCCCAGGAAAAAAAAGAAGGGGGAAGAAACAAGAAAAAAAAGTGGCCCAAAAAAGTAGGGGGGGAAAGAGGGGGGGTGACGCGGGATCTGGTGGGGGGGGGGGGAGGGGAAACAATGGGGGGGGGGGGGGTGGGGGGGGGGGGAAACGGATAAGAGGGGGACAGCGCTCGTACAAGCAAGACTCTATTAGTATGGTGAAAGAGGAGGGTGGCTGGGGGTGGGACAGAAGGTGACCGCTTGCAAGTCACCAAACAAAGGGGGAAGTGAAAAAAAAAAACAACAAACGCAAAGCACACAAAAGAAAAAGCATGTGGGGCACCCAAACAAATAAAAAACCAAGCGGAATGACGGGGGGGGAAAGCCTAAACCAAGGGGGGTAAAAAGCTATCCGGGCCCGGAGGGACAAACACATCAATTTTCATAAATTAAATTTTCTGGCTACCAACATTAATATGTTAGTGTGGCTAAGGGGGGGCAAACAAAAGAAGAAGTCAACCCACAACAACTAAAAACTGTTGAAAGTCATCACACAACGTTGATTGCCTTTTGTCTTTGCGAATTTCCAAAATGCCTGTCCTTGTGTATATTGCGTTGTTCCGTTGCACAAACACAATTCCTGAAAACAAAATGGCTAGCACCTGTACGCAACCGGGCTAAATGAAAATCACCATTTAATGATTAGGAGATAATCACACACGATATGGCTGGTTAATGCCGAATGGGGGACTTTACATTATAAGTAATTGCTTATTATCACAGTAAAGCATGATCATTAAGGGTAATAGTCCACCTGGAAACAAAATTAACAATGCCTAAAGTAAAAGGCCAGTAATAATATGCGGATGATGCGGGGTTATGGGAATTTTGTCTGGCGCTGGGTGGGTGGGGTGTCCGTATTATGTGCTGTAAGATCCCTTGGGCACTTGAATATTCATGGTTGCGTGTCCTTCCCAATAGAGCAAGGACAGTCCGAAGTGCGCACCATCCTGCAACCAAATGCGCAGATCTCAGCACCCAATGCTGGCGTCGGACTCTAGTCCGACCCCTGCAGCTAGCGCGGAGGGTTAAAACGAGAGCCATCCCGTGGAATAAGCCGCAACTGACTTTGAGGAGTAGACGACACACACCGACGTACGGGACGACCGGACGAGCGGGGCACTACGACGCACACACACTGAACCGACACACACGGACACAAAAAAATCACACACACACGACACACACACGAACAACGGACCACACAGCACAGCACACGGGAGCCACACACACACACGACTCCACACACATCACACACACACACACACACACACACACATCACGACCACCATAAAGACACACACACACACACACACACACCCCACACACCCTTGCCCGCAGTCCACAGAAAATGGCTAGACTTGAGTATGACTCTTACTCTGTATTGGTATTAGATTTGGTCTGACTCTACGACACACTCTCCCTGCTTCCCCAGTCCACAGAAATGGCACACAAAAAGAACACAAACACACACCAGACTTAATAATAATATAAGACTCTTATACGTATGGATGGGTGTATTTAGATCTTGGTCGTATTCTACGACCCTCGCCCTGCTTCCCTTCCCCCACCACAGGTGAAATGGCTAGTCCGAACTTTATCGTATGAAAAACATCTTATGTCTGGATTTGTGATATTTAGATATGTGGGGTCTATCTACACACACACTCTCCGCTCTTCCCCCAGCCACAGAAATGGCAGCACTTTATGATTGAACTGCTCTACTAATTGTCTCTCCAGCATGGTCTGTTTGCACTCTAAACAGTCGGCTGACCATGCGGAGAGGATCTGTTTACATAAAAGCACAGGTTCAAGTGTAAGCGGGAGCCGAAAACGCAGGGAATGGATACCTCATTTAGTAATGCACGTGCACGTCCTTAGTCCACACAGATCGTGGAAGGCGACCCGCCCAAAATACGATGACGAACTTCTAGAGACTGTCTGCAAAGTATGGAAGTGGAATTGGTTCAAGAGAAGGTGCAGGAAAATGCCGGCTGGGGAGGGGTAGCGATACGCTTATGATGAAAAAAAAAAAAAGGGGGATTTTGGTGGAATAGAGTCCTGACCCTGTAACGCCTTGTCCGCTGCCACAATCGTATAGTCACGGCGGTGGCAGTGATGCACACTGCCACAGATCGTGAAAGACGATCTGTGCGTCCTGCAGCAAAAAAAATTGGCCGTCCCAGCTAGGTGCGATTGGGCAGCATTCACTGCCCCCCTAACCCCAAAAAAAATAGAAAAAAAAGGAGAGAATCCCCCCTCGGTTTCGTCCAATCGCAAAAGGGGTATCGGGCGATTCCACTTACCTTTATGTAGGAATCCGCTGGAGAACCGGTCCGATGTTGATGAATCACAGGAAGCGAAAGAGGAGACCGCGGCGGTTACCGTCTACATTGCTTCCTCCTTCAACCGGGGGTCGTCCACATAGAGAGGTAATAGGCTTCCTATGGAGGTTATAGTGGAGTGGTACTAGGCAGGCTAGATCTACCTTTAGATCATGCTGCATACCTGTATAAAGTAAAAGCTGTCATGCTGAACACTCTTACTAGACATTTGTGAATGGAGTCAAGGGTCGCATATCACAAATGGATTTTTTACTAAGTCTTTGTCTACTTAGCGAGACTTGAAAAATGGGGTACAGAATCAAATTTGTGTCTGAGGCTTGCTGGATCACTATTATTGGATCTTGCCAGATGATGAAATCACTTCCTGAAAAGTGATTTCGGCGGTGAAAGTGATTTTTCCGATCGATTTTGAATTGAAAATGGGCATTTGCCGTCATAATTCTCAAGTTCGGTAATCATTCCTTAGAGATGATTGATGATCATCTTTGGGAATTATCGCTAACGCCATAAAAAGAAGAAGAATGCATGGCGTACAAACATAAAATCTTAAAGATGATAACACACACCTGTTTTTTTTTTTTAACCTAAAACTAAATTAGCAAAAAAATTGTCTTCTCCAAGCTTCCGGGCAATGTCCCCGGTGATATCGCCTAAGTAAACGGCGGGATCATTATTTGTTGCGATTCAAGGTAAACTAAGCGCGATATCTTTTAGTAGGGAATTTTTGCAGAGGGTACCCAAAAAAAGAACCGGAATTGAATTTTTAGGATGCCGAGGAGTAAAGTGTGCAAACTGGTGGGACCGATCTCCGTACGTAGCGCTTTATCAGGGGGGGGAAAGGGGGTACTAAAGGACGGCTACAAAAGGCGGAGGTGGTAGGGTGTGGGGGGTTTTTTGTGCGTTTTTTTATTTTTTCCGCTCAAGTTGATTGCAATTGCGTCATGTAGTGCCATTTAGAAGCTAGGGTTGGTGGCCCTGGCGTTCTCTGGTGGGGCAGCCCACCCGTTATGGCAAGGGGGTACCGGTTTGATGTCAGGACAATAAAAAAAAAGTGCGAGAGAAATTGCTGTTTAGTGATCATAAAAAAATTTTTTACTTGGCCGAGTGGGTTTAGGTAATGATTTCACCGCATTGAGTCATCTTATTTAATTTTTTCACAAATCTCCTAAACACGGAGTGCTATTTATAGCAGCGCCTGACGCTTCATGTATCATACAAAGCATGATACCAATACGTAGGCTGAGGTGTGTAGCTTCCAAAAATATAGGTTTGTGGGGTAGTAATGGTGGGTCCAATTGATTAGGGGCTGTGTTTCAAGATACACGCTGACAACCAATCAAATCAAGAAAAATTTAAAGTAATTTTTAATCTTGTAGTAAAATCTTTTTAATTGGCACTTTGGACATGGGCCCGTGCCAAAGATTGGCTAGTTGGTGGCCCCCGTCTCTGTTGCACTCCCACACAAGTTGTGCAACGCGTGTGATTCAAGTAGCTTTGGGAGTTGCCGTTTAGTGGGTGTTTAATCACTATGCTGACAGTGGGAATTTAGTGTACGATTTCACCATTGATCCCAAATTTTATTATTTCAGCAAATCTCCTAAGGAACAAGGGGCGACGAGATGTTCTATGATAACAGCGTCCTGGAATATCTTCATGTATATACAAAAGCAGGTAGATGGGCGAATGGCACGAAGCTGAAGGTGGTGGTATACTCTTTCAAAAATAATAGGTGAGGGGGGGGGGTGTTGGTCGCATTTTGATTAGGCTGTGGCACAATTACGGGACGACTTTGATTTGGTGGCGGTGTAGGGATTGGAAGGAGCGGGGTGGGTGGACAAATTCGGGACCAAAATTGAGGGGCTAAAAATTGGTGGACCGGTCTCGTGGGCACACAGCATAGGCATAGGACCGTTGATGCAGGATTTGGGGAGGATGGTACGTAGGAGTTTTTTGCTTGGTCAAAAGGGTTTAGGTAGGATTGCACCTCTTGAATCATCTTATTTAATGGTTTGCACAAAACCTCGTAACAAACACGATTTGCTGGGGTTGGATCATTTAAAAAATTTTTGGGGGGTGTTGTGGTCTGGAATTCTGCAGTGAGGGATAAAAGCATGCATCGTAACGTGCTGAGGTGTGTAGATTCCAAGATATATGTCAATTGTGGGGAGAATTTCCATGTTTCGGGACGGTGGTCTTAGAAAAGTGTAGCTGTGTCAAATACTAGCACTTGGATTCTTTCTTGTAAGTGGCATTTTGGTGCAATGCGTCCCATTTGACTAGTATGGTGGCCCACAGTCTCTGGTGGGGTGCAATCCGAGACGCATAGAGAGGCAAATATACGGTATTGATTCAAGGGCAACACTGGGAGTTGATATTTAGGTGGGAGCATTTCCAAGTTTGGGGCTGTTGTGAAAGTTAACAGTCCACTAGCTACGTGATTTTTTTCTTGTAATCGTACACTTAGTTGGCATGGTTGCGTAGCGATTTCTGAGCTGTTGGTGGGCACAGTCTCTGTGAGCATCCATTCACTAGGGGCATCGGGTTTGATGTACAGAACAGTGGTGAGTCGGGATTTAGTGGGGGGGTTTATTGGGGGGGGAGGCATTTCAATTTTGGGGGGGCTGGGTAAATGACAGAACACTTGAATTTTTTCCTCTGTAATTACACTTGTCATGTGCTCAAACATTTGGAGCTCGTAGGAGAAGGGTATAGGTGCCACGGCGCTGTTATAATGCAAAAAGCAGATCCTTAACACTTGGGCTACCGGTGGATGGAGGATATGTGGGAGACTTGACGGTAGTGGATTTTTGTGCTTGGTCAAGTTAGGGTTTCACGGACTTTCACCTTGAATCATCGTATTTTTATGTGTCACAACCGGCCTACAAAGTTCTGGTTGGAGCACTGGGGGGTCCTGGTTGCATTGCAAGGTATGTATAGCAAGCAGTGCATCGGAACGTAGCGGAAGGGGTGGTAGATTCGCGACAGAAGTAATAGCTGGTGGGGGGTAATTTCCAGGTTTCTGGACTGTTCCACGTGTGTTTTTTTCTTGGTATATTACACTTGGTACATATTGTCCGCATTTGAGGCTAGTTGGGGCATGGTCTCCTGATGTACGATCTCTAGCAGATGGCAGACCGGGGAGGCAGCATTGGGGATTGAGACTTGACAGGTGTTTTACAGACAGGGGGGAAAGTTGCCAATGATTGGAAGTGGTTGTTATAAAGGGGGCCTGTGGAAATCGGGGAAAAAGGTCGAAATGTTACCGAAGCCTGGCCTCAGGACAATATGGGTGATATAGCAGAGCTAGACACAGCGGAGGTGGTGGACGGAAGGAGGTGGGAGGCCCAAAAAGAGAGAAGTTGGGGGGGGGGGGTCATATAGAAGGGATGTTTAGCGGGACAAGCATCTGAAAAGGGGCGAATGGGCCATTGTTTCAGTGCCAAGCTGTGGGGCAGTGGATAAACTGCACGGGGGGGGGCGGTAACCAGACATAAGGCTAGACCGGTTGTGATTCAGGTACTTTGGAGTAGAGGGGGTAACGGTGGGGGACATTACTTGTGATTCATGGCTATGATCGACTTGAAAGTTGGGGGGTGCTAAAAAAAAAAAAAAATATGGAGGTGAAAAGGGGAAAAGAAAAAAAGAACAGGAACAAAGGGGAAGAAAAGAGGGAAGGGGGGGGCAGGGCGAAAAGAAAAGAAAAGGGGGGGGGAAAAAAAAGTGCAGAGGTAAAGGGAAAAGAGAAAAAGGTGGGGGAAAAATTATGAGTTGTTATGTAGATGATTTGAGAAGGGTGAAGAGACGTAGCTAACGGTAGTGACAAGTACCAGGAGAAGGTGTCACTGGACACGAAACAGTGGGGGAAACATTATAATAAGTGTGAGAAAAGTGAGACAGCTAGGTTTAAGAGGGAGGAGAAAGAAGCCAAGATGCGTTGCCGGTGGACGAAGGGAGGAGCTGGGGAGGGCTTGGGGGTGGGAAGTGGGGCTCAGAAAGGGGACTCACGAGTGGGGCAGGCTATCGCGATGAAAAGGGTAGGGGGAGGGGCAGATTGAAAAGGGGGGGAAGTGACATTTTTAGAAAATCTGCTAAATCTGTGAGCTTTCTCGAAGACTGCGCCCACACCATTGATGGGTAGCCATCCTACGATTTCGTAATACAGTGTGTCGATTTGAGTAACTCTTGGTGGTTTGGTAGGGGGAGAATGAGGCGTGTGTGATTAGATGGGGAAAGAATTCGGCGGGTACTACGAGTCGCTATTCAGGGGAGTTTGCTGATTTTTTTGCTGGTGACTCTCGGGTCAGATACGCCAGCATAACGGGGGAACACAGGAAGAAAGAAAGAAAAGAAGAAAAGAACTCAGAAAGATGGCGTCTATATATGAGGAGAGTATGAGAAGTAGATATAGATAAAAGAGAGAGCTGGCATAAAGCATTGTGGACAAGAATATGATTCCTAAGAAAAGGGAAAAAAAGGCAAGACCAAATACTGAGATTTGAAACAGGCTCATGTTTGTACGGGACAGGCTGGCACTAAAAGCGGAAGAGCAGGGGTAGGGCGCCATCAAAAAAAAGGACAGAAAACCATATATTTCTCAAAGGAGATAAACCGCTAAGAGAAGGAAGAGAAAGAGGAAGGGGGGAACAGGGAGAGGGAACGGCCATTATTAGCTACGAAACATTCTGTGATATTACTCGGTTCATGTGGAATAAGGGCCACACAAAAAGGGAGTCCTCAATGGTGTGGGCAGCAAGTTCTTCGTAGAAAGTTCAGCAAAGTTTAGGCAGATTTTTCTAAAAAAGATTTGTGATAGCAAACTCTCAAAGGTGAGAATCATGCCAAAATCTCGTCAGATTAATGTAAAAACAACAACAACAGTTACCAAATTAATCATCTCTCCAAAATGTCCTGAATCAAACGTGATGCCCTATGTATGGTTACTACAACACGCAAAACGTGGAATCAACTAGCCACAAAGTGAGCCAATGAAACAATGGCCCAATTACAAGCAACTTTTCAAGATTTTTCAACTAAGAATCCAAAACCTCTATATTAGAAAAACCCCCCCAAACTTTAATATTTTTGGAATCTACACACTTCAGCTACAACAATGGTGGTGTGATTCTTTTATGCATACCACCAATGGTATGAGCGCAGTTTCATGGTAAAATTTCGCTTTTTAACCGATATTTTCAGGAAAAATTTATAAAAATACAATTCAAATCATGGCAAATTTCCATGTCATGTAAAAAAAACTTGTCATTATCAATCTTCCAAATGCCCTCTGAATCAAACGTATGCCATAAATGCGTGAGATGTACACAGGGACATGGCCACCAACTAGCTCAAATGGGACACATGCACAGTGAATTACAAGAAAAAAATCAAAGTGGAAACAGTCCAGAACATGGAATTCCCCCCACAAGCTAGATATTTTTTGGAGATCTACACAAACTACCCCTTCAGCTACGTACGATGCCATGCTTTCATACATACATGAAAATTTCCATACCAGTGATTCCAAAGAACTTTAGGAGGTTTTGTGAAAAATAATAGATGATTCAAGGATTGAACGCCTACCTAAACCACTTGACAACAAGCAAAAAAACCCACTAAATGTCAATCTCCCACATATCTCTACATCAAACGGTATGCCATATGTGTGGGTGCACACAGAGACGTGGCCACCCAATCAGCTTCAAATGGGACACATTGCACAAGTGTAATTACAAGAAAAATTCAAAGTTGTCTGTAATTTCAACAGCCCCAAACTTGGAAATGCCTCCCCCCACAAATAACCCCCCCACTAAATATCACTCTCCCACATGTTCTGAATCAAACAGTATGCCATGGTGTGGATGTACAGAGACTTGGCCACCAACTAGCTCAAATCGGACGCAGCCAAGTGTAATTACAAGAAAAAAATCAAAGTGATCTGTAATTTAAAACAGCCCCAAAAACTTGGAAATGCCCCCCACTAAATATCAATCTCCCACGTGTGGTGAATCAAACGTTATGCCAATGCGTGGATGCACCCAGAGACGTGGCCACCATACTAGCTCAAATGGGACGCATGCACAAATGCAATTACAAGAAAAATCAAAGTGCTCTGTAATTTGAACACCTACACTTTTTTCTAAGGAAACAGTCCCGAAAACATGGATTCTCCCACAAACTATATATTTTTGGAATCTACACAACCTTCAGCTACGTTACGATTCCATGGCTTCATACATAAATGAGAATTCCAGACCCCACTGATCCAAAGAATCCGTTTTTTTAACGAGGTTTTGTATAAAATAAAAATAAGATGATTCAAGGGTGAAATCCTACTAAAAACCCTTTTGACAAGCAAAAAACCCCCTAAATGTCAATCTCCCACATATCCTGGCATCAAACGGTATGCCATATGTGTGGGTGCACACAGAGACGTGGCCACCAACTCGCTCAATTGGACCGCATGCACAAGTCCAATTACAAGAAAAAAATCAAATTGTTCTGTATTTTGAACAGCCTAATCAACTTGGAAATACCCCCCACAAACTATATATTTTTGGAAGCTACACCCTTCAGCTACGTGCTGGTATCATGTCTTTGTATATACATTAAGACATTCCAGGCGCTGTTATCCATAGAATCCTGTGCTTTTAGGAGATTTTGTGAAAAAATCAAATAAGAGGACTCATGGTTGAAATCCTACCTAAACCCACCAGCAATAAAACCCACTAAACGGCAATCTCCCAAATGTCCTGAATCAACTATATGTCCATAAGGTGGGTGCAACAGAGACGGGCCACCACTAGCTCAAATGGACGCATGCACAAGTCCAATTCAAGAAAAAAATCAAGTGTCTGTAATTTGAACACCTAATCAACTTGAAATACCCCCCACAAACTATATTTTTTGGAAGCTACACACCTTCAGCTACGTGATTATCATGCTTTCGTATATACATGAAGAATTCCAGGCGCTGTTCTACATAGAACTCCTGCTTTTAGTAGATTTTGTGAAAAAATAAAATAAGAGGAATCAATGGTTGAAATCCTACCTAAACCCACTCGGCAAGTAAAAAACCTTCCTAAACGCAATCTCCCACATGTCCTGAATCAAACGGTATGCCATAAGGGTGGGTGGGCAAACAGAGACGGGGCCACCAACTAGCTCAAATGGGATCCATGCGTCAATTGCGAATCACAAGAAAAAAATAAAAAACCCACAACACCACCCCCAGCCCCACTACCAATCCCCACTCCCCCTTTTAGTGGTTTTTAGTGAAAAGCAGCTAGTCGAGAGAGTCCCACAAGTTTTTGGCACACTTTACTGATCCTAAAATTCAATCCGGTCTTTTTTTGGTACCTGCTGCAAAATTCCCTACTAAATAGGTCTTAGTTTCCTCTTAAATCGACCAAATAATGATCCGCGTTTACTTTAGCGATATCACCGGGGACATTGGGAAGCTTGGAGAAGACAATTTTTTTTGCTAATTTATAGTTTTTAGGTAAAAAAAAAAAAGGTGTGTGTATCAGCTTTAAGATTTTATTGTGTGCTTTCTCGTTCCCCTTTTTTGGGGATCATTCCCAAAGATGACATCATCAAATCATCTTAAGGAATGATACCGGAACTTGGAATATGGGCATAATGCCATTTTCCAATTCAAATATCCGATCGGAAAAATCACTTCCCGGAAATCATTTTCCAGGAAGTGATTTTTCTATTCATTGGGCAAAGATCATAATAATTAGTGATGCAGAAGTGATCACCAAATTTTGATCTCTGTCCCCATTTTTTTTCTAAGTCTTCCTAAGTAGCAAAGACTTAGAAAAAATCTCTTTGTGAATGGAACTTTGAGTTCCATTCACAAATGTATAGTAAAAGCTGTCAGCTATGACAGCTTTACTATACAGGAATGCTGCAGCATGATCTAAATGTAGATCTAGCTGCGTACCCTCCACTATACCTCCCATAGAGAGCCTCTTACCTCTCTATGGGAAGACCTCCGTGAAGGAGAGAGCCATGTGACCTCACCGGGGTCTCCCTTTCCGCTTCCTGTGATTCCTCACATCGGACCTGCTTCCTTCCATGCGGACCACATAAAGTAGGGAAATCTCCCGATCTCCCCCCCTCGGATTTGGACGAAACGAGGGGGGATCGAGGGGCTAGGGCGTTTGAATGCTGCCCCCAATCGCCCCTAGCGGGGCGCAATTTTTTTGGCTGCAGGGAAGCCACAGATCGTATATTCAGATCTGTGGCAAGTTTGTGCATTCAACTGCACAGATCGGAATATACGATCTGTGGCAGGGAAGGGTTAAGAGGTATTGTCTATTCACAAAATCACAAATTTTTTTTTTTCATTATACAGGTAGTAACCCATCCCCATAAGCCTTTTCTGCCTTTCTTTTGAAAAAATTCCATTCCTCCCTTTGCAGCAGTCTCTAGAAGTTCTATTCGTTTTTGGGGGTGTGGCCTTAGCTGTGCTGGATAAGGAAGTGAGCTGATTACTAAATGAGGCTATTACCATGTGCGTTTTGGCCCGCCCACTTGACCCTGGTGCTTTAATGTACACACGATCCTCTCCTGCATTGTCAGAACTGTAGTAAAACCACAATGCTGGCAGAGACAAGGAGAGAGTTCATACACATAAGGTGTGCCATTTCTGTGCTGGGGGGAAGCAGGGGGAGGTGTGTGTGTAGATAGACCCAATATCTATACCCATAAATCCAGACATAAGAGTTTCATTACTCATAAAGTGTGCCATTTCTTCTGTGGCTGGGGGAAGGGAAGCAGGGAGAGTGTGTGTAGATAGACCCAAGATCTAAATATCCAATCCAGACGTAAGAGTTCATACATAAAGTTGTGTGTGGTGTGTGTGTGCCATTTCTGTGGCTGGGGGAAGCAGGGAGAGTGTGTGTAGATAACCCAAGATCTAAATATCCAATCCAGACGTAAAGAGTTCATACATAAAGTCTGCTCATTTCTGTGGCTGGGGAATGGTGTGTGTGTTGTGTGTGTGTGTTGTGTGTGTGTATGGTGTGTGTGTGTGGTGTGTGTGTGTGGTGTGTGTGTGTGTGTGTCCGTGTTGTGTGTGTGTGTGTCACGTGTGTGTGTGTGTGTCCGTGTGTGTGTGTGTGTCCGTGTGTGTGTGTGTGTCCGTGTGTGTGTGTCCGTGTGTGTGTCCGTGTGTGTGTCCGTGTGTGTCCGTGTGTGTGTGTCCGTCCTACAAATCCATTCCGGAACGGGATGTTCCGTTTTAATCCCTCAGCCGGGCAGGGTCGACGAGTCCGACGCAGCATGGGTGGATCTGCGCATGTGCAGTGGTGCGCGACCGTCGGACTGCCTGCTATTGGAAGGCAGCAACATGAATATTCAATGTGCCATAGCGGATCTTACGGCACATACATCGGCATAACAAGGAGCACACAGACAAAATCCATAAAAGGTATCATGCATCTTTAATAGGCCCTCTTTTACTTTAGGCAATGTAATTTTTCAGGTGGACATACCCTTTAATTTCATTGCTTTTTACTGTGTAAAGAGATGTACAAAGTAAAGTTCACTTACCATTGGCATTAACCAGCCATATTCGTGGTATTTACTCCATCATAAATGGAACCCGGTTGCTTTCATTGCTAGCTAAAATATTTTCAGGAAGTTTTTGAAGAACACGCCATCTACACAAGGAAGTGCATTTGGAAATTTCTGCAAAGACAAAATGCAATTCAATCGTTTGTGTGATCTTCAACAGTGTTTTAGGTTTGTTGGTAGCGCCGCACTAACACTATTTTATGGTAGCCATAAAATTTAATTTATTGAGGCTAAGAATGAATTCTCCCAAAAATTAATATTACCTGCAATGTTTTACATAGAGGAATTACATTTGCCAAAGGATAAACCATTAACCAAGGTGACAAATTGTTTGTTATAAAAGTTGCCCTTCAAAACTGCAATTAATTTACTTTTTCCTGTTGGGGGGACAAGAAATTGAAATATGCAGTTTCACACACTGAATTGCATTAATTTCATTTAGAAAATGATTAAAAATACATTTGCATATTCTAGGACTGAGAGAATCAACCCATATCTAGGAACCCGTAGTAGCAGCTCAATACATGAAATGGTATGTCATATAAGCAGAGCCTACCAACACACACCTACTGTACAAGCATTTTTTCTCTTTCATTCTCCCCTGTTCTCCTGCCATTGCTCTTCCTTCTCTTTGGTCCAAACACAACAGTCCTTATGCACACTTAGGGCATATTTTAAAGGTTCCATAAATTACCGCGCCACACATTGCTGCTAGAAAATTGTTATTGCCATTTTTATAAAGGCAATCAATATTGGGGCGATAATCATATCCGCAAGCAATGTGCGGCGGTAATTTGAAAATTTTCCCTTGATAATGTACTTAGCACTAAGGGGCAGAGGGGCTGGAGGGGCTACTGGATATGGATTGTGCTGTCGGGTAGTCGGACCGCCCACCAAAATATGATTGGTTACTGTATAAATCACATGATGGCAAGCATTGAAACAAATCAAACATATATAAAGAGGTGCAAAGCCTGCAGGTTCAGAAGTCATTGCAGTTGATCGCAGAAGAAAGAATGGTCAGAGCACAGCTCTCCGCTGGTGCCAGAGGGGTGGGTCACTGGTCGGCCGACAGCTAGTTGTTTTGGTCAACTCAAATTTGGCGAATTGAAACAGCCGAGGTTAACGCCAAGAATTCACCACCACTTTATAAATAGAAGAGAGCGGCATACTGAAATGCGATATCATCGCATTAACTTTGCCGTCGCCATTTTCAACGTTTTATAAATCGCTGTAATTGGCAATTTTGGGGTGAAACGGTGGCGGAAAGTTAACGGCCTTTATAATATGCCCCTTAGGTCTCGGTGGGTGTGGCTACAAGGTTGATTCCCACTTCCAAGGAAAATGTAACTATATACATCAAAAAGGATGTAGTCTCACTCAGTCTCAAGTGTAAATAGGTGTTTAATAAACCAACATCCTTCTCTTTTTGTCCCCATTCCTATTTCCTTTACTCCTCATATATTATTTGTATTTTATTCTCAGGATTTACTATTCCTTGTCATCCATTTCCTTTTCGATACATTTCTATGTCCATTTTTCTTTCCATTATGTTCTCTTTGGTTTTCTTTCACTTTCTGCTTTTTATCACCTCCTCTGCTTACTACTTCTTATTATTTTCCCAGTAATATTCTCTTTGCATCTACTTCCTCCTTCTCCTATTTTTGTTCCATCTGCCTTCCAGTTCTCTATGGCTTCTAAACCTTCACATGAGTCTAATCCTAATTTGGCACTCGCACCCATAGACTTAAATGTCATGGACATGGAAAGCAAGGGAGAAAAAGAGAGCAGCAAACACATCAGATTGTTTTATCAGCATGTAGAAAACCCCATTGGGCATGGGCAATAACCTTATTTAACGTTATAGTTTTACTTTAGTTCTCCTTTAAATAGCTGGGGTTATTGATGTCAAAAGAAATTTAAATGGGGAAGATATGTGTATATATGTAAAGAGTTGTCTAGAATCTCTTCATATATCCTTATGTACTATGTAATATATATTGTCCTGAAACATATCACTTTATATGCAATAACCTCAGTTCAGACACGTTTGTGTATCTAAGAGGTTACAATATTCTCCTTGGCCTGTAATTGCTCTAGGTGCATTTTTCTCACTTATAACAATTTCAATATGGAGCTTTAATAAACAAACAAAAAATGTATACATACATACCATATAAACATTCATGAATGATTATCAGAGTGATGGTCTGGTGCCAGCTCCATACTTTTTTGTAAAATTGGAACTTTTTGCTAGATGATTTTATTTAACTGTACAGTGTATATAGTAAAAATACCAGTTTTAACAGAGAAGCATCTGGTACACATATATTCATGTTTTTGTTTTGTTTTGTTGTTTCAAATCCATTTGAATTGTGTCAGATATAACAGGGTTATTCAATAAAAGTTCTATCGTTAAAAATGGTGTTAATTTTGCCCAACCAATCAGATCTTATTTAACATTTAAAGCAATCATCTGATTGTTAGGGCAACATTAGCACCATTTTAATGAACTTTTATTGAATCTCACTATCATCTGTGTACAATGACCCTAACACAGTTATGTGTGAGATCGAGATCTGATTATAATCACTTTCTGTCTCATTCACTAATACCCAGAGCTGTATATTAACATGGATTACATTTTACAAGAGTCACCATACGCGCATTTTAATAAGGACCATCAAGCTTGCTGTAGAACAAAAGCCAAACTCCACATAATCATATTATTGCCCTTTACAATCAGTAAATAGAATATAATACCCATACCCATGGCTGCAGAAATGCTATAAACTCATCTTCACCTTTTCTTTTCAGAGTAGTCAAACAGAACTGATAAATCACAACCAGATTTGTTGGCAATCAACTGAAAGTAACATATTTAATATTAATATTTTCATTCAAACATTTACAATACAGTCTATACATGATGCGGTTAGAATTTATATACAATTAACAAATATGGTATAGATGAGAAGTTAGAGAGAATCTGTTTCTTTTCTAAACGATCCTACTAATATTTTGATAAGCTGGCCTTGTTTGTAGCATACTGCTTTTTAACTGCACTGAAAAAAGTGAACAGGGTAAGGGATCAATCAACCACTGACTTATTTTTGGGAATGGCTGCACATAGCTCTGGCACAAAATGTGCTGAAACATCACCTTATAGTTTAGAATGACAATCCTGTATTGCGTGTGTGTGGGGGGGGGGGTTGTGCTTTGTATAATGGCACTGCCATCGTATTTATAGAGATGGCTGAACTTTTGAAAGTTCGGTCCGTTTTCCGATCTCCTATGGAAAGTTCGAAAGTTCGAAAAAGGATCCATTAAAGTCATGGTAGTCAAATAGTTGTGAAAAGTTCTAATGAAATACAATTAAAAATCAATAATAACTTAATGAAATGGCTGTGGGGGACCTGGGAATGGTCTGGAGAACATGTTCCAATATCCAGGACTTTCGAAAACTCGAATTAACTCTCACGCGTGCTACTTTCAAGCTACTTCGAACATTAGATATTATCCCATAAACGACTCCGAGGATATGATGCTCGCGTATATGGTATAATAGACTTTACTCCAGATTTGATGCTTGCATATTGGTATATAGACTTTTACTGGCGGATTCAATGCTCACCCTAGGTATAATAGACATTTTGCTCGCGGATTCCATGCTCGCGTATTGGTATATAGACTTTTACTCGCGATTCGATGTTCGCGTCTAGGTATAATGGGCATTTTAATCACGGATTCGATGCAACGTCCGTCTAGGTATATATGGTATATTTTACTCGCGGATTTGTATGCTATGCGCATCTAGGTGTAATGGACATTTTACTTGCGGATTTGATGCTCGCGTCTAGGTATAAATACATTTTTACTCACGGACCGACGCTCGCATATAGGTATCATCGACATTTTATACTCGCATATTCGATTTCCTCGAACGGTCGACATTCGATAATTATCGAAAGTCCAGAAAAAATCGAAAATCCGGGTCCGGGATAGTTCGAGAAGTCTAAGTCCTTTCGAACTCAATAGTTTCAGCTCAAACTCGGGTTCGAGTTGCTAGTACAACTCTCTACTATTTATTGTGTTTAATGCGAGTAAAAACATTTGGCTACAGTTTGAGACTACCAAAACCTCTTAATCACTAAATGTGAAGTCGCCGGTTGATCTTACTGAATACCACAATATTGTTTCTAAAATATACATGTTTAAAATGAAAATAAAATACTAAATTAATAACATTAAGGGAATGTAAGGAAGCATCCAGTATTCTATACTCACCAAACGGAACAGTGCTGCAAACATGTTTGAGTCTCTGTAAGATTCCAGATTTGGTCAGAGGGAGGTCTCGGTGAGTATAAAAATGTAACATGAATGAAATGAATGCAAACGTACATTATGAACTTTGAGGAGATCTTCATTGTTCTGTATTAATCACACTGGGAATTATGCAACCCCCACTTTCAGCTAAGCTCTGTGGAACATCCTTAGACAAGGAGATAATACCTGAAAAATAAAATTAAATAAACATTACAATGTAATGTTAGAATAACATTACGATATATTTTAAATTGTCTTCCTTTTGACCAGATCACATAATTTTGTTGCTTTTGTTCCTCTCCATTTTGCGATAGTTATTACTTCCCTGGGCCACTGTAAAATTTATTTTTAACTGGAAATTCTTAAACTGTCTCGCCAATATTGGCGACAGTTAAGTACATTGGATTATAACAGTAGTAAAAAAGTAAAAGCAGGATCATTATCCGGCAAGAAGTTACATAGAAGTGATGGAAGATAAAGTTGGACTTACTTTCTGTCTAAATATTAAATATATTTTACTACATGTGCAGGCAACACTGAAGCCACCTGCAGACTCTCCAATATGGTGACTAAGGTGGATCACCACTAAAATCCTTAATATTATCCTGAACCCACTGTAAAGCTGCAACCTGATCAAAAGTCCAAAGTTTCCACGTGCTTGGGTATCACAGAGCTGTTAATATAAATCAGTTATAATACATTATTATTTAAAGAACAGATGTCAAAGATGACTAAAATTTCTATCCTCATACTGGATTTAGCTGTACGGAATTTTTTGTTGTGTACTGGTATCAAAGGCGATAAATGCTTTTACCTAAAGAATCCCAAAGTACCAAGTCTGTACTGGATAGACACAACTACAACATTTTCATAGACACTTAAGCAGAACCATCAAACAACTGGCACGCTGCTCCAATGGCCAGTCCTCCTCATGTAATAAACACCATTCCCTATGCAAAATAGATTATAATCAGTCAGCAGTATTTTTTAGTCAAACATAAACAATTCATATATACCATCTTAATTTTGAAAATGGTTTGCATATATTTAAAAAGTTGTCTGTGCACAAAAGCATGCAGCTTAGAGGAAACGGTAATCTAAAATACATCAACATTCATACATACCTACCAACATACACAAACCCATATATCACGCATAGACAAACATATATAAAGAAAATTTCCACTGTGCACAACCAAGCAAATATATTAGTATTCATATATGAATGTGATACAAACTTTTTTCCTTTGCAACTGTCTTCTTACATACATTGATCATAGATTTGAATAATCTACATTTAAAATCCAAATTTTCTAAAGCAATATATTTTGTTATATATATGTAATTTACTTTATTTTGTAACTGTTTATGTCATTTAATTTATCCAAAATTGTATATTTATGTGTTTTCAAGACGCTTCCATCTATTGATTTCCATGTGAAATCTTCGGTAAGTTTAGAATTGCTTCTCTGCTGCTGCTGGTGTGTAGACATTAAGGTATAAACAGATCCCGCACACTGGTGGAATTTCAAATACTGCCTTGGGGCCAATTTTGAAGTTGGCTGATATGATTTCTACATCTTGTAAAAAACACGCTAAACAGTGGCAAATACTAGCAATTTGTGATATAGCAATCTACCAGTTCAAAATCTAGTTATAATGTTTGTATGCATCATTGTTAATTAATTGCTTCCTTTTTATTCTCAATAAGTTAAAATATACTAATCCATGTATTTCTAGTTAATCAGCCATTATTCTGAATTGGGAAAGCCAGATGACTAGCAAAACATCTTCAAGGACTAAATTTCCAGTCAAGTTGGACCTAACTGAATACTACCATAAAGTTTTCAGCTTTACGAGCAACACAGAGAAGCCAAGACAAAAGCCGTTATAAAGGAAGAGTTGACACTAATAGACAATTATAAAAAGAAAACAATTAAAACAACTAAGAATAAAAAGAAACAAAAGAATACCACAAAAACATACATGTATGGATGTGCTGAGGCTTCCCTCACAGAGCTCCATGGTTCAGTGGCTGTGGATCAACAAATCTTAATGGTCCACAGGAGCTTTGGCAAGGAACTCCCATGAAACATGAACAGTTTTTGTAGTATCTTTACATTCACAGTTTTACCAAAGTGGCCATATTTTTGTGTTACTAGTGGTCGTGATCTTCTTGTCCTGCAGATAAGAAAAAGATGAGAAATACAATAGTTCTATCAGGCCAAATGCAATAAAGATGAACATTAGAACTTTTTTGGTAGATAGGACAGATAATCTTCCGCTGGTTGTGCCTAAGGGTAATGTTAGGCAGTACCCCCGGAAACCTAGGTTCCATTTGGGAAAAGTTAACATCTGCTCCTACAAAGATAATCTACTTCCCCAACTCCTTGACGCCACACCGCGCTCTCACCTGGCTCTTCCGGGTAAGGCAGTCAGTCTCGGGCCGACGGCTGTGACGTGACACCAATTTGGTGGGGCCTGATTAACATTAATTTTTTTTCTGACATTCCCTTTAAGGTCCCCCAACACATTCATAATTCTTCAGTAAGCAGCATTTCTCTTCTTTCTTTTTCGCGACAGACATATACATCACAAAATGAATGGGCCAGGTGAACCGCCGTGAAGCGTTTGTCGTGAAGAAGAACGGGAAAGCGGTTGCTGATGAATTGATTGAATGTTGTGGGATCGTCAAGAGGGGAGTTCTTATGTATTGGACCTTTAGGCTTACTATCACTTTTCATCTCCAAATGACCATTTTGCCACTAGCAAACAGCAGCCGGCTGGTGATAGTTTATTGTACCATCAGGGGCTGGGGTCCTATATGAGGACCACACGATCAAGACATGTCCGATTGTGCAAATAAATCTGCATATGTGTACTCAGCCTTAAAGGGGAGTTCAGTGTACATATACTTTTAAGAAAAAATAGGCATTAATTTTCATCCTAATTGCCTTAAACCAGCCCTTTACGGTAGCATTTTATCTGTGTATAAATAAATGCTTCCAAAATACTAACTTCCTTTTTGCAAGGTTCTTGTTTTGACCAGCACCTGGGTTGATTCAGTTGCTCAGTAAGATCGAGCATACTTTGACCCGATCCAACAGCCAACAGATAGAAATATTGTTGGAACATTTTAAAATATATCAAAAATGAATATCGAGGTAAGATGCCCTTAAATACAGAGAACAATATACGAGAAAACAGGGTGAAGAAATGGTATTACCAGCTCATGCTCTGCCGCCACCAATTTGTACCAGAGATCTTTATGGAATGATTTGGGTAGCATGGCACACAGTGGATTACTCTAGTGGTGTTGTACAAAGCACTTATTATCTTATGTGTTGCAGTCAATATCACTCCAAAGCACACACCACAATCTACTTTCATCACTTCCTCTCATCCTCCTAACATAGAGAGCAGGATGTCTTGTCTTTTATTACTCACTGACAACACCTGCAGGCTGAGTGGTATATAGGAGCCTTGCTGTATGTCCATTACAATAAACATCACATCCTGTGTAGCAGCCAACCTTCCATTTTGAAATAGGAATCTCAGCTCTGTATGGAACTTTAATATTTTGTCTTGTACCTACTATAAGTCAGTGCTCTACTTTATATACATTTATTGATGGCCATTTAAATGGTAATAGTGAAATAGTACACACAACATATACACCTTTCCTGTATGTATATCCTATATCCCCCTCCTCATTGGTAGCTCCTAGAAACTCAATGCATCTCCTATATGATATAAATATATTTATATAACTATAAGGATATATATATTCCTTAATCATATACCCATATAACATTGCACTATTAATGCTTATTTTGCAATAAAAATACAGAGAGTGAGAAAATGCCATCAATATTTATCAATACAATTATTGAATTGGAATGGAGTTTGGACTGTTTTTCTATTTTGAAAAACAGAAATTGTGTCCAAATTAATTGTGTCCATAAATTCAATCTCTCCTGTCTCTTCTCATGGTAACATTCCCTGAGTAGGCTCTACCCCTTTAGCCTGCTGACAGGAAATTAATAAATAGGTGGTACACTCCTACTTTCCTCTTGTCTTGGTTTCAAGCTCCAGTTTCCTAACATAAACATAAGAATATACAAAACACAGAGGGGTAGGGATGTTGCTGAATGCTGGCTGTAATATATAGTGCTATGACTTTAAGACTGCACCGCCTCTAGTCACATGTTATGTGTTTGATACATTGTTGTTTTTAGTCCTGTAAGTCTGGACGTCAAAAGACAAGACAGCTGCCATGTGAAGTGACTTAAAAATGACTTACGGTAAGTTGGATACAATTTTTGTTTTCCCCAGTTCCATGCCATCAAATCACCACACTCTTATAACAATAGCTGAATAAAAGGGTTGTTTGCTGAATATACTCACGCAATATTGCTCACAATACAGCACATGAGGTGCCATTTTCAGTTCCACGTGGAATTTTGGAGGAATTAAAGGGACGGGCGAAGTAGACACCTCAGTGTACACAATAGTATCTGGCTCACAGTGATATAAATGCTTAGTTCTCCAACACTGCTTGTGGAAGTCAGGGCAACCATCATGGACCTTAAGGGTTCCATACCATTCTGAAACTGAATCTAGTGATTCAAAAGATGCATTGATTAGATTTTGGAGAACTTGGGGTAGATCCCAGGGGTCCACTCAAGACTCTGTATAGGGGTCACACAAATTAATGCTTCAAAAGAACTCTTGATAAAGGATCCGTGGATACAGTCTTGTCTAACAGAGAAGACAGGGTTGGAGCACCGACCTCTTAAGGTAGTCTAGCTTAGGGATATGAGAAACCTGTTATAGAAATTTAACAATAACATAACTAGATGAAAAAGGATTTTGCTTGAATTTAATATTGTACAGAGGTTGAATATCTCGGCCAGCTTATCTTGTGTGCCTAAGTTCTTAGTCTTGGCCTTTCAACTTCCAGGCGCCAGTCGCAGGTGGGTATATCCTGAAATTGTAATGGACCCTGAGTTAAGATGATCTGGACTGGAGGGAGAAAGAATTGACCTTTCATTATAGAAATAGTGAGAGAGTGAACCACGACCACTGCCAAAATGGAATAATGGTAATGACAGTTGCTATTTCTTTCCTTATCTTTAGAAGTACTTTCCATTTGAGGGAAAAAGGGGGTGAGACAGGGATTGTTTGCACTTTGTATTTGAGGTATGGCCATAGGTCTATGAAGGGATTTCCTAAATATGCAGGTTCACCTGTTGGTACACTATCTGTCTTACAATTCCATTCTTCTGGTATTTAAGGTACCTGCAGATTAATTTCTGTTAGACCTAATAAAGAACCCTCTGCCCAATCTTTGCTGATTTCTTTATTAATGGTTACATTCTTGTGCATTCTTGTTTTCTCAGGTAAGTTACTGCAGTGGAATTGTCACATTTTATTTTTACTGAGCTACCCTTTATGAGACCTGAAAATTTTATAGGGCAAGTCATGCTGCTCTTAACTTGAGCGGGTTTGAGGGAACACCTGCACCAGACCAGTGTTCTTGTCCTTGGACATATCTTGAATTTAGAACTGCTCCCTATCCAGTGTGTGATGCTAAGAAGGACTGGTCTGGGTCATCAAGAGGATAGCCTTTTTGAAGGTTTAAACCTGAAGCCGCCAACTTAGATGTCATTTATCAAACTGGTTATATAAGATGCTCAGATGGCTGGTAAATATGCCCCAGAGACTGTTATACATAATGCTCACAGTGACATTTAAACAATGCCCCCAGTGTCTGGTAAATGATGCCCCTAGTGACTGGTCAACACAAGATGCCCACAGGGACTGGAAATGATGGTCACAGTGGTATGAGATAACCATAGTGACTGGTAATAATGGTCACAGTGGTTTGAGATGTCCACAGTGACTGTTTGAGATGCCACAGTGACTGGTTTGAGATGCCCACGGGGGCTGTTAAATGATGCCCACAGTGATGGATTTAAGATGCCATTTCTTGTTCATTTTAGAACGACCATCACAGCATTACCAAATGCCCTCTTCCCTGTGGCTGTAATGCATCACGTCATGGTTGTATTGCTGAGGTAAAGCTCAAGGCTGTGAGGCGACTCGTGGGTGTCCTACGCACTATGTATGTTACACACCAGTGAAGTCTCGGCTTGTAAATTCTGCTGTGGCTCTGTATGAGTGCCTGTGGTGAGCTACATTATAATGAAAATTTTGCACAGGTTCCCTGCTGCTGATGGAAAGACCTCATTATGATCTGCCACTGCCAATTTGGGAGCCCCGCCTGTCTTAGGCAATGGGGCAATCGACCCGGAGGGGGAAGGCATCCCCTTCCTCCGTCCAGGCAAGCGGCACCGGCGCGGGCGACGCGGCTGCTTTCTTCCGGGTTTCTTAGGTAAGGGCCGAAGTCTCGCGAGACGCACGTCGGCGTGATGTCAAAACGCCGCGTCGCGTCTCTCTTTATAAGGTGGAGCCACGCGGTCACCAGCGCCATTTTTAGAATCTCCCCTCCCTCCACCCTCTTCAAAAGTTAATTGTAAATATTATGTAAAAGTTTGTTCTCAAAAAAAGGAGTCCACGGCTGGCGGGTACACCCTTGTTGGAGAGGTTTAGGAGCCGTTACATGCCCTCTGGCAAGACAAAGGTTGGCATTCAAGCTGAGATCTACGGCTAGGTTGGTTAACAACAAACATGGTTATGGTACGCAAGGTGTACAGTGGTGGAAAAATATATGCAAATTTTAAAAAGGCATATTTATTAAATTGATTTAAATTTATTTAAATCATATGTAAATTATTATAAAAGCCGTGGCCTATTTTGTTACCCAAAAAGGAAAGTGGTCTGTGTCTTAATTATAGTGTTAACGTATAGAAGGTTAAGGTGTATGGCTACTGGGTCCTGTAAGTTTGTTTTCCCCCTCTGGCTCGTGACATGTATGGCAAACTGATAAACTACCTCCCTATACATAATGATTGTTCAGAGTGTATTTGCAGTCATCACAATTCACATGATAGTCTATGTGTATGGCCCCCATAATTAAATACACCTTCCCTCTGCAACCAACACACATTCGGAGGAACAGGGCTACTATTGTACAATTTAAAAATATAAATTAAGCAGGACAGCTTTGGACATGACAGAAATTAAGGAATATTTTTGGTGGGAGGTGATAAATACTTTAAACATTTTAAATCTGAGATACTTTTCTGAAGCATGTTTTCTATTTCTGTAATGGTGATACTGCTCCTTAAAAATCATTTTGTTTTGCTACTGAAATACCTTTGCCCTAATTATTTAATGATACACCCTCTGTTCATAGATCATGGAAACCCATTTAGACAGTAAAGTTATGTAACAACAGTGCTTTCCTTTGGTTTAAAGGGAATGTCCATCCCAAAAACAGTCATTTAACCCCATACTCGGCCCCACTTAGTATAGGTAATATTTTTAGTAATAAACCTAAACTTACATCTCTGCTCCTTATGGTTCACCTTATTGCCTTCAAAGTCCATTAAACTGAAGACTCCAAGCTGTCTGTGAGACTTCTGTCCATGCTTCATCCTCATCAAGGTCCCACACAACCCTCCACCATCCGATCCATCCTCAGCCATCTTTGCACCTATCTTCATCCTTTTGAGGAAAGCTAGGTAACCACTACCTGCCCCAACCCCGCAATATTTCTTTAAAAAAAAACTAGATACGTACTTACAGAGCCTTCTTTCCTGCTGCGTTTTCCACAGACGTGGCTGAGGTCCAGCCCCTGCTTGCAGGCAGGAGGCCGGAACAGATCGTCGTGGGAGAGAAGGCAGTGTAAAGTAGAAACCTGAAGCTTTTTTAAAGAAATATTGGGGCTGTTTGTTCTGGAGGTGGACATGCCCTTAAAGGTATCTCCACTAGAAATAAAAAAAATTGCCATTTAGTTTTATTGAAGAACGGGAGGTAAAGGAGCTGTGTCTTACATCCTGTTCTTCAATAAAACATGCAGGAGCCGGGAGCGAAGGTAAACTACTTACCTGAATGATTGCTTCTCCACCTCATAGTCTTCTATGCGCAGGTTTTATTGAAGAACAGGAGGTAAGACAACTCTCCTTTACCTCCCGTTCTTCAACTAAATGGCAATTTTTCTTATTTCCAGTGGAGATTTAAACTGAGCTTTCATTTGGATAACAGGGCTGTTTCTAGGCATAGGTGACCAAGGCAAAAACTGTGGAGGGCTATTTAAAGTTATTTCCTTTAAAAGACAGGAATACTTATAAGCCATGATAAGTATCTAATTACCTGTAGCGTCCCTTTTTGCATACAGTATAATCCATCTTGACTGAGTGTAATGAAAAAAAAGAAAAAAGTCACCATATCAGCTGAAACACCATTTATTTATGCAATCAAGACAGCACCAATGTATACATTTACTGCTGGCCATACAAATACACTTTAGTAGCACCAACAACACACCCAGGGGTGGAGGGTGACTTTTTGATTAACGAAAGCTAAAGTTTAATACTGGTGCAAATTTTAAATTAATGATATTTTCCGTTTAAGAATTTACATATTTTCAGGCTAACAGAGCATTTTTAGGTGGAGCAATTGGGGGGGGGAAGCTTATAAATTACAAATCCCTTATCCCTTATTATATTATTATATATTATTTTATATTATATTATATAATAAATTTATATCTTTACAGAGATTGCATTGAGTTTTTAGGAGGAACCAATTAAGGGGGGGTATATACTGTATTACAAATAGAAAAGGTCTTATGTATGTGTGTAATTATACCTATTTATAAAATCACCATAAGAGATAACCCTAATACAACTACTACCTACTACTGAATTACAAAACAAATGATATCAATTAATAAGTATACTTACTTTACTTGACACCCCTAGGTTTGAATAGAAAACTCAAATGATAGGTTAAGACACACCTCCAGGATTTCTACAGGTCTCTAAAAGGAAGTGGAATTGGGACACTAAAAGGAAGTGGATTTTCTAACCTCCAATGAGGTTCTGATGTTCCACGGTTAGCAAATCAAAAAATTCTCTTAGGCACTTACATGACAAGACAGGAAGTATAAGGAAGTTCCTGTATTACACCCATTATGCGCTGTGAATTTTCAAATTGGCTGTCACATGTTTTACAGACTCTCACATTTACTCCCCCCTCCCCACTGCATAGAAAGTAATGAGACACTCCAGTTTCTGTTTGCTAGACAGGAAGTGGACCTAAAGAAGAAACTTGCTGCTAACAGAGAATGCTGGGATTTTTTAATTTTTAAACATGTGCATATTGAAACCCTTGGGTAGGAATAGCTAAAGCATGGGCTTTAATGTCTATAAGTCAGTAAAAGGGCTGTATTCCAGAATGTATGAAAAAATTAAATTTCCAGCATTCTGTGCAGCCAAGGAATGCTGGGAGTTGGAGTTGGTAAACATGTGAAAAGCTGGCAGGTCAATAGAAATGGTAGAGTAATGTTTGTGTTGTGTTGGTATCACTGAGAGCATGACCCCGAGCTTTCAATAAAAATAATTACCTAGCAAACATACACACAATTTCACTGTGCACCAACGAGCAGCACTCCATACAAACTTTGCTAGTATAAAATTCCCCGAACTTTATATTAGGACTTAAATACCACCGCACATCGCTTCAGAAAAAACTTATTACCGCCATATTTAATAAGCAATCGTAAAGAAAATTCGCAAAGAAAAGTTACTCCATGGCAACGTGCTGCGGAAATTTGAACTCTTTCCCCCGCGATAATGTACTTAGCGCAATATATATATAGTATCGCGTCGAAAATAACCAAATCCTAACGTATGGAAGGGGATGAGAGGGGATGCTGGGAAGGGGTTGTGCCACGTGGTCACATCCACCACCAGGAGGCCGCCAGTGACACCACCGGCGACACCAACGTTGCTGATATTGCTGACATCTTGATCTGAAGTCTTCTCTCTTTAAAATTGAAATAGATTGGTTAATGTATAATCATATGATTGCAAGCAATGAAATATTAACAATCACAATTGGATTTGGTCCTTTAGCAAATCTATATAAAGAGGAGCAAACCATGCGGAGCTCAGAAGTCATCCACAGTGATGGCAGAAGAAAGAAGTTGTCAGCAACATCAGCGAGGTGGCCGACTGGTGGCCACAGTGATATCGCCGGTGTGTTTGACATCAGCGAAGTTGGTGTCTCGGCTGAAAAGAAAGAAGACTTCTGATCAGACAACGGCAACATAAGCAACGTTGATGTCGCCAGTATCGGTGTGTCACTGGCGGTCTCAGTTGGTTTCGTCGACTTGGAAGAAAGAAAACACGCCCAAGGGCTCTTCCAAAGCCAATGGGGGGTCCTGTTTCGGCAGTCACTATCACAGAGAAAAGTCACCTAGTACTAGTAGTCTAATCAAATAAAATGCCAGCCAGATCTGTAAAGCAGAAAAAGACAAAGTAAACAGTCACAGATTATTATCCCTAAAAGCAGCAGGCAGCAGCTTTAATTTTTCCATTATGAATATATTTTTATACTTCAGCATCAGCAGGCAGCTGCACTCTTCCCCGTAGGTCTCATAAAGGGGGAGCGTGGCAGAATGGACTCCTAGGTATAGTCCAATGCGAATTACGTCAATGGTGCATGCGTGACTGTGCAATGTGTGAGGTCACCCGCGTGACTCCATCCACGTGTTGCATGACCAAGAATTCGGCCTATTAGAGGTAAGCAGTTAATTGGACAGTCTATCCAAAAAAAAATGCCCCACCTTGCCCCTATGTGGCGACACCCATGGTGCACAGTACCTATATTAAAGTTCTGAGGTGAGGCCACACTGCAACGCACAGGAATCGCGCACACAATCGCGAGCGTTATCGCACCGTTGTGTGCGCAATTCTTGCGCGTTTCGCGCTCACGTTCTGCGCATGCTTTTTCGCCTTTTCACGTTATGGACACGCATGCGTTAACGCACCAAAAATGGTGAACGCATCGCTACCATAACCGAACGGACGTGCAACCGCATGCGCATCGGAAATCGCGGGAATTTTTGCGTTCCCATTCGCTTTCCATTTAGCGAATCGCGGGCGCAAACGCGAGCGCGAAATGCGTGCGCAAACGCGCAAAAACACGCTAGTGTGGCCTACCCTAAGGCTGCTTTCAGACGAGCATTTTTTATGAGCGTTCCAATGTTTGTACAAAATACTTTATGTAGTGTAAAGGCAACCGAGGGACACTTCAGAAAACTATCTAAAAACAGTATCATGATGATTGTCCATGCTAGGGCATACAGAAGAACGCGTTATCGCAGTGATTGGCAATCGTGAGAACCTCCGTGCGTGCGGCCACTTCCATAGAGTTGCATAGGCCCTGCGAACAGATTGCAAAACACATTTGAATTGTGCTAGTGTGGCCTAGACCTTAGGGTCTAGGCCACACTCTTTAACAGTTACACTTAAAATATATAAACCGTGTAGAGCTGCAGGGAGGATAATGAAGTGAAGGGTTGGAGGGTAGAGATGGCGAACAGTGATGGCGAACCTTTTATAGATCAAGTGCCCAAACTGAAACCCAAACCAAACTTTTTATTGCATAGTGCCAACATGATACTTTAACCTGAATACAGAGTTTTTACTTTAGAAAAAAAAACAGAACAATACAGTAGAATCAATACAGATTACCTATTAACCTCTACATTCTACACAGGAGTTTAGATTAAAAACAGTGACCTTTAACCCCCATTACCAAACGGGAGCTTGAGATAAAAACAGTGACCATTAACCCCCATTACCAAACCTAAGTATTAGAGTAAAACAGGACTCATTAACCCCTACATTACCACACAGAGCTTGAGATAAAAACAGTGACCATTAACCCCTCCGTTACCAAACCGGAGTATTAGAGTAAAACAGTGACCATTAACCCCCCATACCAAACAGGAGTCTGAGATAAAAACATGACCTTTAACCCCTCCGTTACCAAACCGGAGTATTAGAGTAAAACAGTGACCATTAACCCCTACATTACCACAGCGAGCTTGAGATAAAAACTGTTACCATTAACCCCCTACATTACCACACAGGAGCTTGAGATAAAAACAGTCACCATTAACCCCTCCGTTACCAAACCGGAGTATTAGAGTAAAACTGACCATTACCCCATCTTACGAAACGATTATTAGTGTAAAAACAGTGACCATTAACCCCTCCATTACGAAACAGGAGTATTAGTGTAAAAACAGTGACCATTAACCCCTCCATTACCAAACAGGATTAGAGTAAAAACAGTGACCATTAACCCTCCATTACCAAACAGGAGTATTAGTGTAAAAACAGTGACCATTAACCTCTCCATTACCAAACAGGAGTATTAGAGTAATAACAGTGAACACTAAAGTAAAATCAATTACTTTTATTGTTTGTAAAATCCCTTCTCTCACCCCTCCCCTCCTCAAGTGGATGGCAACAGACAAATGTCCGTCGGTCATGGCCATAGTGGCCACGGCAGACATTTCATGCGATCGCCATGCGGTCCCATAGGGAACCCCACGATCGATCGGGATTTTCCGACACGTCCAATCGTCTGACGATCGAGGTCGGTCATGGGTGGCCGCCCAACACCATCAGATATTTTCTGCCGACTACCAAAAGTGTCATGGATCAGTCGGTCTGCGAAAATATCTATGGTGTGTACCCAGCCTTAGGCAGTCCCACATACAGCATGAAAAGAAAGCAGTAAATCTTTAACAGACAGAAATTGAGATTTCTCATCTTCTTTTATCATGCTGTCAGCCGCTGCAATAAGGACAGAGTGTCGGGGTTAATGGTCACTGTTTTTACTCTAATACTCCGGTTTGGTAACGGAGGGGTTAATGGTCACTGTTTTTATCTCAAGCTCCTGTGTGGTAATGTAGGGGTTAATGGTCACTGTTTTTACTCTAATACTCCGGTTTGGTAACGGAGGGGTTAAAGGCGTTTTTCTTCAAACTTAATTAAAAAATGCAAAACGCAATGAGATTGCGTTGCGTGTGGCCTGTGCCCTTACTGACTGTACTTGCTCCCTCATTGCACGTGCATGGTGGTGCGCACAGCTAAAGTGGCTGGGTTTGGTAGATAACAGGCCATTGGGACACAGGTCAATTTTCCTTAGCTGGGTACACACCAGGCCTGCCAAGTTTTTGTCAGATCGAGCGTTCCTATCCTGTGCGATGTTAGATTTAGGCATGTAAGGTAATAGTTTAGACTGGATGCAGAAAAGGTAGTAATAGTTCAGGAGCCAGGGGTAGTGAAAGCCTACTCAGGCCCGGACAGGGAGACGCTGGCTTTTGAATCTTTCGAGCAATGATGGCTCGTCAAGCAGGTAAGGTTAGTAGGGTGGCTACCTTACTCAACGGACTAGGTTTTTCCAAAAAGTTTCCTGTGACAAAATTCTTGCCCTAACCAGGAGAAACTCAATCTACGTGTTTAAAATTCCAGATTTCTCCTCAGGACCAAAACCTTCCAATGGACCAGATACTGGGAAGATCTTCTAAGAATCGAGAGTAATGGTCAGCAGGACCTGTCCTTGCAAAGAATATCCTAGAGGACAACATCTTGGATTAGTTCTGAAAACACACAAAAAGGACACTTTCCCAGATGGTAAATGATTGGCTTGTTAGGGCAAATTAGCCCATGGCACAAGGTCCAACCCAATCATCCTGGGATAGGAAATACAAACATAAGGTATTCGGGGGTCATAGCCGGTTAGTTGCGTTTAGTCGCCCCATTGGACTGGCATGTGATAGCAAGCTAAGAATGTTGTAATTTAATCCACTATAATTTACATAGTGCCTTCCAAAAATTTAAAAACAAATTTGAGTTCCTCTGTATTCAGTCAGAATTCCATGAAGGTGAAAAATATGAGAGATAATAATTGGGCTAGCTCAACAGAAGATGGAAAAGAGGAACAATGGGCCATTTTGAATGAAGTGGTCTACAGTTTCCCCAAATACAGTGTTTCTTTTTGGAAGTAGGAGCTCAACGATAAAATCCATCAATAACATGGGTTCTATTTCGGGATGGAATGGGTGCAGGGGTTGGAATGAAAATGAAATCCGATGAAATAGAATTGGTGCAGGAGGCTAAGGCTGGTACACACGGAGGACCCATAGGAACCGCATGATCGATCAGAATTTTCCGATGCCCTGATCGTTCGTTCATACCAATCCGGAATAAAAAAACATAACCCAATCCTCTGGATTTTAACTATCCCTCTTTGCACAATTCTCAGTATAAATATATATATATAAGATATATATCAAGAAAAAAACCCAACCCCTTTAAATATCTTTGACTTTCGCATAAATTTATCAGCAACAATTGATAAAGAAACATAGAGAAGAAGTGATAATGTTTTATAACATATAAGATGTATAAGGTCTGCTTAGCCTATATTCAGTCAGATGTTACGTTTTGCACATGTATTCTAAGGCAGTTTAAATGCTTACAATCTTTAAGATTATGTTGTATAATATGGGGGGGGGGGGGGACCTTTAGGGCTGGCGGGAAAATGTTTTTGGGGGGGATAATTACTTAATCAATTAGACATGGCCAAATGTTCATTAATTATGGCAGCATTTCTTGCCTTCGATCATTTGCGCATGCGTTTTTTCATTAACTATTGAAAAAACGGCATGCGATTGTCGGTTTAAAATGCGTACGGCAAATCGCAACGCACCCTAAAAACGACACGTTTTCACGTGCATGGTGCCGCGTTTTCACGATGATTGAAAAACACGCAAGAGGCAAACAGCAAAAAAGCCAGGCGTGTGCCTAGCCCTAGTGTAAACTTTTTACATAGACTGACAATTGCTCATTATATTACAAGGTGGCCTGTTGTGCATTTATAGATAAAGACGCTGTCTTTCAGTACCATACAAGAGGTGGTGCTGTTGTGGCATCTATAGAGGCTGTCATTTTAAATATCCCATATGTATAATCTCAACTTAAATACATGGGGCGAAAAATACCATGAGATTGCGAGATTGCACAGTGACATCACACATAATTACGTATCTGTGTCATGTGTTTTCTTTAAAGCTATAGGCCATCAGGTTCTGAAAAGAAGCAAGGCAAGATGGCCCAAAGCTCCATAGAGACACAGCGACCTTGCCATCTTTTTAATTAGCCTGCTGCCTGATAGATGCTTATGTTAGTGGAGATCATTTCTGATGTTATTGACTGTTTGTTACCTTTTCACTTGAGCATTAATACTAACTAGATAGTAAATAAATTAGTCAGTTAAAGTGATAAACTTTTTTTATGTCCTATGATTTAATGGCATGAGCAAAGAGGCTAATATATTTTTATGTTTTTAAATTGATATCCCTTATATAGAGATAAAAAAGGATTTTAAAGACATCATAGAGGTGTTTCACAGTCCTTTCTTTCCTTCTAAAATGTAGTTGTATGTATGTATGTTTGCTTATGTTTATTTATATAGCGCCACAGGGCACGACTGCTGACAATTAGAATAAAAATCGTGCATGGGGGACAGTAAATAAATACATAAAAAGTAAAGCATCATGACAATACAGTGGCTTGAACATGTAACATGAGGAAGAGGTCCCTGCCCGTAGAGCTTACAATCTAATTAGGTGGGTAACATACAGATATAGGAAAAGGTGGAAGTGCTAAAATAATACACTGTGTGCGTGTCAACAGTCTATGCTGTGCTGTGCTCAGAGAGATAGGATAAGAGGTTAGATTTAAACTTGTTTATTGAGGTTTCTTGACGTAGAGAGAGGGATAGAATTCCGAGGATGGGGGGCCAGAAGAGTAAAGGGTTTAAAGTGAGAGGAGTGGGGGGTCTGTATAAGAGATGGTTCTGTGGACCTAGTTCTGTGGACACTAGGAAGGAGCAGCAGAGCGAGGGATTTAAATGTTAAGAGAAGGATTTTGTAGATAATGTGGTTGTTTAATGGAGAGCAGGTAGATGCAGCACAGAGGAGATTTAATTTTTCCCGATTGTTAGAGAGCGAGACAATGCGTGCGGCAGTGTTAAGTATGGACTGAACGGAGAAAGATGAGAAGCAGGAAGACAGAAGCAGAAGGTTGCAATAGTCTAGGCATGATAAGATGAGAAATGGATAAGCATAGCAGTAGTCTGAGAAGAAAGGAATCTACGGTGACAGGTTTTATAGCAACGTAGTTACTGATGGAAAAGGAGAGAGCAGAATCATAATAACCCCTAAGCAACGGCCGACTGAATAGGGTAAATGGGGGTGTTGTCCAAAGAAATGGGAAAAATGTGAGATAGGACCAGGTTTAGGGTGGGAATTATTAGTTCTGTTTTAGTCATGTTTAGTTTGAGGCATCTGTGCGCCATCCATGAGGAGACAGTCTGAGATGCGTGATTGGGTATCAGGATAAGCGAGGGGGTGGAAAAATATATTTGCGTATATCCAGCGTACAGATGGTAGTTAAAAGCCAAATGAGCTGATGACTTCTCCCAGGGAAATAGTATAGTGGGAGAACAGCAGGGGTCCAAGAACAGAGCCCTGCGGAACCCCAACATTAAGAGGACCGGAAAGATGTTTTATTATCATATGACACAGAGTAGGTTCTGTTCGAGAGGTAGGATTGTAGCCACGATGCCGCTTCATTCTGGATGCCCAAGGTAGTGAATAATTTGCAATAAGAGGGAATGATCAACCGTGTCCAAAGCAGAGGAAAGGTCGAGAAGGATGAGAATAGAAAAGTGACCTTTGGCAGCCTGAAGGTCATTCACAAGTTTGGCACAGGGCCGTCTCCGTGGAGTGGCAGGACGAAACCCTGATTGCAAGGGGTCCAATTAAGTTATTGAATTAAGATAATTAGCGATACGGGAAAGATGAACGTTCCAGGAGCTTAGAGGCTATCGGTAGAAGAGAGACCTCTCTCTCTCTCTCTTCTCTCTCTCTCTTCCTCTCTCTCTCTCTCTCTCTCTAGAGGCTGCTGCAAAGGTAGGGATGGAATTTTTCAAAAGAAGGCAGGAAAAAGCTTCTGGGGATGGTACTACTACCTATAATGAAAAAAAAAATTTTGATTTTGGTGAATAGACATACCCTTTAATACTAAACCGGTACCCCCCAAAATCTCAATATATATTGATTGTCTCAGGCTGGACATTGTTTCTTTGTTTTAATTAAAGGATAAGTATGCTGTAAAAAAAAAAAGATTAGTGGGAAGCTGCAGATTTTTTTTTCTTCTACCCCCTCCAGCGCCTACCTTTCCTGCTTCAAGTTGCTGGCTTCTTTATTCTGTATAGCGAATGTGTAGCTCCAACCCTCAGAGATTTCCTGTTTCCTCAGCTTCATTGGTCTCAAAAGGTAAACTCCATTCGTTCCAAGTGCACGCGCCCCCCCCCACGTGCATGATGTCACTGTGCATGCGACATGACGTCAGGTCATGAACATGTGTGTGCCTGACGTCATCTCGCCACTCAGTGCTTGTGCTGGCGGGATGATATCACTCGCACACTTCTGTGCACACACGACATCATGCCGCTTGCACGCCGAGGGCGCACGGGTTTGGACAATGGGGTTTACCTTTTTTTTTTTTTTACAGCATATTTATCCTTTAAGTTTATTTTATAATAAGAATTACCTGATTAATTGAATTTATGGAATGTATCAAAATATTACACACTTTATTAAAAATGAGAGCTAATAAAAAAAAAATCCAATGAACCAGGTATATTAATTTAATATTTTATAAACCAAGTTTTGTAATCTCTATAATAATAAGAATTGAGTTCAACCTATTGGTCTAGCCCTTCACAACAATCCAAGTTTTTGATGCGGTCCCCTGGGAAATTGAATTGCCACTTCGGCTCTATTTCATGTTATGCTCTGTGGAGCATATTCAGGCCTATGTATAACTAACTGTCCCGTTCTTGCCGGCACTCTCATGCTCATCCACTGCCTGATTGCATACCTTTTATTCCAAATACAAACAAAACCATAATGCAAAAGGGCACTCATGGGTTTTCACATATTACCCAAGTGTATGAACCTTACGATCTATGCATTTTGGCCATTATTCAGACATCAGGATCGACAGACCAGGTTGCTCTCACACCTCTTATCAGGCCCAGAAATACCCCCCCCCCAACCATAACCCCTTTGTGTGACCTCAAGTGCCTAAAACCAATTAAAACTTAAAAAAACATGTACATGTGGGGCAGCTCATGGTTCAGTGGTTAGCAATGATGCTTTGCAGCACTTACTGTAAGTCCTCAGTTTGATTTCACACTAGGACACATCTGCAAGGAGTTTGTATGTTCTCCCCGTGTTTTGTAGGTTTCCTCCGAGCACTCCATTTTCCCCCACAATCATAAATGTATACTGATAGGATGTGTGTCAATAAATGTGCTTAGATTGTAAGCTCTTCGGACAGGGCCTGATGCGAATGAAAATACATGTAATTGTAAAGCGCTTTGGAAAATGTTGGCGCTATATAAATCCACAATAATAATATGTACAGCCTGTTACAATACTGCAACAAATGTAATCATCGACCATATTTGGCCGTGGTGTCCATCAGGAAGAAGGGTGGATACATCCCCCCGAAACATTGGATTACTTACGTCTGAATAAACTATAGGGGTTCTCCCCTTTTGTCACCTGCTCACCGTGTAGCGTTCGGTTCCTCTTTCTGTTCTGCGCGGGGCGTAGTTACGCCACTGATTTTGAGCTATGAGTTTGCCCTGTTTTGCTGATGCCTCTTTCTTTGAGGTATTTCTTTACTCTAATTTCATACAAGGCTCTCCCCCATAATTGTGGACCATGAGATGGAACCCTGTGTTTTCTTAAAGGAAAAACAAACCAAAATGTGTATACTCCACAACCTAAAGCATCTCCCCCAAGAACACCATTAACTATAAATGATCACTACAGTAAATGCAACAAAGTGTAATGTAACCCCCCTAGAGAAATGGATAAGATAACTGTGTGTATATGCACTGCCTGGCCACACCTACTGACTTGAGTCACATGGTGTTTTGCATAATATAAGACTACTAGTAGGCATGATCTGCTGTAACAAGTTCATGCAGTGGACTTGGACTGGGCATGTGCAAAGAACACTGGTCAGTGACCACACTTGCGATATTATGGGAAATAAAACACAAAGCATGTGTATAACTTATAGTTGGCAATAGAATACAATACATACAAACAAGAGGCAATATTCAGCAGTAGAATTTATAACATTTTTGCCAGCAAATGTAAAGCAACATTAATATGAAAATTTAAACTCATTCTAGAATACAATAATTTCACATAGCCCTGAGGCTTAGGCCACCCTGGACCAGTAACACATGAAAGTGCGTGCATCGGCACCATTTGTTGCTGTATTTGCGCAATGTTGGAATCAAATAATGTGTTACACGTGCTCTGAAACAGATATATTTTTGTATTCAATTAGATCAACTGGACTTGAAGTTTAGTTCTTGAAGACGTTTTCAGTCATCCGACTGGCTTTCTCAATTCAGAATGACTTGTACAAGAATCTGTGGCAATTATGTACCCTGGAAAATCCCAATTAGCATATCACAGCCAGGTGTTAAGGTTGTGATTGGATAGTGGCTATGAGTGTTATAGGAACTCCAGAGTAAGGGTCAAAACAGCATTGCACATGGCAGACAGATGGTGTCAACCCCCCCACCTCTATTTAGGCTTGGTTTCTTTATTTTCACATAAATGGCCTCCTTAACACCTCTCTTGAACCAGTCACGTTCCTTTGCCAATATGTTAACATTACAATCTTCAAAGGTATGTCCTTTATCCTTAAGATGCAGGTACACGGCTGAGTCCTGACCCGAGGAATTGGCTCTTCTGTGCTGGGCCATACGTTGATGCAGTTGTTGTTTGGTCTCCCCCCATACAAATCAGAGCATCTTCACTGCACTGCACTGCGTATATGATGTCGCTTTTCTTGTGTTTCGGGATTGGGTCTTTCGGATGTACCAATTGCTGCCTCAGCGTGTGGCTCGGTTTAAAGCAGACAGGGATACGGTGTTTTTTTGAAAACTCTTCTAATTTCTCGGAGACCCCTGCTACATATGGGATGACCATGTTCTTTCTCTGTCTTGCTTTTCCCCTTCACTGTTGGTATTCGTGTTCTTTTCTTTCCTTCTGCTTCTTTGACAAAGGCCCAGTCTGGATATCCACAAGTTTAAGGGCTCCTCTGAGATGTTTCATTTCTTAGCCTTCGCCTCTGTGCTAGTGGGGATGTTCTCAGCTCTGTGTTGCAGGGTTCTGATTAAAGGGTGGTGGGAGTCAAACATCAATACTGATCTGTGTGTGTTGGTTTCTGTAAACCTCTACTTCCGTTTACCATTCTCCCTGACTTCTACAAGCAGTCCAAGAAGCCAGTTTGTTGTTTTTTACCTCTTCCTTGTAAATTTGATGTTTTGGTCTACCGCATTAATGTGTTCTGTGAAAGCTTGTACTTCTTCTGGTGGATTTTCACCCAGGTGTCATCCACATATCTGAACCAGTGGCTAGTGCTATGCCCTTAAAGGTATTAAGCGCCAGTTTTTTCTACCTCCTCCATGTAAAGGTTGGCTAACATGGGTGAAACTGGAGATCCCATAGCACATCCGTGTTTTTGCTTATAGAACTTATCCCTGTATTTGAAATAGGTGGTATTCAGGCACAAGTCCGTAAGGCACACACCCTTTCTGGGTTGAGATCAGTTCTGCTGGTGAGAGTGCTGTCTTGGCCTAGCCGTTTTCTCACCATGACAACAGCCTCCTTGGGGGTATACAGGTGAATAGAGATGTCACATCATAGGACACCATAGTTTCTTCTGCACCGAGTACTATCTTCAATCTTGTTGGTGAAATCCTGAGAGTTCTGGATGTGATGCTTAGAACTTCCCACCAATGGTCCTAAGATGTTGGCTAGGTATTTTGCCACCTTGTATGTTACAGAGTTGATGCTGCTGACTATAGGTTCTTAGTGGTGCCCCTTCCTTGTGTATCTTTGGAGTCCATATAGCATGGATGTGCCTCACCAGGGTAGAGGCGATGATACATTGCTCGATCAATGGCTTTATCCTTTTGCAGCTGTTGTAGTAAGTCTATGACGCTTTTCTTGTACAGGCTGGTGGGATCCCTTGTTAAGCCTCATATGTGTTGTTATCGGCCAGGAGCATGGTCACCTTATCATGGTAGTCTGAGGTGTTAAGAACCACTGTGCATCTTCCCTTGTCTGCCGGTAGAATGGTGATACTAGAATCTTTCTTGAGGGATGTTAAGGCTCTTCTTTCCTGTGTGGTCAGGTTAGATGAAGGAGTCAGGACTCAGCCGTGTACCTGCATCTTAAAGGGCATGTCCACCCCCAAAACTATAATCCCCCCAACTACTGGCCCCACCATGTAGTGTAGTTTAATCCTTACCTCACATCCCAACTCCATCTGGTTCTCCTGTAGTTCCTCCCAAAGTTCCAAAAACTGCCCACCAGGAGGCTAGCAGGTCCATATAGGACACTGCCTGCTACCTGGCCTCCGGAGATTCCTGCCATGCGTGCTGCAGCCTTCTCCCCCTCCTCCCCCTCCCCCTCCCTCTCCCTCCCGTTCTACTATCCCTCCCTAGCATAACCCCCTTAAATTTCTCTCCCCCATGTCCCCCAGCCCCAACCGCATGTTTTTTTTTTTAAAAAGCTCCCCAAACTCTTACTTACCTCTCCGCTTTCCCAGCTGCACTGAATGACCGGCAGCCGGTCCGTGATTGGCTGCCGCTCAGCAAATCACAGACGCGACTGCCGGTCCCGCCCCTCTGCTTGCTTCTCGCAAGCAGAGGGCCGGCAGTGCGGCGGAGGATCGAGGGGAGGTAAGTAAGAGTTTGGGGGGCTTTCTGAAAAAAAAATATGCGGTTGGGGCTGGGGGACATGGGGGAGCAGAATATTAAAAATGTATTTTAGGGGTGGAATAGCCTTTAGGATAAAGGACATACCTTTGAAATTGTAATGTTAACATATTGGCAAAGTTCAAGAGAGGTGTTAAGGAGGCCATTTATGTGAAAATAAAGAAACCAAGCCTAAATAGAGTGGGGGGTTCGACACCATCTTGTCTGCCATGTACAATGCTGTTTTGACACCTTACTCTGGGAGTTCCTATAACACCTCTTAGCCACAATCTAATCACGCCTTAACACTGGCTGTGATATGCTAATTGGATTTTCCAGGGTACATAATTGCCACAGATTCTTGTACAAGTCATTCTGAATTGAGAAACCAGTCGGATGACTAGCGAAACGTCTTCAAGACTAAACTTCAAGTCCAGTTGATCTAATGAATACAACACATATACCATGACCTGGATGAATGAGAACCTTCATAAGCTATCTGAAAACAGATCATAGTGCATGCAATGGTTACCCACTCTGCACTGCTCTCTGCGATTCCACATGCTAACGTAAGCGTGTGTGAGAACACGCAAGTGTGGCCTAGTCCCAATTAGTAAATAGTAATATCAAATCTTAACTTATGAAATAGGGGTCCAGTAAATGATCCACCGGACTGCTGCACTTCATTATCATTAGTGTCTTTCATAGAGCTGTCACTGTCAGAACAGAATTTGCAGAATATTGTTAATGTGTATGGATAGTTCCCTTTACTACAGTAGAAAGAGACGTTAACATCAGACCATGTATGGGCACATCGAACAACAATTTTCCTGTATAATGAAAATATGTAATGATTGCTCCTGTGTATTTGCAATGATTGGTTTTATATACAATAAAATATTTTCTGCACACATTATACTATACCATCAAGCTTTATCAATGTCCCCCTTCCTGCTAACTAAGCCTCTATCACAGTGAAGTGATACAGTAAGTACCTACCCTCCAAGATCCAACATTTAATATGTAACTATTGAGAAACCCATTGCACAGACTGTGCTGAGATCAGTTTCTGCTCTGGACCAGGTTGTTTCCATAAGTACCGATTTAAGTGATGGATGTTGTAGGGTAGACATGTACTTTATATAACCCAGTCTCAGCTATCACCTCAGGCAGCTGCAGGGTTAATTTTGATACAGATCTCTATGCTGCTGTCATCACAGGACAGACTGGATACATTCTTGAAATAAAAAAAATGCTGCTTCTCACAGCTAAATTAACAGTGTAACAACCTATGGAATAAAGTATGCAACAATCTATGGGCACCAGGAATTTGAACAGCAGATTGCACTGAGCAACAGAAAGGGGATTGCAGGCACCAGTAATCCCCCCTATAACATGTCACAGAGCAGGGGCCATAGTTCGAGGGCTGCTGCTATAAACCAAGTTTTTAATATGAAACGCTATACTTTTTGGGTGGCTTTCAAGCAATTCGATTAGAATGAAGTTTTTTTTAAACCAGTAGGTGGGAGAAAAAATATTAACCATAAGAATCTGTCTCCTAAATAACCCTAGGATATGAGTTCATCAGTTCACAGTTCAGTGTCCTCTGCTAGCTATTGGCTTTAAATTTTTTGCTATTGCTTTAAAGAGCAGGAATTTTTCCTGCTCTTTTATAGAAGCTTTACATCAGTTTGAGAATTAAACAAGATGGGATCGTTTATTAAAGTCGTCCTCTTCTTCTATGTGGTGATAAAGGTGTCTGGAGCAGGTAAGATGTAAACTTGTTACCAGAACCAGTGATGCCAGTTCAAGCAGACATCCTACCCTGCAAAAACTAATTTCGGGGAGGTACCACCTCCCCTCCAGCCAAAAAATTGAAGCCAACTATATAAGAACAAACAGGGAGATTCAATAAAAGGTCTTATTGTTTAAATGGTGCTAATTTTGCCCCAACCAATCAGATCTTATTTAACATTTGAAAGCTAACATCTGATTGGTTGGGGCAAAATTAGCACCATTTAAACGATAAAAACTTTATTGAATAACCCTGTATATTTATTTACACCTACTTACTGGACCAATTGAGAAACAAATTAGAGATTAAGGAGTGACAGACTCAATTACATGCAGCATGCTGAGAAAGAATCAATGTTGTTTAATTGCAATTGCAGCCCTGTTAATTACATTTATTAAGCAGTGCCCATTAGATAAATGGAAACCTATCTAGGAACGGACATAAAGCTTGAATCTTTTTGGAGGGAAAAAAACACATTCTGTCTTATTCATCCAGGCCCGCAGAGCACACTTATGGGGTTAAAGACTGTTAACCATTTCATGATTCACGTTTGGTGTGACTTTCCCCCTAGGTTGCTGTGGCTGCGTAATATCACAAGAGAGTGCCTGAGGCTATGGGTGAATCTCTCAGATTTAGGTTGCCTGTCAAGGTGATTGATGGTGATGTATGACTAATTGATAGTTTTCAAATGCAAAATCGGTTGGTCCTGGTGATCAGATGTCAGTTCAGTTTTTCAGCCTGATTAGAGTTGCCACCTTTGCCTTTAAGACTGACAGTATGAAATCTACATTTTGTAGTGCTAAGTGCCATGACATTAAATACATGTTGTTTGCTACATTAAAATCATTGCAGTCTGCAGGGGCATTAATGCAGATGCCGACGCCTCTGACCCACCCCTCTACTCCACAAGGTCCCCAATCAGCTGATTGTGCGTAAACATACGCACGATCAGCAGTTTAAAGACCGGAACCAAACCAGAAGTCTTTTAAACAGCTGAGTGTATTTTTACTTCATACGCTTACCTACTTAAAAAACAGCTGATGGCGGAGGTTTCGGATGAGCCCTCTTACCTTCCCGCGGTGTATGTGTGTGGCTGTAGTTATGTCACTGGCAGCCTGAATGATAACTAGCCTTTAGTCATGTGATACATGTTTGGGTCTTAAAGGCAAAGGCCTGACTGATTTGCTTGAATATTTGGGCTAAAATATTGGCCATGTTGCTCTAATTCCATCTGACACTAATAAAACATCTGTGTCGGGCTTTACTACTTCTACTGTATAAAGCAGAGGTGCAAACTTGTGCACGCAGACAAGCTTTTAACTATATGTTTAAGTGACATGAGCCAGTCTGCTTCACCCTGCTATCCAGAGCAATCCACACAGTGCCAACTGTCTGCAGCGACAGAGAGAGGTCACGTGCAATCGGCCTCTCTCTCTCTCTCTCTGAATATTTGAGCATAACAAGGAAGGGGAGGGGAAGTGCACCAGAAAGAGAAACAGCGCATGATCACTCTGTCCTCTATTGCAGCGGCTGACAGCATGATAAAAGAAGATGAGAAATCTCAATTTCTGTCTGTTAAAGATTTACTGCTTTCTTTTCATGCTGTATGTGGGACTGCCTAAGGCTGGTACACACCATTAGATATTTCCGCAGACCGACTGATCCATGACACTTTTGGTCAGTCGGCAGAAAATATCTGATGGTGTTGGGCGGCCGCCCATGACCGACCTCGATCGTCAGACGATTGGACTGTCGGACACCGATCGATCGTGGGGTTCCCTATGGGACCGCATGGTCGATCGCATGAAATGTCTGCCGTGGCCACTATGGCCATGACCGACGGACATTTGTCTGTTGCCATCCACTTGAGGGAGGGGAGGGGTGAGAGAAGGGATTTCTTACAAACAATAAAAGTAAATTGATTTTACTTTAGTGTTCACTGTTATTACTCTAATACTCCTGTTTGGTAATGGAGAGGTTAATGGTCACTGTTTTTACACTAATACTCCTGTTTGTGTATGGGAGGGTTAATGGTCACTGTTTTTACTACTAATACTCCTGTTTGTAATGGAGGGGTTAATGGTCACTGTTTTTACACTAATACTCCTGTTTCGTAATGGAGGGGTTAATGGTCACTGTTTTTACTCTAATACTCCGGTTGGTAACGGAGGGGTTAATGGTGACTGTTTTTATCTCAAGCTCCTGTGTGGTAATGTATGGGTTAATGGTAACAGTTTTTATCTCAAGCTCCTTGTGGTAATGTGGGGTTAATGGTCCATGTTTTTACTCTAATACTCCGGTTTGGTAACGAGGGTTAAAGGTCACTGTTTTTTATCTCAAGCTCCTGTTTGGTAATGGGGGTCCATGTACGAAACAGGAGTATTAGTATTGTAGATAAAAACAGTGACCATTAACCCCTCCATTACCAAACAGGAGTATAGTGTAAAAAACAGTGACCATTAACTCTCCATTACCAAACAGGAGTATTAGAGTAATAACAGTGAACACTAAAGTAAAATCAATTTACTTTTATTGTTTGTAAGAAATCCTTCTCTCACCCCTCCCCTCCTCAAGTGGATGGCAACAGACAAATGCCGTCGGTCATGGCCAAGTGGCCACGGCAGACATTTCATGCGATCGACCATGCGGTCCCATAGGGAACCCCACGATCGATCGGGATTTTCGACACGTCCAATCGTCTGACGATCGAGGTCGGTCCTGGGGGGGCCGCCCAACACCATCAGAATTTTCTGCCGACTGACCAAAAGTGTCATGGATCAGTCGGTCTGCGAAAATATCAATGGGTGTACCCAGCCTTAGGCAGTCCCACATACAGCATGAAAAGAAGCAGTAAATCTTTAAAGACAGAAAATGAGATTTCTCATCTTCTTTTATCATGCTGTCAGCCGCTGCAATAGAGGACAGAGTGATATGCGCTTTCTCTTTCTTGGTGCACTTCCCCCTCCCTTCCTTGTATGCTCAAATATTCAGAGAGAGAGAGAGAGAGAGGCCGATGTTCACGTGACCTCTCTCTGTCGCTGCAGACAGTTTGTGCACGTGTGGATTGCTCTGGATAGCAGGGTGAAGCAGAAGGCTCATGTCACTTAAAAGCTATAGTTAAAAGCTTGTCTGCGTGCCACAAGTTTGCCACTCTGCTTTAACGTGTGACCATTAACCCCTACATTACCACACAGGAGCTTGAGATAAAAACTGTTACCATTAACCCCTACATTACCACACAGGAGCTTGAGATAAAAACAGTCACCATTAACCCCTCCGTTACCAAACCGGAGTATTAGAGTAAAAACAGTGACCATTAACCCCTCCATTACGAAACAGGAGTATTAGTGTAAAAACAGTGACCATTAACCCCTCCATTACGAAACAGGAGTATTAGTGTAAAAACAGTGACCATTAACCCCTCCATTACCAAACAGGAGTATTAGTGTAAAAACAGTGACCATTAACCTCTCCATTACCAAACAGGAGTATTAGAGTAATAACAGTGAACACTAAAGTAAAATCAATTTACTTTTATTGTTTGTAAGAAATCCCTTCTCTCACCCCTCCCCTCCCTCAAGTGGATGGCAACAGACAAATGTCCGTCGGTCATGGCCATAGTGGCCACGGCAGACATTTCATGCGATCGACCATGCGGTCCCATAGGGAACCCCACGATCGATCGGGATTTTCCGACACGTCCAATCGTCTGACGATCGAGGTCGGTCATGGGTGGCCGCCCAACACCATCAGATATTTTCTGCCGACTGACCAAAAGTGTCATGGATCAGTCGGTCTGCGAAAATATCTAATGGTGTGTACCCAGCCTTAGGCAGTCCCACATACAGCATGAAAAGAAAGCAGTAAATCTTTAACAGACAGAAATTGAGATTTCTCATCTTCTTTTATCATGCTGTCAGCCGCTGCAATAGAGGACAGAGTGATCATGCGCTGTTTCTCTTTCTTGGTGCACTTCCCCCTCCCCTTCCTTGTTATGCTCAAATATTCAGAGAGAGAGAGAGAGAGGCCGATGTTCACGTGACCTCTCTCTGTCGCTGCAGACAGTTGTTGCACTGTGTGGATTGCTCTGGATAGCAGGGTGAAGCAGACTGGCTCATGTCACTTAAAAGCTATAGTTAAAAGCTTGTCTGCGTGCCACAAGTTTGCCACCTCTGCTTTATACAGTACAGAGTAAGTAAAGCCCGACACAGATGTTTTATTAGTGTCAGATGGAATTAGAGCAACATGGCCAATATTTTAGCCCAAATATTCAAGCACAATCAGTCAGGCCTTTGCCTTTAAGACCCAAACATGTATCACATGACTAAAGGCTAGTTATCATTTCAGGCTGCCAGTGACATAACTACAGCCACACACATACACCCGCGGAAGGTAAGAGGGCTCATCCGAAACCTCCGCCATCAGCTGTTTTTTAAGTAGGTAAGCGTATGAAGTAAAAATACACTCAGCTGTTTAAAAGACTTCTGGTTTGGTTCCGGTCTTTTAAACTGCTGATCGTGCGTATGTTTACGCACAATCAGCTGATTGCGGACCTCTGTGGAGTAGAGGGGGTGGGTCAGAGGCGTCGGCATCTGCATTAATGCCCCTGCAGACTGCAATGATTTTAATGTAGCAAACAGCATGTATTTAATGTCATGGCACTTAGCACTACAAAATGTAGATTTCATACATGTTCAGTCTTAAAGGCAAAGGTGGCAACTCTAATCAGGCTGAAAAACTGACTGACATCTGATCACCAGGACCAACCGATTTTGCATTTGAAAACTATCAATTATGTCATACATCACCATCAATCACCTTGACAGGCCAACCTAAATCTGAGAGATTCACCCATAGCCTCAGGCACTCTCTTGTGATACTTACGCAGCCACAGCAACCTAGGGGTTAAAGTCACACCAAACGTGAATCATGAAATGGTTAACATGTCTTTAACCCCATAAGTGTGCTCTGCGGGCCTGGATGAATAAGACAGAATGTGGTTTTTTTCCCTCCAAAAAGATTCAAGCTTTATGTCCGTTCCTAGATAGGTTTCCATATTATCTAATGGGGACATGCTTAATAAATGTAATTAACAGGGCTGCAATTGCAATTAAACAACATTGATTCTTTCTCAGCCATGCTGCATGTAATTGAGTCTGTCACTCCTTAATCTCTAATTTGTTTCTCTAATTGGTCAGTATAGTAGGTGTATAATAAATATACAGGGTTATTCAATAAAAGTTTTTATCGTTTAAAATGGTGCTAATTTTGCCCCAACCAATCAGATGTTAGCTTTCAAATGTTAAATAAGATCTGATTGGTTGGGGCAAAATTAGCACCATTTTAAACAATAAGACCTTTTATTGAATCTCCCTGTTTGTTCTTATATAGTTGGCTTCATATTTTTTTGGCTGGAGGGGAGGTGGTACCTCCCCGAAATTAGTTTTTGCAGGGTAGGATGTCTGCTGAACTGGCATCACTGGTTCATGGTAACAAGCTTTACATCTTACCTGCTCCAGACACCTTTATCACCACATAGAAGAAGAGGACGACTTTAATAAACGATCCCATCTTGTTTAATTCTCAAACTGATGTAAAGCTTCTATAAAAGAGCAGGAAAAATTCCTGCTCTTTTAAAGCCAATAGCAAAAAATGTAAAGCCAATAGCTAGCAGAGGACACTGAACTGTGAACTGATGAACTCATATCCTATGGGTTATTTAGGAGACAGATTCTTATTGGTTAATATTTTTCTCCACCTACTGGTTTCAAAAAAACTTCATTCTAATCGAATTGCTTGAAAGCCACCCAAAAAGTATAGCGTTTCATATTAAAAACTTGGTTTATAGCAGCAGCCCTCGAACTATGGCCCCTGCTCTGTGACATGTTTATAGGGGGGATTACTGGTGCCTGCAATCCCCTTTCTGCTTGTTCAGTGCAATCTGCTGTTCAAATTCTCCTGGTGCCCATAGATTGTTGCATACTTTATTCCATAGGTTGTTACACTGTTAATTTAGCTGTGAGAAGCAGCATTTTATTTTATTTCAAGAATGTATCCAGTCTGTCCTGTGATGGACAGCAGCATAGAGATCTGTATCAAAATTAACCCTGCAGCTGCCTGAGGTGATAGCTGAGACTGGGTTTATATAAAGTACATGTCTACCCTACAACATCCATCACTTAAATCGGTACTTATGGAAACAACCTGGTCCAGAGCAGAAACTGATCTCAGCACAGCTCTGTGCAATGGGTTTCTCAATAGTGTACATATTAAATGTTGGATCTTGGAGGGTAGGTACTTACTGTATCACTTCACTGTGATAGAGCTTAGTTAGCAGGAAGGGGGACATTGATAAAGCTTGATGGTATAGTATAATGTGTGCAGAAATATATTTTATTAGTATATATAAACCAATCATTGCAAATACACAGGAGCAATCATTACATATTTTCATTATACAGGAAAATTGTTGTTCGATGTGCCCATACATGGTCTGATGTTAACGTCTCTTTCTACTGTAGTAAAGGGAACTATCCATACACATTAACAATATTCTGCAAATTCTGTTCTGATCAGTGACAGCTCTATGAAAGACACTAATGATAATGAAGTGCAGCAGTCCGGTGGATCATTTACTGGACCCCTATTTCATAAGTTAAGATTTGATATTTACTATTTACTAATTGGGACTAGGCCACACTTGCGTGTTCTCACACACGCTTACGTTAGCATGTGGGAATCGCAGAGCAGTGCATGTCAGAGTGGGTAACCATTGCATGCACTATGATCTGTTTTCAGATATGCTTATGAAGGTTCTCATTCATCCAGGTCATGGTATATGTGTTGTATTCAATTAGATCAACTGGACTTGAAGTTTAGTTCTTGAAGACGTTTCGCTAGTCATCCGACTGGATTTCTCAATTCAGAATGACTTGTACAAGAATCTGTGGCAATTATGTACCCTGGAAAATCCCAATTAGCATATCCACAGCCAAGTGTTAAGGGTGATTAGATAGTGGCTAAGAGGTGTTATAGGAACTCCCAGAGTAAGGTGTCAAAACAGCATTGTACATGGCAGACAGATGGTGTCGAACCCCCACCTCTATTTAGGTTGGTTTCTTTATTTTCACATAAATGGCTCCTTAAACACCTCTCTTGAACCTTTGCCAATATGTTAACATTACAATCTTCAAAGGTATGTCCTTTATCCTTAAAGGCTATGTCCACCCCTAAAATACATTTTTAATATTCTGCTCCCCCATGTCCCCCAGCCCCAACCGCATATTTTTTTTTTCAGAAAGCCCCCCAAACTCTTACTTACCTCCCCTCGATCCTCCGCCGCACTGCCGGCCCTCGCTTGCGAGAATGCAAGCAGAGGGGCGGGACGGCAGTGCGTCTGGGATGGCTGAGCGGCAGCCAATCACGGACGCGGCTGCCGGTCATTCAGTGCAGTGCGGAAAGCGGAGAGGTAAGTTAAGAGTTTGGGGAGCTTTTTAAAAAAAAAAACATGCGGTTGGGGGGGGGACATGGGGGAGCAGATATTAAGGGGGTTTAATGCTAGGGGAGGGATAGTAGAAAGGGAGGGAGAGGGAGGGGGGAGGGAGGGGGAGAAGGGCTGCAGCACGCATGGCAGGAATTCCGGGAGGCCAGGTAGCAGGAGTGTCCTATATGGACCTGCTAGCCTCCTGGTGGGCAGTTTTTGGAACTTTGGGAGGAACTACAGGAGAACCAGATGGAGTTGGGATGTGAGGTAAGGATTAAACTACACTACATGGTGGGGCCAGTAGTTGGGGGATTATAGTTTTGGGGGTGGACATGCCCTTTAGATGAGGTACACGGCTGAGTCCTGACTCTTCACTAACCTGACCACACAGGAAAGAAGAGCCTTAACATCCTCAAGAAAGATTCTAGTATCACCATTTCTACCGGCAGACAAGGGAAGATGCACAGTGGTTCTTAACACCTCAGACTACCATGATAAGGTGACCATGCTCCTGGCCGATAACAAACATATGAGGCTTTAACAGGGATCCCACCAGCCTGTACAAGAAAAGCGTCATAGACTTACTACAACAGCTGCAAAAGGATAAAGCCATTGATCGAGCAATGTATCATCGCCTCTACCCTGGTGAGGCACATCCATGCATATATGGACTCCCAAAGATACACAAGGAAGGGGCACCACTAAGACCTATAGTCAGCAGCATCAACTCTGTAACATACAAGGTGGCACAAAAACCTAGCCAACATCTTAGGACCATTGGTGGGAAGTTCTAAGCATCACATCCAGAACTCTCAGGATTTCACCAACAAGATTGAAGATATAGTACTCGGTGCAGAAGAAACTATGTGTCCTATGATGTGACATCTCTATTCACCTGTATACCCACCAAGGAGGCTGTTGTCATGGTGAGAAAACGGCTAGGCCAAGACAGCACTCTCACAGCAGAACTGATCTCAACCCAGAACAGGTGTTGCTTACTGGACTTGTGCCTGAATACCACTATTCAAATACAGGTAAGTTTATAAGCAAAAAACACGGATGTGCTATGGGATCTCCAGTTTCACCCATTGTAGCCAACCTTTACATGGAGGAGGTGTAGAAAAACTGGCGCTTAATACCTTAAGGGCATAGCACCTAGCCACTGGTTCAGATATGTGGATGACACCTGGGTGAAAATCCACCAGAAGGAAGTACAAGCTTTCCAGAACACATTAATGCGGTAGACCAAAACATCAAATTTACAAGGAAGAGTACAAAAACAAATGGCTTTCTTGGACTGCTTGGTAGAAGTCAGGGAGAATGGTAAACTGGAAGTAGAGGTTTACAGAAAACCAACACACACAGATCAGTATTTGATGTTTGACTCCCACCACCCTTTAGATCAGAACCCTGCAACACAGAGCTGAGAACATCCCCACTAGCACAGAGGCGAAGGCTAAAGAAATGAAACATCTCAGAGGAGCCCTTAAAACTTGTGGATATCCAGACTGGGCCTTTGTCAAAAGAAGCAGAAGGAAAGAAAAGAACACGAATACCAACAGTGAAGGGGAAAAGCAAGACAGGAGAAAGAACATGGTCATCCCATATGTAGCAGGGGTCTCCGAGAAATTAAGAAGAGTTTTCAAAAAACACCGTATCCCTGTCTGCTTTAAACCGAGCCACACGCTGAGGCAGCAATTGGTACATCCGAAAGACCCAATCCCGAAACACAAGAAAAGCGACATCATATACGCAGTGCAGTGCAGTGAAGAATGCTCTGATTTGTATGTGGGGGAGACCAAACAACAACTGCATCAACGTATGGCCCAGCACAGAAGAGCCAATTCCTCGGGTCAGGACTCAGCCGTGTACCTGCATCTTAAGGATAAAGGACATACCTTTGAAGATTGTAATGTTAACATATTGGCAAAGGAACGTGACTGGTTCAAGAGAGGTGTTAAGGAGGCCATTTATGTGAAAATAAAGAAACCAAGCCTAAATAGAGGTGGGGGGGTTCGACACCATCTGTCTGCCATGTGCAATGCTGTTTTGACACCTTACTCTGGGAGTTCCTATAACACATCATAGCCACTATCCAATCACACCCTTAACACCTGGCTGTGATATGCTAATTGGGATTTTCCAGGGTACATAATTGCCACAGATTCTTGTACAAGTCATTCTGAATTGAGAAAGCCAGTCGGATGACTGAAAACGTCTTCAAGAACTAAACTTCAAGTCCAGTTGATCTAATTGAATACAAAAGATATATCTGTTTTCAGAGCACGTGTTAACCATTATTTTGATTCCAAACCATTGCGCAAATCACAGCACAAATGGTGCCGATGCACGCACTTTTCATGTGTTACTGGTCCAGGGTGGCCTAAGCCTCAGGGCTATGTGAAATTATTGTATTCTAGAATGAGTTTAAATTTTCATATTAATGTTGCTTTACATTTGCTGGCAAAAATGTTATAAATTCTACTGCTGAATATTGCCTCTTGTTTGTATGTATTTGTATTCTATTGCCAACTATAAGTTATACACATGCTTTGTGTTTTATTTCCCATCAATATCGCAAAGTGTGGTCACTGACCAGTGTTCTTTGCACATGCCCAGTCCAAGTCCACTGCATGAACTTGTTACAGCAGATCATGCCTACTAGTAGTCTTATATTATGCAAAACACCATGTGACTCAAGTCAGTAGGTGTGGCCAGGCAGTGCATATACACACAGTTATCTTATCCATTTCTCTAGGGGGGTTACATTACACTTTGTTGCCATTTACTGTAGTGATCATTTATAGTTAATTGGTGTTCTTGGGGGAGATGCTTTTAGGTTGTGGAGTATACACATTTTGGTTTGTTTTTCCTTTAAGAAAACACAGGGTTCCATCTCATGGTCCCACAATTATGTGGGTGCAGAGCCTTGTATGAAATTAGAGTAAAGATAAATACCTCAAAGAAAGAGGCATCAGCAAACAGGGCAAACTCATAGCTCAAAATCAGTGGCGTAACTACCGCCCGCGCAGAACAGAAAGAGGAACCAGAACGCTACACGGATGAGCAGGTGACAAAAGGGGAGAACCCCTATAGTTTATTCAGACGTAAGTAATCCAATGTTTCGGGGGGATGTATCCACCCTTCCTTCCTGATGGACACCACGGCCAAATATGGTCGCATGATTACATTTGTTGCAGTATTGTAACAGGCTGTACATTATTATTATTGTGGATTTATATAGCGCCAACATTTTCCAAAGCGCTTTACAATTACATGTATTTTCATTCGCATCAGGCCCTGTCCGAAGAGCTTACAATCTAAGCACATTTATTGACACACATCCTATCAGTATACATTTATGATTGTGGGGGAAAATGGAGTGCTCGGAGGAAACCTACAAAACACGGGGAGAACATACAAACTCCTTGCAGATGTGTCCTAGTGTGAAATCAAACTGAGGACTTACAGTAAGTGCTGCAAAGCATCATTGCTAACCACTGAACCAATGAGCTGCCCCACATGTACATGTTTTTTTTAAGTTTTAATTGGTTTTAGGCACTTGAGGTCACACAAAGGGGTTATGGTTGGGGGGGGGGGGGTATTCTCCTTGGCCTGATAAGATGGTGAGAGCAACCTGGTCTGTCGATCCTGATGTCTGAATAATGGCCAAAATGCATAGATCGTAAGGTTCATACACTTGGGTAATATGTGAAAACCCATGAGTGCCCTTTTGCATTATGGTTTTGTTTGTATTTGGAATAAAAGGTATAGCAATCAGGCATTGTGGATGAGCATGAGAGTGCCGGCAAGAACGGGACAGTTAGTTATTACATAGGCCTGAATATGCTCCACAGAGCATAACATGAAATAGAGCCGAAGTGGGCAATTCAATTTCCCAGGGGACCGCATCAAAAACTTGGATTGTTGTGAAGGGCTAGACCAATAGGTTGAACTCAATTCTTATTATTATAGAGATTACAAAACTTGGTTTTATAAAAATATTAAATTAATATACCTGGTTCATTGGATTTTTTTTTTATTAGCTCTCATTTTTAATAGAAGGTGTGTAATATTTTTGATACATTCCATCAAATTCAATTAATCAGGTAATTCTTAATTATAAAATAAACTTAAAGGATAAATATGCTGTAAAAAAAAAAAAAAAGGTAAACCCCATTTGGTCCAAACCCGTGCGCCCTCGGCGTGCAAGCGGCATGATGTCCGTGTGTGCACAGAAGTGTGCGAGTGATATCATCCCGCCATGCACAAGCACTGAGTGGCGAGATGACGTCAGGCACACACATGTTCATGACCTGACGTCATGTCGCATGCACAGTGACATCATGCACGTGGGGGAGGGCGCGTGCACTTGGAACGAATGGAGTTTACCTTTTGAGACCAATGAAGCTGGAGGAACCAGGAAATCTCTGAGGGTTGGAGCTACACATTCCGCTATACAGAATAAAGGAAGCCAGCAACTTTGAAGCAGGAAAGGTAGGCGCTGGAGGGGATAGAAGAAAAAAAAAATCTGCAGCTTCCCACTAATCTTTTTTTTTTTACAGCATACTTATCCTTTAATTAAAAAAAGAAACAATTGTCCAGCCTGAGACAATCAATATATATTGAGATTTTGGGGGGGTACCGGTTTAGTATTAAAGGGTATGTCTATTCACCAAAATAAAAAATTTTTTTTTCATTATAAGGTAGTACCCATCCCCAGAAGCCTTTTCCTGCCTTTCTTTTGAAAAAATTCCATCCCTACTTTGCAGCAGTCTCTAGAGAGAGAGAGAAGAGAGAGAGAGAGAGAGAGAGAGAGAGGTCTCTCTTCTACCGATAGCCTCTAAGCTCCTGGAACGTCTCATCTTTTCCCGTATCGCTAATTATCTTAATTCTAATAACTTATTGGACCCCTTGCAATCAGGGTTTCGTCCTGCGCACTCCACGGAGACGGCCCTGTGCAAACTTGTGAATGACCTTCAGGCTGCCAAAGGTCACTTTTCTATTCTCATCCTTCTCGACCTTTCCTCTGCTTTGGACACGGTTGATCATTCCCTCTTATTGCAAATTATTCACTCCTTGGGCATCCAGAATGAAGCGGCATCGTGGCTACAATCCTACCTCTCGAACAGAACCTACTCTGTGTCATATGATAATAAAACATCTTTTCCGGTTCCTCTTAATGTTGGGGTTCCGCAGGGCTCTGTTCTTGGACCCCTGCTGTTCTCCCACTATACTATTTCCCTGGGAGAAGTCATCAGCTCATTTGGCTTTTAACTACCATCTGTACGCTGATAATACGCAAATATATTTTTCCACCCCCTCGCTTTATCCTGATACCCAATCACGCATCTCAGACTGTCTCCTCATGGATGGCGCACAGATGCCTCAAACTAAACATGACTAAAACAGAACTAATAATTTCCCACCTAAACCTGGTCCTATCTCACATTTTTCCATTTCTTTGGACAACACCCCCATTTACCCTATTCAGTCGGCACGTTGCTTAGGGGTTATTATTGATTCTGCTCTCTCCTTTTCCAATCACGTAACTACGTTGCTAAAACCTGTCACCGTAGATTCCTTTCTTCTCAGACTACTGCTATGCTTATCCATTCTCTCATCTTATCATGCCTAGACTATTGCAACCTTCTGCTTTCTGGTCTTCCTGCTTCTCATCTTTCTCCGCTTCAGTCCATACTTAACACTGCCGCACGCATTGTCTCGCTCTCTAACAATCGGGAAATTAAATCTCCTCTGTGCTGCACATCTACCTGGCTCTCCATTAAACAACACATTATCTACAAAATCCTTCTCTTAACATTTAAATCCCTTCGCTCTGCTGCTCCTTCCTAGTGTCCACAGAACTAGTGTCCACAGAACCATCTCTTATACAGACCCCCCACTCCTCTCACCTTTAAACCCTTTACTCTTCTGGCCCCCCATCCTCTGGAATTCTATTCCCCTCTCTCTACGTCAAGAAACCTCAATAAACAAGTTTAAATCTAACCTCTTATCCTATCTCTCTGAGCACAGCACAGCATAGGACTGTTGACACTGCACCAGTTATTATTTTAGCACTTCCACCTTTTCCTATGTATCTGTATGTTACCCACCTAATTAGATTGTAAGCTCTACGGGCAGGGACCTCTTTCCTCATGTTACATGTTTCAAGCACTTGTATATGTCATGATGCTCTTACTTATTTATGTATTTATTTACTGTCCCCCATGCACGACTTTTTGTATTCTATATTGTACAGCATTGCGTGCCCTAGTGGCGCTATATAAATAAACATAAGCAAACATACATACATACAACTACATTTTAGAAGGAAAAGAAAGGACTGTGCAACACTCTATATGATGTCTTTAAAAATCCTTTATTTATCTCTATATAGGGATATCAATTTAAAAACATTAAAAATATATTTAGCCTCTTTGCCTCATGCCATTAAATCATAGGACATAAAAAAAGTTTATCACTTTAACTTGACATTAATTTATTCAATATCTAGTTAGTATCTAATGCTCAAGTGACAAGGTAACAAACAGTCAATAACATCAGAAATGATCTCCACTAACATAAGCATCTATCAGGCAGGCAGGCTAATTAAAAGATGGCAAGGGTCGCTGTGTCTCTATGGAGCTTTGGGCATCTTGCCTTGCTTCTTTTCAGAACCTGATGGCCTATAGCTTTAAAGAAACACATGACACAGATACGTAATTATGTGTGATGTCACTGTTGCAATCTCGCAATCTCATGGTATTTTCGCCCTATGTATTAATGTTTATATTATACATATAGGGATATTTAAAATGAACAGCTCTATAGATGCACAACAGCACCACCCTTTGTATTGTACTGAAAGCAGCAGTCTTTATCTATAAATGCACAACAGCGCCACCTTTTGTAATATAATGCAATTGTCAGTCTATGTAAAAAGTTACCTAAGGGCTAGGCCACACTGCTGCGCTTTTTTTGCGTTTGCTCTTGCGTTTTTTTCATATCATTGAAAACGCGGCAATGCACTGAAAACGTGCGTTTTCGGGTGCGTTGCGATTTGCGTTACGCATTTTAAACCGCAATCGCATGCGTTTTTCAATAGTTAATGAAAAAACGCATGCGCAAATGCAACGAAATCGCAAATGAAATTGCATGCGATTAATTAATTAACATTTAGGGCCATGCCCTAAATGTTAATTAATTATACAAAACATAAATATATTAAAGAGCTTAAGCATTTAAACTGCTTTAGAAATACATGTGCAAAACGTAACATCTGAATTAATATAGGATAAGGCAGACCTTATACATCTTATATGTTATAAAACATTATCACTTCATTCTATTTTCTTTATCCATTTGTTCTGATAAATTTATGCAGAAAGATATTTAAAGGGTTTGGGTTTTTTCTTGATATATTATTTATATATATATATTTATCCTGATGAATTTGCATAAAGAGGGATATTTTATAAATCCAGGGATTGGGTTATGTTTTTTTATTCCGGATTGGATGAACGAACGATCGGGCATGTCGGAAAATTCTGATCGATCATGCGGTTCCCTATGGGTCCCTCCGTGTGTACCCAGCCTTAGCCTCTGCACAATTCTATTTCATTCGGATTTCATTTCATTACAACCCCTGCCCCATTCCATCCCGAACATAGACCCATTTATTGATGGATTTTATCGTTGAGCTCCTTACTTCCAAAAGAACACTGTTATTTGGGAAACTGTAGACCACTTCATCAAATGGCCCATTTGTTCCTTTTCCATCTTTGTTGAGCTAGCCCAATTATTTATCTCTCATATTTTTCACCTTCATGGAATTCCTACTGAATACAGAGGAACTCAAATTTGTTTTTAAATTTTGGAGAGCACTATGTAAATCTATAGTGATTAAATTACAACATTCTTCTGCTTATCACCTGCAGTCCAATGGGGCGACTAAACGCACTAACCGGTCTCTAGAACAATACCTTATGTCTTGTATTTCCTATACCCAGGATGATTGGTTGGACCTTCTGCCATGGGCTAAATTTGCCCATAACAATGCCACTCATTTCTCATCTGGAAAGTGTCCTTTTCTGTGTGTTTTCAGAACTAATCCAAGATGTTTTCCTCAGGATATTCTTTGCAGACAGGTTCCTGCTGACAATTACTCTAGATTCTTTAGAAGATCTTTCCAGTATCTGGTCCATTGGAAAGGTTTTGGTCCTGAGGAGAAATCATGGATTAAACACTTAGATTTGAGTTCTCCTGGTTAGGTCAAGAATTTTCACAGGAACTTTTTGGAAAAACCTAGTCCGTTGAGTAAGGTCAGCCACCCTACTAACCTACCTGCTGACGAGCCACATTGCTCGAAGATTCAAAAGCCAGCGTCTCCCTGCTGCCGGTGCCTGATTGTAGCTTTCACTACCCCTGGCTCCTGAAACTATTACTTACCTTTTCTGCATCCAGTCTAAAGCTACTTACCTTACCTGCCTAAATCTAAATCGCACGTAGTGAACGCTCGCTCTAGACAAAAACTTGGCTGGTGTGTACCCAGCATAAGGAAATTGAACCTGTGTCCCAATGGCCTGTTTGATACCAAACCCAGCACTTTAGCTGTGCACCACCACTGCACGTGCAGAGGGAGCAAGTACATTTCAGTAAGGGCACGGCCACACTGCAACGCAATCTCATTGCGTTTGCATTTTTTAATTAAGTATTGAAAAACGCATGCGATTGCGATTTAAACACAAATTCAAACGCATGCGCAAACGCTAACAAAAATGCAGCAGTGTGGCCTAGCCCTAAATGTCAGTAAAATCAGTTCAAAATTTTATAATGCTCCAGAAAGGCTGTAATCAATTCACGCTGGTTGGTAAATAAATAAAGAGCTGCTATATAAATATAAAGTTTGTACATATGTAAAAATGTTATATTTTTCTAGACACGTGATGGAAACAATCAAACAAAAAAAGCAATAAAGCTGTAGACTATGTGGTATTGTTTCCTAAACTAGAGGTTTTGAACTTGTGACTTCTTGGGCTGTGTGTTCCTGAAAACATGATATTTACATGGTGCGCCACCAGCAACAAAAAAATAAATACAGGTACATTTTAAAATGTTATATTTCGCTAAAACAGAAGCTAGAAATTCTGTGCATAGAGACAGGAATCCTGGGGTCAGAGGGCATGGCTTTTTGAAGCCAAAATGCGCTATGAGTTGTACTGGCAACAACATGCAAGCCTTCTTTGTTACAGAATCTATTACTTACATTTACTAAATGCAACTTACTAGAGAAGAAGCTTACAATGTAAAGGGGTTCTGGGTTGAAAAGCTTTCACATTAGGATTTTAAAAATTAAGTTTATTTCTCCTTTAACTCCATTGGTACTTCATTTTCTTTTTTACATAAATAAGTGTAGGGGACCCCCCGCAACCCTTATTGTATTACGTTAAAAAAGTGCAGAGAAACAGACTTACTCGTTCCTTACTCGTTACCTCGTTCCTTATGCTTTCTCAAGATACGGCTGCCGGGCTGGCCCCTATTTCTACTCTGTCCCCGGAAGTAGCAATACAAGCAGAGGCTGAAGGAACAAAGGTTTTTTTTACTTAATACTTTTTTTCTGGGAACTATTTTTACTTAATAACATTGTGTTTCAGGTTGTAAGGGGGTCCCCTACACTACAGAAAAAGTTGGTATATTTTGAGGTGGAGATAGCCTTTAACAACAAATACACCATTGCTAAACACCATCTACTGAATGTGATAGTAATTCTCCAGCTCATTAGCTTTCAGTATGTGCAGTGGTAATTGTAATGGTTTGCGTCTAACAGGTGCAAGACAATTTGATTATAAGAAAAAAAAAGACACAGTTAACTCTACAATCTCTGTCTTTGCACCACTATGATAAACTAGAGCCACATACACTGGCACAGCTATATATGAGGCTACATCCCATATATGAGGCCATGTGTATCTAGCCTAAGAAGCAGTAGTGAATGACTTTAATGCTGTGGCTGGCTGAATATCATAAATTGTGAATCATGAACAGTAATAACTTTTTACTGCAAGAATAGTTGATGTGTTCTATGGAAATATGACTAGAAATGGATTATTTTTTCTTTTGTGCCAACAGCTAAACTAAAAGATGCTGGTTGCCCATTACTGCTGTACATAATACAATTTGTTAAAATATGGCGTAATTGGACTGCTCTGACACTGTTGTAGCGCTATATATTATGCAGTGCATTATTTAATCCATTCAAATCAGGCCCTGCCCTAAAGAGATTGTACTCTAATCATTTTATTTCACCCACACCCTATTGATATGTTTTAATAATGGAAACCATAGTGCCCAAAGGAAACCCACACAAGCACAGGTAGTAGGTAGAACATACAAACTCCCAGCAGATGTGTCCTTTAGCACTGCAAGGCACCCATGCTAATCACTGAGCCAATGTGCTGTACAAATAATGGTGTGCACACTTGAGAAATCAGTACAGAAAGATGCAATAGCATGTTTCTGTGTGTACCTGCAGGGACGCCATTCTAATAAGGCAGGGTGAAGCACATTACAGAGCAGCACCCTGTAGGGAGGCAGCAGTGTGGAAGCCGTTTAAAAAAAAAAACAACTTTTTTTTTTTGGCATCATGTGACCGGGGCACATGATTTTTCCATGTGCCTGGGGCACATGATTTTTCCATGTGCCTGGGGCCCAGATGCCAGGGCCCCTCAAAAATGCTGTTTGTAAAAGACACACATTTTCAGGAGGTACTGTCACTTTAAAAAGCAGGTGAATCCGTGACTTTCATTGCACAACAGAACAGAATGCAACTAGGAATCCTCCCCCTCCCTTCTGACTGGCAAATCTTTTGATCAAAATCCATGTTTGTCAATCCTGCAGATCAAAAATCAATGTTGGGCATCATTTACCAGTCACTGTGGGCATCTAATACCATTTACTGTGAGCATCATTTACCAGTCATTGTGGGTATTATTTACCATTCATGTGTATAAAGCCCCTCCCACTTCTGGGCAAACCACACCCCACTTCCAGACAAAGTATCAATTCTAAAACAACACCCTATCAAGGGAGGACAGCTTTGGGGATTTTTTTTCAGGTGCCAAAAAGTCTAGAGACGGCTCTGTGTTTTTGGGGCTGGCTGGAAACATCTGCAGTAATTTTTCATCCGATTAGATGATGGTAAATCATGGCCAATTGTACGGTCTCCTATGGACTACACTATCAGTCTCCCACAAGGCCTTTAACCAACACTTATAAGAGCCAGCCAGCCAGACGATAGTAACGATCATTTTGGAAATCCCCATCGATAAAAATATTGGGCTGGGAGATTGATTGTGCCAAAATATTTATGTGTGTATTATTCCTATGAAGACGGAACATACCGTATATACTCGAGTATAAACCGAGGTTTTCAGGCTTTAAAAAAAAAGTATGCCTGTTGCAGCTCTGGCCCAGCTTCTACCCTTCTATCTTAAAGTATCTATTCCTCTCTCTATGTTCAGGTGTGCAAAAGGTGTTGAAGCACTCCTTTCTTCTTCTTTTACCTCAGCACCACTCCAAAGAAACAAATACTCTCTCTAGTACACTCTCTAGTACTCTCTCTAGTTTGCTCTCTAGTACGCTCTTTTGTAAACTCTCTAGTATTTTCTCTAGTACACTCTATATTACACTCACTAGTATACTGTCAATAATTAATTATCACACACGCTCTACTACATTCTTCATTACTTTCTCTCTAGTACACTATCTAGTACTCTCTAGTACATTCCCTTGTACTCTCTCTAGTTCACTCTCTTGTACTCTCTCTACTTTTCTCTCTAGTACACACTCTAATACTCTTTCTAGTACATCCAAGTATGCCTGTTGCGGTTCTGGCCCAGCTTCAACCCTTCTATTTTAACATATCTTTTTCTCTATGTTCAGGTGTGCAAAAGGTGTCGGAGTGCTCCTCTCCCTTTTGTCAGTATAAGTATTAGTTACCTTAGAGTGGGGCTGAGGTAAAATAAACAAATACTCTCAAGTACCCTCTCTAGTACTCTCTAGTAAACGCTCTAGTACACTTTCTAGTTCACTCTTTAATAAACTCTCTTTTACACTTTTAGCACACTCAATAATTCTGTCTAGTACACTCTAATACATTCTCTATTACTTCTTTCTAGTACTATCAAGTATACTCTTTTGTACTTTCTCTTGTTCTCTCTCTAGTACACACTCTGATACTCTCTGGAACCATCTCCAAGATAAACTCTAGTAATCTATGTAGTACTGTCTCTTTAGTACTCTTTTTAGCACTAGTACACTCTACTACATTCTCTATTAATTCTTTCTAGTACTATCAAGTATACTCTCTAGTACTTTCTCTAGCACACTCTCTAGTGCATTCTGTAGTACTCTCTTAAAGGGGAACTGTGGTTGCCAAAGTAGTTAAGTTTAAATGCCAGTTCTCTACCTTTAAAACGAGCCATCAACCACCTCTCTACGTGCTCCACAGCCCAAGATTTACAGAAATGACTGACCAGAAAGTTAATGGGTGGGAGGCTGACATGTGACATTCCTGAGGCTTTTCCTGCACAGTGCCGCTGGCGAGCACAGCCTCAGACTCCCTCAGTGTGTGAGGGAGACAGGAAGTCCCTCCTCCTCTCTGCTGTGTGAAGTCCTGACAGAGAAGGTAAGGGAATCTACAGCCATCCTCTTTCACTGTGTGAAAACAGCCTTTTCAGGCAGAGTTCTCACTCTTTTTTCTGTGGGGGGGTCTGAGTAACCCACGGCACCCCGGGTGGGTGGGGCTTAGGCACCTGCAAGTGGGCGGGGCTTAGACAACCCACGAGTGGATGGGGCTTAGGCATCCCACGAGTGGGCCGGGCTACGACACACGAGTGGGCGGGGCTACGGCACACGTGAGTGGGCGGGGCCACATGGGGCTGTAAGATAATGGGTCATGGGGGGACTGCAACTGAAGGGATTCATGAGTGGGTGGGACCAGGGGGACTGCAAAGGTTAGGAGGAGACACAGGACAGATTGACTGACAGTTTCAGAGCAGGAAGCAGGAAGTGCAGGGGAAATGGTGATGCTGCTGCCATATCACACACAAAAATGTAAATATCTTCAAAACTATGCAAAATAAACAATGGAAATAAATTGCAAAAATTCTCAGGGGAGCAATTCCTATCAATTTACCCCAAGCCATTTTTGGACCACAGTTCCCCTTTAAGTATGCTCTCTAGTACGCTTTTTATTTAACTCTCTAGTACTCCCTCTAGTTCACTCATTAGTAGACTTTTGAGTACACTCTTAGGGGCCTTTATTGAGATGCGCTGGGCGGCTGCATCGCTCTTTTAATTGTTTAAAGTTGCGCTAACCGATTAACAATCGGTTAGCGTGGCTTTAAGCCTTGGTTTGCAGCGGCTGCATGACTACCAGAAGAGGCACTCGCACAGCCATCGCAAGCCTATTTACCAGAGGCTGCATGGGTGTGCGCAAGTAAATATTTAACACCAGCTGATAGCTGGCATTAAATCTTACGTGGGGGTGAAATTCACCCAGAGCCACACAGTCTCTCGTAAATCTGCTCTGGGAGATTTGCCCAGAGCAAGTGCGGTTCTGGGTGAATCTACCTATCTCTGTTACACTCTTTAGCACACTCTCTAGTACTCTCTCTAGTACTCTCTCTAGCACACTCTCTAGTACCCTCTCTAGTACACTCTTTAGCACACTCTCTAGTACTATCTCTAGCACACTCTCTAGTACACTCTCTAGTACTCTCTCTAGCACACTCTCTAGCACACTCTCTGGTACTCTCTAGTACCCTCTCTAGCACACTCTCTAGTACTGTCTTTAGTACACTCTCTAGTACACTCTCTAATACTGTCTTTAGTACACTCTCTAGTACACTCTCTAGTACTGTCTTTAGTACTGTCTTTAGTACACACTTTAGTAGTCTCTAGTACACTCGCTTGGTATGAAACATCTCCGCAATATATTAAGGAAATCAATTACCGGTCCTGCTTTCCAAAACCACTGAACATCAGGGAATTCCCAAATGAAATGACAGCAAGCCCTAGATACCATACACATTCATTGTACTTTAATCAGAGTAAAGTATGTCTGGTGGATGGTGTAAAACTGGATTTGTTTGTTATTTGCTGTAGGTGATACTGTGGTTTGTGAACATAAGATTCTTCTCGTCCTCACCTTCCATTGCAGATATAAGCATGTTCTATATAGCTACCCAGCTTTTACTTTTAACATTGTCTTGTAGAGTTTAGATAAAAGGTTCTTAAAACATCCACTAGAGCGTATAAGGTTACATATATATATTTCTGCTAGCATGCAATGTCTCAGCTGCAAATATTGGTATCACATAGTACTTGGTACATCATAATTGGTCTGCTGTTGCATGGGGTTTGTGCTTCAGTTCCCAGCATTCCACTATCAAAGACTTTGGTCGCTGACTATTATGTTCTTTGCTCATCATGAACATTCCTAAGCTTCTGCTGGAATTTCTTACAGTAGGTCATCTAGCCAATCCTGTTACAGACCAGTACAGGAAAAGAAGCATGTGAGTTACATTTTCAAGTTACATTTACATTATTAATGCTACTTGCTAGCATGGTATGCTACAGTTAATTGGGGTTCTTGGGGAAAGGGGGGGGTCAAATTATGTAATTTAACAGTTGGGGTTTACTTACCATTTAAAGAGAGAAAAATGCAAATGAAAAAAGCAATATTGCACTGGATCTCGTGTATTGCATTACATTCACAAGCAAAGTGCAATATTTAAGAATCCCATTTAATTTCATTGTTGCACAATTTATGTGAAATAACTACGCAAATTGTAATAGTAGTGTGCATGTATCTCCACTAGATGTCACTGTTGTGCCATTAATATCAAATCCAGCCAATTGTAACGTTAAAAGGTGATCAATACAGACTGCTTGCATTGGGTTCTGTCAATATTCTGCTACAGATTGTCATAAACGCTTACACAGACCCAATCGCTATCGTCTGTGTATTGAAGGCAGCTTTGCACATCCTCGTGTAATCTACCCCAAGTACAGAAAACCACTGAAGATAAACAATTGATGCAGGAGTACAGGATGGACTTTATGCAACACACCTACAGGACGATACAACGAGAGGTGGAGTGAAAGTCCCAATAGCAGATGTTATATCAGTTAGCGCGATATTATCTCTTCTGTTGCGGCAGCTGCTTGGCTAATGCGAAAGTTAACCCCCCTGCCACCGCAAGCTTTGTTATATGCCAATAGCAGCTAATGGTTGAGGCTCTTTTTAATGCTTGCTAATGGCGGACGTTAAAAGTGCCGCAATAGTTAAAGGCAATTTGCAATGTGCCGAGAGAGGCTGTGAGCAGATAACATTGCTGGTGTGATTGCCCTGGTCTTCTGATAGTGGCTCTCTGTGCATTGCCCTGCTCTCCAGTGTCTGGAGTAAGGCAGTAATAAGTAAGGCTTCTTGCAGACACTAGGGGGCGATGTTATATCCGAACTTGCGTAACTTTTCTTTGTGTGATTTATTGCATCTCGGTCAGGTAGGATGTGGGCTTGTGTCTCCAATTCAAAGGCATTACGTGTTGTGCTACCATGTAGCCCAAAACTTTACTTAGCCAATATGGAATAGGCTATGCCAAGCTATTTTCAAAAAGTGTTAGTCTGACAATGAATTACGTAGTGGGGGTTAAACCCAGATTTGGCCTGTTTGCTCTCTGTAGGTGGGTTGCTCTCTATACTACGTATATACATATCTAGAAGAGAGGCAGGGGCCTGCCCACATCCAACCAGTCCCACTCACAGACTGGCCAACGCAACACTGCCCTCAAGGAACTACAACAGTGGGACATTACAGTATAAATGGGATGTAAAAATACAAAATAACCCTGGTAAAATGCAGCGTCTGCGTCTCATTGTATGAACATTGCCTTAAAGGAACACTAAATCCAGTTTTTTAAGTATTTGCCATCCGTTTGTATTATTCACAGGGAGGTGAGAACGCTATTCCCACCTCCCTGTGAATAATAGGACGCTCGGGGGACCTGGAACTTACCTTACCGCCGCTCCTCTCACAAGCCGCTCCTTTTGAATTGGCGCGCATGCACCTAAGGTAGGGCGCGTGGTCGGGACAGAGTGGCTGTTCTGTGCAGGAGCGGCTTGCAAGAGGAGCGCGGTAAGGTAAGTTTCAGGTCCCCCGAGCATCCTATTATTCACAGGGAAGTGGGAATAAGAGTTCTCACCTCCCTGTGAATAATAGAAACAGATGGCAAATACTTAAACTGATTTATGTGGGTTTAGAGTCCCTTTAAGCACGATAGCAATGGCCGGGAGGGGAGGCCCCTAACATGATACCTTTTTATCTATATTTCGTAGATCAGTTGTGGTATTCACATGGTGGGAAATTAGTTTTTGTGTTTACCCTTTAATAGTCACACAGATTGTTCAGAACTATTTTGCACATAGGAATGTCTTTGGGGTAAAGGGACCCAATCCTTTTATTGTGCATAGCGTAAATTAGGCAAAGCTAAGTTCAGCTGCCAATCAGTGCGATATTAATATTCAGGTCTGTTCTGTTAGTCTAATAGGATGTGACACATATCTCTATGTCTGCACTAGATCATTATCAGCAGTGAATTCAGCCAATGGGATCTAATACGAAGAGGCAAACATGCATAATTGAGATTCTGCTAACTCCTGCCTATAACGCTGAAGTGACTGACAAACTATGTAAGGAGGCTACTGATTGGTTGCCGGATTTTTTCAATCCAAACAATGTCATGTCAGGCTCAGTTGTTTCTCAGAGGGGTGATCAATTGATTCACCAACAGATGGCAGCACAAAGGTCAGATTACAATTCTGTGCAGATCTAATTTTTCAGACCTGCACCCGCAAAACCACTAACCAACACTTACTTTGCTGGTGAGTTCCATAACCGCACCCACCCCGCAAGAAGTCAGACCCACAATATTAGAACAAACAAGAAAAGAGATGATCAATGCACATTCCTGGGCCCCATATATCATAATATCTATGCTAGTGCAAACAGTAAAAACAACATTACACTCAAAATAAAACAGGCCAGGAACTACACCCGCATTTGCTACCTGCACCAACCCACACCTGCAGCTTTCTACCCAAACATGACCCACAACCCTTTTAATCAAACCCAACAGGCAAATTGGCTAACCCACAGGTATCCAGCCCAATGCAGGAATCTAGGTCAGATCTTATCAACAATTGAAGAGTAACTGTGGTCGCTATACAAAATTCATCCTTTTTATACTAGTTACAGACCTGTAACTATTATCTGCCATTTCCCTTTAACTATGGACACCCTAGTAAGGGGGAAAAAAAGGTTATTTGCATTCTTGTGACTAGCTTTTTAAAATTATTTAGACATTTGGGGGCAGGGCTTGTGAAGCAGCTGATGATGCTTTGTCCCAGCAGTGGATGCTGGTGATGTCACCACTCACAGTACTACAGACATCCCACCCTGCCCTTTCAGGCTTCTGGGCAGGGTGGGGAAGGGGGCAGAGGTGGGGCCATCATTCTAGGGGTGGTGGGCGGCAGAGTTAGGGGTGTTCCCGTGGACATGGCCACTGAAAGTGGGTGTGACTTGAGAGGAGACTCAAGTCTCCTCTCAATTCCGCGAGTCTGGGGTGGTCTCGCAGGAGACCACCCCAGAATGAAGGAGACTCCCGGACAATCCAGTAGGGGTGGGATACCTGGTATTACCAAGAAAAAATACCCTATACATTGCTGTAACTTTGGATAGACTGCAGCTAGAAGCATGATCCTGGAGTCATTTTAAAGGATTAAAGTTGTCTTTTTATTAAAGGCCACTTGTATGGAGACCACAGTTCCCTTTAAACTTAAGCGATCATTCAATTCACCAACAGATGGCAGCACAAAGTCTGAGCTTATTTCCAATTAAATTAAAGGGGGTTAAAAAAAAAAAAGGTTATAAGACATAAGGCGTGGTTTGTAAAAGTTGTTAAGTAGCCTTTATTTTCTGGGTCATGAAACTTATGCCAAGTCCCATCAGAAACGTTACTATATATATATATATATATATATATATATATATATATATATACACACACACACACACACTGTATAACACCCCATATACGTATCCCACACATATACTGTAAACTGCATGCATAAATACTGTATAACACCCCATATACGTATCCCACACGTATACTGTAAACTGCATGCATAAATACTGCATACCACTCCATATACTGCATGAATAAATACTGTATACCACCCCCATATACCACACACTTACACTGTATACCACACACTAGTTTTATTTTTCAGTATAACATTATATTTATTATTTGCAAGTTTAAAAATAATGCATGCTACCTACCAAAGCATGGCCTATTCTGGCTCCCCATTCTGATACCCATTACCAATCAGTAATGTGTAGGAAAAGCAGTTTTGCACATAATATGGGCCAACCAATCGTTCTGCACATAAAATATACGCATGTGCATATGTGGTGCTATTTACTGCTGTACCATAAACGGTATTAAATACAAGACGAGGATTAAAAATGCCAAACAATTTTATTTTTTTAATATATTAGATAGGTAAGCAAAATAAGTGAGACATTTTAACTTTACAATAACTATGTATATTATTTATAGCAGTGCAACACTGAAAATTTTTGTTAAAAATAACACTGATCATAGTCAGGAGAACCATAGATTTTGTATAAAGTAATATTCAAATGTGACCCCCCATAGAGCTCAGTCTAAATAAATATGTCATGCCCGTGGAATGGAAGGCCACACTGAGATGTGACCAGCTCAACCTGTGAAAAGAGAGAGTACTGGAATCAGGAAGTTTCAAGTAAAGAGAGATAAACAGGATAAATTCCATGCACTGTGATTGGATGATGTGTGGCTGGATCATTGACACCGAGCCTATAGTCTTTTCCGGTCAGTACCTGGACTTGTTTGCTGCATTTTTTCACAAATGGAGTATAATTGCAAACAATGTATATACTGCATATATATGTTATTTCTGGTAGCATTCCAAGATTAATTTGTGCAAAGTCTCTATTGACACACCTAAAGATAGCCGCGCATTGTTTGTATCTTCAGTACTACACAGGGCAATGATTTTTTGCATTTGATTTTCAGCTCAATGCAGCACAAAGTAAGGTGCCATCGATCTCGCCGCTGCTTCCATCCCCATCCACCAATTCCTGGCGACTGACAAATACACGGTTGGTTGACCGAAAATATTGTTTGGTAAGTACCCAACCATAAGGTCCTCACCTTGCATAAATCACACAATCCTGCCCATTACATACCAAAAGGTATTGGCTAATTTGTGATCAAAGACCTAAATAATAATGATTTTCCTTAAAATAAAAAAAAACAATCTAATTGTCTTCATTAAATCCTTCCATACACTGCAATTGGTGATATAATTCAACACATCATTGGTGATATATTATCCACCCATGAAATCGAAATATTATCTATTAAACTGGTATATTGAAGTCCACTGTTCCATTTTGGTGGTGGTGAGGGGTTGGGTTTGTCAGTTAGGCCCTAGGTAATATAATGGTAAGAAAAGGGTTCTTTACAGTTAGAAGGCTAAACGCGTGGAACCGTATTCCAGAAGAATACGGTTTGGAAATTGAAAGTTACCTTGTTCAGAAATAAAGGAAGTTCTTAGTTACTCGTATAAATACAGAGAGTCACAAGTTAATCCAATGCCGATTGCCATTTGGAGTCAGTAGGGAATGCTTTCCACTTCTGGAGCAGTTTGAAACATATCTTTACAGGGATTTTGCTTTTCTCGGTTATCAATTCTAGATAGATTGTTATCAAGGGATAAGATTAACTTGAAGGACATACACCTTCATACCTACAATCCGTTTAGTGGTCCACACAGACTATATGTTGTAAGGTATTAAGTCAACCTTGACCTATTGTGTTACAATGTTACTTATCTTGTAACAAAAGAGGAGAGAAAGATTTTGTTTCATTTTCTCAAAACTTTTACATAGCTTCTTTCCACCACTAGGGGCAGCACAAATTTCTTCTTCTTTGGAGGGTCACTTTATACAGGCATTACCCTCCTACGGAAACAATTACAAGTGATGCATCTCAGAAAGCCAAGACTCATGTGGAAAAGGGTGCCATAGTTAAACAACAGATTATAGAAGGTCCTGACCGAGAGATTTCCAGTATTGTCCGCATATTTCAGGGCTGTGAGTGGGGTGTAGAGCGCGTTGGTTTGATGGCGGAACACCGGCTGGTTCATTCCAATTACATTTACTGTTGCCTATCAGAAATACAAATTATACCGTTAGAAATGTAGGGGTAAGAACTATTGTACAGATAGTCAATGAATACAGTACTCATTAACTATCATTATGTCAAATAACCGTAATAGAAAATTGCTAGGTTCTTCATTTTTATTTAGTTGAGTCTTAGGTGAACATAAACACACAGATTTGTATTAGATCCAAGCAGATTTAGGTTGGATTGGGAGTGGCGTTTAATTCTCCCCTCTAAATTGTCGGGGGTTCCTCATAGTGAAACGGGTTGGGTACTTGTTGCCTTAAAGGGGAATAATAACCCTCCCAACTCCCATTTGAAGTACCAAAGCTAAACACTAGATCCTCCTCCTTGATTAAGCCCACAAAAAGTTAGGTCCCAGGGAAGTGTGATCACATTTTCACGTAAGCATTGTAAGCTAACTAGGGGTAGCCCAATACATCGTTCTATTATTTGACAAGTTTATGTAAGTATTGTGAGCTAACCATGGGTAGCCCAGTGGTCGGGAACCTACTGTTTAAGGTCCTCACCCTGGGTACTTTAAACAGGAGGGGGTTGTGAGGCTATAATATAGAGAAAAGAGATTATAATTGTCCCTATTTAAACACAATAATGTATTATCCAAGTACCGACCTTTGCCACAGCATCAGGTTTCTGTCCCAGGCTGGCAAAGATCTCATGAGCAGATGGCAGATAGATCTCTTTAAAGTAGCGAATGGTTTCAGCATCAGTGCCAGGAAAGTCTGAGCGAGACACCTCTCCCATCAATTTCATCTCAAACTCTGTGTTCACAGGACCCGGTTCTATCAGAGACACACTGCACACAGACAGAAATGGGATTACTTTCCCCATAACCAAAGAACCTCCGATTAATACAAATGGGCAAAACTTCACAAGGCCGAGGCTCTCACTGGCATCCTAAATTGATGGGTCAATGGGTTATTGATTTAAAGGGGATTGGAAGTCTAGTAATAAATTAAGTCCAGATGACTCTCCGTACAATGAGGATCTGAACTGCTATATTTTTAACCTTCAAAATGTTATTATCTGCCTAATAATGGATGTTATTATGCTGCTCCTCCCCATGTTTCCAAGATCCTTTGCCTCTGGTAACACCTTCATGAGAGACAAATCCTTCTTTGGCAAAATTCCCCTAGACTTGAATGGGGCTTACATCCCCATCAGCAAAGGACCATGGGATACAGGAAGCACCAATACGACAAGATACCACAGGAGCAATCATAAATCACAAAAACCAGGGCTCATATTCAATTGATGGTCTAGTCCAAAGACTGATATTTAAAAGGAAGAGAATGCCCTTACCCTCCCAACAGTCACAGTTTCTCCGGGACAGACACGGTTTAAAGGGTCTGCACCATAGTCCCAGTAATCCTGTCAAAGTCCTGCAGTGGGTGTGGTGTGGGTGTTCAAGGGGTGTGGCCATGTTTGGTGGCATGATGGGGCGGAGTTACTCAAATCACTTGGCTCCTCCCATATCCAATTTCAATGCCCAGGAATGTTGGGAGGTATGTATGAAACAGTGAAATTGATATTTGCACAGAGCTGTTAAGAGCTGAAAGTTTAAAGCATAGGGAACAAACTGCATCTATCACAGGAAAGCACAAGTCCAAGTAAAACAGATTGTGCAGGAGCAAGTTCGGGAAGGTCTTTATCGGGGTATAAAAACAAAAAAAAGATTACTAAACTGAAAATCAAAAAGGTTACATGGTATTGAAGGACATACGGTATTGGAAGGACCTTGGCTATTGGAAGGGCGTACGCTATTGGAAGGGCACACGGTATCTGAAAGGCGTACCGTATCGGAAAGGCGTATGGTATCGGAAGGGCGTACGGAATTATATGGTTTAATCCCTGTGCTATCCTCATACCTGGAGGCTATTATTCTTCCTCAAGGCGTTTCCAAATCTATCACTAGCTCATTCTTGGAACTGTAATTCACAATGGAAGATTTCAGGTCTGACATTCCTAGAAGTCCCTCAATAGGCAAAGGAAGTAAATCTAGCCACAGTTCTGTCACATGTGAGGTGTGGAAAAGGAAAGAAAAATATTTGATCACCAGAATTGTGGCCCTTGCTCGCTTATTAAACGGTCGGGAAAGGCCCTTCCCAGTAACCAAGCAACCGACCCCAAACCTTTGTTCCTTTATAGAATTTTATTTATGTACTTACAAAATGTTAAATTTTAGCAGTTGGACAGCCAGGCATTCACAAAATCCTTCAATGGCAAATTTGGATGCAGCGTAAATATCATTAAATACAACCCCTGGAAGAAAAAGGGAGCGAGCCGAGAGTGAAGCAGTAAAAATGAGAAAACAAAAGAACCATTCAAGGGAAATCCAAGGGTATGGAGGGCAAAGGAGAAACAATAAGAAATGGAAAAATCACCGCCACAATCCGATTCGCTCTTCATACGATCTTGCCACGTTTGTGTAATGTAAGGGCCAACGTCCAAACATTTTCTGACAGTAAGCATGAGCACGAAATGCAGGTGTCCCACCAAATTCCACCCATTGGACAAGGCTGCAGTACGGATGTATGCTTCAGAAGCCCTAATTTATAAAGAGGGCCACCATTGATAGTAGCAAACATAAGTGTTAAAAAGAAAAGTGGGTGTGCAGTACCCATAGGCACTCTTAGGGCTGCCGTGTTTTAACATGTGATCCAGTCGCAATTGCTATCCGATCGCACGTTAAAGAGTGTTGGGCAATTGTTGTGGCCCCACTAGTTGCACTGCCGTGCGTTGCGATCCGCTAATCATAACGCATGCGATTTGCTTTTTTTGCACATGCGCACTAGCATCCCACTTGTGTGGTCCCGGTGCGCTAGGATACGATGTACTGTGGCCTCGGCCTTAACAAGGGTCAGATGTTTGATTTTATGATTCCTTGTGCCTGATTAAAGGTAAATATTAATTTGTTGGAGGGGATCAGTGGTCTAAAGTAAACCTGTAGCAGTATGTATGGTAATCCTCACCTTGAAGGCCCATGACACTGCTGATCACAACAATATGTCCGCTTCCACGCTTCTTCATTCCAGGGAGGACCTCTTTAACCAGATGGACAACACCAAAAAAATTGGTTTCAAACACCTTCCTCATGTCCTCCATTGAAATGCTCTCTAGTGGTCCAATCTGCCCCATGCCAGCATTGTTCACTGTAATGTTTAACATACAATGTAAAAGATGGACACTAATTCAAGTCCAAACACACAGAGAATTGGTATCAATAAGAGGAATTAATAATGGGATCGGAATATTATAGGTCACCATAAAATATTAACAGCACTGGTATATACAGAGGGCAACTGGCAACCCTTAAAATCATGCTAACCTATGGGACTATACTTATCTTGAGCAACCACCTCAAAAATATACAGGCAATAGCAATGCATTAGCATCATTTTCTAAACATCATATAGCTGGTGCTAAGGTCTAGTAATGTGCAAAGAGGCGCTATCACCTCAGTACATTGGACTGCGAGGGCAACAAAGACCAATGGTGGATCTCTGTAGGTTGCCCACCAGTGATTAGTGGTACGGAGGTGGGTCCTTTAAACTGGAAAATAGCAAACAGACCCTAAACAGTGAATACCTGGAGATTTTATTGCAGACACATTTGGACATTTGTTGCAGTGGCCCTTGCCACACCTATAAAGTAACTTTTAAATTAAAAAGGTGGAAATTCCAGCAAACAAGGTTTGACCCAATAGAAATGAACCATAAACCCTTTACTGTAATTCATAAGGTTTCAGACATTATTATGGATTTCTGTATAAGAATGTGAGGCCACGTGGAAAAATTCCAATACTGTTCCCTCTATTGTGTGGTAACCATGGTCCTTTTCTTTACTTTCCCTCTGACTAAGTATTGCCAAGAGTGAATTCTATTTGCCAACACCCACCTGTATATGCCACTTACCCAGGATGTCTACTTTTTGGTCAGGAAGAGAATCCAAACACTTCTTCACTGAATGTTCACTAGTCACGTCCAGTTGCCTGATCACCAGCGTTTTATTGAGCAAGACTCCTGCTTCTGCTTCCAGCCGTCCGCTCTTCCCCAGGTCTCTCATGGTGGCTATTACTGTGGGTACAAGGCAGTAAAAGGAAAGCCATAGCATGGACATCCTGAACTTGGAGCCATGGTAGTAGACCTAAACCTTTTTATATTAACGTTTGCAGTTGGGTAAAATCTTTGTTTACAAGATTAAATTGTGTCTGTTTATAAATCCCTTAAATAAAATATTTACCCTAAAACCACATTAATCAATGACACAAACAGCTGATTACCGAGAGTCTTAGGTATTTGGTTTAGGACATACAAGCAGAGAAAGTCTGTTTCCCAGTTCCCCCCCCCCCCCCCCCCCCCAATAAACTTCCAGAACCTGAACAGAAGATTAACTCTTAAATCACAGAGGTAATTTCACTTTCAATTTCTCAAGTCTGCCTGAAAAAACCCATCTCCACTTCAGAACCTCTGGCTGCAAGGACATGCTGGGACATGTAGTTTTAGAGGCTAAGTGTTATAGATACGCTTGTGAAGGTTCTCATTCATCCAGGTCATGGTATATCTGTTGTATTCAGTTAGATCAACTGGACTTAAGGCTCGTACACACGTGCGATCGTGGGTCCCGACCGGCGACGCACGATGTGTGCGAACAATCGGCTTGTGTATGGGCACTTTATTGGCAGAAACGGGCGTCTGGTCGGGGACCATTGCACGACAGACTGGATCTCCAAACGACCGGCCGTTTCAGCCGATAAAGTGCCCATACACAGGCCAATTATCGTCCAAAACTAACGTTCGTACACATCGTGTGTCGCGGGTCTGTACGAGCCTTTAAAAGTGTTATAGATAAGAGATATATATAATACATAAGGCTCTGGCATTTTCAATGGGGAGGTGCAGTGGCGAGAATCTATATTACAATCACTCAGTGATGTCACTGAGTGACTTCCTGTCTCCCACTGCCCCTCCCACTGTCTCCCCCTCCCTGTATTAGTCATTTATATAGGAATCCCTGTTTATTGTTGACAGACAATGTTCGTTCCTTCTTTCTCTTTCAATTGGAACGGTAATTAACTATTTATACACTAAACAGGGATTCCTATATAAATGACTAATACAGGGAGAGAGAGAGAGACAGTGGTAGTGGAAAGTAGGTTTTTGTTTGGCTGGCCTTATGTATTATAAGAAATAATACACTACCTACAGTGTAATATACGGATTTACTTCACCTCGGAGTTCCTTGCCCTGTATAAAAGAACTCGGCCTGCGGCCTCGTGCTTCAATATGGTCATGGTACTCCTTGGTGGCGTAATATCCTTATATTACACTGTAGGTAGCGTATTATCCCTTATATTAAACATGTTTCTGTAGTGTTTTCGATTTGTTGAGGATTAAGAACCCTTTTTTTTTTCTCCCTGTACCTTCAATAAGAAGCTTCACGAACGTTTGCCTTTAATCTCCTTTGGGTTAAGGTGATTTGTTAAGCTCGCAGGTTAAGTTCAGTACAAAAGGAAACACATAACTAGCAAATCTATATAAGAAATGAAGTCCGGTTCCGAAGTTCCAGTGGAACTCTTGAATTTTTAGATCATGGAACTATCTATTTTGCTAATTATCAAAATCGAATATTCACAAATTATGGAATATACAGGTCGATTTCAATGTAACCCCGCCCTATAACCCCTCCTGAATGTAACCCCGCCCTATAAGGTTCTCATTCATCCAGGTCATGGTATATCTGTTGTATTCAGTTAGATCAACTGGACTTGAAGTTAAGTTCTTGAAGATGTTTCGCTAGTCATCCGTCTGGCTTTCTCAATTCAGAATGACTTGTACAAGAATCTGTGGCAATTATGTACCCTGGAAAATCCCAATTAGCATATCACAGCCAAGTGTTAAGGGCGTGATTGCATAGTGGCTAAGGTGTTATAGGAACGCCCAGAGTAAGGTGTCAAAACAGCATTGTACATTGTCTGCCATGTACACAGGTGCTCAGTGTGGCTTATCCAGTATTCAGGTGTGCCAGATCCTGCAGCGTGTCCGCACCACGCTTAGACTCTCCACCGGGAAACAAAATAGTAATGCAGGGAGGCACAGGCTAATTAGTACTTGCAAACAATTGTGTTTATTGCTGCTTACAATATAACTACATGTTTTGAACGTACATGCGCTCTTTCTCAAGTGAAAGAACGCATGCATGCTCGAAACATGTAGTTATATTGTAAGTAGCAATAAACACAATTGTTTGCAAGAACTAATTTGCCTGTGCCTTCCTGCATTACTATTTTGTTTCCCTATGATGGAGCTTAGTGTACAGGAAGAAGGGAGCATACTGGTGGTGGTTGTATAGCTGTCAACGTTGCAATATAATATATATTATATATACACAGGAGCGATGGTCTTATATTCTCTCTATACTGAATTATCATTTAATGTGATCATACATGGTCCCAGCCGCAAAAATTCAGGGCCCAAGCCCTCCTGCGAGTTTGGAGGCCGGGCCCCTGGCACACCCCCTCCTAGGTGCATCAGCTCCGTTTTTAAACAGCTTGTCATGCGTAAGCAGTAAAGAAACGTGAGATCAGCCGTTTAAAACAACAAAACTGAAGTTTAAAAACAGCTGATCAGCTGCTCAGATTGCGGGCCATTTTGCCTCCGGGGCCCCCCGCGGTGGCGGTTGATACGCCACTGCATGGTCCAATACAGTAGTAAAGGGAGCCAGTAATGGAAATTTTCCATCTTGCCCAATAGATCCCGATACCAATAATATATAATATCCTATACTAGACATTAAGCCCATTACATAAACGGGCGCTAGAATACATGTGTAGAAACAGTTATTTTTCCAGAGCAAGAGACGTGGACCATTTTGCACTATATTCCTCAAATTGTTTATTCATTTTCCCTCAGCCCTTGTCCATACACTTTGAAGGGACCTTTTCCCCTCAGCCCGTCCATACACTTTGAAGGGACCTTTTTCCCTCAGCCCCTGTCCATACACTTTGAAGGGACCTTTTTCCCTCAGCCCGTCCATACACTTTGGAGGGACCTTTTCCCCTCAGCCCTTGTCCATACACTTTGAAGGGACTTTTTTTTCCCTCAGCCCCTGTCCATACACTTTGAAGGGACTTTTTTTTCCCTCAGCCCCTGTCCATACACTTTGGAGGGACCTTTTCCCCTCAGCCCCTGTCCATACACTTTGAAGGGACTTTTTTTCCTCAGCCCGTCCATTACACTTTGGAGGGACCTTTTCCCCTCAGCCCCTGTCCATACAGTTTGAAGGGACCTTTTTCCCTCAGCCCCAGCCCATACACTTTAAAGGGACTTTTTTTCCCTCAGCCCCTGTCCATACACTTTGGAGGGACCTTTTCCCCTCAGCCCCTGTCCATACACTTTGGAGGGACCTTTTTCCCTCAGCCCCTGTCCATACACTTTGAAGGGACCTTTTCTCCTCAACCCCTGTCCATACACTTTGGAGGGACCTTTTCCCCTCAGCCCCTGTCATACCCTTTGAAGGGACCTTTTCCCTCACCCCTGTCCATACACTTTGGAGGGACACTTTTCCCTCAGCCCCTGTCCATACACTTGAAGGGACTTTTTTTTCCTCAGCCCTGTCCATACACTTTGGAGGGACTTTTCCATCAGCCCTGTCCATACACTTTGGAGGGACCTTTTTCCCTCAGCCCTGTCCATACACTTTGAAGGACCTTCCCTCAGCCACTGTCCATACACTGAAGGACCTTTTTCCCCTCACCCCGTCCATACACTTTGGAAGGACCTTTCCCTCAGCGTCCCAACACTTTGAAGGACTTTTTTTTCCTCAGCCCCTGTCCATACACTTTGGAGGGACCTTTTCCCCTCAGCCCCTGTCCATACACTTTGGAGGGACCTTTTCCCCTCAGCCCGTCCATACACTTTGAAGGGACCTTTTCCCTTCAGCCCCTGTCCATACACTTTGAAGGGACCTTTTTCCCTCAGCCCTGTCCCTACACTTTGGAGGGACCTTTTCCCCTCAGCCCGTCCATACACTTTGAAGGGACCTTTTCCCTTCAGCCCCTGTCCATACACTTTGAAGGGACCTTTTTCCCTCAGCCCCTGTACATACACTTTGAAGGGACCTTTTCTCCTCAACCCCTGTCCATACACTTTGGAGGGACCTTTTCCCATCAGCCCCTGTCCATACACTTTGAAGGGACCTTTTTCCCTCAGCCCCGCTGCATGCCAACTTGTTACAGCAGGCAATCATGCCTACTAGTAGTCTATTTATGAAAACACCATGTGACTCAAGTCAGTAGGTGTGGCCAGGCAGTGCATATACACACAGTTATCTTATCCATTTCTCTAGGGGGGTTACATTACACTTTGTTGCAATTTACTGTAGTGATCATTTATAGTTATGGTGTTCTTGGGGGAGTGCTTTTAGGTTGTGGAGTATAACACATTTTGGTTGTTTTTCCTTTAGAAAAACACCAGGGTTTCATCTCATGTCCCACAATTATGTGGGTTGCAGAGCCTTGTATGAAATTAGAGTAAAGATAAATACCTCAAAGAAAAGATGGCATCAGCAAACAGGGCAAACTATAGCTCAAAAATCAGTGGCGTAACTAGCGCCCGCGAGAACAGAAAGAGGAACCAGAACGCTACACGGATGAGCAGGTGGTCGACAAAAGGGAGAACCCCTATAGTTTATTCAGACGTAAGTAATCCAATGTTCGGGAGGGATGTATCCACCCTTCCCTTCCTGATGGACACCCACGGCCAAATATGTCGTCATGATGTACATTTGTTGCCGTATTGTAACAGGCTGTACATTATTATATTGTGGATTTATATAGCGCCAACATTTTCCAAAGCCGTTACAATTACATGATTTTCATTCGCATCAGGCCCTGTCCGAAGAGCTTACAATCTAAGCACATTTATTGAACCACACATCCTATCAGTATACAATTGATTGTGGGGGGGAAAATGGAGTGCTCGGAGGAAACCTAACAAAAACACGGGGAGGAACATAAAAAACTCCTTGCCTGATGTGTTCCTAGTGTGAAATCAAACTGAGGAATTACAGTAGTGCTGCAAAGCATCATTGCAACCACTGAACAAGAGCTGCCCCACATGTACATGTTTTTTTAAGTTTTAATTGGTTTTAGGCACTTGAGGTCACACAAAGGGGTTATGGTTGGGGGGGGGGGGTATTCTCCTTGGCCTGATAGAGTGTGTGGAGCAACCTGGTCTGTCGATCCTGATGTCGAATAATGCCAAAATGCATAGATCGTAAGGTTCATACACTTGGGTAATGTGAAAACCCATGAGTGGCCCTTTTGCATTATGGTTTTGTTGTATTGGAATAAAAGGTTATTATAGCAATCAGGCATTGTGGAATGAGCATGAGAGTGCCGGCAAGAAAGGACAGTTAGTTATTACATAGCCTGAATATGCTCCACAGAGCATAACATGAAATAGAGCGAAGTGGGCAATTCAATTTCCCAGGGGACCGCATCAAAAACTGGATTGTTGTGAAGGGCTAGACCAATAGGTTGAACTCAATTCTTTATTATAGAGATTACAAAAACTTGGTTTTATAAAAAATATTAAATTTAATTACCTGGTTCATTGGAGTTTTTTTTTTAGCTCTTTCATTTTTTTATGAAGGTGTGTAATATTTTGATACATTCATCAAATTCAATTAATCAGGTAATTCTTAATTATAAAATAAACTAAAGGATAAATATTCGTAAAAAAAAAAAAAAAAAGGTAAACCCCATTTGGTCCAAACCCGTGCGCCCTCGGCGTGTGCAAGCGGCATGATGTCCGTTGTGCCAGAAGGGCGAGTGATATCATCCCGCCATGCACAAGCACTGAGTGGCGAGATGACGTCAGGCACACACATGTTCATGACCTGACGTCATGTCGCATGCCACAGTGGACATCATGCACGTGGGGGAGGGCGCGTGCACTTGGAACGAATGGAGTTTACCTTTTGAGACCAATGAAGCTGGAGGAACCAGGAAATCTCTGAGGGTTGGAGCACACATTCGCTATACAGAATAGGAAGCCAGCAACTTTGAAGCAGGAAAGGTAGGCGCTGGAGGGGCTAGAAGAAAAAAAAAAATCTGCAGGCTTCCCACTAATCTTTTTTTTTTACAGCATTACTTATCCTTAATTAAAAAAAAGAAACAATTGTCCACCTGGACCAATCAATATTATTGAGATTGTTGGGGGGGGGGGGCGGTACCGGGTTTAGTATATTAAGGGTATGTCTATTCACCAAAATCAAAATTTTTTTTTTTCATTATAAGTAAGTTAGTACCCATACCCCAGAAGCCTTTTCCTGCTATCTTTTGAAAAATTCCATTCCCTACCTTTGGCAGCGTCTCTAGAGAGAGGAGAGGAGAGAGAGAGAGAGAGAGAGAGAGGGGAGAGAGAGGTCTCTCTTTACCGATAGGCCTCTAAGCTCCTGGAACGTCTCATCTTTTCCCGTATCGCTAATTTATCTTAATTCTAATAACTTATTGGACCCCTTGCAATCAGGGTTTCGTCCTGCGCACTCCACGGAGACGGCCCTGTGCAAACTTGTGAGATGACCTTCAGGCTGCCAAAGGTCACTTTTCTATTCTCATCCTTCCGACCTTTCCTGTGCTTTGGACACGGTTGATCATTCCCTCATTGCAAATTATTCACTCCTTGGGCATCCAGAATGAAGGGCATCGTGGCTACAATCCTTACACTCTCGAACAGAACTACTTGTGTCTATGATATAAAACATCTTTTCGGTTCCTCTTAATGTGGGGTTTCCGCAGGGCTTGTTCTTGGACCCCTGCTGTTCTCCCACTATACTATTTCCCGGAGAAGTCATCAGCTTCATTGGCTTTTAACTACCATCTGTACGCTGATATACGCAAATATATTTTCCACCCCTCGCTTTATCCTGAACCCAATCACGCATCCCGACTGTCTCCTCATGGAGGCGCACAGATGCCTCAAATAAACATGACTAAAACAGAACTAATAATTCCCACCTAAACCTGGTCCTATCTCACATTTTTCCATTTCTTTGGACAAACACCCCATTACCCTATTCAGTCGGCAGTTGCTTAGGGGTTATTATTGATTCTGCTCTCCTTTTCCAATCACGTAACTACGTTGCTAAAACCTGTCACGTCGTAGATTCCTTTCTTCTCAGACTACATGCTATGCTTATCCATTCCTCATCTTATCATGCCTAGACTATTCAACCTTCTGCTTTCTGGTCTTCCTGCTTCTCATCTTCTCCGCTTCAGTCCAAACTTAACACTGCTCGCACGCCAATGTCTCGCTCTACAACATCGGGGAAATTAAATCTCTCTGTGCTGCACATCTACCTGGCTCTCCATAAAACAACACATATTTACAAAATCCTTCTCTCTAACATTAAATCCTTCGCTCTGCTTCTCCTTCCTAGTGTCCACAGAACTAGTGTCCACAGAAACCATCTCTTATACAGACCCCCCACTCCTCTCACCTTTAAACCCTGACTATCTGGCCCCCACCCCACCATCTCTGGAATTCTATTCCCCCTCTCCTACGTCAAGAAGAAACCTCAATAAACAAGTTTAAATCTAACCTCTTATCCTATCTCTATGAGCACAGCAGCATAGGACTGTTGACACTGCACCAGTTTATTTTAGCATTCCACCTTTTCCTATGTATCTGTATGTTACCCACCTAATTAGATGTAAGCTCTACGGGCAGGGACCTTTCCTCATGTTACATGTTTCAAGCACTTGTTAGATGTCATGATGCTCTTACTTATTTAGGTATTTATTTACGTCCCCCATGCACGACTTTTTGTATTCTATATTGTACAGCATTGCGTTGCCTAGTGGCGCTATTAACATAAACATAAGCAAACTACATAATACAACTACATTTTAGAAGGAAAAGAAAGGACTGTGTGCAAAACACTCTATATGATGTCTTAAAAATCCTTTTATTTATCATCTATATAGGGATATCAATTAAAAACATTAAAAAATATATTTAGCCTCTTTGCCTCATGCCATTAAATCATAGGACATAAAAAAAGGTTTATCACTTTAACTGACATTAATTTATTCAATATCTAGTTAGTATCTAATGCTCAGAAGTGACAAGGTAACAAACAGTCAAAACACAGAAATGATCTCACTAACATAAGCATCTATCAGGCGGCAGGCTAATTAAAAGATGGCAAGGGTCGCTGTGTCTTATGGACTTTGGGCATCTTGCTGCTTCTTTTCAGAACCTGATGGCCTATAGCTTTAAAGAAACACATGACACAGATACGTAATTATGTGTGATGTCACTGTTGCAATCTCGCAATTCTCATGATTTTCGCCTCCAGGTATAATGTTTATATTAACATATAGGGTATTTAAAATGAACAGCTCTATAGATGCAAACAGCACCACCCTTTGTATTGACTGAAAGCAGCAGTCTTTATCTATAAATGCACAACAGCGCCACCTTGTAATATAATGCAATTGTCAGTCTATGTAAAAAGTTTACCTAAGGGTAGGCCACACTGCTGCGCTTTTTTTGCGTTTGCTCTTGCGTTTTTTTCATAATCATGGAAACGGGGCAATGCACTGAGAAACGTGCGTTTTCGGGTGCGTTGCGATTTGCGTTACGCATTTTAAAACCGCAATCGCATGCGTTTTCAATAGTTAATGAAAAAACGCATGGCGCAAATGCAACGAAATCGCAAATGAAATTGCATGCGATTAATAATTAACATTTAGGGCCATGCCCTAAATGTTAATTAATATACAAAACATAAATATATTAAAAAGCTTAAGCATTTAAACTGCTTTAGAAATACATGTGCAAAACGTAACATCGAATAAATAGGATAAGCAGACCTTATACATCTATATGTTATAAAACATTATCACTTCATTCTATTTTTTATCCATTTGTTCTGATAAATTTATGCAGAAAGATATTTAAAGGGTTTGGGTTTTTTTCTGATAATTATTTATATATATATATTTACTGATGAATTGCATAAAGAGGGATATTTTATAAATCCAGGGATGGGTTATGTGTTTTTTATTCCGGATTGGATGAACGAACGATCGGGCATGTCGGAAAATTCTGATCGATCATGCGGTTCCCTATGGTCCCTCCGTGTGTACCCAGCCAGCCTCTGCACAATTTATTTCATTCGGATTTCATTTCATTACAACCCCTGCCCCATTCCATCCCGAAACATAGACCCATTTATTGATGGATTTTATCGTTGAGCTCCTTACTTCCAAAAAAACACTGTTATTGGGAAACTGTAGACCACTCATCAAAATGGCCCATTTGGTCCTCTTTCCATCTTCTGTTGGAGCTAGCCAATTATTTATCTCTCATATTTTCACCTTCATGGAATTCCTACGAATACAGAGGAACTCAAATTTGTTTTTAAATTTTGGAGAGCACTATGTAAACTATAGTGATTAATTACAACATTCTTCTGTATCACCTTCAGTCCAATGGGGCGACTAAACGCACTAACCGGTCTCTAGAACAATACCTTATGTCTTGTATTTCCTATACCCAGGATGATTGGTTGGACCTTCTGCCATGGGCTAAATTTGCCCATAACAATGCCCACTCATTCTCATCTGGAAAGGTCCTTTTCTGTGTGTTTTCAGAACTAATCCAAGATGTTTTTCTCAGGATATTCTTTGCAGACAGGTTCCTGCTGACAATTACTCTAGATTCTTTAGAAGATCTTTCCAGTATCTGGTCCATTGGAAAGGTTTTGGTCCTGAGGAGAAATCATGGATTAAACACTTAGATTTGAAGTTCTCCTGGTTAGGTCAAGAATTTTCACAGGAACTTTTTGAAAAACCTATGTCGTTGAGTAAGGTCAGCCACCCTACTAAACCTACCTGCTGACGAGCCACATGCTCGAAGATTCAAAAGCCAGCGTCTCCCTGCTGCCGTGTGCTTCCTGATTGTAGCTTTCACACCCCTGGCTCCTGAAATATTACTTACCTTTCTGCATCCAGTCTAAAGCTACTTACCTTACCTGCCTAAATCTAAATCGCACGTAGTGAACGCTCGCTCTAGACAAAAAACTTGGCTGGTGTGTAACCAGCATAAGGAAATGAACCTGTGTCCCAATGGCTGTTGATACCAAAACCAGCACTTTAGCTGTGCACCACCACTGCACGTGCAGAGGGAGCAGTACATTTCAGTAAGGGCACGGCCACACTGCAACGCAATCTCATTGCGTTTGCATTTTTAATTAAGTATTGAAAAACGCATGCGATTGCGATTTAAACACAAATTCAAACGCATGCGCAAACGCTAACAAAAATGCAGCAGTGTGGCCTAGCCCTAAATGTCAGTAAAATCAGTTCAAAATTTTATAATGCTCCAGAAAGGCTGTAATCAATTCACGGTGGTTGGTAAATAAATAAAGAGCTGCTATATAAATATAAAGTTTGTACAATGTAAAAATGTTATATTTTTCAGACACGATGATGGAAACAATCAAACAAAAAGCAATAAAGCTGTGACTATGTGGTATTGTTCCAAACTAGAGGTTTTGAACTTGTGACTTCTTGGGCTGTGTGTTCCTGAAAACATGATTATTTACATGGTGCGCCACCAGCCAACAAAAATAAATACAGGTACATTTAAAAATGTTATATTTCGCTTAAAACAGAAGCTAGAAATTTGTGCATAGAGACAGGAATCCTGGGTCGAGTCAGAGGGCATGGCTTTTTGAAGCCAAAATGCGCTATGAGTTGTACTGGCAACAACATGCAAGCCTTCTTTGTTACAGAATCTATTACTTACATTTACTAAATGCAACTTACTAGAGAAGAAGCTTACAATGTAAAGGGGTTCTGGGTTGAAAAGCTTTCACATTAGGATTTTAAAAATTAAGTTTATTCTCCTTTTAACTCCATTGGTACTTCATTTTCTTTTTTACATAAATAAGTGTAGGGGACCCCCCGCAACCCTTGTATTACGTTAAAAAAGTGCGAGAAACAGACTACTCGTTCCTTACTCGTTACCTCGTTCTTATGCTTTCTCAAGATACGGCTGCCGGGTGGCCCCTATTCTACTCTGTCCCCGGAAGTAGCAAATACAAGCAGAGGCTGAAGGAACAAAGGTTTTTTTTACTTAATACTTTTTTCTGGGAACTATTTTTACTTAAAACATGTGTTTCAGGTGTTGTAAGGGGGTCCCCTACACTACAGAAAAAAGTTGGTATATTTTGAGGTGGAGATAGCCTTTAACAACAAATACACCATTGCTAAACACCATCTACTGAATGTGATAGTAATTCTCCAGCTCATTGCTTTCAGTATGTGCAGTGGTAATTGTAATGGTTTGCGTCTAACAGGTGCAAGACAATTTGATTATAAGAAAAAAAAAAAGACACAGTTAACTCTACATCTCTGTCTTTGCACCACTATGATAAACTAGAGCCACATACACTGGCACAGCTATATATGAGGCTACATCCCATAATGAGGCCATGTGTATCTAGCCTAAGAAGCAGTAGTGAATGACTTTAATGCTGGGCTGGCTGAATATCATAAATTGTGAATCATGAACAGTAAAACTTTTTACTGCAAGAAAGTTGATGTGTTCTATGGAAATATGACTAGAAATGGATTATTTTTTCTTTTGTGCAACAGCTAAACTAAAAGATGCTGGTTGCCCATTACTGCTGTACATAATACAATTTGTTAAAAATGGCGTAATTGGACTGCTCTGACACTGTTGTAGCGCTATTATTATGCAGTGCATTATTTAATCCATTCAAATCAGGCCCTGCCCTAAAGAGATTGTACTCTAATCATTTTATTTCACCCACACCCTATTGATATGTTTTAATAATGGAAACCATAGTGCCCAAAGGAAACCCACACAAGCACAGGTAGTAGGTAGAACATACAAACTCCCAGCAGATGTGTCCTTTAGCATGCAAGGCACCCATGCTAACACTGAGCCAATGTGCGTCAAATAATGGTGTGCACACTTGAGAAATCAGTACAGAAAGATTGCAATAGCATGTTTCGTGTGTACCTGCAGGGACGCCATTCTAATAAGGCAGGTGTGAAGCACATTACAGAGCAGCACCCTGTAGGGAGGCAGCAGTGTGGAAGCCGTTTAAAAAAAAAAACAACTTTTTTTTTTGACAATGTGACCGGGGCACATGATTTTTCCATGTGCCTGGGGCACATGATTTTTCCATGTGCCTGGGGCCCAGATGCAGGGCCCCTCAAAAATGCTGTTTGTAAAAGACACACATTTTCAGGAGGTACTGTCACTTTAAAGCAGGTGAATCCGTGACTTTCATTGCACAACAGAACAGAATGCAACTAGGAATCCTCCCCCTCCCTTCTGACTGGCAAATCTTTTGATCAAAATCCATGTTGTCAATCCTGCAGATCAAAAATCAATGTTGGGCATCATTTACCAGTCACGTGGGCATCTAATACCATTTACTGTGAGCATCATTTACCAGTCATTGTGGGTATTATTTACCATTCATGTATAAAAGCCCCTCCCACTTCTGGGCAAACCACACCCCACTTCCGCACAAAGTATCAATCAAAACAACACCCTATCAAGGGGAGGACAGCTTTGGGGATTTTTTTTCAGGTGCCAAAAAGTCTAGAGACGGCTCTGTGTTTTTGGGGCTGGCTGGAAACATCTGCAGTAATTTTTCATCCGATTAGATGATGGTAAATCATGGCCAATTGTACGGTCTCCTATGGACTACATATCAGTCTCCCACAAGGCCTTTAACCAACACTTATAAGAGCAGCCCGCCAAGACGATAGTAACGATCATTTTGGAAATCCCCATCGATAAAAATATTGGCTGGGAGATTGATTGTGCCAAAATATTTAGTGTGTGTATTATTCCTATGAAGACGGAACATACCGTATATACTCGAGTATAAACCGAGGTTTTCAGGCTTTAAAAAAAGCCTGAAAATCTTACCTCGGTGTTTACTCGAGTCAGCCTCCTACCTTGTCCGCCGGCGCGCGATCCGCATCCTCGCTCCACAGCCGCTGCGCATCCGGATGATGTCACTACCCGGCGCCTAGTGACATCATCCGGATGCGCAGCGGCTGTGGAGCGAGGATGCGGATCGCGCGGCCGGCGGACAAGGTAGGAGATAGGCGTCTACTCGGCAATGATGTATAGATGTATAGATCGGCCATGGCAGTGATGTATAGATTGTGCTCCTTCTGGAATAGATGATGATGGAAGCTTGAGGAAAACAGGACATCTATCCCTGTGGTATGCGGGGCATCTTATACTTGGCAAAATCAGAGTCAGAGTCACAGCGTTGCTGTGTGGTGGCAGCCAGGATAACAGCCTGCCAACCATATGCCCAGATATGCCAGCCATTTCTCACAGAGCTGCGCACTGGGAAACCCTGCATGCCTTGGAAGTGAAAACAGCCCGCTTTGCTGGTGTAAGGGAAGTGGTGTGTTAGAAGCCCATTCCGTCAAAGTCATGCACAAGACACAGCCAATTAACTGCCACAGGTCTCTAAGGAGTGCCAGATCAGACATAAAATAGGGGTAAATCCTCCTATATTTGTACATACAGTATGCACAGATAAAGAAGGTTTTACTCTTATTTGTAAGTATTTGCAACTTAAGATGTTTGAAAACTACAACTCCCAGCAATAAAGCATGCTGGGAGTTGTAGTTTCCAAACATCTTTAGTGGCAAATACTACCCCTCGGTTTTATACTCGAGTCAATGTGGTTTTCCTTCTTTTTTACCTAAAAATGGTACCTCGGTTTATACTCGGGACGGTTTATACTCGAGTATATACGGTAAGGGTAAAGTAGCTCTGTGCAGTCTGCTGTTCTACTTCTCCTGGTGCCCATAGACTGTTTATATTTTTACATAGCTGTGAGTGAGAAGCAGCATTTTTTGTAATACGCTTGTGAAGGTTCTCATTCATCCAGGTCATGGTATATCTGTTGTATTCAGTTAGATCAACTGGACTTGAAGGTAAGTTCTTGAAGATGTTTCGCTAGTCATCCGTCTGGCTTCTCAATTCAGAATGACTTGTACAAGAATCTGTGGCAATTATGTACCCTGGAAAATCCCAATTAGCATATCACAGCCAAGTGTTAAGGGCGTGATTGCATAGTGGCTAAGGTGTTATAGGAACGCCCAGAGTAAGGTGTCAAAACAGCATTGTACATTGTCTGCCATGTACACAGGTGCTCAGTGGCTTATCAGTATTCAGGTGTGCCAGATCCTGCAGCGTGCACGCACCACGCTTAGACTCTCCACCGGGAAACAAAATAGTAATGCAGGGAGGCACAGGCTAATTAGTACTTGCAAACAATTGTGTTTATTGCTGCTTACAATATAACTACATGTTTTGAACGTACATGCGCCTCTTCTCAAGTGAAAGAAAGCAGCATGCTCGAAACATGTAGTTATATTGTAAGTAGCAATAAACACAATGTTTGCAAGAACTAATTTGCCTGTGCCTTCCTGCATTAATATTTGTTTCCCTATGATGGAGCTTAGTGTACAGGAAGAAGGGAGCATACTGGTGGTGGTTGTATAGCTGTCAACGTTGCAATATAATATATATTATATAACACAGGAGCGATGGTCTTATATTCTCTCTATACTGAATTATCATTTAATGTGATCATACATGGTCCCAGCCGCAAAAATTCAGGGCCCAAGCCTCCTGCGAGTTTGGAGGCCGGGCCCCTGGCACACCCCCTCTAGGTGCATCAGCTCCGTTTTTAAACAGCTTGTCATGCGTAAGCAGTAAAGAAACGTGAGATCAGCCGTTTAAAACAACAAAACTGAAGTTTAAAAACAGCTGATCAGCTGCTCAGATTGCGGGCCATTTTGCCTCCGGGGCCCCCCGGGGTGGCGGTTGATACGCCACTGCATGGTCCAATACAGTAGTAAAGGGAGCCAGTAATGGAAATTTTCCATCTTGCCCAATAGATCCCGATACCAATAATATTAATATCCTATACTAGACATTAAGCCCATTACATAAACGGGCTAGAATACATGTGTAGAAACAGTTATTTCCAGAGCAAGAGACGTGGACCATTTGCACTATATTCCTCAAATTGTTTATTATTTTCCCTCAGCCCTTGTCCATACACTTTGAGGGACCTTTCCCCTCAGCCCGTCCATACACTTTGAAGGGACCTTTTTCCCTCAGCCCTGTCCATACACTTTAAAGGGACCTTTTCCCTCAGCCCGTCCATACACTTTGAGGGACCTTTTCCCCTCAGCCCTGTCCATACACTTTGAAGGACTTTTTTTTCCCTCAGCCCCTGTCCATAACATTTGAAGGGACTTTTTTTTTCCTCAGCCCCTGTCCATACACTTTGAAGGGACTTTTTTTTCCCTCAGCCCTGTCCATACACTTTGGAGGGACCTTTTCCCCTCAGCCCCTGTCCATACACTTTGAAGGGACCTTTTCCTCAGCCCGTCCATACACTTTGGAGGGACCTTTCCCTCAGCCCTGTCCATACACTTTGAAGGGACTTTTTTCCCTCAGCCCCTGTCCATACACTTTGAAGGGACTTTTTTCCCTCAGCCCCTGTCCATACACTTTGGAGGGACCTTTTCCCCTCAGCCCCTGTCCATACACTTTGAAGGGACTTTTTTTCCTCAGCCGTCCATACACTTTGGAGGGACTTTTCCCCTCAGCCCTGTCCATACACTTTGGAGGGACTTTTCCCTCGCCCCGCATAACTTTGAAGGACCTTTCCCTCAACCCTGTCCATACACTTTGGAGGGACCTTTTCCCTCAGCCCCTGTCCATACACTTTGAAGGGACCTTTCCCCTCAACCCCTGTCCATACACTTTGGAGGGACCTTTTCCCTCAGCCCCTGCCATACACTTTGAAGGGACTTTTTTTCCTCAGCCCTGTCCATACACTTTGGAGGGACCTTTTCCCTCAGCCCCTGTCCATACACTTTGGAGGGACCTTTTCCCCTCAGCCCTGTCCATACACTTTGAAGGGACCTTTTCTCCTCAACCCCTGTCCATACATTTGGAGGGACCTTTTCCCCTCAGCCCTGTCCATACACTTTGGAGGGACCTTTTCCCCTCAGCCCCGTCCATACACTTTGAAGGGACCTTTTCCTTCAGCCCCTGTCCATACACTTTGAAGGGACCTTTTCCCTCAGCCCCTGTACATACACTTTGAAGGGACCTTTCTCCTCAACCCCGTCCATACACTTTGGAGGGACTTTTCCCATCAGCCCTGTCCATACACTTTGGAGGGACCTTTTCCCCTCAGCCCCTGTCCATACACTTTGGAGGGACCTTTTCCCTCAGCCCCTGTCCATACATTGAAGGGACCTTTTCTCCTCAACCCCTGTCCATACTTTGGAGGGACCTTTCCCCTAGCCCTGTCCATACACTTGGAGGGACCTTTTCCCCTCAGCCGTCCATACACTTTGAAGGGACCTTTTCCCTTCAGCCCCTGTCCATACACTTGAAGGGACCTTTTTCCTCAGCCCCTGTACATAAACTTTGAAGGGACCTTTTCTCCTCAACCCCTGTCCATACAACTTTGGAGGGACCTTCCCATTCTTCCTCCTCAAAACCCCCTGTCATGGACACTTTGGGGACCGTTTTCCTTTTCCCCCCCTTCTTCCCCTCACATCAAACAGGCCCCGTCCCGTAAAACACTTTGGAGGCTTTTTTTTTTCCCCCCTCAGAAGGCCCGTCCATACATACATTTGAAGGGTACCCGTGTTGCTTCCCTTCAACCTCCTCGTCCCTCCCCCCCCCTTGAAATTTTTTTCAGGGCCCCTGCATACAACCTTGAAGGACCTTTTCCCTTTCCCTCCATCCCCTTCTCATTTGAGACCTTCCCTCCTCAACCCCTGTCCATACACACTTTGAGGGTACCGTTCCTCCTCCGCCCCCTCAGCGCCTTCCATACACTTGAAGCACCTTTTTTTTCCCTCAGCAGCCCCCTGCCCATACAACTTTAAAATGGACCTTTTTTTACTTTTTTTCCCCTCAGCCCGGTCCATAAACTTTGGAGGGGACCTTCTTTTCCCCTCAGCCCTGTGCCATGACACTTTGGATAGAACTGTTTTCTCCCCTCAATCCCTCCATAAGCTACTAATGTCCTTTTCCTTTAGGTTGGTCTCTAAAGAGGTCTTCTGTCTCAACTCTGTCTCTACTGTACACTATACCTGGAAATAGCAGGACTGTGCAGCCATCCATACGCTTCAGTGTCTAAACAGTTACCAAATGACAACACTTTCCCCCGCACATGCGCATAATAAATCAACCGCGCGTCTTAACAGTTACCATGACAACGCTTTCTCGCGCTATAAAATCAACCGGCGTTTCGCGCAATGCGCAAATAAAAACCAGCGCGTGTGTTACTATCCCCATGCCCATGAGACGCTGATGGGAAGTACGCAAATGTAAATTATCAATATGCCGCACAGTAAAAGACTTTTTCCCTGCAAGGAAAATGAGAGGGGGAGGTAGAGCACTGTCAATGCACTCTGCAATTGTCTGGAGGGAAATAACAGCAACAGACCTTAGGAAAAATGCACACCAAGTGGCAAAAGAGGTTAACTGCAGGACACACAACACACAGACACATGGGACACTGCATTTGTGAGAGTCAGCCCCTGTCCATACACTTTGAAGGGACCTTTTTCCCTCAGCCCCTGCCCATACACTTTAAATGGACTTTTTTTCCCTCAGCCCGTCCATAAACTTTGGAGGGACCTTTTCCCCTCAGCCCCTGTCCATACACTTTGGATAGAACTGTTTTCCCTCAGCCCTCCATAAGCTAACTGTCCTTTTCCTTTAGGTGTGTTCTCTAAAGAGGTCTTCTGTCTCTAACTGTTACACTATTACCTGGAAATAGCAGGGACTGTGCAGCCATCCATACGCTTCAGTGTCTAAACAGTTACCATGACAACACTTTCCGCACATGCGCATAATCAACTGGCGCGTCTTAACAGTTACCATGACAACGCTTTCCGCGCATAATCAACCGGCGTTTCGCGCATGCGCATAATCAACCAGCGCGTGTGTTACTTCCGCCCATGAGACGCTGATGGAAGTACGCAAAAGTAAATTATGCCGCACAGTAAAAGACTTTCCTGCACGAAAGGAAATGAAGGGGGGAGGTAGAGCACTGTCAATGCACTCTGCAATTGTCTGGAGGGAAATAACAGCAACAGCCTGAGGAATAGAATGCACACCAAGTGGCAAAAAGAGGTAACTGCAGGACACACACAGACACAGGGACACTTGCATTTTATTATATAGGATTGTAAAATCCTAAGTGCTGCGTCCGTGTGATGTGTGTGTCTGGCACCGTGTCACTGCAGTTCTTTCCCCTGGCCACTAGGTGTCTTTACACTCCTCATTACTATATTAACTGCTGCGAGTCCAGCGGCAAGTTCTTGACATTGTTGTTCTGTTTGTGGCAGGCATTGCTGATCGCAGATAAGGTAGGTGGGGGGGGGGGTCTCATGTTTTCGCCCTATGTATAATGTTTATATTAGTACATATAGGGATTTTAAAATGAACAGCTCTATAGATGCACAACAGCACCACCCTTTGTATTGTACTGAAAGCAGCAGTCTTTATCTATAAATGCACAACAGCGCCACCTTTGTAATAGTGCAATTGTCAGTCATGTAAAAAGTTTACCTAAGGGCTAGGCCCACCTGCTGCGCTTTTTTTGCGTTTGCTCTTGCGTTTTTTCATATCATGGAAAACGCGGCAATGGCACGGAAACGTGCGTTTTTCGGGTGCGTTGCGATTTGCGTTAGCATTTTAAACCCGCAACGCATGCGTTTTCAATAGTTTTTAAATAAAAAACGCATCGCAATGCAACGAAATCGCAAATGAAATTGCATGCGATTAATAATTAACATTTAGGGCCATCCCTAAATGTTATTAATTATACAAAACATAAATGTATTAAAGAGCTTAAGCATTTAAACTGCTTTAGAAAACATGTGCAAAACGTAACATCTATAATATAGATAAGCAGACCTTGATACATCTATATGTTATAAAACTTATCACTTCTTCTATTTCTTTTTATCCATTTGTTCTGATAAATTATCAGAAAGATATTTAAAGGGTTTGGGTTTTTCTTGATAATTATTTATATATATATATATCCTATGAATTTGCATAAAGAGGGATATTTTATAAATCCAGGGATGGGTTTATAGTTTTTTTATTCGGATTGGATGAACGAACGATCGGGCATGTCGGAAATTCTGATCGATCATGCGGTTCCCTATGGGTCCCTCCGTGTGTACCAGCCTTAGCCTCTGCACAATTCTATTCATTCGATTTCATTTCATTACAACCCCTGCCCCATTCCATCCCGAACATAGACCCATTTATTGATGGATTTTATCGTTGAGCTCCTTACTTCCAAAAAGAACACTGTTATTTGGGAAACTGTTGACCACTTCATCAAAATGGCCCATTTGTTCCTCTTCCATCTTCTGTTGAGCTAGCCAATTATTTATCTCTCATATTTTTCACCTTCATGGAATTCCTACGAATACAGAGGAACTCAAATTTGTTTTTAAATTTTGGAGGCACTATGTAAAGATAGTGATTAATTACAACATTCTTCTGCTTATCACTCTCAGTCCAATGGGGCGACTAAACGCACTAAACCCGGTCTCTAGAACAATACCTTATGTCTTGTATTTCCTATACCCGATGATTGGTGGACTTCTGCCATGGGCTAAATTTGCCATAACAATGCCACTCATTTCTCATCTAAAGTGTCCTTTTCTGTGTGTTTTCAGAACTAATCCAAGATGTTTTCTCAGGATTTCTTTGCAGACGGTTCCTGCTGACAATTACTCTAGATTCTTTAGAAGATCTTTCCAGGATCTGGTCCATTGGAAAGGTTTTGGTCCTGAGGAGAAATCATGGATTAAACACTTAGATTTGAGTTCTCCTGGTTAGGTCAAGAATTTCACAGGAACTTTTTGGAAAAAACCTAGTCCGTTGAGTAGGTCAGACCACCCTAACTAACCTAACCTACGCTGCTGACGAGCCACATTGCTCGAAGATTCAAAAACCAGCGTCTCCCTGCTGCCGTTGCCTATTGTGCTTTCACTACCCCTGGCTCCTGAAATATACTTACCTTTCTGCATCCAGTCTAAAGCTACTTACCTTACCTGCCTAAATCTAAATCGCACGTAGTGAACGCTCGCTCTAGACAAAAACTTGGCTGGTGTGTACCCTAAGGAAATTGAACCTGTGTCCCAATGGCCTGTTGATACCAAACCCAGCACTTTAGCTGTGCACCACCACTGCCGTGCAGAGGGAGCAGTACATTTCAGTAAGGGCACGGCCACACTGCAACGCAATCTCATTGCGTTTGCATTTTTTATTAATATTGAAAAACGCATGCGATTTGCGATTTAAACACAAATTCAAACGCATGCGCAAACGCTAAAAAAAGCAGCAGTGTGGCCTAGCCCTAAATGTCAGTAAAATCAGTTCAAAATTTTATAATGCTCCAGAAGGCTGTAATCAATTCACGCTGTTTGGTAAATAATAAAGAGCTGCATATAAATATAAAGTTTGTACATATGTAAAAATGTTATATTTTTCTAGACACGTGATGGAAACAATCAAACAAAAAAAGCAATAAAGCTGTAGACTATGTGGTATTGTTCCTAACTAGAGTTTGAACTGTGACTTCTTGGGCTGTGTGGTTCCTGAAAACATGATATTTACATGGTGCGCCAACCACAAAAAATGAAATACAGGTACATTTAAATGTTAATTTCGCAAAACAGAAGCTAAAATTCTGGAAAGACAGGAATCTGGGTAGAGTGGCATGGCTTTTTGAAGCCAAAATGCGCTATGAGTTTACTGGCAACAACATGCAGCCTTCTTTGTTACAGAATCATACTTACATTACTAAATGCAACTTACTAGAGAAGAAGCTACAATGTAAAGGTTCTGGGTGAAAAGTTCCATAGGATTTAAAAATTAAGTTTATTCTCCTTAACTCCTTGGTACTTATTTTCTTTTTACATAAATAAGTGTAGGGACCCCCCGCAACCTTATTGACGTTAAAAGTGCAGAGAAACAGCTACTCGTTCTTCCTGTTACCGGTACACTTCTTATGCTTTCTCAGATACCTGCCGGCTGGCCCCTATTTCACTCTGTCCCCGGAGTAGAAATACAAGCAGAGCTGAAGGAACAAAGGTTTTTTTTACTGATACTTTTTTCTGGGAACTATTTTTACTTAATAACTTGTTTCAGGTTGTAAGGGTCCCTACACTACAGAAAAAGTTGTATATTTTGAGGTGGAATAGCCTTAACACAAATACACCGTTGCTAAACACCATCTACTGAATGTGATAGTAAATCTCCAGCTCATTAGCTTTCATAATGTGCAGTGGTATTTAATGGTTTGCGTCAACAGGTGCAAGACATTTGATTATAAAAAAAAAGACACAGTAACTCTACAATCTCTGTCTTTGCCACCACTATGATAAACTAAGCCACATACCTGGCCACAGCTATATTGAGGCTTACATCCCATATATGAGGCCATTGTATCTAGCCTAAGAAGCAGAGTAGAATGAACTTAATGCTGGCTGGGAAACATAATTGAATTGCTATAATTTTTACTGAAGAGTATTTTCTAGTGACTATAAATGATATTTTTTCTTTTGTGAACTAATAAAAGTTCGTGCCCAATACGCAATAAAATTTTTTATAGGGAATGGACTGCCTGACTGTTGACCTATATACATGCATTATTAATCCATTCAAATCATGCCTGCTACAAGATTGCTCTAATTTTTATTCACCACCTAGTTGATATGTTTAATAGGAACCATAGTGCCAAGTAAACCACAACACATGGTATAGTATGAACATACAAACTACCCAGCAGATGTGTCTTGCCTGCAATGCCCCAGTAAACTGATCAATGTTGCTGTACAATATAATGGTGTGCACTACTGATAAATGTAACGAAAGAATTACTGCATGTTTCATATGTGTACCGTTGCAGGGACGCTGTGCTCAATAAGGCAGGTTAAGCACATTACAGGCGCACCCTGTAGGGAGCAGCATGGCCGTAAAAAAAAAACACTTTTTTTGGCATCATGTACCGGCACATGATTTTTCATGGCGAGGCACATGATTTTCCATGTGCCTGGGTGCCCTAGATCCAGGGCCCTCAAAAATGCTGTTTGTAAAGACACCATTTAGGAGTACTGCACTTTAAAAGCAGTGAACCCCAGTGACTTTCAGCAACAACAAACAGAATGCAACTAGACCTCCCTCCCTTCTGACTGGCAATCTTTTGATCAATCGTGTCAACCGCGATCAACATCAATGTTGGGCATCATTACCGTCACTGTGGGGCACTATCCATTTACTGTGAGCATCATTTCCAGTATGTGGGATTATTTCCTCAGTGTATAAGCCCCTTCAAAACGTGCTGCCTAACAAGCACCCGGAGGCAGGTGTAAAGTTGAATCATCGCCAACACCACAGACCGCGGCATGCAGGTGCAACACTTGGGGAGTTCACAGTAGGGCCACTAAAAATGAGACATCTCATCTGTGAGTTTCCTTTGTGGGGCCGGGCTCTGAAAGACACGATCTTGCACGTAACAAAAATAACTATCCCACACAAGAATGGAACATGGCACGGTGCAACGAAAAACCTGGGTCAAGGAAAGTGAGAAGAGATGGACATGTGGTGCTCAATATACGCATAGGCCAGTCAGCGACAAACATAGAGTTAACCAAATTAGTAAATGCAGCCGGCCACCCAGACTAGAATGGAACGGATTGCATGGGATTTGGTGCAGCCTGAACCTATGTGTGTGTGAAACACGAAATATTAACGGTGACGGAATAATAGCGCATCTATATCTGTTAAACGCTCGAAACAAAAGTGAGACTGGGGAGGTACTGGTTATAGCGCGTATGTTGCCAACATAGGCCATAACCAAGTATATACAGATTAGATAGACGAGTTATACCGAGGTCTTTAATAAAAAAAGCCTGAAAATCTTACTCGGTTTTACTCGAGTCAGCCTCCTACCTTGTCCGCCGGCCGCGCGATCCGCATCCTCGCTCCACAGCCGCTGCGCATCCGGATGATGTCACTACCCGGCGCCTAGTGACATCATCCGGATGCGCAGCGGCTGTGGAGCGAGGATGCGGATCGCGCGGCCGGCGACAAGGTAGGAGATAGGCGTCTACTCGGCAATGATGTATAGATGTATAGATCGGCCATGGCAGTGATGTATAGATTGTGCTCCTTCTGGAATAGTATGATGATGGAAGCTTGAGGAAAACAGGACATCTATCCCTTGGTATGCGGGGCATCTTATACTTGGCAAAATCAGAGTCAGAGTCACAGCTGTTGCTGTGTGGTGGCAGCCAGGATAACAGCCTGCCAACCATATGCCCAGAGTATGCCAGCCATTTCTTCACAGAGCTGCGCACTGGGAAACCCTGCATGCCTTGGAAGTGAAAACAGCCCGCTTTGCTGGTGTAAGGGAAGTGGGTGTTAGAAGCCCATTCCGTCAAAGTCATGCACAAGACACAGCCAATTAACTGCCACAGGTCTCTAAGGAGTGCCAGATCAGACATAAAATAGGGGTAAATCCTCCTATATTTGTACATACAGTATGCACAGAAAAGAAGGTTTACTCTTATTTGTAAGTATTTGCAACTTAAGATGTTTGAAAACTACAACTCCCAGCAATAAAGCATGCTGGGAGTTGTAGTTTCCAAACATCTTTAGTGGCAAATACTACCCCTCGGTTTATACTCGAGTCAATGTGGTTTTCCTTCTTTTTACCTAAAAACTAGGTACCTCGGTTTATACTCGGGACGGTTTATACTCGAGTATATACGGTAACGGTAAAGTAGCTCTGTGCAGTCTGCTGTTCTACTTCTCCTGGTGCCCATAGACTGTTATATTTTACATAGCTGTGAGTGAGAAGCAGCATTTTTTGTAATACGCTTGTGAAGGTTCTCATTCATCCAGGTCATGGTATATCTGTTGTATTCAGTTAGATCAACTGGACTTGAAGTTAAGTTCTTGAAGATGTTTCGCTAGTCATCCGTCTGGCTCTTCTCAATTCAGAATGACTTACAAGAATCTGTGGCAATTATACCCTGGAAAATCCCAATTAGCATATCACAGCCAAGTGTTAAGGGCGTGATTGCATAGTGGCTAAGGTGTTATAGGAACGCCCAGAGTAAGGTGTCAAAACAGCATTGTACATTGTCTGCCATGTACACAGGTGCTCAGTGTGGCTTATCCAGTATTCAGGTGTGCCAGATCCTGCAGCGTGTCCGCCCACGCTTAGACTCTCCACCGGGAAACAAAATAGTAATGCAGGGAGGCACAGGCTAATTAGTACTTCAAACAATTGTGTTTATTGCTGCTTACAATATAACTACATGTTTTGAACGTACATGCGCTCTTTCTCAAGTGAAAGAACGCATGCATGCTCGAAACATGTAGTTATATTGTAGTAGCAATAAACACAATTGTTTGCAAGAACTAATTTGCCTGTGCCTTCCTGCATTACTATTTTGTTCCCTATGATGGAGCTTAGTGTACAGGAAGAAGGGAGCATACTGGTGGTGGTTGTATGCTGTCAACGTTGCAATATAATATTATTATATATACACAGGAGCGATGGTCTTTATTCTCTCTATACTGAATTATCATTTAATGTGATCATACATGGTCCCAGCCGCAAAAATTCAGGGCCCAAGCCTCCTGCGAGTTTGGAGGCCGGGCCCCTGGCACACCCCCCTAGGTGCATCAGCTCCGTTTTTAAACAGCTTGTCATGCGTAAGCAGTAAAGAAACGTGAGATCAGCCGTTTAAAAACAACAAAACTGAAGTTTAAAAACAGCTGATCAGCTGCTCAGATTGCGGGCCATTTTGCCTCCGGGGCCCCCCGCGGTGGCGGTTGATACGCCACTGCATGGTCCAATACAGTAGTAAAGGGAGCCAGTAATGGAAATTTTCCATCTTGCCCAATAGATCCCGATACCAATATATATAATATCCTATACTAGACATTAAGCCCATTACATAAACGGGCGCTAGAATACATGTGTAGAAACAGTTATTTTTCCAGAGCAAGAGACGTGGACCATTTGCACTATATTCCTCAAATTGTTTATTCATTTTCCCTCAGCCCGTGTCATACACTTGAAGGGACCTTTTCCCCTCAGCCCGTCCATACACTTTGAAGGGACCTTTTCCCCTCACCCTGTCCTACACTTTAAAGGGACCTTTTTCCCTCAGCCCGTCCATACACTTTGAGGGACCTTTTCCCCTCAGCCCTTGTCCATACACTTTGAAGGGACTTTTTTTTCCCTCAGCCCCTGTCCATACACTTTGAAGGACTTTTTTTCCCTCAGCCCTGTCCATACACTTTGAAGGGACTTTTTTTTCCCTCAGCCCTGTCCATACACTTTGGAGGGACCTTTTCCCTCAGCCCCTGTCCATCACTTTGAGGGACCTTTTCCCTCAGCCCTTCCATACACTTTGGAGGACTTTTCCCCTAGCCCTTTCCATCACTTAAGGACTTTTTCCTCAGCCCGTCCTACACTTTGAAGGACTTTTCCCTCAGCCCTGTCCATACACTTTGGAGGACCTTTTCCCCTCAGCCCCTGTCCATACACTTGAAGGGACTTTTTTTCCTCAGCCCGTCCATACACTTTGGAGGGACCTTTTCCCCTCAGCCCCTGTCCATACACTTTGGAGGGACTTTTTCCCTCAGCCCCTGTCCATACACTTTGAGAGGGACCTTTTCCCCTCAACCCCTGTCCATACACTTTGGAGGGACCTTCCCCTCAGCCCCTTCCATACACTTTGAAGGGACCTTTTCCCTCAACCCCTGTCCATACACTTTGGAGGGACCTTTTCCCCTCAGCCCCTGTCCATACACTTTGAAGGGACTTTTTTTTTCCCCACCTGTCCATACACTTTGGAGGGACCTTTTCCCCTCAGCCCCTGTCCATACACTTTGAGGACTTTTCCCTCAGCCCCTGTCCATACACTTTAAGGGACCTTTTCTCCTCAACCCCTTCCATACACTTTGGAGGGACCTTTTCCCCTCAGCCCCTGTCCATACACTTTGGAGGGACCTTTTCCCCTCAGCCCGTCCATACACTTTGAAGGGACCTTTTCCCTTCAGCCCCTGTCCATACACTTGAAGGGACCTTTTTCCCTCACCCCTGTACTACACTTTGAAGGACCTTTTCTCCTCAACCCTGTCCATACACTTTGGAGGGACCTTTTCCCCATCCCCTGTCCATACACTTTGGAGGGACCTTTTCCCCTCAGCCCTGTCCATACACTTTGGAGGGACCTTTTTCCCTCAGCCCCTGTCCATACATTTGAAGGGACCTTTTCTCCTCAACCCCTGTCCATACACTTTGGAGGGACCTTTTCCCCTCAGCCCCTGTCCATACACTTTGGAGGACCTTTTCCCCTCAGCCCGTCCATACACTTTGAAGGGACTTTCCTCAGCCCCTTCCATACACTTTGAAGGGACCTTTTTCCCTCAGCCCCTGTACATACACTTTGAAGGGACCTTTCTCCTCAACCCCTGTCCATACACTTTGGAGGGACCTTTTCCCATCAGCCCCTGTCCATACACTTTGAAGGGACCTTTTTCCCTCAGCCCCTGCCCATACACTTTAAATGGACTTTTTTTCCCTCAGCCCGTCCATAAACTTTGGAGGGACCTTTTCCCCTCAGCCCCTGTCCATACACTTTGATAAAGAACTGTTTTCCCTCAGCCCTCCATAGCTAACTGTCCTTTTCCTTTAGGTGTGTTCTCTAAGAGGTCTTCTGTCTCTAACTGTTACACTATTACCTGGAAATAGCAGGGACTGTGCAGCCATCCATACGCTTCAGTGTCTAAACAGTTACCATGACCACTTTCCGCACATGCGCATAATCAACTGGCGCGTCTTAACAGTTACCATGACAACGCTTTCCGCGCATAATCAACCGCGTTTCGCGCATGCGCATAATCAACCAGCGCGTGTGTTACTTCGCCCATGAGACGCTGATGGAAGTACGCAAAAGTAATTATGCCGCACAGTAAAAGACTTTCCTGCACGAAAGGAAATGAAGGGGGGAGGTAGAGCACTGTCAATGCACTCTGCAATTGTCTGGAGGGAAATAACAGCAACAGCCTGAGGAATAGAATGCACACCAGTGGCAAAAAGAGGTAACTGCAGGACACACACACAACACGGGACACTTGCATTTTATTATATAGATTGTAAAATCCTAAGTGCTGCGTCCGTGTGATGTGTGTGTCTGGCACCGTGTCACTGCAGTTCTTTCCCCTGGCCACTAGGTGTCTTTACACTCCTCATTACTATATTAACTGCTGCGAGTCCAGCGGCAAGTTCTTGACATTGTTGTTCTGTTTGTGGCAGGCATTGCTGATCGCAGATAAGGTAGGTGGGGGGGGGGGATGGTCAGGGGGGGGGCTGTCACAGAGGGGGGGCTGTCACAGAGGGGGGACTATATAAATATAGTGGATAATGCACCCCCAACTGTAAATTATAAGGATATTAGAAGTCGCTGAGGAGTAACCATATAAAGGCATGAGGCCGCAGGCTAAGTACCTTTTATAGGAAATAAAAGAACTGAGGGTCACACTCCAAATAAATTATAGGTTTATTGTGAACCACACATCACACAATGTTTTGGGGGGTAAGGTGCCCCCTTCTTCATCACCTGAAGAAGGGGGCACCTTACACCCGAAATGTTGTGTTCTGTGTGATATGTGGTTCACAATAAACCTATAATTTATTAGGAGTGCGACCCTCAGTTCTTTTATTTCCTGGGATACCTTTGGTTTTGAGGGAAAACCATTTGAGGCGTCTGCACCCACTTATTGGGAAAGAGTGCACCAGGGCCGGCCTTAGGATAAATAGCACCATGTGCAAGATTTGTTACTGGTGCCTAGCACCCCCTCTAAAACACACCCCTGGGCACAATACACTGCTGAATGCTGCTTGCTTTGACCTGCTTCAAATCAAGTCCACCATCTGCGATTCCTGTCTTTAAGTATTTGCAGTGCGTGCTTGTATATATTGTGCATATATCATTATGTAACAGGTAACGCACTAAATGCACAGGCATAACAGCACAGCATACATATGTGCTACATTTGTCTGTGGGGTGGTGCTGTGACATACATTTGATTTGCAGGACTTAACAGCTGTAGCACTGATGCACAACTTTGACCTACAGGTCCGTGACTTAACACTTCCTGCTGGTGCCCCCCATCACAGGTCGCCCATATCAAAGGCCAGCCCTGGAGTGCACCTCCGCCTCTGGTTACCTGTGAGTACCTTTTATACAGGGCACAGAACTCCAAGGTGTCTTCTAATATCCCTTTAATTTACAGTTTATTATAACCTACCCCTTTGTAGCTTATGGTTTCCTTCTCCTCCTGGAACTGTAAGATTATAAGGCTATAATCTTACAGTTCCTCCCATAGAAATCCACTACAGGGGTAAGTTATAATGTTACTATATGATCCATGTATAGTAACCAATGGGGTTCAGTGGTGACTCATTTAGGAATTCCCCCCTCCCTCCCTTTTTTTAAAAAAAATCCCCTGATCTGATCAATACCTATTTTTAGTACTTGGCTATTTCCGTGTTCCAGATAGACTGCCGAGGAGTTCAGGAAGCCTTGGCGCACAATTCAGTCCTAATAAGAGGGACCCTAGAAAAAGAGCTAGTCCTCTAACTCGCCACTAGATGTCGCTGCAGACAAAGCGCTTAGACAGCTCAATGGTAGGCGCTCTCCACCTCACAGGGTCTCGTTTTTCCTCGGAGGCCGAAGCGCACTCTCTGCATTCTCTCTCCGCTTCACTGAGACGGCGACGGAGTGATGATGGCTCTGACCGGGGCTTTGAGACAAGATTTGGCGACTGCTGTATCCACCTGTCGGCTGCTGGTTGTGGGAGCTGGCGGCATCGGCTGCGAGCTATTGAAGAATTTGGTGCTCACCGGCTTTACCAACCTAGATGTGGTGCGGATAATACTGGGGTCGGCAATGGGGAGGGTGGGGAGATGGAGCACGGGGACTGCACGGATAGGGAGAGAAAATGAAAGGAAAACCAAGGATTTCAACGTGTTCCACAGCACAAGTCTTAGTTCCTTGGCTTCCTGCATTGTTTTCCTCGGGGTTTCATTTCCCCGCCAAATACCAGTATCCTACCCATCGCCCCTCCCCTAGCAACCCATCCCTAACATGGGCCATAGATTTCTAGCAACCCGTCCCTAACATGGGCCATAGACTTCTAGCAACCCACCCCTAACATGGGCCATAGACTTCTAGCAACCCACCCCTAACATGGGCCATAGACTTCTAGCAACCCATCTCTAACAAGGGCCATAGACTTCTAGCAACCCATCTCTAACAAGGGCCATAGACTTCTAGCAACCCATCCCTAACACGGGCCATAGACTTCTAGCAACCCATCCCTAACACGGGCCATAGACTTCTAGCAACCCATCCCTAACACGGGCCATAGACTTCTAGCAACCCATCCCTAACACGGGCCATAGACTTCTAGCAACCCATCCCTAACACGGGCCATAGACTTCTAGCAACCCACCCCTAACACGGGCCATAGACTTCTAGCAACCATCCTAACCGGGCCATAGACTTCTAGCAACCCATCCCTACACGGGCCATAGACTTCTAGCAACCATCCCTAACACGGGCCATAGACTTCTAGCAACCCACCCTAAACACGGGCCATAGACTTCTAGCACCATCCCTAACACGGCCATAGACTTCTAGCAACCCATCCCTAACACGGGCCATAGACTTCTAGCAACCCATCCCTAACACGGGCCATAGACTTCTAGCAAACCATCCCTAACACGGGCCATAGACTTCTAGCAACCCATCCCTAACAACGGCCATAGACTTCTAGCAACCCATCCCTAACACGGGCCTAGACTTCTAGCAACCCATCCCTAAACGGGCCATAGACTTCTAGCAACCCATTCCCCTAACACGGGCCATAGACTTCTAGCAACCATCCCTAACACGGGCCATAGACTTCTAGCAACCCATCCCTAACACGGGCCATAGACTTCTAGCAACCCATCCCTAACACGGGCCATAGACTTCTAGCAACCCATCCCTAACACGGGCCATAGACTTCTAGCAACCCACCCCTAACACGGGCCATAGACTTCTAGCAACCCACCCCTAACACGGGCCATAGACTTCTAGCAACCCACCCTAACACGGGCCATACTTCTAGCAACCCACCCAAACGGGCCATAGACTCTAGCAACCCACCCTAACACGGGGCATAGACTTCTAGCAACCCACCCTAACACGGGCCATAGACTTCTAGACAACCACCCCCTAACACGGGCCATAGACTTCTAGCAACCCACCCCAACACGGGCCATAGACTTCTAGCAACCCACCCCTAACACGGGCCATAGACTTCTAGCAACCCACCTAACACGGGCCATAGACTTCTAGCAACCCACCCCTAACACGGGCCATAGAACTTCTAGCAACCCACCCCTAACACGGGCCAAGACTTCTAGCAACCCACCCCTAACACGGGCCAAGAATTCTAGCAACCAACCCCTAACACGGGCCATAGACTTTGGCAACCCTAACACGGCCATAGACTTTTGGAACCCAACACGGGCCAAGACTTTTGGCAACCCATCATTAACACGGCCATAGACTTTTGGCAACCCATCATTAACACGGGCCATAGCTTTCTGGCAACCCACCATTAACACGGGCCATAGCTTTCTGGCAACCCACCATTAACACGGGCCATAGACTTCTAGCAACCCACCCCTAACACGGGCCATAGACTTCTAGCAACCCACCCCTAACACGGGCCATAGACTTCTAGCAACCCACCCCTAACACGGGCCATAGACTTCTAGCAACCCACCCCTAACACGGGCCATAGACTTTCAACCTAGGCCATAGCCCAACCACCTAACACGGGCCATAGACTTTAGCACCACCCCTAACACGGGCCATAGACTTCTAGCAACCCACCCCTAACACGGGCCATAGACTTTTGGCAACCTAACACGGGCCATAGACTTTTGGCAACCAAACACGGGCCATAGACTTTTGGCAACCCATCATTAACACGGGCCATAGACTTTTGGCAACCCATCATTAACACGGGCCATAGCTTTCTGGCAACCCACCATTAACACGGGCCATAGCTTTCTGGCAACCCACCATTAACACGGGCCATGCTTTCTGGCAACCCACCATTAACACGGGCCAAGCTTTCTGGCAACCCACCATAACACGGGCCACAAGCTTTCTGGCAACCCACCATTAACACGGGCCACAGCTTTTGGCAACCCCACCATTAACACGGGCCACAGCTTTCTGGCAACCCACCATTAACACGGGCCACAGCTTTCTGGCAACCCACCATTAACACGGGCCACAGCTTTCTGGCAACCCACCATTAACACGGGCCACAGCTTTCTGGCAACCCACCATTAACACGGGCCACAGCTTTCTGGCAACCCCATAAACGGGCCACAGCTTCTGGCAACCACCATTAACACAGGGCCACAGCTTTCTGGCAACCCACCATTAACACGGGCCACAGCTTCTGGCAAACCCACCATTAACACGGGCCACAGCTTTCGGCAACCCACCATTAACACGGGCCACAGCTTTCTGGCAACCCACCATTAACCCGGGACAAGCTTTTGGCAACCCACCATAACACGGGCCACAGCTTCTGGCAACCCACCTTAACACGGGCCACAGCTTTCTGGCAACCCACCATTAACACGGCCACAGCTTTCTGGCAACCCACATTAACACGGGCACAGCTTTCTGGCAACCCACCATTAACACGGGCCACAGCTTTCTGGCAACCCACCATTAACACGGGCCACCAGCTTTCTGGGCAACCACCAGTAACACGGGCACAGCTTTCTGGCAACCCACCATAAACACGGGCCACAGCTTTCTGGCAACCCACCATTAACACGGGCCACAGCTTTCTGGCCCCTCGTTCTGCTCTAACCCACCACCTATTGTGTCCGATACAGCTCTGCCTAACATATAGAATGAAGAATAAAGGCAGCAATAAGTGTTCCATGTAACCATCTACTGTGTTATTGTTTTGAACAAGGCTGAGAAATATCAGGAAAAGGGAGTCAGTGCATAAAAATGTACTCCTAGCGCCTAAAGCGGTGATTTTGAACCTGCTATCAAGGTATGCTGGGAGTTGTAGTTTCTAAACATAAGGAGTGCCAAGGTTCTAAATCACTGACCTAAAAGTACATATAAACTCATTGATAAGTCATTGTGCTTTTATTCATTTTACCCTGCTAAAATCAAACCATTTTTCTCTGACAAATCTTATTGTTGGTCAATACTGGTACCGTACAGATGTTAGCTTTATGTAGATAGACTGCTTAAAGTGCAATATCACACTTCAAGTGAAAAATTGTCTATAGGAAATTCCCTCCCCCAAATTGCAATCGTTAGAAATCTGAAAGAAGGAAGTGCCGGTATAACCTAAAATGCTGCCGGAAATCTGTTACCTCTACTACTTTCTGGTACTTCAAGTTATCAGCGGTCATTCATGGATGCAACTGAAGACCTCAAAATCAATGACTGAATGCTATTTCCTTAACTGCTTCTGAGCCTAAAAAAGCTTGGAGAGCTTAAAGTGGAGGCAGAAATTTTAGAGGCAGAGTGAAGGGCTAGCGCATCATTTTGCTGAATAACGGATTAGCCTTACGTTTGTCGGCTTTCACGTTTAACTACTGTAGGAGGAGGGGGGATATACCTATATATAATATTTTACTCGTGTGGTGAATATTCCCCATTAACATTTCAAAATGTTTAATGTCTGAGATAATTTGTCCACTCGTTTTTTGATAGTAATTGTGTACGATCATACATGCACTTTAAAAGTTTGGAGCAATCTTAAGTCTCTTTAATGCTTAGTATACACCTAGCATTTTTAGGAATCTTAAGGTTCGTTCAAATGTGCGATCGCGGGTGCCGAACCGCGACGCACGATGTGTACAAACGGCCGTTTTGACCGATAATCATCCCGTGTATGGGCCCTTTACCATTCGAAACGACTGCTCCTTCAGAGATCCGCCTGGCGGATTGGCCAACAATTTCCGAACAAATGGCTGTTTCGGGCGATAAAGTGCCCATACATGGGCCGATTATCGGCCGAAGCGGGCGTTCGTACACATCGTGCGTCGCGGGTCAGATTTGTAATATAAATCACCTGGCAAAGCAGCAAGACTGGTCAAAGTACTATTATAACTTCGCAGGAAAAAGAAAGTAGCTGAGGGTCGCACTCCAAATCATCAAGAAATTTTATTTCAAACCACACATATTCACGTCACAACGTTTCGGGGGGATACCCCCTTCAGGTGACCTGAAGAAGGGGGTATCCCCCCGAAACGTTGTCACCTTAAATCCTACCTTTTCATTGGTCGAGGGATGGTGCCCTTGACACCTGTTGTAAAATAGAAACATCTGACCTATAATACTTGTGGCTTTATGAATGAGATGCTTGTTCAATATGGAGAAGTGGCACATCCCAGGAATTCTGCCCCCTCGATGGGGGGGGTGGGGCCACAGCTTTCTGCAACCCACCATTAACACGGGCCACGCTTTCTGGCAACCCCACTTAACACGGGCCACAGCTTTCTGGCAACCCACCATTAACACGGGCCACAGCTTTCTGGCAACCCACCATTAACACGGGCCACAGCTTTCTGGCAACCCACCATTAACACGGGCCACAGCTTTCTGGCAACCCACCATTAACACGGGCCACCAGCTTTCTGGCAACCCACCATTAACAAACGGGCCACAGCTTTCTGGCAACCCACCATTAACACGGGCCAAGCTTTCTGCAACCCACATTAACAGGGCCACAGCTTCTGGCAACCCCCATTAACACGGCCACAGCTTTCTGGCCCCTCGTTCTGCTCTAACCCACCACCTATTGTGTCCGATACAGCTCTGCCTAACATATAGAATGAAGAAATAAAGGCAGCAATAAGTGTTCATGTAACCATCTACTGTGTTATTGTTGAACAAGGCTGAGAAATATCAGGAAAAGGGAGTCAGTGCATAAAAAATGTACTCCTAGCGCCTAAAGCGGTGATTTTGAACCTGCTATCAAGGTATGCTGGGAGTTGTAGTTTCTAAACATAAGGAGTGCCAAGGTTTCTAAATCACTGACCTAAAAGTACATATAACTCATTGATAAGTCATTGTGCTTTATTCATTTTACCCTGCTAAAATCAAACCATTTTTCTTGACAAATCTTATTGTTGGTCAATACTGGTACGTACAGATGTTAGCTATGTAGATAGACTGCTTAAAGTGCAATATCACACTTCAAGTGAAAAATTGTCTATAGGGAAATTCCCTCCCCCAAATTGCAATCGTTAGAAATCTGAAAGAAGGAAGTGCCGGTATAACCTAAAATGCTGCCGGAAATCTGTTACCTCTACTATTTCTGGTACTTCAAGTTATCAGCGGTCTCTTATGGATGCAACTGAAGACCTCAAAATCAATGACTGAATGCTATTTCCTTAACTGCTTCTGAGCCTAAAAAAGCTTGGAGAGCTTAAAGTGGAGGCAGAAATTTTAGAGGCAGAGTGAAGGGCTAGCGCATCATTTTGCTGAATAACGGATTAGCCTTACGTTTGTCGGCTTTACGTTTAACTACTGTAGGAGGAGGGGGGATATACCTATATATAATATTTCATCGTGTGGTGAATATTCCCCATTAACATTTCAAAATGTTTAATGTCTGAGATAATTTGTCCACTCGTTTTTTGATAGTAATGTGGTACGATCATACATGCACTTTAAAAGTTTGGAGCAATCTAAGTCTCTTTAATGCTTAGTATACACCTAGCATTTTTAGAATCTTAAGGTTCGTTCAAATGTGCGATCGCGGGTGCCGAACCGCGACGCACGATGTGTACAAACGGCCGTTTTGACCGATAATCATCCGTGTATGGGCCCTTTACCATTCGAAACGACTGCTCCTTCAGAGATCCGCCTGGCGGATTGGCCAACAATTTCCGAACAAATGGCTGTTTCGGGCGATAAAGTGCCCTACATGGGCGATTATCGGGCCGAAGGGGCGTTCGTACACATCGTGCGTCGCGGGTCAGATTGTAATATAATCACCTGGCAAAGCAGCAAGACTGGTCAAAGTACTATTATAACTTCGCAGGAAAAAGAAAGTAGCTGAGGGTCGCACTCCAAATCATCAAGAAATTTTTTTCAAACCCACAATATTCACGTCACAACGTTTCGGGGGGATACCCCTTCAGGGGATCACCTGAAGTGATCACCTGAAGAAGGGGTATCCCCCGAAACGTTGTGACGCGAATATGTGTGGTTTGAAATAAAATTTCTTGATGATTTGGAGTGCGACCCTCAGCTACTTTTTTTTCCTGTCGAAACCACTGGTTCCTAAGGGAAGAACCTACAGAGGCGTCTGCACCTACAGTTGGGTAAGAGTGCACCTCCACCATTGTTTATCCTACTATTATAACTTGTCTTTAATCACTGGAAAAGTTCCCCCAGCCCCAACCGGTATAAGATATTTGTCAGAGAGTCCCCCAATCGTTACTTACCTTCCCTCTCTCCTCCGCCACAATGCCCGGGGAGGGGGAGTGAATGGCTGCTCTGAGCAAGCCAAAAACCTCTGAGAGGACAGCTCAGAGGCGGAAACAATTTCCCTGGTGGTCAGTTTTTTTTTTTTAACTTTGGGTGGACTTTACAGGAGAACCATTTGGAGCTGAGATGTAAGGTGGGGCCAATAGTGGGTTAAATTTTAATTTTGGGGTGGACATGCCCTTTAATGTTCTAGTCCAAATCTGCCCCCACCCTCAGTCCAGGACTTGTCAAATATGGAGCTGCACTTATTTTAGTGTCAGTCCCGGAAAACAAGCGGGGGTGAGGCAAACTGGACCAACGTTTGGAACTTTTTCTCATGATTAGAGGTAAACCCAGGGTTGATTTTTTAAACTGTTTATTAAAATAAACAAACATCCAAATAATGCAGTATGTTATAATATATACATATATACTCGTATAAATAATCTCAACGTTGTTACAATAAAGTATTTTATAAATCAATATGACACTGTATATTTCTCTTATAGCATAGACTTTTGTATGGGTAAATGGGGGAGAAAGAAAGGTACAGGGGACCAATCCAGTGCATTAGTTTGGAGATGAATCTAAATGGGGAGGGAGGTGGTTTCCTGGTGCTAGGCTGCATTGGGTATTTCATAGAACATAAAAAGTGATAATTTATCATATTTCAGGTATCGCTTGTCTTGCACATCAGAGTACACAATATCTTCTGGTCAGATAAGAGAACATAGTGGATTAGGTCCTCATCTTGCATACTTTTATTGGAAAGGGCTGTGGGTTGATACACCTTTGTTGGCCTTTAAACTTCTGAGCGCTCTGAATTCCAAATGCTATTTTCATACAGTATGCACAGAGCACCTTTATCTGAACCTTCTGTGCAGCGCCAAAACTAGAACAATTGATTGATTTTGGAATTTCCAATACTCAGAGGTTATATTAGATTCAACTGCAGAAGTATGTATTTTTTGTCTGTGCTTTCTTTAAGTATTTTTTTTTTATTATTATTATTATTGGTTTCTGGAAATTAACTCAAATCTGTTTTTTTGTTACAGATTGATCTAGATACAATTGATGTTAGTAACCTCAACAGACAATTCTTGTTTCAAAAGAAGCATGTGGGACGCTCAAAAGCACAGGTAATTTTTTTTTTTTCTACCCAATCACATAATTTTTTTTTTTAATCTCCTCTGTATGGAGGAATATTTTGTTATTGTTGTACAAAACCTTATTTAAAACAAAAATCCTTTTTTTTAATAACCAGGCCGAACCCTTACTGTTATTTATCTACGTTCAGTTGATAATATTTTTTCCCTTCTTCCAGTTTGTGTTCCCATTGGTTCCAAATCTTATGATATTAAGTGGGACAACCCCTGTGAGTGTATATTAGTTTTTCATATGGTAGGGCTGAATTAACCGCATTTTCCATTGATGAAAGGTAGGGGACAATACCTGTGTCCAGATTTTAGCTATTAGTCTTTTAGCTGTAGATAGCACATCATATAAAAATGTTACTGTAAATTTGTCTAAAGAGTAATTCTCAAATAAACCCAGTATGCATGCTTTTGTATCTAGCCCCACAAGGGGGCCCATTACGTTATGTAGAAAAGTAATTGTTTGTTGCCAGTATATTTGTAGTTTAGGGCAAGTCTATAGAAGATGGAAGAAAGTACCTGTTGAGTTTTGGCATTTGAGGCATAGTGAATTTTGGGTAGGGGTAAACTTTGCCAGTTTTATCAGTGTCAAATTTGATCTGTGCAAGATGTATAAATGGGTAAGCCTGTATGAGCTTTTAGGGGAGGCTATTTTATAAGTCTCGAGGGCTTTGTCCCATTCATCAAATGTCAGGGTACCTAGGTCTGCTTTCCAGGAAGTTTTCTTGGTCACAGTTGCTATCCTAGCTGTTCCTGAGAGTATATTTGAATACAAGGCTGATATATTTTTTGAGGAGGGGCGTGTTAGGATACTTATAAGAGAGTGCGTTTGTAATGCGTATGAGGAGGAACTAAACTGTGATGTAAACGCATGTTTAAGTTGTAGGTATTTAAATATCATCGAATTAGGAACTTCAAATTCTTCTTGTAACATAGTTTCAATGAATTATTTATCATATGTGTAAGTCAGTATATTCCATATCTGAACCAAACTTCACCATTAGGGACAGTAAGAAATTAATCCAGACATTTATTTCTCCATAGAGGTGTGGGTCTGTTTATCCCCGGTACTCCCATCTTAGAAATAGCCATATCCCACATTTTCAGCATCTGGTGTAACATTGGGTGTCAGAGCAGGTTATAAGTGAGCCTTTCAGTCCCCTTGATATTAGGAATAGTACATTTGGGTATTTTATCCAATCTGGTATTTCAAGTAAAGTAAAAACCTGTTTAGATTCTAAAGTGATCCAGTGATAAATATGAGATAACTGGGAGGCTATGTAATATCCATTGAAGTCCACCCATTTCAACTGGACATTGGGAGTATTTCCCAACATAACTTCCAGGTGGTTCCAGGTTCAATTTATAACAATCTTGCAGGTGTCTAGATACCTGAATACCCTGATATTTCAGTTTGACTGTTCTTTGTTAGGGTATTGGTTGTGTGGTTAGCGTGGGTGGAAAACTGTCAATGGGGAGTATTTGCGATTTTGTCCAGTTTATGGACAATCCTGAATGTTCACCAAAAACTGTGATAACCATCTGTCTGGAGGGATGGTCCCTGGTCAGCTGAGTAACAGGATATCCTCTGCATATAAGCGGATGATTTCTCTAAATCCATCCTTACATAAACCTTCGATTTGAGGATGTGATCGGAGTGGGGCCACCTGTGGTTTTACTACCAAGGTGTACAATAAGGGGGATAAGGGACACCCCTGACAGGTGCCTCTGGTTAATGGAAAGAAGGTTGAGGGACAAACATTGGCCAAAACTTTAGCTTTGGGGTTCATATACAGTAATTTTACCCATCTAATAGTTGGGGCCAAAGCTGAATATTTGCAAAAGGTGCCATAAATATGTCCATTCCACCAAGTCGAAAGCTCAGGCTGCATCTAAGCTAATTATGCACCTTGTTCCCACATTTTTATGCATCCAATCACATACATTTGTTATTCAGGTGCCCTACACAGTTTCTCCTCTGTCGCTAGCACAATGTCCCAGTTTCCATTAGCAGAGTGACAGCTCAGAGAGCTTTAGCCAATGCACTCCTTTGCTTTTAATGTGCCGAATGGACACGACTCCAGGTAGACGTGGTTAAGTCACCCAACATGGCTGTGACTTCGGGTCTACCCGGATGAGCAAGGACTTTGCCTGCAGATAGCGCTAGTGGCTGATGAGTATATTTCTGTTTAGGTGATGATTTGGGTCTGTAAATATAAGGGTGTTAAGGTTATGGGGTTCCTACATGGGACTTATTTTGACATGCCCTTTAAAATTTTGTGTATTCAGTGGCTTATATTGGATGTTTTCAAGTAGTTTGAATTTGATGAATAATTTAGGTCTTGGATTTGAGCCCTTTATAGGCATTTTGGTATGACTATACAGTATCGCACAAAACTGATTACCATGTGAGGAGTCTGAGCACTACAGCATATGGTCTGAGTACAGACAGACCAATATCCTACCCCTTTATCTCCTGCAGCAATGGTGGCAGCACTCCTACATCTTGCAAAAGACAACCTCTGGATATGACACTGAGCATGTGCGCTCTACTTTTTTTGGTCTTTGCCACCGTTTATGCAGCTCAGTTTCTCTTTTTTACAGATCCTTAGAGGTGCCATGTTCAACTTCAAGTGATCAGTATGAAAGAGTGTAAGAGCAATAACACCAAATTTAACATTCCTGGTCCCCGTTCTCATGTGAGGCCTTGTAACACTAACAAGTTACTAACAAGTCACATGACACTGAGGTGGGAAAATGGCACGTTTGGCAAAATTTGGACATTTATCACTTAGGGGTGTAATTGCTTTTGATGCCAACAGTTTATACATTATTTCTGTGTGTTGTGTATTTGTGTCATCTCTTCAGTAATTACTTGTGAGATTATTAGTATTGTGAGATACTGTATATGTTTACCTGTAGCACACTGATTTATTCTGAGTGTAGGAGATCTGTACCTTTTTTCTTTTTGCTTTTTCTGTTGGCATATTTTATATTTCAATTAACATTTGAAACTAGTGTTGGTGTGTAGACCAGCGCTGGACGAATCCTGGTCTCCATCGCAACTGAAAAAAGTTACCTGGCGACAAGCAACACTCTTTGCACATTTTTCCGATCTCCCTACAGTCCCCGTCAGTCGGAGGGTACTGGTAATTCAATTTGCGCCTCCTTCTCTGTTATGCAAGAAGTGCCGGGATCCCGCTGTGAGGGGAAGTTCCAGTTCACTTTCTATGCAGGTCCAGAGATAACCTTTGTAAAAATAATTTTTTTGCTGTATTAGTCCAATATATGTAGTAAAAAGTAGAGTACTGTGATACTTTTAATGGACTAACAGTTTATTTTAGTAGACAAGCTTTCGAGGGATCAACCCTCTTCCTCAGGTCAGATCAGTACTGCTCTGACCTAAGGAAGAGGGTTGATTGCTCGAAAGCTTGTCTAATAAAATAAGGAGATTTTGTTCTTACCTGTAAAATCCTTTTCTCCGAGGCCATAGGGGGACCCAGGCACTGTAGGGGTTAAGTGCTTCACCTCTAGGAGCGGACACTTGATAGTTAAAAATTTTCACAGGCTCAGGTGCTCCTCCCCCTGCCTTATATGGGTGTGCACCATGAGCCTGCCCCAGTTTGTCCCAAAGAAAAGAGCGAAGGAGTAGTATGAAGAAATAATCAAATAACCATTGGCAAACAGCCAAAAAACTAGAAACTGAGTACTAATTATTTTAAAACACTAAAAAACTTTACAGGGAGGGTTGTGCCTGGGTCCCCCTATGGCCTCGGAGAAAAGGCTTTTACAGGTAAGAACAAAATCTCCTTTTCTCCATCAGCCAAGGGGGACCCAGGCACTGTAGGGGACGTCCCAAAGTCCCACATATTTAAGGGCGGGCAGAAAAACTAAGCCTCAGCCGCTTGTAGCACCAAGCGGCCTAGGTTTGCTTCAGCTGAAGCGAACACCTCTAGTCTGTAAAACCTAATGAAGGTGTTAATGGAAGACCATGTAGCGGCCTTGCAAATTTGATCGATGGAGGCCCCGCGTCTAGCTGCCCACGAGGCCCCCAAAGCCCTAGTAGAATGAGCTGTAACCCGCACGGGAGGAGCAGCTCCAGCTTCCGCATAACACCGCAGAATGAGATTTCGAATCCATCTGGAGAGGGTCTGAGAAGACGCTTTAGAACCTTTTAGAGGTCACGCAAGGAGAACGAACAAGGCGTTAGACGAACGGAAGGCTTTCGTTCTGGTCACATAGATCCGAAGAGCTCGAACCACGTCCAGGGAGTGCAACCGCCTCTCCTTGGGCGATGACGGTTGAGGGAACAACGCCGGCACAACAATATCCTGATTAAGGTGAAACGAAGAGACGACTTTAGGCAGAAAAGTAGAATGAGGTCTGAGTACTGCTCTATCCCTATGAAAAATCAAACATGAGGGCTCTACCGAAAGCGCCGCCAGTTCAGATGCTCTGCGAATAGAGGTAATGGCCAACAAAAACAGAGTTTTCCAAGACAACAGAGGGAGAGCCACTGAGGTTAGGGGCTCGAATGGAGGACTTTGAAGAACCCGAAGGACCAGGGAAAGATCCCATTGCTGGACCGGGTGCTTGCGAGGCGGACGAAGGTGAGCAGCCCCTTGCATGAAAGTCCGGATGTCCCGACGTGTGGCCAGCCGACGATGGAAAAAGACCGAGAGCGCCGAGATCTGAACCTTAAGGGCGCTAAGGGACAACCCCTTAGACAGCCCCAACTGCAGGAACCGTAACAAACGAGACAAAACAAAGGAGCGGGAAGGAAAACCCTGAGAATTAGCCCAAGCCACGTATCGTTGCCAAATCCGATGATAAATCCTCGCAGATGAAGGCTTCCTTGCCGCCAACATGGTAGGTATGACCGCCGATGGAATACCCCTTTTTTTTTTTTTTCAGGATGGAAGATTCAACGGCCACGCCGTCAAATTGAGACGTCTGAGGTCCGGGTGAAGGAATGGCCCTTGAGATATGAGATCCGGACGGAGAGGAAGAGGCCATGGTTCTCCCACTGTCAGTTCGAGCAGGTCTGTGAACCAAGATCTCCTTGGCCACTTCGGAGCGATGAGTATCGTCGGCGTGTTTTCCTGTTTGATCTTCTTGAGGACCCGAGGAATCATGTTTGTCGGAGGGAAGATGTACACCAACTGAAAAGTCCATGGAACTACCAGCGCATTCACCAGATATGCCAGGGGATCCCGCGTTCGAGCGCAGAAAACTGGAACTTTCCGATTGAGACGAGACGCCATCATACCTATGTCCGGGGTCCCCCATCGCTCGGACAGAGCCATAAAGATTTCTTTGTGAAGGGACCATTCCCCCGGATCTAGAGCGTGACGGCTGAGAAAATCGGCTTCTACATTTAAGACGCCTGGGATGAAAATTGCCGATATTGCCAGTACGTTGTGTTCTGCCCATGATAATATCCTGTGGGCTTCCTCCATCGCCATATCGCTCCTCGTGCCCCCTTGATGGTTGACATATGCCACTGCGGTTGCGTTGTCCGATTGAACTCTGACGGACTTGTTTGTCAAGTCCGCCGTCCAATGAGAGAGTGCCAGAAATATGGCTCGTAACTCCAGGACATTTATTGGTAACCTGGATTCCTGAGGATCCCAGGTTCCCTGTATCGTCAGAGCGCCGAATACTGCTCCCCAGCCTACCAAGCTCGCGTCTGTGGATATCACTGTCCAATGAGGGATACAAAGAGAGTTTCCCTTCTGGAGGTTGGCATTCACCGTCCACCACTTCAGAGAGCGTTTGATCTCGGGAGGCAGCCGGATCTTGAGATCCAGAGTTTCTAGGGACCTGTCCCAGGAAGCTAGGAGATGGCGTTGGAGCGGACGCAAGTGAAAGATCGCGTATGGTATCGCTTCCATGGCTGATACCATCTTCCCGACCAGTCTCATCACTTGGCGAATCGAAATGAGAGGATCCGTTATAGCCTGACGCGTTAAGAGCTGCAGTGCTGTCCTCTTTTCCGGAGGCAGAAATATTTTCTGAAGAGAAGTATCGAACAGCATGCCTAAAAAGGGCATGCGAGGACTGGGACTGAGGGACGACTTGCGTTTGTGGACTAACCAACCGAAGGAGGAAAGGATTTGCAGGCAGACTGAGACGTGAGATGAGGCTACGTGTAGAGAAGGAGCCTTGAGTAGGAGGTCGTCCAGGTATGGAAGAATAAAGATGCCCTGAAGACGAATGAAAGCCGTTTGACAGGCCATGACTGGTAAAAACTCGGGGAGCGGAAGAGAGACCGAACGGTAGGGCGGTAAACTGATAGTGACAGTGCCCGATTGCAAACCTGAGAAAACGTTGATGGCCGTGCCATATAGGAATGTGCAGGTAAGCGTCCTGAATGTCTATGGATGCTAGAAAGTCCCCTGGCTCTATGGAAAGAATGACCGACCGTAAGGATTCCATTTTGAACTGACGTGAAATGATGTACACGTTCAGGTCCTTCAGGTCCTGGACCGGGCGAAACAATCCGTCCTTTTTGGGGACGAGGAACAGGTTGGAATAGAAACCCTGAAACCAGAGGGTGGACGGGACCGGTACTACAACTTTTGTCACTAACAAGAGATTTGTGGCTTTTTGAAGCGCCCTGCGTCTGATCGGCGACTTGGGCAGATTGGATGGGAAGAAACGATTGGGAGGGGGAGAGGAGAATTCTATTCTGTAACCCTGGGAGATGACGTTTTGGGTCCAGGTGTCTGTGGACGCACAATTCCAAGTTGCCTGGAAAAAACTGAGCCGCCCTCCCACCCAGTGGTAAGGGGGATAGTCATGTAGATTTTGGTTTAGGCCCTGAGGGCCGAAAAGATCCACGTCTGGAGGGCCAAGAGGACCGAGAGGAAGAGCCTCTCCTGGGAGAGGGAACCTGAAAGGAGTTGTCAGGGGGAAGACCTGTTGAGGCACGAAAGGGCCGAAAGGAAGGATACCTGTGGCCGGAAGGCAGTCTGCGGGCCCTATTTTGAGGAAGGAAAGAACTCTTTCCCCCAGTTGCCTGAGAGATAATTTTTTCCAACTCAGGGCCAAATAATTGTTTTCCCGAAAAGGGAAGGCTAGTCAGTGCTTTTTTGGAAGCGTGGTCAGCCGACCAGGCTTTCAGCCATAATACTCTCCGCGATGCTACCGCGGACGCAGAGGCCCTCGCTATGAGCCTGCTTGAATCTAATGCCGCATCCCCGATGTATACTGCGGCATCGGACAAGTTCTGGATCACATCTACGAGGTGGGCCTTAGTCGGGTCTGGTGCGATCTCTTGATACAGCTGGCTCAGCCAGACTTCCATGGCCTTAGCCACCCATGCTGACGCGAAGGTAGGGCGCAGGGCTGCCCCTGCTGCTGAAAAGGCTAGCTTAAGAAAAGCCTCTATACGCCTATCATTATGGTCCTTAAAAGTGGCTGCCTCAGACAGCGGAATAGTTGTGGCCCTGGATAGGCGAGCTACTGGGGGGTCCACTATGGGAGGGGAGGACCATCTATCTATGTCGGATTTGGGGAAGGGAAACATAGCATTGAAATGGCGGGATAATTGGGGGCGACGTTCGGGAGCCGACCATTCATGCAAGACAATTTTGTCCAGTTGCTCCTAAGATGGGAATTGAGTGGAGGATATTTCGGCCCTTGAGAAAAGGGATTTTGATGGATCCTCCTGAGATTCAGAATCCTGAATGTTAAGGGCACTAAGCACTGACCTTATAAGGGAGTCAATCGCTTCAGCCGTAAAGGTTGTCTGCGGCTCCTGTTCCGGAGCGTCGCACTCCAGCTCACCTTCCTCAGGAGTGTCGTCCTCGTCCTGGGTTAGATCCTCAACCGTGAAGGAGGTAGGCTCCTGAGGTCTAGGAGGTCTGCATGCCCTATCTGCGGTCACCAGCTGTCCGGATCGTAATACCTGTGAAATAGAGGTAGACAGAACAGACACAGAAGAAGCGAGCGATTTAGCCCACGCTGGTTCATTCTCCTGGTGGGAAATCTGGGGGGCAGCGTCTTGGGTGGACCCTGTCGCTGTGGATCTAAGAGAATCGAGCGGTTCTCGAATTGACCTTGCCCAGGAGGGCTCTTGGTCAGTCACACTGGTAGCAAGGGGCACCTCATGGGCAGCATTGCACGCGGCACATCTGGGGCCCGAATGGCCAGAGGGCAACTTTGATTGACATACTGCACATACATAGGAAGTGGTAACAGTAGCCTTGTTTCCCTTTTGGCGGGGCGGGAGCGAACCTTTTTCGGCCATGGGGAATAGTGGGTAACCTGACCAACTAACTTCAGAGGAATTGCCTCTTTTTTTTTTTTTTTTTTTTTAAATATGTATGGCTAAACCCCCCAACAGAATAAGTATACAAGGCAGAACAAGGAGAAAGAGATAGGGGAGACCCGAGCGACGGAGAGGAAAACCTGAGCCTGGAGTATCCTGCAACCGCAGCCGACAGTGAGGCAAAAGAGAAGAGACCGGAGAAACCGGAAGTCCCGCCCCCGCTACTCGCGGCCGGAAAGAATAGTTCCCGCCGCGGGGGAGAGGCTCCCGCCCACCATGTGAAGGACCGGGGGTCCTTCCAGAGATGGCCAGCCAGTGCCTGCCCGAAAAGCAGTCCCCGAACCCTTATGGAAGAGAGGGGTACAGCGGAGGAACAGGGTACCTTGCCAGGGGTGCCCAGCAATTGCCTGATTTTTTTTTAAGGATCCCCGAACTCTAAGCAAAGAGAGGGGCCCAATGGGTACCTGAAGCCTGGGTCTGTATGCTGCTAGTCCCTCCAGAAAAGGCATCCAGTCCTGTCAGGTACCATAGAAAGCGAGGAGAGGGTGAACAGCCCTCTGCTGCTGTACTGTGTGGTGGGGAAAAGCTGGAAAGGAACAGGATCCAGCTGTTCCCATGAATCTGTTCTAGAATTTTCTTACTGAAGAGGTAAAGTGGTCCAACTCCTGAGCGGACACTTGAAAAACTGGGGCAGGCTCATGGTGCACACCCATATAAGGCAGGGGGAGGAGCACCTGAGCCTGTGAAAATTTTTAACTATCAAGTGTCCGCTCCTAGAGGTGAAGCACTTAACCCCTACAGTGCCTGGGTCCCCCTTGGCTGATGGAGAAAAACTGTTAGTCGATTAGAGATCACCTTTGACATTCCTCCTCTCACCTCATGTCTAGTGTAAATGGGGTCTGGTGTGGGTGCTAACTTTATAAATTATAGTTCAGTCCCGATCCTCCTGTGTCCATATGAGCAGTGGAGACTGGTCTCCCTGCTTAGCATTCTGTACAGGAGTGAAGAGAGACGAAACTTCTGATCTTTGCCTAAAGTTTCGATCTGTACCTGACAAGAAGGGGGGGAACAGGGCACTGACTGACCAGCAGATACAAGAAGCTGCAGAATGTAAGGTCAGAGGTTTCTCACTTATAAATCTGTTATGGTGTCCTGGACTCTGATATTAGGGTGGTTAGAACATGGATTGAGTATTTAACCCCTACACAGTATGCTGAATGTTCCATTACCCTGTATGTAGTCATCTAGAGAGGCAACTCAGTTACAAATTGGATGTTTGTTATATATAAAGTATTTATTATACCTTTCTTTACAAAGGCTATTAAAGTGTTTTCTGATTTTTTTTGCCTATATCTCTATTTATTTCTGTCTATTAAAGGGTATCTATTTATTTCTATCTATTTATTTCTCTGTCTATTTATTCCCCCCACACACACACACAAACAAACAAACAAGCTTTCGCCTGAAGCTAGGTACACACCTAGTGATTTTTCCTCCTGACCGACCGTTCGATACTTTCGACCGGTCAGCCAGGAGGAAGAACTGTCGGTCACGGCAAAAGCAGCCGCGTCCGACAGTTACCGAGACCGATTGTGCGGTCCATAGAGGGCCGCACGATCTGATGAGGTTTTCCACCATGTCCTATCATCCGATTCGGACGAACAATCATGTGAACATGGCCGCATTCGGATGCGATAATTTGGGTCCGATCGACCGATACACTGTACTATCGGTCGCTCGGACCGAAATATCTCATCGTGTGTACCCAGCTTAAAGGTGGGTACACACCATACAATGCTTCCTCCTGATTGACCGTTCAAGGCTTCTGACTGGTCAGCCAGGAGGAAGGACTGTTAGTCGCAGCAATAGCAGCCGTGTCAGACAGTTAGCTATGACCAATCGTGCATATGTCCGAACAAATGGTCGGCGTTTGATCTCAGCCACAAAAAGAAGCCATACAATAATTTGGCCCAACCGACCAAGACACTGAAATGTTGGTCAGTCGAGCCAAATTATTGTATGGTGGGTATCCAGCTTAAATGACCCCCAAAACCTCAAACTTGATAGGTTTACAGGGAGCGGTGCCTGTTATTGGCTGAGACGCAAGGCAGAAGACAACCAACGCAACGAAGACGGGTAAGTATATTTGATATGTTGCACTTTATTACCTGCGTTATTAACCAGATATTTAAGTATAATTGTTGCCCCCATTCTGGCAGAGTAAGCTGGACAGTCAGTCCAGGCTGCTAAAACTGACATCATAACCAATGATTGACTGCTCTTTTCCCTACTGCCTCCTCTGCACATGCTCAACATATAAAAAGCTAAAAATTGAGCAGATGGAGGATGCAGATACCTTTGCCTGAAAGGAATAGATCTTATCATTATATATCTGGTTACAAATGCATATTATAAACTGGTAGAAATAGCAGATGGGGTTGTGGCCATATAACTGATAACTCACCAGTTTCTTGTTGTAAGGATGGACATGCCTTTTACGTTTAATTACTTATCTTAGTATGTTCTGCCTTTATTTGTGCCACTCTTTTCTTTATTCTGTTAGCATGTGTGCCAGTTCCCTTACTTTCAGTTATTTAGCTTGTTTACCTTGGAAGGTATGAAGTTGCTGGCTCCTAACTTTTTGGAGCTGGCTCCTAAAGATTTGGATGATTTGTCCAGCCCTGGTGTAGACCTTTCAGTAAGTCTTTCAGTAAGGCATTACTTCTGATTTAACAGGTCTAGGCATTTGCCATATTCCACAGCGGTCAGTGGCAGGAAGGAACTATAATCCTGTCAATTCAGAGCTTAGTGAATTTTAAAATAAGAGTTTCAAATGAATAAAGCTGGCCATGCACTAGGCAGACATTGGATAGATTTGACGTTTGTCTAAAGACAAATGTCAAAAGGCCTTTTTTTTTTTCAAGCAGCAGTTCTTATCTTAAGATAATCCAATTTGGAGCATTCATTTTGTGATCTCAAGTTGATTGCAGAAAAGAACAGTCTAGGTGGTTCTTAGGTTTGTCTATAATTATAGAATTAAATGGGTGATTTTTAATTTATCATTATAGTTCTCTTTTAAAGAATAACTTGAGGATTTTTTTTTATTTGAAAGTCCATTTTTCAGGGAGGTAGCATAGGAATGCCTATGCCTACATCCTTGGGGGGTCATGGTTGGTAGTGGTGAGTCCCATTTCTAACGTTGATGACAGCTCACCATTCTGTGTGACACCATTTGTAATAATAGGGAGAAACTGCTCGCCACTTTTTTTTTTTGCACATGCCTGACTGTCAGCTACAGCATGGGCAAAAGTTTGACTTCCCTGGGAAATGGACTTTTATTTAATTAAAAAAAATCTCGAATATTGCCCTTTAATTATGTGCACAAACCTATATATATGTATAATTGCCTGAAAGTACTTGGAAATTATGCTAATTTTTCTAAATTATAGTGTGGCTATACACACAATCAGACTGTCCTGCAACATCTTTGAACAAATATGGCAAGTATTCAGGTGGAATACGGTAATAGTCAACTGGAGACTGTTCAAAAATTCTATGAATCTTACAGAAAAGAGTCAGAAAAGTTCTGTTATAGGCAAATGGGTCATGTCCGCCCCTTAAAACCAAAACTGGTGACTATAGCTTACTACAGTGCCAAACACAAGCGTGATGAACGGCCTTTTTGCCCGATAGTCACGTGTGTGTATGCATTTGCTCGGGCATCATTCGTTGATCCGTCATCGCAGATTGAACAAAAAGCGAGCTGCAGAGATCAACAGCTCAGGTGGGGGAATCTGTCCATAGGACTACTATTAGTTGTGCACTGCACAAAGTTGCCCTTTATGGAAGAGTGGCAAGAAGAAACCATTGTTAACAGAAAAGCATAAGAAGTCCCGTTTGCAGTTTGCCACAAGCTATGTGGGGGACACAGCAAACGTGGAAGAAGGTGCTCTGGTTAGATACAAAAATGGAACTTTTTGGCCAAAATGCAAAACGCTATGTGTGGCGAAAATCTAACACTGCACATCACTCGGAACACACCATCCCCACGCTCTGGGGGGTGCTTCTCTTCAGCAGGGACGGAAGCTGGTCAGAGTTGATGGGAAGATGGATGGAGCCAAATACAGGGCAATCTTGGAAGAAAACCTCTTGGAGTCAGCAAAAGACTTGAGACTGGGGCGGAGGTTCACCTTCCAGCAGGACAACGACCCTCAACATAAAGCCAGGGCAACAATGGAATGGTTTAAAACAAAACATATCCATGTGTTAGAATGGGCCAGTCAAATCCAGATCTAAATCCAATCGAGAATCTGTGGCAAAATCTGAAAACTGCTGTTCACAAACGCTGTCCATCTAATCTGACTGAGCTGGAGCTGTTTTGCAACAGCTGTTTTCAGTCTCTATATGTGCAAAGCTGGTAGAGACATACCCTAAAAGACTGGCAGCTAAACCCAAAAGTATCTAGGAGAGACTTTCCGACAAGTTAAATTAGTACTAATACTGTAAATTTTTCTTGTATTTGTTTATAGCAACTAGAACACCAAGTATAATAATGACACTGTACAACATTAAGTCTGCAAAATTTTAAGTTATTGAATTTCAATATACAGCACTGTTTTGAACATGGAATCTGTTATATTTGAATAAATAAAGTAATTTTCAAAAAAAAAGACTGGCAGCTGTAATTGCAGCAAAAGGTGGTTCTACAAAGTATTGACTCGGGGCTGATTACGCACACCCCACTTTGCAGTTATTGATTTGTTAAAAATGTTTGAAATCATATGATTTTCGTTCCACTTCTCACGTGTACACCACTTGGTATTGGTCTTTCACCAAAAAATTGATTCATGTTTGTGGCAATAATGTGACAATGTGGAAAACTTCAAGGGGGCCGAATACTTTTGCCACCACTGTATATGACATGTTTTGCTTGTACTGTTTAGAATGTCTTGACAGAATAAAAAAGAAGTAAATATTGATTGTAAATTATAGTCCTATCTTTGAGTGTAAAAAAAGACCTAATCAAAAATTTTAATCGGAAAGAATCTATTTATAGTTTTTTCTTCTCGGCTGCTTTAGGAAGGGTGGCGGAAACAGTAAAAATGCAACAAAAGGCATTCTGAAACCATTCTTTTATGGTCCACCTTTTATGTTTAGCCTGATTGTATAGCTTGCTGCAGTAAAAAAAAAGTCTCATCCTGATGACATATGGGAACATAGCATGAAACATGCTTGCTGCCAGTATGTGCATGCTTGAAGTACACGGGCTGGGGCAGTGCTACAGATACTTAGAAATTGATTAATGCTAAAAACACAATGATTGTGTTTTTTGTTTTTTTTTTTTTTGCAATCACAAAAATAGTTAGTTAAATAGCTGATCTAGGTTTACTTAAAGGAGAACAAAACCCAAATTTTTACACTCCAGAATCTGAACATATCCCCTCTAAAAACATCAATAAACTGTAAAATAGGAATACAGTAAATAGCATTAAAGTAAATGTTACCACTTGGAGAACTGGATGAAATAACTGTGTATGTACAGTGACTGGCCACACCCCTAATCTCAGTCACATGCTCCCTTGCCTATTCTGTCCTGTAAAAGGATTGGCTAGAGGCTACTAATGGGTGTGACCAACTGTACCAAGTTCCTGCAGTATCTTAGAACTGAGCATGTGTAAAGAACATAATGGTCAGTGACCACACTGTGATACTGGAACACTGAGAAATAAAACACAAACCTTGTGTTAGAAAGGTAAATTTCTCAACAACCATATTAAAATGAGAGGTGAGACACTGATTACTGCTTTTATAACAAGTAAATCTACCTTCTAATTCAATGTTGTTCTGAGGCTTTAGTTGTCTTTTAAAGTATAAGAATCATTGCAGATTGTTTTCTAATTTGAATTCTCCTTTAACTTCAATCATACAACTTAGTCATTTTATTGTTTTTTAAATGTTGGTATATTTACTTACAGGTAGCTAAGGAAAGTGTTCAACAGTTTTGTCCAGAAGCCAGCATTACAGCTTATCATGACAGTGTTATGAAGTAAGTTGTGACTCCTAAGAGAGCATTGAAAAAAAATTATATGCATTACCGTAATTTGGTTAGTTCAACAGAAAATATGATGTAAGGTATGCTGCTTCTCCCTATCTTTTTTGTCTTTTGCTTATGTAAAAAATATACATGTTTAATGTGGAACTTTAAACGGGAACTCGCATGCTATTAACAAGAACACAATCCTACCTTTTAAAATGACCCCAGCTTCTAGCTGCACTATATCCAAACTTCCAGCAGTATAATGGGTTGGTGCTTCCTGCTTCCACTAAGCTGTGACATTGCTATCACCATTGCTTTCCGAATGGCATATTTGCGAATATTGGAAAAATCGCAGTGCAAACACATGATGCATTGCGATGTTACCATGCATTGATAGAGTGGCCGCAGAGGAAAAAGACACAATGCAGACCAGGAAGTGCCATAACTTAATTTTCAAAGCAGCTAGAAACATCATTCTAGGCTTATTTGAAAGGTATGGCTGACAGTGGACTTAAATTGAGACCTCTTTTATATTTTATTTACCATATTTTATACACTTTACCTTGTTTATTGTAATCAAATTTGATTTGACGTAATAAATGTAGTGTAAAGTTATGCTATATAGACTGCCATAAAATTTGATTATCTATGTTTGTACAACATAATAAAAATGTTATAATTGTGAAAATATTTTCACTACCAAAATTTTGAGACACCCCTCTAGCTCTCTAAAGGCACATCCCACGAGCCAGGTAGGGATTACACTTGACAACTAACTTTTGTTAGAGTTTTTCATCTAAAAACGCCATTTGTCCAACCATGACTTAATAACCATTTTGCTTTAATGATTCTTCTACCAACATATCAGATGGTTGTGTGTTTCTAATTAGAAAATGTGTGTATACTTTGTTTTTTAGTCCTGATTACAATGTAGAATTCTTCAAGCAATTCACAATGGTCATGAACGCCTTGGATAACAGAGGTAAGGTCACAAACCTTCAAAAGTAAAGTGATCATAAACCTAAAATGCATGAAAAGATAAGAATCTTTTCTTATGTGTTAACAATTATGATCTGTTACCACGTGAGAATCGCATTACAGTGCATATCAATGTGGGTGGCCACATTACAAGCGCTGCAATCTTTTTTTCGGAAAGCATGCGATCACTGTTTTGTGCAGATCACATGCTGTCTGATTGCGCAACATATTTTGGATCGCAGTGCGAGCGTACAGTAACGTGAGTGAAACGTGTGTTGCCATCCGGTACATTGTTGTATCAGCCTTAAGGTGGCCATACACTATTACCGACCGATACATTGATAGACAGATGTACAATGTTAATTGTACGTAGATGTACAATAAATATTGTTCGACATTCAATTTGTTTTGTGATTAATGTCGAATGTCGTCCATTGTGAGATTACATTACATTAACATTTAATCGAAACTTCAGAAAACACTACAATCATTTTACCAATCAACTTAAAAAAACGACTTTCCCGATCGTAATTACGATCAATTTTACGATCTAATGTCGCATGATAAGAATGGGAAAATGTAAAATTTTTCGGCCAATCGATGGAAATGTCTGATTGTATGTCGAATTGTACATAAAATTGGCCTAATGTATGGCCACCTTTACTCTACCTTAATAGATCCTTTCAGTAAGTCAGATTTAAAGATAGATAGATATAAAGTGATGCATCATTTTCTTCAGTTTATGTAAGTCTGAAAAATTTGTTTTTAGCATATAGCTTTTATTTATTTAATTTTTTACAATGTTATTAGTTTGATATCTATTTTGTGTTGACTAGGAGTCAGCCCCTTTTATGGAGTGTTTCTTGTACCATCATTGTTAAAAAAAAAAAAAAAAAAAAATTCATTGGATAGGGAAAAAATATTTTGCCTTGTTTTGTTACTTACTGTGCAGTATCCACCTTAAAGGGTCACAATAATCTCTAATTCTATAAATCATAAGCAAATATTTTTACCTCTCATTCTTCTTTTGTTTAAAGGTTAAATACATCTGTTTCCCCAGTCTGTTGTTGTCCTGTATGAGAGTCGGATGAGTTACTACTTTTTGTGAGTGATTGCAGATATGATTATGCAAGTGCCCAATTTTAATGTGAAATTAGGACCTGCATGGCAATATGCTAGAAAAGAAAAACCTTGAATTTGGGGTGTAGGCTGATTTTCCAAGACTTGCAGAAGATAGTTGATGTATTTATGGCTGGGTGGGCCGCCCGGCTAAGAGAACACTGGCAAGATCAGTCTGCTTAGAATCTTTTGTGAGTTCAAATGATAATATAAAGCTTTTAACTCTTTGTGGGCATAAATGTTTGAATGTGGAATATAGAACGTGGTCATAAGATTACTATGGCAGCTCAAGATACCATAGTATATTTTGCTCAGGTTTACAAACCAAGCAATTACATTGGAAAAGGGAGAAGCAGAAACTTTTAGATTTTCCACTTATTTCATCTGGTTTGTACTACATCTATAATAAATTAAAATTAAGGTTTGTAATCCTTTTTATAGCGGCAAGAAACCATGTGAACAGAATGTGTCTTGCAGCGGACATTCCCCTCATTGAAAGTGGAACTGCAGGCTACCTTGGACAAGTGACTGTTATCAAAAAGGTTTGTTTTTTTTACAGTGCTATTGGGATTAAATTAATGGGGGGTTTTCCTCCTTGGGGAGGATTGAAAGAATACTCATCAGACATCCGCTAACTGCCCTTACTCAGGTCGGCATCATCTACCCCCTCCTCTACTTATCCTATGTGCATTGAGTTAATCCTCATTGAGTTTTGCACAGGTGCATTTTTTTAAAAAGGAAGTAACAAGTCTCTTGCAAGCAGAAATTTAAACAGAATACTTATTTCTCTTCTTGATTATAATGTAGCATCAAATATAGAACGTATAATGTTTTTACATATAGTGGGGCATGTGGGGGGGTTGGATATTCTAAGGAAGTGTATGATTGACAGTTCTTTACTGTCTTGGTGACTACCTTCATGAATACCTAAAATCACCATTGAACTTGTATATGTGTATATAATGATGCATTTATTGATAGGGTGTTACTAGTCGATTTTTATATTTTTACGATGGTGTCTAAATGTGTCACCTTCCATAAGAACCCAAGTATTCCACATTTATAAAAATAAAAAATTCTAAATATATATATATATTTTTTTTTTTTTACAATTATTAAATAGGGTGTTACAGAGTGTTATGAATGTCATCCTAAACCAACGCAGAAATCATTTCCAGGCTGCACAATCCGCAACACTCCATCGGAACCCATTCACTGTATTGTTTGGGCAAAATATTTGTTCAAGTAAGAAGCCTTTTTTTTTTTTTTTTTTTCTTAGTGTAAACAACAAAAGTATAAATAGAAAAATAAATTGGTGTGATGTGCTTATGCAAGTAATTTTTTAATCCCATAAATGAGATATTTACATTCCCAACAAACCTGTTTGTATTTCCAGCCAGCTATTTGGGGAAGAAGATGCAGATCAAGAAGTGGCCCCTGATATGGCTGACCCTGAAGCAGCATGTAAGTCTGTGTTGTAAATGTGAAAAATGTAGAAAAGATTCCTAACTGGTAACCTTACCTGCTGGTATTTGAAATCTAAAAAAAACTTCTATTATCCCAGGAACCAGTATTAAAGTAGATCTTCACACTAAATTGTATATTCTTCCTTACTTATAGTCTGGGAAAGCTGGATTAAAAGGAATTAAAAAAAAAATTTTTTTTTTTTTTTTTTTTTTTTTTTTTTTTTGTAAACCCCTCAAATGTATAATCAGCACATTTGGTTTACTTTTGCCAAAATAATCAGGGGGTGGTTCTTGGTTTCTTGCTCATTTATATCATCTTTACATAACCGTATTAAAAATCTACTTTATGAACAACCATTTGACACGTACAAGTGGTTTAGATTTATCATCAAGTTGCAAATTATTTTTCTGAGGCAAAAAAATACAGATTTCGTATGCTATACAATAAAAATATTTACAATAAAAAGAATTTTCTTTTCAAGGATATATATTTCTGTCTTTTACAGGGGAACCTACTAAAGCAGCTGAAGCAGCCAATGCTTCTAATGTGGATGGAGATATAAAGAGGGTATCTACAAAGCAGTGGGCAAAATCAACAGGATATGATCCAATAAAACTTTTTAATAAGGTAACCTTTCTTACTTTTTTCGTATCCGTTTTTTGCATAAGCTGCTTTTTTTATGCAATGTGTCCTTGTGTTACAGCTATTTAAAGATGACATTAAATATCTACTCACCATGGACAGACTTTGGAAGAAAAGAAAACCGCCTGTGCCACTTGAATGGTCCAGTTTGCAATGTAAAGGTACTGTACATTGGGAGGAAACAAAAACACATCTGCCTTATAAAAATATCACATTTACCTTTTAGCTAAAACTGGGAGAGCGTGCTGGTAATTTTAGTTCTGTAATGTAGAAAGTTGTAGGCCAGCATTCTGGTTTTTGCCTAATAACATGGCATTGGCAATATTATCTGTCAAAAAGGGTTTTTTTTTGTTTTTTTTTTTTAATTTTAAATATTCATTGATTGAATAAATTTCAATCTTTTCACAGAAAACTGTTCTGAGATCCAAAATGAATCTCCTACACCAGGCTTAAAAGATCAGAAGGTTTTAGATGTTGCCAATTATGCACATCTGTTTTCTCAAAGTGTTGTAACTCTCAGAGAGCAACTTTCTGAAAAGGGTGATGGAGCTGAGCTCATGTGGGATAAGGTAAGAGACTGAACAATCGGTTGGCCAAACTATCTGCAATAACTACTTTATATTTATACTGTTTGTTTTTGGCAGCTTTAAGCCCCATACACATGTGGCATCGCAGGCCCGACAACACAAGTGTATTCTGAATGACTGTTGCAGACAACTATTGGCTTAAAAGGGCAGCTATAGTAAAAAAAACACTTTGCCCCATTGCAAAGTTAAATTTATGTACTCTGTGCTGCCTTTCTCCTACCTCTGTCAATGACTCTTTTTCCATGGTGTCAGATCTCTCTACAGCACTCCCCCCTTCCCTCTCCCCTCTGTTACCTCCTCCATGTCTAAACACCGGCTTGCCGACAAGCTTATCATGTGCAGTAGGAGTTCAAAGTTCAACATCCTGAAAAACACACCCACACACAGTGGCCAATAGAAAGCAAGCTGTCCTGGAGACACTGATCTCTCCCTGTTCTCCTGCAATACGATCTTTCTCTTTGTGACGAATCATCAAAGAGTGAAAACTATCAAGAAGGGGTTCAAGTGCAGCCTTATCTCTGCAGTCAAAACTACCTCTCTCCCCCAGATAATGCTCTTATCTCTGTTTGTTTCAGAGGAGGCAGTGAAGAGCATCACGTCGCAGGGATTTGTACAAGTAGGAGTAGAGGAATGCAATCGCGTATTCTATTAATTTGTTTATCTCCGGATTGAGAGGGAATCTGAACAAAAAAGACACTCTGGGTTGGGGGAATTATAAAACACATGGAAAGAAAGGGAAAATCCACTGGGTCAGATAATCGATGGCCCCAAACTGAAAGCTCATACAGCCTGCGATAGTTGGGCAAAACGGAGATTCGGAAGAGTTTCGCGTGTTGGGTCTGCAATTGCATGTGTGTACAGAATTTTAGATAATCTCTAAATTTGACTTCTCTTTTTTAGATGGGCTTAATAACATCCAGTGGATTCTTATTATAATGAAAATCTAAACTGCTATTTTCCAACAAAAATCGAGATCTACTGATCTGGTCAAACATTTATATGTTGGGGGTGCTATTACCACATGGAGGCTTGACATGGAGCCTCCCAATAAATACATACAATACAATTCATGTGATCACAAACCAAGTAAATAAAACTTTTATAAGACAATCCACATCTTACAAATCACCTTATAGGGCAAAATATAACGAGGGGATTTAATAAAACTTTTTATCGTTTAAAATGGTGTTAATTTTGCTCAAACCATTTAGATCTTATTTAACATTTTGAAAGCTAACATCTGATTGGTTGGGGCAAAATTAGCACCATTTTTAACGATAAGAACTTTTATTGAATAACCCTGAAAGTGTTTTATATCGAAGCTCCTTTAAAAATAAGTTAAATCCCCTTACCCTGACTTCTAGATTAAATCTGCAACTTCCAATTCAATACTGTGCATTTCCGCATTTTCAGTGATTAGAAATATCACCACAAACACATTCCCCTCCTCCTCTGTTTTGAACCTGTTGTGAGCAAAATAATGCGTGCTCGTTACCAATGAGCTCTTCCTTCCAATTCCTCACGTGATACCGTGAATGAGTGACAGAAGGAGGAGGAAGTGAGTTATCATGTAAAGAGAGTTAGATCTAGGGCATAAAAAACTTTTGTGGACCATGCAATTGGGGGCAGTATGGTTAGAATACTACCAGTATATAGAAAAAATATTTTTTGGGCTGGACATGCCCTTTTAAAAGGTAATGAATAAAAAATATGTTCTTGGACACTTTATGGGTAATCTATGGGTCACTGGTCAAAAATCACAGCCAACCATGTAGCAATCTAAACAAAAAGTTAAAGATATCAACTAGCAAGGGAAAAATTAGAATCAGTTGGGAAAGAAAAAAATTTAAGTTTGATTTACCTTTATCGAATTCTTTCCACCCCTTACATTGTTTACCAGTTATCTACCCTGCAAGTGTTTTGGTGCCAGTGACTGCTTCCTGTGTTAAATTGGTTTTCCAGGGCAAGAGTGCAACCTTGCAGGCTTATTATAGATTCAAGGTAGAGAGGCATGCAGATTACAGTATTGAAGCTTTTGTATTTGAAGCAGAATAAGGTGAATGCTTCTGGGATTTTGAGAGCCCAGAAACCAATGCTTGTTGGGGCCTTTCAATTAATTCTGTTTCGGCTATTAAAAGCAATACCGTAATTGAGTACTGGCAAATATTAAGCTCAAATAGAACATTTTTAATGGAAAATGCAAGCTCCAAAGAAGATTAGATTTATGCTGTACGTAACTAGACTTTGTGAGAAATTGCTGTTTTACAAAGATGCAGTATAGTTTTTTTTTTTTATCACCTGTTTACATTGTTCTATTTTCCCTGTAGGATGATCCACCTGCAATGGATTTTGTCACTGCAGCTGCAAACCTTCGAATGTATATTTTCAGTATGAACATGAAGAGCAGATTTGATATCAAGTGTAAGGATGCAACTTTTATTGATAGTCGAATCAGTCATAAAAAGGACACTTCAATATAAACCAAAAAAAAAAATCTTTTTTTTTTTCAGCCTGGCAGGGAACATTATTCCAGCAATAGCTACTACCAATGCAGTTATATCTGGCTTGATTGTACTTGAGGGATTGAAGATCCTATCGGGTAACCTAGAGCGTTGTAAACTGTAACTGTTCCTTTTATATTATTATAAAAAAAAACTAACTAATGCTGTCTTTGAAAATTTAAAGGAGAAACTTAAGTTTTTAAAATCCTAAAATGAAAAAACTTTTCTCCCCAGAACACCTATGCATTGTACGACTCTAGGAAGTTGCTTTTACATAATAAGTAGATTATATAACTAAGAAGGCTTGTTGTTGCCTGTACAACTCTGACTTCAAAGAGTTTTGTGAGCATGTGCACCTATTGGCAACCCCCCCCCCCATCCCATTATTCACTGTCTTTTCACACATTTTCTATTCAGATGTCTCCACACCAAAATGGAAGTCCCTGATAACACTTTGAAACCTTGCTTGTAAACCCTGTAGTTAATTTTCCAGCCAGCATGCATTTCGGACAATATTACAGATATATTTTCGCTCCAGCACACTAAGTTTGGCAACTTGCCTGATGGTGGTAGGTGCAATCCTCAGGGGCCCTAAAGATTATCTCGGGTGTGCATTGTGGACAGCCTACCAGAGACAATACAAAATAGGCAGCTGATTTTACTTCCTTTTTTATTATTTTGTATGAAGATGTAGCGGTTTAAATTGTGCATGCTGTGGTGGCTCGGCAGTGTAATGCACTCCTTTTAGAAAAGCACAGCCCATGAGGTCACATTTTCAAATCCACAGCCTTTCTTATGAATTTCTAATTAATTTTTTTTCTCTGTGCTTAATAGGAAATAAACTGCAAAGCTTAATTTTTGTTTTTTTATATGTAATGCAGAGGAATATGTGTGGGAACAGAAATTGTTTTTAACACTGTAAAATCCCAATACTGTTAAATCTGTCTGAGAGGATCTGCTGTAACTTGATCTGTGAATAACAGAGGCGGTCAGGTTTTAGGGGCAAAGCAGCAGCTTCTTTTGATATGTTCTGATAAATGTTTTAAAATGTTCTGCGTGTAATTAACTGAGCAGTACATCCACCAAAACAAAGAGGTGGTTTGAGAGTTAACCCCTAGTACCCACAGGTTAATTTCATAAATCCCCCTGCAGACACACCAAAGGGAGGGGTGAGACACAGCTTGTTGTATCTTTGTGAATGTGCTCAATTGGTACAATGTTTTCTGGAGACTTAAGCTCCCCTTTACGAATTCCTCTCCATGAATCCATTTTTCAGGTTTTTCTAAACAAACAACCAAACCCAAGAAAAAAACTGCTTGTTCCTTGCAGTCTGGATCCACCTAAGCCCAACTGTTATGTCTGCACTAGTAAACCAGAGGTGACAGTGAAGTTGAATGTCCATAAAGTGACTGTTCAAATGTTACAAGATAAGGTAAGAATCTGACACTTCTTCACCCCAATGCAATGACATTCTGCAGTAACTCATTGCTCTGCAGTTAAAGTAAAGCTACTTGTGTTTATTTCACTACTTTTAAAGGACAACTCCACCTTCATAATAACATCTTTCAAGGATAAGTATGCTGTAAAACAAAGTTAAGTTTAGTTGGAAGCTGCAGCTTTAAAAAAACTTTTGCCATTTTTTCCCCTATGCCCCTCCAAAGCCTACCTTTCCTGCTTTAAAGTTGCTGACATCTTGAATCTGTATTGTTGAATGTGAATCTCCACCCCTCCGATATTTCCTGGTTCCTCCATATCCATTAGTTGCAAAAGGAAATCTCCGTTGTTTCTGTACGTGCGTCCTCATTATGTCGCTGCCCATGCAAATTGACATCAGTGTGTGCATGTGGAGTCATTGCGTCATGCTCAGCAAGATGACGTCACGTGCACGCACAGACGTCATGCACATGGCGTGAGACCGCACTGAACCAACGGAGTTTACCTTTGGCGACTAACAAAGATGGAGGAACCTGGAGATCTCGGAGGGGTGGAGCTTCACATTCAACGATACAGATTCAAGATGTCTGCAAATTTAAAGGGGGAAAGGTAGGCTCTGGAGGGACATGGGGGGGAAAAAGTTTTTTAAAGCTGCAGCTTCCAACTATTCTTAACTTTGTTTTACAGCATACTCCTTTCAAGAAAGAATGGCCTCTTTAAAATATGTTTGTTATATCCTACTTTGTCCTCTGAATTCATTACTGCATGACTGCTATGCTTCTGGATGCCTCATGGAAACTGAGCAATTTAGTGACCTGTACAAGCCTGAGCATGCTCAGAAGACGCTAGGGGATTAGCATTTAGCAATTGGCTGTAATACCGTATATACTCGAGTATAAACCGACCCGAGTATAAACCGAGGTACCAAATTTCAGCTAAAAATCCTAATAAAAGTTGTTGACTCGAGTATAAACCGAGGGTAGAAATGCCAACTCACTTGGCAATGCAAGATGTTTGGAAACTACAACTCCCAGCATGCTTTATTAGCTGGGAGTTGTAGTTTCCAAACATCTTGAATGCCACCCTCACTTGGCATTCAAGATGCTTGGAAACTGCAACTCCCAGCTAATAAAGCATGCTGGGAGTTGTAGTTCCCAAACATCTTGAATGCCCCCCTCCCCCCCAGTTCAGTTTGTACCTGTGGGCTCTCTTCTCCCTGGGCTCTCTTTCCTGTGGGCTCTCTTCTCCCTGTGGGCTCTCTCTGGCTCTCTTCTCCTGTGGGCTCTCTTCTCCCTGTATCGGCATTCTGGCAGGCATTCCGGCAGCCGCGCGCTCATTCTTGTACTGGCGCGCGCGGCTGACGTCACTGCCCGGCGCCGGCTGACGTCAGGCCGGCGCGCCAGTACAGAAAAGATGCGCGGCTGCCGGAATGCCCAGGTAAGCTCCTGACTCGAGTATAAACCGAGTCCGAGTTTTCAGGCTGATTTTTCAGCCTGAAAAACTCGGTTTATACTCGAGTATATACGGTATGTGAAATCCATAATTGACAGTTTTTAACTGGAAGAATCAGAAAGCTGAAATAGGGGCTACAGGTTGTTGTGCAGGATATCGTGTTAGACTTATATATTTCAGACTTCAAAATACAGTTTATGGTTTTAGGAGGTGATTTACCTGTGTATATGTTTTCATTTGAGGGATGGACTTGCACTTTAACATACTTTTTTCGTTTTCTTATTTCTGTATTTGTAAGATTAGTAATAAAAGTTTGTTAGAGCATAATAAGAGAAAGCCTTATGAGACTTATTAGTTGATGTACCTAGGATTTTTTTTTTTTTTTTTAATTGCCCATTGCTGGAACCTAGAATTCTTCCCAACTATCACTGCAGCACTTTTTGATCTGTCCCCTATTTGTTTACATATCCAGGCTGAAACATCTTACATTTCAGCTGTCAATCAAGTACCTTCAAATTAGAAACTTCTGTTATATATACTTTTGCTGTAGCTGGATTGGTGACAGTTGGTATGTGAACTGCATGGTGGGAAATTCCCTCTCCCATTGCAGCCTAATAGGGATTACTGAGCATGCTTTCCCTCAAAGAGAGTCATTCTGGCAGGGGGCTGGGGGACTGAGCTTGAGCATATTCTCACCAACCGTTATATTGCATTATATTTGCCGGAAAAAAACTCTATTGAAGGGTAACTTCGCTCAAAAAACAATGGATTATAAACATTTTACCTGTTTTAAATAATGTATTGAAGCCTTTCTAAGTATTTCTACACAGAGATGACAGGTGATTTAAAGAAATCTTATTAGATCAGACAGTCCAGTCACCCTGCTCTCTCGATCTTTCTCTCTGTGCCCCTTGATAAAAGAATTTGCGTGTATTTATGACTGATTTATGATGTCAAATATTAGGCTGGGTACACACCAGCAGATATTACCGACCGACCAATTCACTGCACTTTCGGTCAGTCGTCCAAAAATATGTGCTGGTGTGGGGCATCCGGCCGCTACCGACCTCGTTCGTCTGGATCAGATGGACGAACGATCGGACATGTCTGTAAATTCCGGTTGACCATGTGGTTCCCTATGGGACCCTACGACCGATCGTTCGCACTTTCGGCCACAGGTGAATTTGCCGCGACCGACGTACATTTGTCCCCGGCCAAGCGATTGCTCATAGCGAGCACTCAGTCGGGACAAATAGTCTGTGTGTGTGTAGCCAGCCTAAATGTAAGCATGTTTATGAAAATTTGTTTGGGCTGTTTTAGATACTAAAGGAGAAATTCGCAATGGTTGCACCTGATGTCCAGATAGAAGATGGGAAAGGTACAATCCTCATCTCTTCTGAGGCAGGAGAAACTGATGGTAAGTAATAGATAATACAATGAAGCAAGCCATAAATTCAACACCGTGTATTTTGACTAAAATGAAAAACCAAATGCTCAGTTTGATTTGAGAATCTCCTAAATCCTTTATATTTAGGTAAACCTACGAATCATTTTTAGCAGGGCTTGTCATCCCTGAATGAGGAATACCTATACAGCATGCTAGTTATTAAAGTGTATGATCGTGGTAAAACCTACTAGGGTCAAGCAATTACTCGAGCATAGTGTATTTTAGCAAATGTGAAAATACTGATGTTTGTGGCTTTCTGAAGGTGTCATTTGGGTAATGATATGTGATATCAAATGACACAATTATGTGGATGTTTCATTTTGCAAGCTTAAAGGGTATCTCCACTCATAATATTGACTTTTGGGAATCCAGTTCTATTGAAGAACGGGAGGTAAAGGAGCTGTGTCTTATCTTCCGTTCTTCAATAGAACTAACAGGAGCCAGGAGAGAGGGTAAAAAACTTAGTCTGACCGGTCCCGACAGACCTTGTCTTCTATGCTCATCTTCAATAGAACTGGATTCCCAAAAGTCAATATTATGAGTGGAGATACCCTTTAAATATGTGGGCATTCCTTGGCCTTTTCTTGGTACTGAATACATAAAAGGGGTTGCCACTCTGGAATAAAACCAACAAGATGCATTTTAAAAACGAAAAAGTCTATTGTATTAACATATATCCACCAACGAATTAAGCCACGCCTGACTAATTTCATACCTGATAGGCACTCTTCAGGCATGTTTAAGTATCAACACACTTTTTTTCTTTTTTTTTTTTTTACACACCCACGTCAACAAGCACCTCTTAAAGCGAACTACCTTACTAAAAAAGAAAAATAGTGAAATATATACAATACGGCCTTGTGTCCAAAAAAAACAAAAAACTATTTCTATTGGTTACATTCTGCAGAATTTCCTGGATTTTATGATATTCTGAGGTGATAAGGCAAACATCCAGTGTCGGCTATTTTGGTAAAGCTATACATATGTGCAGTCGACAGATACGAGGTATTCATATTTATATGGGGAAGGAGGATTCCAACAATGTTAGTTAATATCTACCCAGTATGGATTTTAAAGTGTTTTATCAAAATATGAATAACTGGTGTTATCTTAAAGTTGGGGCTCTGGCATGACTTTAATTGTGTGTAATTTCTTTTGCCAAAGCAAAAAATGTTGTGGATTCCTGGAAGTAACATATTTAGGTTAACATATACATATGGCTTATCAAAAACTATTTAGATTTTTTACTTTATTTAAAATTCAATACATTTGTTAAAAAACACCAAATTACTGACTACCTAATGGGCAAAAAGTTACTTGGATTTTTTCAATAGTCTTGTTATAAAATGCAAGGTTGAGGCTATTTTTCTTTTACTATAATTTTAATTTGTACTTTGGTCTGGATATATAAACTACTTATTTCAATTTGAAGGCCTTAAAATATTGCATATACCGAGTAAATAAATAAACTAGTGTTGGTGACCTAATTGGTAAATATGTACACTAACTCACTGTATGGTAATTGGCAATAAGTATGTATGTTACTATAATGTAAAAAATGGAGAGGAAAAAAAAGCATAAATCCAACATAGATTTATTTGTTTTCGTACTCACTGTGCACACACACCCCACTCCATCCACACCCTAAAAAAATTCAGACCTAATTGGAAAGGTAAAGTTATCCTGAAAAAATATATTTTGTCAAGGAAGAAAACCAAATATTACACACATCCACACCCACTTCCTGTTTCATGGCCACTCCATGACATGTTAAAACAAACTCCCTATTCAGGGCTATGTATAAAAGGCCATCACAGCTGTCTGGATACATATCTTACTACTTATGCATTGTCTCAATATCACTAGACAAATTATAACTAAATGTATCACAGCAGTTATTGTAAACTTAAAAGTGCCCAACATCTATAAGATTTTACTTACCCGACCGAGCGCTCACACGTTGTTCATCGATGTTGCCGGAACCGCTTTCCCGATCTTACATTCGACCGACATGCGATCCCATTCATTTTGCGAGCGCTGTGGGGTCGATGTAAGATCGGGAGAAGGGTTTCCGACAGGATCGAAGGAACATCGGTGGAGCGCTCGGGTCGGGTAAGTAAAATCTTATAGATGTATGGGCACCTTAAGTGTTATACATGGTTACAGTTATAGCAAACATTACATTACTATACTCCGTTACAAGAAGCAGTTTAGAAAGATTTATATTCAGTACCCTGGGTTTAACAGTCTGTAGTTCAAAATCCAGTAAGACTGTGTAAGAGAACTTTGTCTGTCCGTTGTTGTTTTTTTGTTTTATAAGTTTTTTTTTTTTTTTTTTTTTTTTTTTTTTTTTTTTAGGTTGGTGATTTTATTAATTTTTTTTTTACCCCCCCCACCCCCCACCCCCCCCCCTCTCCCTCTCTGGGATCTCAGCTTTTACTGCTCAATTGCCATCCCTCGGAGGTTCCAGACTTGGTGTTTGATTCTCAACAAAATGTTTAGCGACAGGAGGATCATTCTCTATAGTGTCCCTCCCTTTGTTTCAGATACGCAGTTCTTATAGTGGCTGGTGGCTTTGAAACCTCTTGCGGAAGGAATTGATGGTCTTCCCTATATAAACCAATGACCACTTAAGTAAATGCACACATTATTCAGTCTCACAAGTCACATAATTATTAATAAAATATTTCTTTCCATTGTGTGGGTGACAGAAATATCAACTTTGCATGATCGCACTGCAAACATAACACCTGTGGCATGTGAAACACCCCTGTTTTTAAGGTATATTTTGTCTTTGGATCATTGGACATTAACTGATCTCCCAAGGAGCGACCCCCTCTTATGTATACATTGCGGGGTGGAAAATAGATCTGCATGCAGAGATTTATCCGATTTTAATGTACATAGATTTCTTTAGTTTGTTCTTAACCAATTGGGAGCCCTCTAGTTTCCCTCTTGGGGTTAGCAGTGACTCTTTGCTGGTTTACTTCACCAACAGTCCTTTGTAGTAATTCCTTATTGTAACCTCTTTGCTGGAATTTCTCCACCATTTGTTGCGTGCATGTCTCCTTATCCTGTGTGTTATTACAGATTCTACCCACTCTAACAAGTTGGGATCTGGGAAGATTTCTCACTAGTTGATGCAGATCTATTTTCCACCCTGCAATACATATATAAGAAGGGTCTCTCCTTGGGAGATCAGTTAATGCCTAATGATCCAAAGGGCAAAATATACCAAAAATGAGAGCTTATTTCCTAAAAAAAACGGGTGTTTCAAATGCCACATGTGTTATGTTTGCAGTGCGATAATGCAAAGTCGATATTTCTGTCACCCACACAATGGGAAGAAATATTTTATTAATAATTGTGAATTGAGACTGAATACTGTGTGTATTTACTTAAGTGTCCCTGCTCATTGGTTTATATAGGGAAGACCATCAATTTCTTCCGCAAGAGGTTTCAAAGCCACCAGCCACTATAAGAACTGCATACCTGAAACAAAGGGAGGGACACTATAGAGAATGATCCACCTGTCGCTAAACATTTTGTTGAGAATCAACACCAAGTCTGGGACCTCCGAGGAATGGTGATTGAGCTGGTGAAAGCTGATCCCGGGGGGGGGGGGGGGGGCAGACAAAGTTCTCTGGAACTTTGTCTGTGTTACTGGATTTTTGAACTACAGACAGTTAAACCCAGGGGACTGAATATAAATCTTTCTAAACTGCTTCTTGTAACTGAGTATAGTAATGTTTGCTATAACTGTAACCATGTATAACAATCTAACGTTTACTATAAATGCTTTGATACATTAAGTTATAATTTGTCTAGTGATATTGAGACAATGTATAAGTAGCAAGAAATGTATCCAGATAGACTAAGGAAGACAGCTGTGATGGCCTTTTATACATAGCCCTGAATAGGGAGTTTGTTTTAACTTGTTATGGAGTGGCCAGCCCACATGGGGGAGTGGCCATGACACAGGAAGTGGGTGTGGATGTGGGTATATAGATGTGTGTAATATTTGGTTTTCTATCCTTGACAAAGGTGCATGTTTGGCACCGAAACGTTGGTAATAAAGCATTGGATTTATAAGACTGGTGTGCGGTGGATGTTCATCCCTTTGATATATATGCAGTGAAGAAGTACCACTATTTACCCACAAGCACCCAGCAAGCTGCGGATTTTAGGTGTGCGGGACCCCAGACCTAATTGTGTTATAAATGACAGCATTTATTATTGTTCATTGTTTTTTTAGTACCCTAATTTTTTTCTCTTTTTTTTTTCTGAAAAACAATCCTGTTACTATTTTTTTCAACATTTTGACCTCTGTCATCCAATAGTTTCTTTGCTTTATCCCATACGTTTTGATTATTTCTTGATGCTAGTGATTATCCTTTGCAGCTAACAACAGCAGGAAAATATCAGACTTTGGTATTCGAAACAGCAGTCGACTTCAAGCTGATGATTTTCTTCAGGACTACACACTGTTGATTAACATATTACATAGGTATGTATTGCTTTTTTATGTAAAATATTGCATTGGTTTAACATATGACAAATTTGCCTTAAAGGGCAAGTCCAGCCCCAAAATGAAAACTTACATACAGGTAAATCACCCCCCAAAACCCTTAACGGTAATAGTTTGAAATCTGAAGTATATAAGTCTAACCTGAAATCCTGCACAATGTCCTGTTGCCCCTGTTTCTGCTTCCTGGATCTTCCAGTTAGCAACTGTCAGTAGTGGATTTAACAGTTGACATCACAGCCAATGACAATGTTAATCCCCTGTCTGCCTCTTCTGAGCATGAGGCATCCTGAAGCATAGCAGGTATACAGTAATGAATTCATAGGACAAACTATGATATATCAAAATATTTTAAAGAAGCCATTCTTTCTTAAAGATCTTCTTATGAGGGTGGAGTTGTCCTTTGAATCTTAAAGGACAACAATATCAAAAAAACATCACTCCCATTACATGTCCACACTTCCAGCAGCTGAAATGGCTTACTCTCATTTACAACTGTACTGCCTTAACTTAGATATCACACAACAAAGATGAGTGCTAAAAGCCCGCCTCCTAGAGGGCCCAGGGACCTGATTAACATATAACTTGTCATTTGCTGTTTGGAATGTCTGTTAAAACCTCTCTCCTCCTCCTCTGCCAGTCAAACAAACTTGAACTGTTCTGTTGCTAGGATACAGCCTACATAATCAAGCTGATCAAAAATGGGTGGAGTTTTCTCACATGCTAGTTTTGAGTGACAATTACAGGCAGACAGAATTGTTACACCCCCTTCACAGTGTGGCTAATTGAAGGCAGAGAGAAGATCGGAAAAAAAAAAAAATCAGAGGCAATACAGTTATCCTTTAAAAACACATAAATGAGGGATATTTATTTATTTAGATTAAACGTATCATTATATAGGCAGTATGAGTGAATACTCCTCCCTTCTGTTCTTCTTGCCTGCAGCAGACCGTTTTTTTGCACATTTCCCCATCCATCGCATCCTCCTTTTATAGGCATGCAAGCCTATGGTAGAGTAGGGACTTTGGGCAGGACGACTGTCAACTGTTGGGTACATTGACTAATATTTTCACTGCACGCAAACATTTCTACAGATCAGTCTATTGATTGGTAGTCTGTCAGAGGGATATATGAACCAGGCCTTAGTGTTGCCACCATTTCATAATATCATCCTGATATGCAAGCGTTTGATGGCATTACACAAACGCTTGCAATTCAATTTATTGTTTTATAAAATGACATCATTAGATAATACGGGTAGTTACACACTGGTCAATTTGACCCACAATTCATGCCCGATAGGCTACCAGTCAGCAACAAAACCAGCACCACCAGTATTTTGGCCCAACTGATTGCATGGCCTTTTAGCAGACAACTTACAGAAGGCTGAAATTTATATACATGTCCAATCCCTTTTGTAATCTGATTTTGATGAAAAATCGGATGAAAATGTAGGTTGCTTTGAAAATGTTCTCATCGGGCAGTCTTATTGGACCAAAAAACTGACCTGCGTATACATAGCCTAGGACCAGCTCCATTGTGGCAGATGGCACCAGGGGAAAATTATACAGTGTTAAATCGGTTTTCCCGGAGAAAAAAAATAAAAATAAGTTGTCCGAAAAGAAACGATAAGAGAACATACTATAAAAGAAAGGGAAATGGGGGTAGGGGAATGCAGAAAAAAATGTTTAGAAACCAATTCTAAAATGTGATTCTTTTTTTGTTCTTGTTCAGTGAGGACTTGGGAAAAGATGTGGACTTTGAAGTTGTAGGTGATGTTCCAGAGAAAGCCCCTCAAAAACTTGCAGAACAAAGTGTTAAAAGTATCACCAATGGCAGTGATGACGGAGCGCAGCCATCTACTTCCAAAGGTATTTTCTATGTGTAATACTTATAATGCTTTAACTCTTAATTTGTATGTGGAGTCTTCTTATTTTTTCCGTCATCCCCATGAAATTGCATTATAATCCAACTACTTTTTACCAGTTATGGAGAGGGATGGGTAAAAATGGTGGGGTTGAACCCATGAGTTTTTTTTTTTTTTTTAACTTCAGCATGATCTGGTTGATAATGAGGTTTGTAATATTGACAGACCCCGGTTTTAAAAGTGTGGTCGGTCTGTAATCATTAGTGAGAACAATGGGGACATTTAAAAATTTAAGGGCAATTGTACGTTATAGATCCATCCTTAAAAGTACCCATGGTGTAAACTTAATCACTAGGTTTTTAACCCCTCGGTTTTGCCTACATCTCTTATACAAAGGCTCCAATATGCTTATCGTAGTCCTGGCCTCAACTCTATAGTTTGGGACTTGTTTATTGGGAAAATACATCTTGCTTTTTAAGCTCATGTGCTGAAACAGTTATCTAATTGCAATATATTCTTTCAAGTTAGATCAACGTATGAAGTGATTTGCTAGCTAAAACATCTAGGATATAGGATGCCAAAATTTTTTGGGGTAATGGAAGGAAACTAAAGGTTAAAATATTGAACTTAAGGCCATACTGAATCTACCAACCACAGACTCCAAATTAATAAATATAGAAAGGGGTACCAGGCAAGGATGCCCCCTATCACCATTATTATTTGTTCTAGCAATGGAAATAATAGCCCAAGCCATACGCACCAACAACACCATACAACGTATCGCAATCGCAGATAAAGAATATAAAATCAGTATGTTTGCCGACGACATAGCACTAACCCTCACATCTCCATTTATAGCACTAACCAAATCTATTCAATCTTATGCAAAAAATCTCAACAACCACCGGCCTCAAAATTAATCAAGATAAAACAGAAATTATGGGAATTAATTTAACTGCACATCAAAAAAAACTAAACACTCAATTTCAATGTGAAATGGAAAGATGAGGGCCTAAAATACCTAGGAGTCCAAATAACACCCACATACGAAACAATATACCAACATAACATCCCACCCATACTAACTAAAATAAAATCAGACTTAATAAAATGGAACAAATTACAAATATCATGGATAGGAAGAATCAATACCTTCAAAATGAATATCCTACCCCGTTTGCTCTACTTATTCAGATGTCTACCAATAAACATCATAAAAGCATGGCTACAACCCATACAAAATTAAATTATAAAATTCATCTGGCAGAACAAACAACCTAGAATAGCCAAAAATATCTTATACAAACCAAAATCACAGGGAGGTATGGGGGTCCCAAACCTATACACATATTATTTAGCTGCTCAACTAACTCAGCTAGTCACATGGCATAAAACAACAAATAAACCAAGATGGCTGGAATTGGAATCAGACTTAGCAAATCCCCTAACACTAGACTCAATAGCATGGATACCTCATATTCCTAAAACACACATCCACAATCAGCCCATGTACACAAACCACACTGACATTATGGCATAGAACCAAAAACAAATACAACTGGATCTCAAAACCTTCACTAATGCCCACTATCACACAAGACCCAGCCTTTATAACAGCATACCATGATAAAGGATATATATGGTGGATAGACACAGGCATCTACAAACTGATACATTTTCATAACAACGACATAGGAATAGACATCAACCAACTAAAAAGCAAATTTGCAATACCGCCTAGACATCAATTTTAGTATACCGTATATACTCATGTATAAGCCGAGGTACCCATTTTTGCCTCCAAAATTAGAAAAACATGATTGACTCGAGTATAAGCCGAGGGTATACAGTAACCCTAATACCTTTCCACTGTAGATGTTTGGAAACTACAACTCCCAGCATGCTTGGTTACTGGGAGTTGTAGTTTCCAACCACCTATAGTAGAAAGGTATTGGGGGTTACTGTATGGCATACTGTCCCCCACCCTAAACCTTTCCACTGTAGAGTTTGGAAACTACAACTCCCAGCATGCTTGGTTGTGGGAGTTGTAGTTTCCAAACACCTATAGTAAAAAGGTAATGTGGGTGTCTGCATGGCATACTGTCCCCCCCCCCAGCTCACTTACGTACCTGGTCTTCAGTCTTCCTTCTCTCTCGGCTGCCGTAATCCAGAAGCAGCCGCGAGTGCCAGCAGTTCCAGTACTGCTTTGCGGCTGGGCGATGACGTCATCCCGCCAGCGTGCTCGATGACATCATCGCGCAACTGTGAAGAACTACTGGGAACTGCCGGCCTGACTCGCGGCTGCTTTGGATTGAAGGTAAGTGTCTTGTGACTCGAGTATAAGCCGAGGCAAGGTTTTTTGGTTGATTTTTAAACCTAAAAACCTCGGCTTATACTCGAGTATATACGGTATACAAATATCAACATACATAAACAAAATAATGAAAACCAGAGGAAACAAACCTGCCCTCAACTTCTGCCTCAAACAAACTCACTAGAAACACAATTATATCTAAAATATTTTACAGACAAATTGAACCCTCTCCACTGGTGGTCCTACTGGGTCATAACATCCCGGAACTCAACAGACAAAGCAATAAACTAGTACAATATATTATATTAGCAACCAAAATACATATTGGAGCACAATGGAGAAAACAAACATTAGAACTAACAAAGATAATTAGCAGAATCAACGATATAATGATAAACGAAAGAATTTTCCATGTGCTCCAAGATACACTACAAACATTTACCAGGGTCTGGACACCTTGGACCACCAGTGAATACTCCATAAACCTACCTTTCTAACCAGATGAGGAGAGATTAAACAGTCAAAACAAAACTATGTATAAAATATATAAGTTAAGGTGTTATATGGAAATGTAAAAAAAAAAAAACAGGATAAGAACAAAAACAAAGCAGTACATGTCAATTTTATTTATTATTTATTTATTCGTATTTTTTGTTTAAATATTGTATTAATGTACAAGTTGTGAAAAATTGAGTTTAATTCTGAACTTTGATTTATTAATGTTAATACAAAAGTCAATATTTGTGAATGTCAACAAATATACATACAATATGAGACAGCTTCAAAATCAATAAAAATGTATTGAACACTAAAATATGTCTCTTAAAAATATTAAAACTTGTGTCTCTTAAAAATATCTAATGCATATACCTCAATAATCCAAAATTAATTAGTCCTTGTTTAAGTGGGGTTTTTTTTGGTTTTTTTTAATAAAACATTTTTTGGTTTAAAGCACAAGATGAAGATGATGTGTTAATTGTTGACTCTGAGGAAGAAGCTCCATCATCTAGCAATGCTGATGTTCCCATGGAAAGTGCAAGTCTAAAGAGAAAGTTGTCTGATGAGGACACTGCAAGCAACATAAAGAAGAAACGCGTGGAACAGGATGATGATATCATAGCACTTGACTGAGCTTTCTTTTCCAGGCCAAATGTGTTCTCTTTTATAATAATATGGGTGTGTTAAATGTCCAGCACTAGAATGTTAATCCTCTGAGAGATTAATTTTACCCACACCGGTGACCGCTTTTCTGTGAAGCTAGTAAACTTTATTTATACAATTATGTTCTGGCTCTTAGTGCGGTAGCACATGTTTCTTTTTTTTTTTTTTTTTTTTTTTTTTAACGTTTGTTTTGTATGTGGTGTAGTGTTAAAACTGTGGTATGAGGAATCATTTTGAAGTCCCATATTTATGTACTTTTTTTTACTTACATTTTTTTAGGAGAAAATAACTTGTCTAGAGCTAAATATTTCTCACACCCTAATCTGAATTATAAATAGCTACCATTCTCCACTAAGGTGGCCACTCGGAAGCCCTTTCACACCTGTCAGTTGTCTGTAATGATGATTGGAACTTCTGAACCTTTTCACTTGTGAATCGGTCAGACATTTGGAGGCGCTATGTACATTACTGTAAAACTCATTTCTTTTTCCCTCCCAGCTTGTACTGCCGAATAATGTCAATGCTAAGCAAACTTTGTGCATTGTTCCAGGTTATTTATATCTGATGTTTTGTAAACCTCAAATACTGCTTCCATACTTTACCTCGTATTGGACCAAATAAATTACATCTTGTTAATACCTGCTAATGAAATTTATTTTGAGTAAACAATCACTAACTTTGTGTTTGCTGATTAAACCACAAAACAGTTCTGATTAGAATGCACTGCTCCTTCCCATCACGTGATAAATGTAGTTGGGAAGAGATTATGAAGACTAGACTATTAGCACGCTCCATGTGCTATAATCATGAATATTTGTTACAAAATGAATTACATTAAAGGTGAACTAAACCTTTTATGCTCAATCTAAAAACAACCACACACAGAACACCAATAAACTAAAATACCACAGTAAAAGTCAGTAGAGCAATGTTAACCCCCTGAAGAAATAAATTAAACTGACCATGCCTCCTAACCAAAGTTACAGGTTTACTTCTCTAATCTGTACTGTAACAAGATTGGCTAAAGACTACTAGTGGGTATTATTTGCTGGGACAACTTCCTGCAGTAGCTTAGGACTGAGCATGTATGAAGGACATAATGGTCATTTGACCAAATTGTGCAATACTATAATTATATTCGAACTCGTGCTATTTAAGGTAAATTTCCCAGCACCTACACTAAAATGAGAGTACTCATTTACTGCCTTTATATCAAGAAGCTCCACCTATTGATGAGTTCCACCTATTGAACCCTAGAGTGAGTGTACCCAAACAAAATGCATAAACAAACACTTCACGTTGGTGATCAAGTCTGCTTCTAAGGCGTGCCAACATCATTGCTATGCTGCATTCAATTAGCTTTTTATATGTAGATGGTGCTTGGTGTTCAGTATCTGCAATTTAGGGAGATCTTAAGTATTAATATATAAATACATCTACAGTTAAAATATTTTTTAGTTGCAGCCCAAAAATGTTTTTCTACAACACATTGTTCACTTAGCCAAGCGCAAGATTTGCCCAGAGCTGCATTCGCTTTGGGTATATTTCCCTTAAGAAAATCGCTTTTTTTTCCTTCTTATCGTTCTCATATTAATGAACATTATTTAACACTTTCTAGCGTCAACAATTCGGTCATTGAATTAAACAGTGAAATGAATAGAAAACAAACTTAGAATAGCTTAAGTTCCCATTCTCTCAGTTTGTGTACATCTAATTACATACATTTCTCTTTACCATATCCTATATTCTTAGAAAAGTGATAGCAAACTGTTTTAACTTGCCTATAAATATGATTGCTGCTCCTCTCTCCCCAACCTTGGTCCCCAAGACCCACTCTTCAGCGGTTGTGCCCCCAGACATCCCAAATTTAGAACCATGATTTCTAAGTGTTTTGCAATGTATGGCCTAGATATTCGTTAGAGCGAATCTGCCATATTCTCGCAACTAGTTGTTCCTTAGATGTGGAGGGCCCTTTCCATGTGCTGGCCAGAAATCCCTTTATTGGGGCCTTAAAGATTTTCTCTAAACGTTCTTCACATATCTTCCAAAATTTCTGTACCTCCGAGCACGTCCATGAACAGTGAGTGTTCTTGTGTGGCTTTTTGTCCGCACTCTCAAAAGCATATATTGGGTAGTGTTGCTTTTATTTTATGTAGGTAAACTGGAGTGGTATACCAAATAATATTTTGAAAGGGTGTTCCTTTTAAGAGTATTAAAGGAAAATCTTTGGGAGTTATTCTATATCTGCACCCATAGTTTCCCTTCTAGTTTTTCTTGTAGTCTTGCATTATTCTAGTGTTTGTATACCAGTGAGCGTTAGGTATTTGGTATTTCTGTGTTGCTTCTTTCCAGGATAGAAGAGCACCTTCTGTTGTGCATATATCAAGTATTTTGCAGATGCCCAATGTATTCCAGGTAGAGAGATTTTGAGGTAAAAGACCCACAGTTGGGAGTATAAAAGTGGGGTTAAAACGTTTGTTATATTGGTCCCACAGAAGGAAGGATATTTGTATAGTTGGTGGGTACAGAGTGGCGTGTTTGTGTGTTTCCTTTGGTATCCACAGTATAGAGGAGGTGTGAAGAGGGGCTAGAAACGTATTATCAATATGGACCCATGCAGTTATGCCTGAGCCACATATCCATAGAAGTGTTTGAAATCCGTACTGCCTTGTAGTTGTAGGTAAACATGGGATAAGCAAAACCCCCTTTGGTTCTGTCTTAAATTTTCATATTTAACTATGGATCTTTTTCCTTGCCATATAAAGTTTCTTTAAGATTGTAATTTATTTAAATCCCGAATATGTGCGTTTATTGGAAGGGTTCTAAAAAGATAATATTTTTGGTAGTGTAGTCATTTGACTGCAGCTATCCTCCCTGCTAGTGATAAAGAGTAGCTGTTGGGGTTTGAGGTCCACTTGGTGTAATTATGCAAGTATAGTACTTCAGTTTTGTGGCCTAATTTCACTCCTAGATATCTAAATAAGTCTTTTGCCCATTTGAAGTGGAATATTGTTTGTAATATTTCCAGCAGTGTATGGTGGAGATATAGTGGGTAGGCTGTTGGTTTGAAATGATTCACTTTGAATCCTTGTATCAATTTAATATCCCTTTTGTGGCTCTGGTTAAACCCCATGGAAAATTAAGCCCTTATGACTATTTAAGGCTAGCTACCTACTGATGTTAAATAGTCATACAGAAACAGCCATAGAAGGGAAATCGGCTTGCTTGTGACAGGTGTTATTTGTGATTCCTGCCACAAGTCTGAGGTTAAAGTGCTAACCGGCTATTGTGACAACCCTAGAAATTTCTGCTGCAGATGGTGTGGAATTCCCTTTAGTTTAAATATATGAAATCAGTCAGGATTTTTTTTTTTTTTTTAAAACAAAAGTTTTTAAACAGCTGAACACACCTAGTTTAGTAAAGGTGCACGCGATCAGGTGTTTAAAAAGCTGCTTGGGACTGAAAATAGATAGCAATGTAGTATGTCTTAGATGCTGTACAGTCACTGGGGGCCACAAACAACGTCCAGAAGAGCCGGATTCGGCCCATGGGCCTCGAGTTTGATGTGTGATGTAGAGAGTAGTATAATTAGTATAATTGTTTGAGGCCATGAAGTCTACTTTAGGTTTCCCCAAAACCCTTCTGGATGTAGGGACCATTCATTGTGGTCTAGAATTCTTTGGCTTAGATGATCAGTCTCAGTTTTCCAAGTCTCTGAGGTAAGTCTCCTTAGGTGTATGGGGGATGTCTTCAAATCTAGAGGCTTTAGTTTGTGGGATGAGACTATTACAAGCGAGACTAGGGTTTCTTGTTCTAATTGTTAAAAATAATTGCTGGAGAGGTCTTGTGTGGGCCCTTGCCCACTCTGTGTTAGAGAGAGTCCTAACAGCTTTAGAAGTCTAACACTTATACTGGCAGCTGACCTGGATAATGGAGAATTTGACCTTCAGTATTCTTATGGACGAAGATTCTGTTCTTTAGCTGTGTCAAAAATAAATCCTAGAATTATTGACAATCCATCCTACATTCTGAAGAAACTGAACAGTTGTTTGAGTTGCTGCAATTAATAGCCAGTGGTCTAAATACGGTATTACATTAAACTCTTGGACATAAAGGTATGCTGTAATACTGACGTGTTTCCAGTGGCCACCATATTTAATTTGAGGGCATTACAGACCAGTAACAGTGGAATATATCCTTATTAAAAAAACTACATAGTTGAGTGATTTTTATAAGAACATATACCACTGCTGCTCCCCATTTATTTGCCGCCCTCTTTCCGCACAGGCTGAACCAGACTGAAGTTGGTCTCATCATGGCTGACAGGATTTAAAAGGTTTCAAAGGATTCAAAGAATGGCCACTTTAAAATATGTTCATACATCTTACTTTGTCCTGTGAATTCATTACTGTATGCCTGCTATGCTTCTGGATGCCTCATGGAAACTGAGCAATTTAGTGGCCTGTACTGAGCCTGAGCATGCTCAGAAGAGGCAGCTAGGGGATTAACATTCTGTCATTGGCTGTGATGTCAACTGTCAAATCCATAACTGACAGGGGAAACAGGACATTGTGCAGGATTTCGGGTTAGACTTATATATTTCAGATTTCAAGCTATTACCATTTAGGGTTTTGGGGAGTGATTTACCTGTATGTAAGTTTTCATTTTGGGGCTGGAGTTGCCCTTTAAAGTCCTCAATGTATTCATTTGTATTCATTCATTTATCTATTTTATTGTAGGGCTGACGGGAGTTACCTTTTATTTAGTTTAATTATTTAGTAAAGGGATAAAGTCTGGTTAGGGATTTAATAAAGAGACTAGCAAGAAAATATTTTTTTTTTAAACTTGTATATTATAAGAAATAATACACCCCTTACAGTGTAATATAAGGTTTATGCAGTCAACTAGGAGTTCCCTGCCCTGCCTGGGACCTTGTGCTTCTATATGGTGAGGGAACTCTGTGACTTTAAAGGGCATGTCCACCCCCAAAACTATAATCCCTCCCCCCACTACTGGCCCCAATCTGTAGTGTATAAAAATCCTCACCTTACATTCCAGATCCAAATGGATGCCCTGTAATCCCTCCACAAAGTCGCAAAAACTGGCCACCAGGAGTACTGCAGAGTCCATATAGGACTCTGCCTCCTGTCTCCCCTCCGGGAGAATTTTGCCATGCGCAGAAGAGCCCTCCCTCTCAATTTGGTCTCCCTCACCCTAGCATTAAACCCCTTTCCCATAATATAGATATTGGTCCCCCAGCCCCGATCTTTACTTACCTTACCTCTCTCCTTCGCCGTTCTACACTACCAGCAGCCGCGGCCGTGATTGGCTGCCTCAGCTGAAGACAGCTGAAATATAAAAAGTTTTAGATTGGATATCTAAAGAAATAGGGGGCAGATCAACAAAAAAAATCACCAGTTATGGTCAATTCAAAATAACCTATTTTGCGGTATAGGCCCTTTAAGCCGTTCAACAAAATCCTTTGTGCCATCAATGTATCTTTTATACACCAAACAATCTCCAAATTGTCGGTAAATTAATCGTTCTTAAAAATCGCACATTTAAAGATTTGCAAAACACATTTGACCCCATCACCATACCTGATCATTGAAGGTAGTAGCTCTTCTCAAATCTGAAATAGTTATTACTGAGAATAAATAGTAATAGTAGACAGCTGAAATATAAAAAGTTTTAGATTGGATATCTAAAGAAATAGGGGGCAGATCAACAAAAAAATGATACTGTGGTGGTTGGGAACAATTAGTTTCCAGTTATGGTCAATTTAAAATAACCTATTTTTTTTTAGTATAGATGCCCTTTGACATACCTTTGAAGATTGAAGAGAAGTGTCAAAGAGGCCATTTTAAGTGAAAATAAAGAAACAAAACCTGAATAGAGGTGGTGGGGGGGTTTCAACACCAACTGTCTGTCATGTATAATGCTGTTTCGATAACACCCCTTAGCTTTAATGCATCCATACCTTGCATTCAGAAGGTCCCTAACACCTGGCTGTCATATGCTAATTGGAACTTTCCAGGGTACTTAATTGCCAACAGATTCCTGTACACTTCATTCTAAATTGAGAAAGCCAGTCGGATGACTTGCGAAACTTTAAGTCAGGTTGATTTAACTGAATACAACAGATATACCATGACCTGGATGAATGAGAACCTTCACAAGCACTTCTGAAATATCTTTTATAATGTAGTAATTTATGTACACGTAGATAGGAATCTTGAAGATCCAATGTAGCCAATTAATCTCTGGGGGAAAAGTCATTAACTCTAGATTTTACCGATTCCATTTTAAATTCTTTATGTATTAATTGAGGAATCTTTTTAAATCTTCATCAATTTCCAGAAGGCAAAGGATTTCAAAGTGTGTATTCAATCTGTTTAATGACTTTGGACATACTGCTGTATCTGACTTTTTGACTATTTAGAGATAAATATATATCTATATATGTTAAGGCTTTTATGCATTTGGCTTGGGTGCACTTGCTGCAGGGTTCCACACATATTAATGGGATTCCTTTTTTAACTATATATTTTACAAAATGTATTTATTATATATTCCCAGTTCTGAATTAAAGATCATTTTACACATCAAAAGGAGTGTGCATATTATAATCAGATCTGTCTTTCTTTCATTCTATGTTAAAGGGGAAGTTCAGTGCAAATACATATGCTTTTAAGAAAAAAGAGCAGTATTTTTCCATCCCAATGACCTTAACCTGTCAATTCAGCATTTTGTCTGTATATAAATAAATGCAACCGAAATTCTGACTTCCTGTTTGCAGAACCCCTAGTTGAGACCGTAATGGTTTTGCCCTTGACCCAGCACCTGGGTTGATTCAGTTGCTCAGTAGAGATCTGAGCATGTTTGACCCATCCAACAGCCAATCAGTCTAAATTACTGTTAGGAACATTCCAAGGAAGTGGTGCATCCTGGGGAGAAGGACCGTTAGAACCTGAAATGGCAGCTCACTAATGTCAACAGCAAGGAATAGTAAGGTGTATAAATTCAACTGATTTTTCAAAATGGGAGAGAATATCTAGAATAATTGCTAGGTATGTATAATATAAACTAATACTTTTTAAAATATGTATATTTTCCACTGAACAGTCCCTATATATATTACCTACATAGCACCTCCACCTGATCTTTGTGATCTACTGTTCTATCTGCTATATCATTTCCCTATTCTCAGCTAGAAATAATTTGCTTCAGGCACTTGATTGTGTTTTATGGGTGTATTTCTTCACATATAGTACAGAGCATAGGACACGAAGGTTTTGCTATAAAGTACTAAGAATACTATTAGATTGTGTTGGGATTTTTGTTTTTTTAAATAGGTGGTTCTAATTCAGTTTTCTGGAGTTGTATATTACCATACATAATACATAGCTTCTGTGTTTTTCTGTGTGTTTGGTTGGGCTGACAGTTTGGTTGTTTGGATCTGTGTCAGTGGGTGTGGCTCTTTAGCTCTGTGTGTATGTTGTGTTTTAGTTTGAATCGGCCTATCTGCTTTGTCCTTTTCCTTTCCTCTGTTTTCTATTGGCTCCCCTCTACTCTATTTTCACTGGTTATTCTTCTCTTTTTATTCTCTTATGACCCCACCTCCCTGTCCATTATTGTGTTTAGTTTGTCTACTCTGCTGGTTGTGCGTTTTTCTGTTTAATCTGAACTCTCTGTTTTTGACACTTCTCTCTTGTTTGCTGCCTGGTCTTACCCTTTGCTATGTTGACTCTGTCCTTGTCTGACCCTACAGTGCCACGCTGGTTACACCTGACCTCTAGTCTGGACCTGTTTAGTCTGACTTTGCTCCTGACTGACCTGGTTACTTGGCTGGCCAGAATGACGGTTTACTACCGACCCTCTGTTTCTAATCTGTCCTCGCAATCCTCCTCTGTGCCTGGTTGACTCCTGTTGCACCACACTCCAGGCTTTTCCGGCCTCGGTGTTGATTCCTTGCGCTTTAAGTTCCTGGGGGCAACCATACTCATCTAGGCACTAATTGCCTGGCAACATACTGGGGCTTGTCTTTAGGTGAAGCAGACAGTAAAGATTGGGGAAACGGCACTGAAGAAAAGCATGGACTTGTCGGCGCATTACACTACCACCCTCCCTTACTCCCAAAGAAAGAAAAATATAACCTTTTCAGATATAAGAACATTGAGACAGGAGTCCGTCTTCCACATAATACATTGATGGCACAAAGGATTTTGTTGAACGGCTTAAAGGGCCTATACCGAAAAATAGGTTATTCTGAATTGACCATAACTGGAAACTATAATTCTTCCCAACCACCACTGTGTCATATTTTTGTTGATCTACCCCCTATTTCTTTAGATATACAATCTAAAACTTCTTATATTTCAGCTGTCAATCAAGTTCCTTGCTCTCAAAAACTATTCTTCTGTGAGTAGTTTTACTGTAGCCTGGAATGGTGACAGAGTTTTGACAGTTGGAATGCTGTATGGTGTGTGCAGGCTTGACAGTTGGTTTGTGGGGAAAAAGTCAGGTCGGATGGAAGTGGGAGTGGTTAAAAGAGGAAGGGGGGATACTGCTCCTAAAGCATAAGACATGCAGCAACACACACAAATCAGAGTAAGTACTACTTACATGTATTCAATTATAGATTAAGATGAGGCAAAGTCATTTTTTAAGCATAGTGTCTCTTTAATGTCACCTCAATTAAATTGACACTAAAAATCTTTAAAAAGGGCAGGGACTTTGGAACTAGCCTATTCAGGAAAAGCACTCATAGGACCACCCCCCTGGTCAAAACATGTGCCCAGTTCCTCGAGTGTTTAGGGAGCCAAGAAAAAGCTGGCAGAGATGTTCATCCATTTTCTTAAATACGAACTTGGGACCTTTGAGGAATAGCTTGATAGAGCTAAAATTTATTTTTAGAGGGAGGTAGGAGACCTATGAAATAGGAGGTCGCCGGCTGAAGTTCTTATGGACTTTACCCCAGCTGGCAAACAGATTAAACAAAGTTTATTGAATCGGTGGGAAAAAAAGAAATTAGTCTATCAGTAGCTAACAAATCAGTGGGCATCTCCATTAGACATGGGCGCAACGTCAGGAACCTTCGAGTTAAGACAGACTAATATACAGCAGAGCCCTCTAATGGAAAAATGTGGCTTTTTAAACGCAGTGGATGCTACAAATATCTGGGGTGCACTATGTGCAACACGATGATTGTTGGACATCATTTTCCACACACTCACTCTGGTGTGAGGTTCTCAATTTAATACAGACTGTCCTGTCTGAGTAAATCTGGAATTTAGATCATCATCTGCCTGTGTGGACTGTGTTATGTGGGTAACACCTCAACTACAGTTCATAAAAGGATGGCAAACCACAGGTTGACGTTAAGAAATATGAACACAAATAAAAAATCAAAGGCTGGCTGTCAGAAAGAATGGGTTAACTATTTGTATTAGTTCTTGCAAAGGACCAATAAAAATACCATTCCACCCTGGAACAGTCCTAATGTTTATATTACGATTAGTGAAGCATGGACCCAGATCTTCTTTTCCAGACAATGTTGGGCTGAATCCTGAATCTGGAATTCTCTTCAGCTAGGGGTCTGGTGGGTACCTTAAGAGGTCATTTTAAGGACAGCTATACAGGTAAAATAAATGTATTTCGGTATTGGAATAAGTGAGACAGAAACCAATATTATATTTGTGAATGGGAAGATAGGCCCATTAAAATGATACCCAACATGGAGACCTTATTCCCTTGCCAAGGCAAGTTATTAATATCTTGGGAAATATGGATTACACACAGGTCATGTTTGTTATTGAAGGAATTGATAATTAATACAGGAGAGTAATATGTGGTCAATATCACAATACAATGTACATATCTACATTTATATGGAATCTGCCTAACTGAGGGGGAATGAATGCTTTTGGCTAGTCGTAAATCTGGACATTCCTAAACACTCCCACCTTATGAGGAGGGGGTTGGTCCATTGAAATGGTTTAAAAATCCTTTTAGCCCCTATAACTTTGTTCATACTGAGGGGACATGCTAAAACCGTGTGTATGGACCCGATGTTTCTTCCCGCCCCGGGATACAGGACTTCTTCTAGTGAGTAGGGTCTGTGAATATTTTTATCCTTTTTATTTTATATAACTGTTGTACCTATTGTATGTCATTTTATTATAACACCAATTTCTTTTATTTTTGTATTATGTGCACTGTCCACCTTTTGGAATATTAAATCCAAAATTTAATAAGTTTTGTCTTTGATGCTCTAAAAGAACTCCGTTAGCCTCTGATAAGTTTATATGTGGGTGAATAGAATGTTTTGCAGTGTAAATGCTAATTAACTTTGTGACTGCTTGTGAAGGACTGATGCTAATTAACCAGTTAGTTGTTAGAGTGAATGGTGTAGTGTTAACCATTTAGCTGCCAGGACAGGGGTGTGCATAGTCAGTGTCAGTGAGTTTTTGGGACGTCTTTAAGGCCATAACTTAAAGTGGTGGCAGCTTGTACCGATTGATTGGTCAGATCACGTGCCAAGTGAACTAGCGTTCGTGACACTGGCTCCCCGAACTTTGAAGAGAAATCAGTAGCAAGACATTTCCACTCGGTGGGACAAGGGCTGCGATCCTTGATTGGATGGCAATTGATTTTGAACCTCCTTCGACGTGGGGGGGATAGGGATTCCTAATTATTAAGACAAGACAGGAGTTCAATGGATTTAAAAACTGAAAACCCTGGCACCTTAATGAAGTGGGCTCTCTCATGTTTCCTTTAAAGGGCACACTTTGCTTCAGTCACACTGATTTGGCACGCCTCCAAAACTCCAGATCTGTTTTACTTACCTTCTCCAAAGATGCTCAAGAACATACTTACAAGACGCGGTACCGCCCTGGTACCGGGTCAGGCCCTGCCCCACAGAGCTTTCAATCTAAGCACACTTATTTGACACATACAACCTAGTATGTCTATGATTTTGGGGGAGACTGGAGTGCACGAAGGAAACACACACAAGCACAGGAAGAACATACAGAATCCTTGCAGATGTGTCCAAGGGTGGAATCGAACTCAGGACTTCAGCGCTGCAACGCATCAGTGCTAACCACTGAGCTACTGAGTATAGCTGCTGTCAGCAGCAGAGCAGTGAGGTTTTTTTTTTAAGCAGTGACGTAACCACTGAGTCACCGTGCTGCCCATTTGCTCATTGGCTATTGACTGACAGGCAAGAGCAGGAAGTATAGCTGCTGTCAGTAGCAGAGTGGTGAGGGTCTTGTAAGCAGTGGCATAACTACCACCCCTGCCATCCCGTGGTGGGGCCTGGAAGGTAAGAGGGACCGCCACAACCTCTGCAATCAGCTGTTTTTAAATAGCTGATTGCGCATATAAAGGAAATATTTGCACAATCAGCTGTTAAAAGACTGAAACCGAACCAGATGTTTCTTTCCAGCTGTTTAAAAACAGCTGATCGTAAACCTCAGTTAGGGGAGGGGGGTGGTGGGTCCGGGGTTGCAGTTACGCCCCTGCATGTAAGTATGTTCCTGTGCACCTTTGGGGAAGGAAAGTAAAATTGATCTGGGGTTTTGGGGGAGGGAGGTGCTTAATCAGTGTGTGAAATTTTGTTATATGGGTGGACATTGTTGTTAATTTTTCATTGCATTCTGTGTAAATCCACCCAATGTTCTTCCATTTCTTCTGCAAACACTCCTGAGTTTTCTTTCCTCTGTTACAGGTTACAATTTAACAAACAGGTTACTGAGCTGTGCTGAGCTTTATTAGCCTATTCAATGTGGAAAGAAGAAATGTGATTCCAAGAATGTCATGTATGTGGAAACCAGCAGATGGCAGTCACAAACTCAATAAAAATAAGGTAAATCTCACCATCATTATACATAGACAAGGCAGCTAAATGTAATACCCCCATCTTGGTGATCCAAAATTAGACTGTAATAAACGGCCGGGAGGCCGGGGTACTTACAAGTACGCTTTAGGAGGAGGCGCTCCAATGGCTGGTGGGATTGCAGAACTGGATACAAGAGACTGCTGGGAAGTGTAGGCTGAGGAATGGTGGCTAGGTGCTGCTGGAGAGAAGGCAGGATACTAGAACTGACTAGAAGTCTCAGGAACAGGCAAGGTAAACACAGATGCTGGTATGGCAAGGTAAGTCTCTGGAGCAGGCTAGGTAAGTAGTTGGTGCAGGTATGGCAAGGAGTCTCTGGAACAGGCAAGGTAAGTAGTTGGTGCAGGTGAGGAACAGGATCCAAGGCAGGTAAGTACAAGGAGCCGGGGAGGTAGCTAACGCTACTATCAGGCACTAAGTCCAGGAGGACGCCGGTTTTTGAATTTTCACGCCCACCCGGAAGTGCAGCGCGGCGCCGGAGCGGCAGGTAAGTTCGTGACAGAGACAAATACTTACCTCAATACCTTCGGCAGTGTGGGTCGAACTTTAAAGTTCTCTATATACTGGGACTTCATGGGAACCCTTTCTACAAGTTCCACACAAGTGAAAAAAAATCAAAAAGTTCATCCAACACATGTTTAACCCCTTGTATTTCTTGCTTCTTCTGGGATATCAGTTAACATCAGTTCCTCTATCTCATATTGCCTTTTAACCCCTTTCTCATTTGTTTCAGTCCACCTCATTAATATGCCACATGTAGAATTCTGACCACTTTTATTGTTTTTAAAGATTTTAATTACTAATGTCTACCTAAAGTTCCCAAAAAGGCTATTTACAAAGTCATTTCTGGAAATTATATTGCCCAAATTGTTTCTTATAATGTGGCCTCATCCCATTTAATAGTAAAATTCAGCCTACAAATTCAATTTTCTTCTAGACTGTAAGCTCACTGGGCAGGGTCCTCTTTCCTTGTGTATCATGGTATTGCTGCAAATGAAGTCATCATTTTGTGTACTTTAATATACATTACCCTTGTATGTAATTGTATTATTGTATTATATGTGCTACCCTTGTATGTAACGTATGACTATGTAATTGTAAAGCGCCACGGAAGATGTTGGCGATATAAAAATCCATAATAATAATAAAAATAATAATAAAATGAAATAGTTTTCCTCTTGATTAGTTACATGGCTTGTATAACTATACTCAGATTACTACTTGGCATCCACCGTATGTTTATTGAGTAAAGATCCTTTGTAATATGCTTCTATTCCCCATGAAACATGCTTTATTGTTAAAATAGATTTAAATTGAATAAAAATGGATTGAAGTGGGGGAATGTGTATGAGGGGTACATTTACAACACTTTAGTGATACATGTTTCTTTTCAACCAAACTCCCCTTCATCAATGCGTTACTGGGATAATGTTTTGATGGATTTGAACAATAATACTATCTACAAATAGATTATGTTACATTTTGACTTTACATTTGAGTAATTTAGCTCTAAATTCATAGTTTATACTTTTTACCTTGTAGTGTCTTTGTTTTCTATGGATTGATATGTTGATATAGTAGGAGAATTCCTTCCTGACTGGTTTATTTACAGACTTGCCTGCTACAATCATAGCTTGGGCAGGACTAATAGTGGTCATACATGCATTTTGATTGCCTGATAATTGCCCGTGTATGGTGCCCATAGACTAAATTGGGCCAACAAAATTGCCCCGTTTTCATTAATGGATTGATGTCATTTTGTCCGATTGATATTATTGACCACGATCAGCGATAATAATGATCAGTGTATGACCACCATAAAGATAATTGGGGCACGGCTATAATTGCTTCACAATGTGCATTAGGTTGGGTACCCTTCTTATACATTATCAGGGAGATTCAATAAAAGTTCTTATAGTTTAAAATGGTGTTAATTTTGCCCCAACCAATCAGATCTTATTTAACATTTGAAAGCTAACATCTGATTGGTTGGAGCAAAATTTTAACCATTTTAAACGATAAGAACTTTTATTGAATAACCCTGCTAATTTGTTTTTACAAGGCTATGCAAAAACTCAATAGAGTTTCTATCCCAATAATTAACATATCGTAGTAGTAACATTTTTTGGTTTGGCTTTGCATTAAAAAACACATCAAAAAAGAAATTACTAACATATGAAACCAATCTATTGCGTTGTCTAGAAATCTCCATGCCTTTATGTTGTCTTTAGTGTCTTAAGTTCTCAAGGTCCACCTGTAAGATATAATTGCCCTTAGAAGGCTTTAGTGATAGGCTTTTAGGAACTGAATAATTTCTATTAGATTTTTGGATATTTGAAGTCTGGGAATTTCCTGATAGCAAAAGAGACTGGGTTTCTAAAACCAAAAGCAGAAGGAAAGATGTCTTGTAGGTGGGAGTAGAATGAAGTAATGAGAAAGGAAGTGGAAGAAAATAACTGAAATAACTTAGAGACTGGTTGGAGAAATATAAAGCTGGAAAAAAAGGAGAATGTTTATTGACTTATTGATCTAAGACAGTTACAGTGTATAGATGTATGTATAGTTTATTTATAAAGTGCCACTTTATACGCATCGCTGTACAGCCATACTGAAAGCTTAGACTTGTCCTCTAACATACTGTAAAAAACACCAGTTCTAACTAGATTGCAAGAGGTGAGACTCAAGCAGGGAGGTGCAACACTAACACTCACCTATGAACTATCAGGTTAGCAAGGGCTTTGCACTAATTTTTCACTGCATTTCGCAAGTTTCTTGGAAATAGCGCAGCACAAAAGATCCAATCAATTTAACAAATATTTTTTCGCTTGTTTCAGTTGTGGCTTTAAAGCCCTGCAAAAGATCTCAACTTACCATTCGTGTTTCCACTATGTATCAATGGTCGCAAAATGATTAATACATCGTGGAGATAGGCAGGTAGGTTGCGATAGTGACTTTTTTTTTGCATCTTCCCCAAGATATCCTTACTTGACAAATTGCTTACATTGAGTGTGGTGCGGTGGCTAGTTCCGAATGATACCCTGCAGCACTAAATTACGTTCAGATCAACCCTAGGCAGCATTTCTTTTGTAGGGTCTTCATGGCTTGTTCTTGATGTGAATGGATAATTTCATTGTTCATTACTACACAATTTCTTCAATGTGCTTTAATATTTTTAGTTTGGCTAAAGGTGATAATGGTGATAATCATAAACAGAGAAAGTTTGCCATAATACAATGCTGTACAGTCTTCATTTGGTTTCTCATGTGATGTTGGAGTTTGCAACTGTACTTATACCATTTATGTGCACATTGTGTTGTTAGAATTCAATGTACAAAGTTAACCAATGGGGAATAATGTTAACACCAGATTGATTGAACTCAATCCAGGAGATGTAATATCGCTAATAAGTGTAAAACCCATGAAATTGGGTTAATGTGTGTTTTACACTTATTTGGGTTGAGTTTTGCTCTAACTCGTATCACGAAACTCGTGATTATATGAGGACCATGGCAGTTCTCAGGAAAGTTATACCTTTTAAAAAGTTTTTACAGCATTCCACAAGCTAAATGCAAAACCAGAGAGCCAGCTACAGACCAGTTTTGGCTGTATTGAGCTTTCCAGAGAGCTGCCATGGAAACATGGAAATTACCCAGAAGTCTCTATTCCTTATTTACATATATTGAAGGGGAGCTGCAAAGCCTTATTCTCTCCCTATTTTATTTAATTTATTAGTGATGTCTGTCGATAGGCGCTTCACACTGCAAAACCAGAGGCCTGCAGTACACTGATTATAGCTCAATAAAGCCGAAACCGGTCTGTAGTTGGCTCTCTAGTTTTGCATTTAGCTTGTGGAATGCTGTAAAAACCTTTTAAAAGGTATAGCTTTCCTGAGAGCTGCCATGGAAATTACCCAGAAGTCTCTGTTCCTTTTTAGATTTCCACATATAAGCACATTGTAGTTTTAGATCTATTCACCTTACATTTTGTAATATTTAAAGTTGCCTTTAGGTATTAAACATCATATTTTGTCATCTAAATTGTGGCAAATGGAGATTCCATTTCCTAAAACCATTAATTTATTGATTTATTTTAATGTTTTTTATCTAACATGTATACATTGCTATGGTGTAGTTTTGCATTCATATTTGTTTGATCTAAGAAAAGCCAAATAAGGTCACAGATATATTTTATCCAGCTACTGGTTTGTATTCAGTGCAAATATATAAGGGAACTCAGGCGGCTGTTTTTGGAGATGTGAATCATTTGTTATTTAGTTCAGGTGATATTTGTTGTACTGTAAAGTGTTTAATCGTAGGTGCAATCATAGGTCTTTCCATAAAATAAGATTTTTATTTAAACAATTAAAGGGGAAATGTGGTCTCCAAACAAGTTGATTTTAAATGAAAGGCCAGGTTCCTACCTTTAAAATGTGTGACCAACCACCTCTCTACGTGCTGCACAGCCCAAGATATGAAGGAATCACTGAACAGAAAGTTAGGGGGTGGGAGGTTTTGAATCTGCAGCCACAATACTAGATCTGTGGTTGGCATATGCTCAGTGCATGAGAAAGCAGAAGAAACCAAGAAGAGATTGAGTTACAGTGACTGATGGAGGAGAGGGAGGGGCTACAGCGGGTTTCAATGGGACTGCAAGGGGAGGGGCCATGGGGGCCCATGAGGAGGAGGAGACACAGGGGAGAAGGGTCACATTGGGCTGCTAAGTGGCAGATGAGATTGTTTATAAATGTAAGGTGATGCATTTTAATATAATGGCTCTGTGTTAAGCGAATCCCTGTTGGAAAGGGATCTTTTGGTCAGAGGCATAATTGCAGGGGCCCCCTGATTCACACACACACCCCAGACTGAGGTCCACGATCTGCTGTTTTTAAACAGCTGATCACGTGTATGTTTATTTCATAGCAATCAGCTGTTTAAAAGACCAGGCCTGAACTTTTTCAGGTTTGGTTCCGGAGGTTTGGGTTCAGTCTTTTAAACAGCTGATTGCATGTGTGTTTCCCTACTAAACGCAATCAGTTGTTTAAAAACAGCTGATCGCAGGGGCTGTGGTGGGCCCTCTTACCCTCCAGGCCCCCATGTGGGGGCAGTAGTTACGCCACTGGTTTTGGTGGATAAAAAACTTAAAAACAGTTGAACGTGGGGATTGGGGCAGGCCCTCTTACCATCCAAGCCCCCCTGCAGAGGTCGCAGGGATGGTGGGGGTGGTAGTTATGCCACTGGTTTTGGTGGCTAACAAACTTAAATGTAGCAAGCAGTGCCAGGCAGCAACAGATAAAGACAGCAAGAGTTGCGATTATTGGTCTGTACTGAGAATTCTATTACAGTTATAAAACACCAAATGCTTATATTTTACAGATAGCAAACTTTGGATTCATGTAAGTGTATGTGGGGGGGAGTGGGAGTATGCACACAGTGTTTTTTAATATCACTGTGTATGTGATTTTGGCTACATTTGTTATTGTAGCACTCGGTTGTCTTTTCTGATGGTTTGAACCCTAGAGACAGTTATTTAAACTTTCTATCACACCAAACATTTTTAGGAGAACGTTGCTCCCAGGAGTACTTGCTCCTATTTCCAAGTGAATTATAGGAATATTTAAAAGAGAGAAAAGTTTTCCTTTTAAGGAAATTTATTGTTCATTTAATGCAGCTAACATCATTACAAGATATTTACATGCAGGGTTATGAAGTTTGGATTAGTATGCATGGTAGTTAAGTAGATTTGTGGACATTCATTTATAATATTACTATGTATATGTGCTCCTCCGGATCCATCCTCTGCAGCCATGGCACCTAACGTGAATCCCTTTGGACATAAGGTAGGTGACCCCTGCCCACCCCCAACATATTTCTGTAAAAAAATGCTTAAATCGCTACTTACTTACTCTCCCGTGGTGTCTTCAATGACATCAGCCGCATCTGTGATTGGCCTCGTCTTAGCCAATGACAGACACGGCTGCCAGTCCGGCCCCTGTTTGCAACTTCCACAAGCAAGAAGCTGGATCAGAGACAATGCGGGAGAGAAGGGTCTGTAAGTATAGATCTGAGCATTTTTTTAAAAAAATATTTTGGCAGTTGGGGGTGGGCCGGGGTCACCTACCTTAGGAGAAAACTTTTTTTTAATGTGGACACGCCATTTAAATAAATGTCATCAAATCTACTCTTTGTCATCCAATCTACTAAAATACATACATCAGTTCCTACTAAAAACTAACTTTTTTTTTTTTGGTAGAAAGCATGTGCCCTCCCATTCTTAATTCTTATTGGATCTGCAAAAATACCCATAAGCACTTACAAATTTCATTGTGCTTCTATTGGGTAAAACACATAGAGAACTTGAAAACCTTACAGTAGGTAGAGCTACTAACCTCTACTAATTGGTTGATTTGCCAAAATAGAAAAAAAGTCAAGTTGTGCAGAACCTCAATAGGATTTATTATAGTAGAAATATCTTAACATAATGAATCACTGGCAACATTTCGGGGAACATCCACCTCCTTTCTCAAGCCCCAATAAAATAGTGTTATTTTATTGGGGCTTGAGAAAGGGAGTGGATGTTTCCGAAACGTTATCAGTGATTCATTATGTTATGATATTTCTACAATAATAAATCCCATTGAGTTGCTGCACAGCTTGACTTTTTTTCTACTTTGGTAAATCAATCTATATGTATATATATATATATATATATATATATATATATATATATATATATATATATATATAAATACAGCATCTCTCAAAAGTAAGTACCGTACATACTCGAATATAAGTCGATCCGAGTATAAGTCGAGGTGCCCATTTTTACATGAGAAATTAGTAAAATGTAACTGACTCGAGTATAATTTGAGGGTAGAAATTATGACCACTACCATGGCCGGCGCCGAGTAGTGAAGTCAGCCATCAGCACAGTGGATGCGGAAGCGTCGGGAATCAAGCGGCAGCCTGTTTACAGGTAAGTGACCTGAGTATAAGTCGAGGTTTGATTTTTAGGCTTTTTTTAAAGCCTAAAAACCTCGACTTATACTTGAGTATATACGGTACTCCCTAACTCACATTTCTGTAAATATTTTATTATATCTTTTTATGGGACAATACTGAAGGAATGACACTTTAATACAATGTGTTACACATGCTTGTGAAGGTTCTCATTCATCCAGGTCATGGTATATCTGTTGTATTCAATTAGATCAACTGGACTTGAAGTTTAGTTCTTGAAGGCGTTTCGCTAGTCATCCGACTGGCTTTCTCAATTCAGAATGACTTGTACAAGAATCTGTGGCAATTATGTACCCTGGAAAATTCCAATTAGCATATCACAGCGAAGTGTTAAGGGCATGATTGGATAGTGGCTAAAAGGTGTTATAGGAACGCCCAGTAAGGTGTCAAAACAGCATTGTACATGGCAGATAGTTGGTGTCAAAGGCTTGGTTTCTTTATTTTGACATAAATGGCCTCCTTAACACCTCTCTTGAACCAGTCACGTTCCTTTGCCAATATGTTAACATTACGATCTTCAAAGGTATGTCCATTATCCTTAAGATGCAGGAACACGGCTGAGTCCTGACCCGAGGAATTGGCTCTTCTGTGCTGGGCCATAAGTTGATGCAGTTGCTGTTTAGTCTCACCCACATACAAATCAGAGCATTCTTCACTGAACTGCACTGCGTATATGATGTTGCTTTTCTTGTGTTTCGGTATTGGGTCTTTCGGATGTACCAATTGCTGCCTAAGTGTGTTGTTCGGTTTAAAGCAGACAGGGATACGGTGTTTTTTGAAAATTCTTCTTAATTTCTCGGAGACCCCTTCTACATATGGGATGACCATGTTTTTTCTCCTGTCTTGCTTTTCCCCTTCACTGTTGGTATTCATGTTCATTTCTTTCCTTCTACTTCTATTGACAAAGGCCCAGTCTGGATATCCACAAGTTTTAAGGGCTCCTCTGAGATGTTTCATTTCTTTAGCCTTCGCCTCTGTGCTAGTGGGGATGTTCTCGGCTCTGTGTTGCAGGGTTCTGATGACACCCAGCTTGTGATCTAAAGTGGTGGGAGTCAAACATCAAATACTGATCTGTGTGTGTTGATTTTCTGTAAACCTCTACTTCCAGTTTACCATTTTCCTTAACTTCTACCAAGCAGTCCAAGAAAACCAGTTTGTTGTTTTGTACCTCTTCCTTTGTAAATTTGATGTTTTGGTCTACCGCATTAATGTGTTCTGTGAAAGCTTGTACTTCCTTCTGGTGGATTTTAACCCAGGTGTCATCCACATATCTGAACCAGTGGCTGGGTGCTATGCCCTTAAAGGTATTAAGTGTCTGTTTTTCTACCTCCTCCATGTAAAGGTTGGCTACAATGGGAAAAACTCCATGTTTTTGCTTATAGAACTTATCCCTGTATTTGAAATAGGTGGTATTCAGGCACAAGTCCAGTAAGGAACAGACCTGTTCTTGGTGTTACACAGCTTGTATAATAGTGTAAATTTTCTGCCCCCCCTCAAAATAACTCAGCACACAGCCATTAATATTTAAACCACTGGCAACTAAAGTGAATACATCCCTAAAAAAAAAAGGCCAAATTGTGCCCAAAGTGTCAATGTTTTAAGGGCCACTATAATTTTCCACTAGATCTTCACAGGTTGCCACTGGAATCCTCTTCCACTCCTCCATGACATCACAGTGCTAGTTGATGTTTGCCCCACAGATGATCAATAGGGTTTAGATCTGGAGACATGCTTTGCCAGTCCAGCACCTTTACCCTCAGTTTCTTTAGCAAGGCAGTGGTCATACTGACTTGCATCCCAGTTTTCGAAGGGAAAGGATCATGCTCTGCTTCAGTATGTCACAGTAAATGTTGGCATTCATGGTTCCCTCAATAAAATGTAGTTCCCCGGTGCCGGCAGTATTTATTCAGCCCAAAACCATCACACACACACCACCATTCTTGGCTGTAGACACAAGATACACTTGTCTACTTCTTGCCTGGTTGACTTGATGCCACACACACACTTGACACCATCTGAACCAAATAAGTTTATCTTGGTTTCATCAGACCTCAGGATAGGGTTCCAACCTCTGCAGAAATTGTGGCAGCACTTATACATCTATTTGCAAAAGACAACCTGGATATAAGACTGAGCACATGCACTCAACTTCTTTAGTTGTTCATGGCTGTTCTAAGGAGGAACCTGTCCTGTTAAACCCCTGTATGGTCTTGACCACCATGCTGACACTCATTTTCAGGGTGTTTCCAATCCATTTCTCTATCAATAAAAATGGCATTACCCCTTGAAAGAAACAAAGGACTGGGCAGCCATATTTTTTTTTATTTAGATATAAGATATTTGGCGGAGAGGTGGCTAAAAGGTGACTGGATATCTAGCTGGTACCCTGTGTAAAATTGTGCTGGAAGACCAGTCTCTTGGTCCAATCCACTTTATTACTGCTCTCTGTCAGGTTTCAGGGGTGGCGCCCCAGTGGTGAAAATGGTGACACTTACTTCCCTAAGCCCGGGTACACACTGATTTTTGGCAACAGACTGCCTGGGATTCAGCAGGGTATGAGTGCCAATAAGATAGTAGGTGGCACTAAAGTCACTGGATAGCGGGAAGGAGGAGGCTGCGGTGGGAGACCAGGCGCGACTTGGACAAATATGAAGGTAGCACTGAAGGTGAAGACCAGGAGCAGCTGGGAAGAGTGTTATGGTAGCATTGCATTAGGAGACCAGGAGCAGCTTGGGAGGATGTGAAAGGTAGCACTGCAGAAGGAGACCAGGAGCAGCTTGGGAGGATGTGAAAGGTAGCACTGCAGAAGGAGACCAGGAGCAGCTTGGATGGATGTAGAAGATAACACTGCAGCAGGAGACCAGGAGCAGCTATGAAGGATGTGGAAGGCAGCACTGCAGTAGGAGGCCAGAAGCAGCTTAGCAGGACAAGAGAGGGAGACAGGAACACAGGCCAGGAACAGGCAGAGCTAAACACAGGATACAGGCACAGACACTGGGAGCTGAGAAGCCACAGAAGGCAAACAAACAGCACTTACCTTGAGGAGTGACCGGCACTTAAAGGGCCACTTCCGGCAGTGATGTCAGTGCGTGCTCGTGGCTGCAAGTGACGTCACTTAGCTTCCTATTGGAGCAGGGAAACGACCCTTAGACTTCACACCTGCATTTTAGACTTCCTGTCTGTTCTGTGATGGGCTAGGGATTAGGTCGTCAAAGCTAAGGCTTTGTTCACAAGTTCTGATATTTTTCTTGACTGTCGCAACCAAAATTTCTACAAGGCCAAAAGAGGTTAACTAATTTTTTGCTGCGATGGACCATAGCTATGCTGGTCAATTTCAGCTGAACACACAGTCTACAATGGACCATATGATTAGTTGCGTCAAAATCACACCGGTTCACAGACGGCTGACAATTGTGCTGGGTGTAGTTAAGCTATCCTGGGATTAATTTGTACAAATAAAAGCACTGTATTTAATGGTACATTGTGGTGGTAAATGCACAAGAGCTAACAATCCATTACCGGTCTTTACTAGCAGTGAAATACAAATGATAGAGCTCTGAGTTTACCCTTCTTTTTTTGATTGAGCAATCTTTTTTGTATTGTGTACCATGGTGAAATTTAGAAGCGTTAATGACATTCTGGTTTTGTGCACAGCTTGCGTAATGCTTTCTAAAGTGATGGTGTGACATGCACTGTAGAGCAGCCATAGATATTTAAATAACCAATTAATGTCATTTTCCTTGTATATACACAGTAAGAACTCAATTACTCTATACAAATCAGATGAAGTATGTGCAGCCGAAAAGAATTTTGGCACTGCACGTAGCTTCTTACTCCATTTTTTGTGGGTTACAGACATTCTGTCTATACAAATCAGACTTTTCTGTAATGTCTACAATATGCCTTTGTGTTCTTAAAATATTACATTATTAGTGGGCCACACATCTGCCTCTAAAGTTCCACACCCACATATAAATAGGGCCACTAAAAAAACTGCAAGCTTCTCAGACCCTTAATTCAGATGTGGATAAATGCCAGACAAAACCAAAAATTATTTCACTTGTCTAAAATGTGTGACTCATACCTGACCAGTAACCACATGATACTAGGCTAACCATAATAGGTTTTATAGCTCTTTAACTGAGAAGTGCAATTTCCATGTGGGTTTTTTTTTTTACAAAATGAAATTAAATTTCCAACTGACATTACATTATAACAAGCTACAGGTCATTTTAATATGCTGCTGTTTAATATACATCCTCAACTCAATATTAGCCAAACACTGGATCTACCTTAAATGAATTTGACCATGTGAAATTTTAATTTGGCCACCAAGTGATTTTCTTTGATGGGGCATTTTGTAGGTAAATTCCCTAGCAACCAACTTCCACTATATTTTTAAAGGTGGTCATACACTCACAGAAATTTTTGTTGGAAACAAGTTCTCATATCATGTTATGTTCTAGAACATAGAGATTGGTATTCTTATGTATATGTATATGTATTTGTTTTTTGGTTTTTTTAATATAAAGGTACTTTTTGTTTTTAGTGTGTGATTTGTATGTATGTATTTATATATATATATTAGTATAGTGCCATTTGGGGACGCAGCACTGTAAAATATTAGAGTACAAAAAGCCGTACAAGGAGGACAAAAAATATAAATAAATAAATGTATAACTATATAAATAAGTATGTGCATTAGTGGTAGGATGTGAGATTCTGTTTTAAGGGTTTTATATTTAAGTGAAATATAGTTCCAGAGGATAATGTAAGTTTCTGATAATTAGATACAGACAATACATGCAACAGAGTTTAGTATTGACTGAAGTGGAGAAAGATGGGAAGCAGGAAGACCAGAAATCAGAAGGTTACAATAGTCCAAGCGTGATTGGATGAGACCATGGGTAAGCACAAATAGATCAGCTCAAGGGTGGTTGCATTTTAGACAATGTGAGTTGGAGTTGCCTTGTATTATTGCCCATCTGTGTGGCAAAATATATCCCTTGTAACATATTTTTAGCATTTCTTGGAAGGAGGATAGGAGTTTCGAGTGAGTTTGAAGCGCTATCTGTAGGATTTCTGCTGTTGCTTCTTGTATGGTGTGTTGCCATTTGGTTAAGGCTTGTGGAGAGGTTACCTGAAGTTTGTCATAAAAAGAGAGTTTGTTTGAATTTTATTTTGAGGAGGAAAGAAGGGTTCAAGTGGATTTACTTGGTCTAGTTTTTTTAGGGATTGAAAGACCTTTGAAGCTTTTAATAAGAAAAAGGGGTGGAAAGTGAGGCTTGGGAATTTAGTCTGGATTTGTGTTATGGTGTAGGTCCGTCTTGTCTGGGGGGTCGATGAAGTCTTTGATGGGTCTAAGTCCATTCTCATGCTATCTGTAGAATATGGGGTGAGCAGAGCCTTGTTGAATGTGTTGATTTGAAATGAGAGGGTGATAAATTGATGAGAGGATTTAAAGATAATAATTTCTTGGTTATGACTTTTCAATGCCAGTTATCGCCACTTTATCGCCAAATTTGGCAAAAATTGCAGCAAAAAATTAACAAGCCTTAGTAAATGTGCCCCCAAGGTTTTTCTGTGTGGATGTACAGACCAAAGCAGAGGGTCAGTCTGCAAACATAAATGCTACTTCTAAGCTCTTCCTCAACAACTTCAAGTAAAATGGCAAATCTGTGAGTAAGGGCTGCTTGGGAAATAACATTCTGCTCTCACTTGCCTTACTTCACCAATTAACCCTTACTAATCTTTTTCCCGTCCCAGCACCTGTTCTTTAAGTTACCTACCGTATCTCACGTTGGGTCAACTGTGTCCTAAAGTGTTACAAGTTTTCCCCTTATTTAAAATGGGTGACACACTTGCATCTGACACAGATGAGAATAGGTTCCTGTTTTGGTGTCATTTTAAATAAATTATAGATATTTTTGTCTAGCAGCGATATGTTATTATTTACTTGTTTTCCAGCATTGCTTCTGGTTTTGCCTCTGACTGTCCTAATTATTAACAGCAAACACAAAGCTAAACATTCCTGAAATAACTCTGCAGTTCTGAAACAAAAATATCTGAAAGACCTTCAAATTTGCAAGTGTTGTTTAATTTGCATGACCCGAATGTGCAAAAAAAAGGGGGGGGCTACCCAGGGTACAATTTACATGCACTAAATAAAATGCAATAAAAGGGCATGTCCTCTCTTAAAACGAAAAACTGGTCAATTGTCAGTTACCTGCCCCCCAAACCCAACTGACATATTTTGCACTTTATTCAGTACCTGCATTACTAACCAGATATTTAGGGATAATTACTGTCCCCATTCTGGCAGCGTAAGTTGGTCCCTCAATCCATGCAGTTAATCAAGGCTGTGACAACTGGCATCACAAACAATGAATGACTCAGTGGCTACCACTGGTGCCTTGCAGTGCTGAAGTCCTGAGTTCAAATCCACTCAAATCCACACATCTGCAAGGAGTTTGTATGTTCTCCCCATGCTTGTGTGGGTTTTCTCTGGGCACTCAGGTTGAATAAATGTGCTTAGATTGTAAGCTCTTCGGGACAGGGCCTGATGTAAATGTAAACATGTAATTGTAAAGCACTACAGAAGATGTTGGCACTACATAAATATACAATAATAATTAATAATAATGACTGCCATTTCACCTGCTGTTCCAAAAAGACTGTTACCTGGCATAATGTACATCTCTCAGCTTTCTTACTATTGTAGTTTTGGGATTTGTGGGGTTATATACCTATATAAAATCTTTCTTTAAAGCCAGGTAAACACAAGGAAATATTTGGGGCCAACCATATGTATTTGCTTAATGATGATTGTTCAGATTAAAGGGCATGTCCACCCCCCAAACTATAAATTAACCCACTACTGGCCCCACTATGTAGTGTGTAAAAATCCTTACCTCACATCCCAGCTCCATATGGTTCTCCTGTAATCCCCCCCCCAAAGTCCCAAAAACTGGCCAGCAGGAGGTTAGCAGAGTTCATATAGGACTCTGCCTACTGTCTCCCCTCCGGGAGAGGTTTGGCATGCGCACTGCAGCCATTCTCCCCCTCCCTCCCTCTCCCTCTCGATTTTGTCTCCCTCCCCCTAGTGTAAAATCCTTTTTAGATTATGCAATGCTCCTTCCCCCAGCCCCAACCGCATAACTTTTATTTACAGAAAGTACCCCGATCTTTACTTACCATGCCTCTCTCCTTTGCCGGTCTGAACTCCCGGCAGCCGCATCCGTGATTGGCTGCCTCTCAGCCAATCACGGACGTGGCTGCCAGTCCTGTCCCCTGCTTGCGTTTCCGTGCAAGCAGAGGGCCGGTGCAGCGCGGCGAAGGATAGAGGCATGGTAAGTAAAGATTGGGGCACTTTCTGTAAATAAAAGTTATGCGGTTGGGGCTGGGGGAAGGAGCAGTACATTATATAAAAAGTTTATTACAAGGGTGGACATGCCCTTTAAAGTTTGATCACACAGCCAAAAAATCTGCTGTATTTACCTAGCCTAATGGTGGCTATTCATGTTACAATCCCAGTAGTACGATCTGAGTATTGCATTATCGACGGCCCGTGTAAGACCAATCGGTCGACATTTGTAGGATTCATTTTCCTATCAGGAAAGTTTAAACTTTTTTTTATATTGGTTTGTACGACCGCATCTTTGTGTCTAAGGGTATGTCCACCCCTTAGAAAACAATTTAATATGTTAAGCAGAACCCCAAAGCCTAGGTTCCGTTTTGGTAAAAGTAAATAAATATACTCACAGCAAGAGATCATCTACTTACAAGCTCCTCGATCCACCGCCGCGGCTCTCTGGCTCTTCTGGGAAAGGCAGTCAGTCTCGGCTGTCACAGCCAATCACTGACTGCCATTCCCGGACGAGCCTCCACTGCTGCTGCTCAGGAACTGAAAAAGTAAGGAGCAGCAGCAGTAGAGAAGGAGGAGGCAGTGGTGGATGGTGAACTGATGGTGGATGATGATTTCACTTCCCGGGGGCATATTTAACAAATTTTAATAAAACGGACTCTAGGGGGTATATTTATAAAGGGCCGAAAATAATACCCTAAAATTAGCAGCGAATGGTGAGTGACATCGCCACGGCAATTTGATCTCTCTTCGCGGAGACACTGCACTTAGCGCAATGTGCTAAGTACAATATCGCCGTAAAGGGAGTTGAAATCCCTTCACGGTGATACAGAGCAAGGGGCTGGGAGGGGCTGCTGGGAAGGGGTCGCGGCAGGTGTACGCCCACCCCGAACTTGCCCCACCCCCTGTGGCAAGGGCGGCAGTCCGAAATCTGATTGGTTACTGTAAACCATGTTAACCATGCATAGAAAAAATGACCAATCAGAAACGGATTAGGGTTTACTGCAAACCTATATAAAGAGCTGCAAACCTCTGCGAAGCTCAAGAAGCGGCTAGCAACATCAGCTCCACTGAGGCCAGCGGTGCCAGCAGGCTCATTGTCAGCCGCAGTAAGCCTGCCTGGCATCAGCGACTTCAGTGGTGTTGGTGTCGCTAGCCCAAAAACATCCCATCGGATCAAGACGCCAGTGACATTGGCCTCGTCAAGGCCACCGGCGCTGGAGGTACCCCTGGCGGCCGCAGGGGTACTTCTCGAGGTCGGTGGCCTTGGCGGAGCATGTGTCACCAGATGGAAGGAAGAAGACATCACCCAAGGGCTTTTTTAAGAGCCGACAGGGTCCCGGTTCGAGCTGCGGGACCCCCAACAAGGGCACTTATCAGTGCCACAAGGGCCCATACAAGGGCCGCAAGGGCACTTGTCAGTGCTGCAAAGGCCCTGATAAGGCCGGGGAAGAGGGGTCATGGTATGAGGTGCGGGACCCCTTAAGCCCCAAACGGCCCTTATAAGGGCCTCAAGGGCACTTGTCAGTGCCACAAAGGCCCTGATAGGGCCGGGGGAACAAGGGTCCCGGGAACGAGCTGCAGTCTCGGCCGTTTCGCACCTTTAAGGTGTTAAAGTGAAATGCCTGAGATTAATGCGGTGCATCAGTTACCGCCACTTTTTAAATAGAAGCGAGCAGTAACTAATGCGCGAAGCATGAAAGGTTAACGAGGCGATAACTTTTCGCGACCGGTTTTCGCCGAAAACAGCAGGAAAACTGCCCGCGAAAAGTTACTGCTCATTTATAAATATGCCCCTAGGTTTTGGGGGGTCCTGTCTTACACATTAAATTTTTTTCTAAGGGGTGGACATTCCCTTTAATATATTGCAGCTTAAATTGGTTGGTAATTGCAAATTGTACTCATTGTTTGTTTGTTTTTTAATTAATAAAGGGGCTCAGTCTGCCTCATCCCTTGATTTAACATTACTATTTAGATTAGCATAATCTACCTTATTTGAATGAATTAAGTATTTTGATGACTTGATAATGGAGTATAAAACAGGTTAATAAAGGGTTTCCCTTCAAACTTAAAATTTCTTAGGCTTCTGCAACGATATAAAAGTCTTTAGCTCAAATCCTAATGATGCGGCTCTCTTCACAACTCTGAGCAGAAAAAGAACTGGCCTTCCTCTATTGTTTCACAACTCTAAAATGCAGTTGTATAGGGGGCTGTCCACTGACAAAGAATGTATTCTCTATGCTGACTGGTGCATTCCAAACTTCACTGAATGATGTCCTAGTTATAGCTCCATAGGAGCAAGAGAGCATCACCAAAACATTATACTAACAATATGGATGGTGCTTTAGTAGCAAATAATATCTCACCAAACATACACTCCAGGCATATTGGTTTTGTAGGGGCACATACTGTATTGTATTGATATATATGATAACATATGCGATTCCATTTGACTAAGCACAATGATACCACTTTAATATCGCAAAGGTTAGTGTGTCCCTTAAATCTATTGTGTTGTGCTGGTGCCTGGAAGGTTTGTTTTTGGGGCATTCTCATTAAAAGAGGGAAATTATAACAAATGACTAATGTGTGTCTTTGCTTCACTTTCATTGTGGGTTTACAATACCTTTAGGTGAATTCCTTGCTTGTAAAAGACTGTTGAACTTTACAGTAATTTGCCCAAACTGCATAATTCTCCTTTAAGCCCCAAATCTAAAACTAAACGTTACCTTAACACAGCACACACCAATACAGTCTAGTTGGGCCTAGCCCTAACTTACTTATTTTAATAATTTAATGGTTTAAAGTCCGCCTTTCAAATGAAATATTTTGTATGGGTAAATAACCCCTAAACCCCCAAACCACAATAGTCAGAATGCTGAGAGACATATAGGACTAATCTGCAAAATGTTCTTCACTCCCTTCCACCTCCTTCTCCAAGCTTTTACAAACTTGTAAATGCTCAGAGGAAGCAGCTAGGGGAATAGAATATTCGATCATTGGCTGTGATGTCATCTGTTACATCTATGACTGACAGCAGCTAACCAGAAAAAAGAGGGGTTGAAAGAGGGGTAACAGAACATTGGGCAGCATTTCAGGTTAGACTTACACCATTTACCAGTTTGGGGTTTTAATTGACCTGTAGTCAATTTTTCATTTAAAGGGGCAGACTTGCTGCTTTATGACATGTCTTTAGACAAAAATCAGAACTTAAAGGGCATCTTCAAAATTTTTATATATTGTACTGCATCCCTCCAACCCCCAAACGCTATTTTGGAATTTTAAATATCATTTGCAAACTCTACTTACAGCTCCTCGTTCCAGCATCCCTCTGGTCCGGCTCCCCTGCCTGCCGGAACTACAAGCAGCCAATCACAGCCGTTGCTGCCAGCAATACAGAATGCAGCAGGAGCGAGGTTCTGTAAATAGAGTTACAATTCTATTTATAAAGTGGCAATATAGCGGTTGGGGATGGGGGGGCATGCAGTACAATATATAGAGAGGTTTTTACGCTGCATGAAGGAAAGCCAGGGGGGGGGGGGGGGGAAGGCTCCCCTGCACATGTCATAAGCAACTAAGAGGACACAACAGAGGCAGCAACATTTTGGACAGGAAGACAGCTCCTACCCTTCAGTTTTCTGGTCTTTTAAGACTCACTGCAGGAGAACCATAAGGAGCAGGGATAGTGGGGTCAGTGGTGGGTTAAATTTTAGTTTGGGGGGTGGACATGCCATTTAAAGGAGAAAAATCATTGATGACAGTTAGGTTATGTGAAGATAACTGAGTAGTCACTGGTCTGTCAGGGGGACCAGAGACTGAGCATGTGCAGCAATGTGTCTGGGTCTATAGCACTCGAAAAATAAAAGAGGTAATTCCTACACAATAATATTGATTTCAGAGGTGAGAAATACAACAATATATTAGTTAGCGATTATAAAATAAATTCTGAGTCGCTTACATATTCGCTTTAGTTTTCTCTTCAATTCAGGGCTCGCACAAAAATGTTTAACCTAAAAACAGGACTGAAAGATAAATGATTCAGTCTCTGGATTTTTCATACAGTGAGTACACACATATATCCATCACAGTGTGTCACCGCTGCTCTGTGCTGTAATCAAGGACTGTCATTTATTTATACAGCTGCATTCTTGTTGGAATCTTTTTATATTAGCTTCTATTATATTCTGTTGTTAGAAACCTTGCAATCTAGTTGTCCTTACTTTATAATGACCTTATATTCAAAAGGTTTATTATTTACTGTAGTACACTACCTTGTACAGTACACACATGGATGTGTGTGTGTGTGTGTGTGTGTGTGCGACTACTAGCGCAAACAGAGTTGACTTTATATGTAAACTGGGTACATTAAAATAAAATTAATAGAAATTCATTATTGTACTTGTAAAGTATTGGTAATCTGCAGCAGCCAATCAGATGTTAGCCACAAAAAAAATTAAGCTGTAGCAGACAAATAAAAAGGTAACATCTGATTGGTTGTTGGAAATAAACAGTATGGGCAAATTTTGGCACCTCTTATTAAGCAAGCCTGATTTATTGTATTTGCATGTAGCCACCAAAATCCAGGTGGGTTCCCCAGTGCCATTCTGGGAGGTGGAAAAGTGACATCTGGGGTTGCAAAAAAAAAAAAAAAAAAAAAATGAAACGGAAAAATAATATTAACTATTGTGTTAACTAAGGCATCAAATTAGCACCCAGGATTGTTGCCTTAAGCTTAACTTTTATTATGTGCTACTTTTGTAAAGTGTGTCTAAATGACATCCCCATTGGTGTGAAACACTTGCTTGCAGCCTCTCTGTTCTGCAGTGTCTCTTTAAATCCAGGTCAGTGTGGGCTTCAGGGCATCTTGTATTTACCAGTCACTGTGGGTATGTTATACCAGTCACTGTGAGCATAATTTACTAGTCACTGTCTGGGGGTATCATATACCAGTTACTGTGGGTATCATATACCAGTCACTGTGGGGATCATTTACCAGTCACTGTGGGCATCTTATACTAGTCACTCGGGTCATCTTATACTATTCATATTGGGCATTATTTACCAGCCACCATGTGCATCCTATACCAGTCACTGTGGGCATCTTTTACCAGTCACTGTGGGCATCATTTACCAGCCACTCTGGGCATCTTATACCAGTCACTGTAGGCATCATTTACCAGCCACTGTGTGCATCTTTTATTGACTAGTCACTGCGGGCTTATTATAATGACCAGTCACTGTGGGATTCTTATATATACCAGTTGTTGTGGCATCTTGTATTTATCAGTCACTGTGGGAATATTGTATTGACCAGTCACTGTGGGCATCTTGTAAATACCAGTAATTGTGTGAATCTTGTATTTACCAGTCATTGTGGGCATTGTAAATAATTACATTGGAGGTATGAACAAGAATGCTTGCCTCCATTTTGGTAGGCAATACAGTGTTAATTTCTTTAGAAGATTGTATAACAGCACTTCTGTCTCTCACTCAGTGAATAGTATTGTTAGGTAGAGATGGCCAAACTTCCCGAAGTTCGGTTCGTTCGATTTAAGAGTTACCTACCAATACATTCGAGGGTTACCGAAATCGAAGGCTGCATTCGAGAGTTACTGAAATCGAATGCTACATTCAAGAGTTATCTATTCCTAGCTTGGATTGTTCGAGTGAGTATGTACTCACTATAAAATTCAGGTCCATCACTATTGTTAGGCTGTGTGCATACAGCTAATTTTCACATTGGATAGACTAACCCAATAATTTAACACAATCTTTAGTCTATCTGGTGTTAATTGAAGTGTCACTGCCAATATATTGGCACAACTGATAATGTTGCCCATTTAAAACCACATGGGGTGTTTCAAATTTCTGCTGATCACCAATTCTTTTTTTCCCAATTTTGGTAAAAAACATTTTTTGGTTGGTTTAAAATATTGGAAAAAGTGTATGCAGCCTTAACGGTTAAAAAAGTCAATTACCTGTATGATTTTCCTAACCAGTTACAATATTGTTCCTACCTCCAACATGGATACAGTAGATTATTTTCAGTTTAAAGGCCATACTTTAGAACTCACCTTCTGACCGATCTGTGACGTTTGAACAATTCTTCATAAACCGCCATAGCCAATTCTTTTTTGTGACCGACATGTAAATGCAAAATGAATAGGACAGGCTGGACCATAGCAGGAAAGTTGCAAGGTGAAAAAACGCCAACACTTAAAAAATTAGATAGACATTTGTCTAATATCTCAGTAGTGTAGTATGGGCACTTTTAAAATGACTCAAGGGTACAAAGCACAATGAAACCAGTAGGACCTAATAAAGTGCCTTCTATCATACCTGTGCACAGTATTTGCCAAGAGGGTGCTTGCTTATTTAGTCCTCCTCAATCAGTATAGCCATATACCTCTGCATCAATTTAGAATGTTATTGTTTGTGGCATATGCATATTTACATAAATGCACATTACCCCCTTAAAACATATTTTTCACCATTATGTCCTAAGGTTATGTATTTTTTGGATTACAAAGGTATTTACGCCCTTAGATGGGTTTTGTAAGGTAGTACCTCCAGAAGTGTCTGTTTGCCTGGTTAAACATTGTGTTGTTATAAATAACTTACCAGCAAACCCCCAATTCTAAACAGAAATGTCCCTGCGGCGTGCACACACCACCCGTGGCGCACATGCACACACCCTGGGCGGGCTACCCGGACCCAGCTGTTGGCATTGGCTAGAAGACGTCACATGGCCAGCGCGATTCAGCATCCATGCATATCGACAACCTTCTTTTAGTATCATTGGATTTTGAGTATGTGCTCCCAAGAGTCCTCCAGTCTTGCACAGGGCAGCTAGCTGAGGACTTTGCTGACATTAATGCATGCATCACACAGACATTTGTCACTTTTGAAAGCTCAACTATCACTCCCATAACCCTCTGATATCTATATCTAAATGATTACAGACCCCTTGCCCTAAACTCAGTAGTCATCAAATACTTTGTAAAAACTGTCTATCATGAAATTGTCACCCTACATGGGTCATTGCTTAGAATGCTACACCCTTAAAACTGTGATGACCCACTGTAATGTTTTGTATTCATGAATAATGTAGTGCAGCATCCTGTAAATTAGGGAGGACAACAATTATTGACAAGAGGTCATATTGCAGTTCAGTGTGCTTTTTAGATCTATACCTCTATTTGTATCACTGGAATAGTGAATTTAGTTTTTCTTTGGATAGATAATCCAAAATAATGATTTGGTAGTTGAAGCATTGTATTTGTTTAACAGCTAATTACGGTGCATGAATATAAGATTTATAAAATGACCTATAAAACATAAAACTTCAAAAGCCAAAGTAAATGGTTAATGAGATGTTTATCTGGTGTTAAAATCTGTATATGTCAATGTTTTTGTGATGTAAATGTTTAGAGAACTTCATTCAGCATGTGCCCTGCATGCTGTCTGTTTAATGTTCAACTAGTCAGGCAAAGTCACTGGAAATTCCTGGTATATTAACCTGTGACACTACCCAGAACGAATGAAGATATGTCCTCAATGAGCAACTGTTAACTCCTTAAATTTCACATGAACAAATCATTTTAAACAAAATGGATGATTACAGTTTGTATCTGCTGCATGGTTGTCTCCTTTTTTATGCCTACAGACTTTACTTTTTAAAGTGGGTCAATGCAGACTTTAAAGTGTCCTCAGCATACCCTGGAACTCTTTTGTCCTTGTTTACAACATCATTAACATGATCTAATCCACTACGTGGTGGAATTTGAACTGTACTGTTTTGCTATAGCAAAAGGTTTTGTATAATTACATTATTCTTTAAGCTCAGTGCACATAAGCAGATATTTTGGACAGACCAAATAAAATTTCTGAATCTCAGTCGATCAGCCTGAAATATCGGCGGTATTTTTTCTCCTCATGCGACCCATGTCAGACGTTCTTTCATTCAAATCAGATGAAAGGAACAACCAGACATATCGGCAAATCATAGTCACAGTAAACTGTCGGCCATGGTAACTTTTACCACAACCGACGCCATTTGGCCATGCCTTTGTATTGAACAAGCACAAAATAATCTTTTACCTATTAACTATACCTATATTCTCTCAAAACAATCTAATTTGCTAAAGTGAATCTAACAAAGAAGAAAAAGAAAAATTATAATCCTGAAAACAAACAGGGAAATTCAATATTGCATAACTTTCCGTGATCCCGTAATGCAATACCTGACGTAAATGCTTTTACATCACAGGATTGTGGAATGGTAAGACACAAGGGTTTGCGTTCCTTTACCTTTCCCTTACAATACCCTGTTAACCAAATGGGTATAGTATTAGGAGCGCTGTGCTATTTTCAAAAAGATTTGGAAATGGCGCAGTGCCTTAAAATAAGTGTAAAACCCATGTTAACCACAAATTACATTGTTTAGCGTGGGTTTTACCCTTTTTTTAGCGTTATTGAATCTCCCCCAAAAAGTCCATAGTAAAATACCTACAAAATATCTTACTTTTTTTTTTCAAAATGATATAAAACATATTTATATTGTGTATATATATATGTGAGAAATACCATGTTGCTTTGCGAGATTAATTCATTTGCATAGAGATGCCGAAATATATGAATACCATCAGAATACTAAAGCTTCGTACACACGTTGGATAATTGTCGTACGATGCAGCCGACGAACGAGCAATTGCATGATATTCATACGAAAATATAGCATCAACGATAGTCAAAGACCAACAACTGTCGACTATTGTCGGCTTTTTCCGACGATCAGCCTGGCGGATTTGTTCTGCTGATTAGCGATATTTGTACATGGTCGGCAGACAATCATTAACGTTCTACGAAAAAAATATATAAAAGGCGCATGCTCTGCTTTCGTAATTGCGTGAAGATATGAACGTTACGTACGAACGTCTATATCTAACGACTACCGTGCAAACATGCCGGATAATGTTGTCGGCAGCATTGTACGAAAATTATCCAACGTGTGTACGAGGCTTAAGTAAGCTGTTTTTTTTTTTATTGTAGTCAGCGGAGACTCAGTAAAAGACGTATGGCACCTCTAAGTGATAAGACTCTTTCATAGATGCTTTTGAAGTTAGGCATTGAGTAATTTATGGACCTTCCTGTGTTTGGCACAAGCTAGACTAAACACAGACTAGAATGGAATGATGTTGGATAATAAAAAACTGCAAATAGCTGAGCAAACCCAACCAGCAAAAATATGGTTAAAAACATAATTCTGCTAATATTGTTTCCCATTACATATTGGGTTTTGCTTTTGCAAGAATCCATTTGAGATAATGAGTAATAGGCACTGGTTAATAACACAGTTGCTCATATTTCATCCAAAACAGAAAAAATATAAATGAAGGTTTGCATTGTGAATGTGTATTGTTTTTCGTTAACCATTAATGGTGTCACTTTTGATTAATTTCCTATAACATTAAACAAGATTTTATGTAACATTAATTTATTAATAAAGATTGAGATAGAATATCAAAAAACTGAGGAGGGGGGATACCAAAGATGGAATAGTTTAAATTTTTTACATGAAACAAAACAATTTTATTGCATGTTATATACGATACACAAAACTGACAACATCCCTAAACATTATTAAAAAGTAATTTGAAACAGCAGCCATGAATGGTAAATTTAGTTTTATTTCTGACCACTCTTAATACAGGGAAATCTGTGTTCCCAAGGAAACTCCACATTCCTCAATTGCTACTGCTACATAGACTATTGTTCACTTTACGGGTGGAGCTCAGCAAGGGGCAGATGAAGAGTTACTGGGGTTCTATAGGCATGAGTGTTTTTGGGGTGTAGCCAAGTTTCTATCGAGGCTTGTATTTTTCTGCATAAGGTTGCACACCTTAAGACCTCAAAATAATATTTAATCAAACATAGGAAAAATATTAAATCCATCAACTGAAGCTGCTATTCCCTTGGTAAAAAAAAATGTAATTCAAACCAAGAACATGCAAACAATATTTCAGGGAGCTAGCTCAAACAGTGTCTTACTACGACACTACGTAAGAGTGATCTTTCCTTACTCACTGTGGTTTCTACATCCATGACAATAACTGGAAACTTTTTATTGAGTAAATGTTATAAACAACTATTTTTTTAAGAGTTTAATTGCTGCCTAATTGAATACAACAGATATACCATGACCTGGATGAATGAGAACCTTCACAAGCGTTATCCCTTAATGAAATCAAAGATGCAAAGAAATATATGTATTGTGAGATCACAACCACAACTGCAAAAGAGGGGAATAGATTAAAGAGAGAAAATTATTATTATCCCTCTTTACAAGGCACTGGTAAGGCCTCATTTGGAATATACAGTGCAGTTTTGGGATCCCATATACAAAAGAGACATCTTGGAAATAGAAGCAGTTTAAAGGGCATGTCCAGCAAAAAAGTAAGTATGTTTCTAAATGATTTACTTAAGAACAGGAGGTAAATGCACTATCTCTTACCTCCCGTTCTTCAGTAAATCTTCCAGGAGGGAAGGAGACACTTACCAGCAGACCCGCTCCAGCGCCGAAATCCCTGAAGCCTCCGACGCATCTCCAGTCTTTTGCACTGTGCGTGCAAGCGCACACAGTGCGAAGGAGCCAGGACGCGTCGGGGATTTCGGCGCTGGAGCGGGTTTGCGGGAAAGTGTCTCCTCCTCTCCTGGAAGATTTACTGAAGAACGGGAGGTAAGAGATAATGCATTTACCTCCTTAACCTGGTCTCGTGCTCCTCCCGCTGTTCTTTTGAAGGGTCCTGGCAAGTTTGTAATGTAGTGCGCAGCGCATACATTATAAACTCTGTCGGGCCTGTTCTGCCTGCCGGTTTTATTAAAGAAAGAGGGTTAAGATATAGCTCATTTACCTCCCCATTCTTCAATTAACTGAAAACTCCAAACTACATTTGCCCAGTGAGATACCCTTTAAAAAAAACAAATACTGCATGTTTTGGTACTTTACTGCAACACATATAAGTAATGTATAATACATAAATTTTGCAGAGAGTGCCATCTGTCTTGTTCCCACTAATGTTTTGATTTGAAATGTGTTGTAATATCACATAACCGCCAGTGTTTTTTGTTGTTGTGTGTGTGTGTGGTTTTGGACCCGCCCCCCCCCGTCCAAGCCTTGTCTGGGCGTTCCACATCCTTTCTTTGCTTTTTCCTCTGCTACTTCACGTTGTGTGTGTGCCCTTTTAAACTGAGTACCCTTTCCTGTTAGGCCGATTTACCTATTATGGGCCACATATGTGGAGAATTGGCCATCTCACAGCAACAAACCACTGCCATTGGCCATCAGTTGTCAAAGCAGACGCGATAGTTTGCTCATGTAATCCTGCATTTTGACATGCTTGTGACTATAATTGTCCACCTCAAGGTAACAATACTGTTTTCTGAAGGATTGGTCTCCATCCCCATTTAAAAGTAATATATTTGCTTGTGTGATGTGTTGCCATAAATCTTTAATTTTCATTTGACAGAAAAAATATCTTTGAGTTGCCAATAACATGGCGAGTTGTATGTTCTATTGCCGCCCTTGATGCAAATGAGGTTTCAAAACCTCATGATCAAGTGAGGATACACCTAAAACGTCACAGACCTGTATTTTTTAGCATGGCCTCAAACTAAATTACATTATTTGCCGAATTCATATAATTAAACTACCAGAAAATCCTGCCCTGAGCACATCTGAATGCCAAGCAGTTAACAAATGGATGTATTGTGCCTAATCAAAGCTATTGCAAGAATTAATTACCCTATTTATCAACTGATATTTAAAAATTAACAGTTTTTTGCTAACATGCATTAAGCACTCACACAGTGTCATTAAAACTAGTATTTGTTATTTCCCATGTAAAATAATAATTAAAAAAAAACCACTAATCAATGATTTCATTTTCTAACATTGATTAAATACCTAATTGTCCACTTATAACGCCTTTAAAGTCATTACACGTCCATATCAAGAGAATTTTGACAAGACTAACCATTCAGTCAATGTTGTAAATGGAAAGTTTTACAGTCCCTTTCAGAAAAGATAGTTTGCCTCCTACTGTTAAAAGAGATTAATTATACTAATTTTGTTTAACATACAGTAGATTCCACGCATTCAGGAAACATTCCAGGTCACTGGTCAACATCCACCACATGAATGAGGTACAAGTATGTGAACTGGTAAATATACCACTGATCATTTTTCATTTTCTTCTGTGTTGCTGTCTTTGGTAGGGTTAGCACATGATATTAAACAAAATAATTTGTTCCAATTTATCTACAATGTGGATATTTATATGGTGTGATGTCCAAGGACAACACCAGCGTATCTAAACATGGCATTAGTTAAAAGCAAAACCAAAATCGTAAGAAAATAAATCATTTGTGCTTATTTTCTGGCTATTTAAAAAAAAATGTAAAAACATTTTACGTAAAAATAATATAATATTTGTGCATAAAGAAATGCACAAATAACTTACCAAAATATTCTTTTTTCATGTGCAATTCCAGCTCCTTTTCTAGCTCCAATGTCAGAGCTTCCAGCCTTCTCTCAGCCTGGTGGGTCCAGTTTCCCTTGATGGGTAACTTGGTATGGTAGTTTGAACCTATGTACTGTAGCAATCCTTTAGCGAGCTGAAGTTGTAGGATGCTATAGCTCCAGAACTGGGATCATGATAGAGGTGATGGGTTTGTTGATAATGTTGCTCCTGTCTTGGAGGTGACTGTGTCAAAACCTTGTAGTGACAAGCCTCACTAAGATCCGTGTGTAAGGTTCTCCTCTGGTGACTTGTTCCTAGCATTGAGGACCTGGGAGATGGAACTGTGAGATCAGTATAACTCCCATAGATCCCCTAAGCTTCTAGAGCTACGGGAGCTAGGGCTTGAAATGCTAACCTTGGGCTAACCACAGAAGGGTTGCAACTACCTAAGGTGGCAGATCTACTTTCCTGTAGACACATACTAGATCTTGGGCTCACACCAACTCCCGTGGCCTCCTACACCCATCTATATCAGAGTTTCCTGTTGCCACAACCGTGAATCTGAGTAACTAGACCTCGGACTGGGGTGCATGAATACTGACTTGCTGTACTTGACCTGGACTGATATCCTCTGATCAATGCCCTGCTAATTTCCACTAGTACGGTTGCTACTGGGCTTACTCCCACAGTCATAGCTAGTTAGCTGGCCCTTGGGCTTGAGTGTTTGCTTGTATCACTTGTAGTACTGGCATAACTAGACCTTGGACTCAAGACCCCCCCTCATACTGTCCCAAACTAGATCTGGGGCTTGTGTATTTCTCCTGCTGAGAAGGAACAACCGACTGGACCTAGGACTGGAGAATTTGTCAAGAGAAAGAGCATTGCGCTAATGCGGACCTGGGACTAGAATATTTGCTGTGCTCCTGAGAGCTGGAGGCTGTTGATGCCATGCTCGACCTAGGGCTGGTGGCGCTCAGCTTCAATTCCTGCCCTGTCATGCATGAGTTACTCATTTTACCTCCGGATTAAGGCATGATTCCGCCCTGCTTGGCACAAATGGGGATACTCTCATAGTTGTTTCCACAGCTATGTCTGTACAGCTCTGCTGAGTATCTCTTGTTCTTCTCTGAAATTCCACTGTAGCACGGAAGGGCACAATCCGACTTGCACATGCCCTCGTCAATATATCCCTCTGCCCTGGTGCCATTCAAAGATCTTAGCTGGGTAGCCCCTTGTGGGTACATTTTGTCTGAAGAAGATTGGGGCAGATACTGCGCTAAGCTGCCATTCAACCTCCTCCCCCTATGATCTGCCACCGAATGTGATCTTGGGAAAGCAGCACGTCCTCAGCCGCGTATACAGCCTGTGCCCGTCATACAGTGTCAGACCTTCAGGAACTTGCTGGCCTGCAGTGCAATGTCCTCATCGTACTTCTCCATGTCCTGCGTCCTCTACAACAACAAAGACAAATATTACACAAAAAACCCACAATGACAAACATTGTAAATAAATCAAGCCATATAGATCAAGGTAAAACCATGTAGCCAATGGGCTGCTCAGTATTTACATTAGAAGCATGATGCAGGCAGCATGGATTCACATTCAAGTACTGGTACTTAACCTGCAGCAATGAATAATGTGTTTTTGGGGTTTAAATGACGAGATGCCAATCCTACTTATAGAACAAGGCAGGATTTAACAGGCATCATTCCCCTTCTCCTAAAACAGCCAGTGGCTTGCAGTGGTTTCTGGGAACATAGTCTAACAGCTGGAAGGTAAGGAATCCCTTTGCAATCATTACTCACCTAGTCCTAATGCTCCTTCTTGTGTCTCCAGTAGAGGGGGGGGTCGTCTCTGAGAGGGAGCCCGGGAAATAAGGAAAAAAATCCCTTGTCAGTTGCGCCTCAAACTAAGTTGATGTTATGAGTCCATGCATGGAGCGCGGAGGAATTTCCCGGTCCCTCTAGTCGCTGTCTCTCTATTTCTTTCTTGTTCTGTGGAACACAATGCACATATCCTCCTTCTGACCACAGGACTGAGGAAACATAAAGAGACCCCAAGCCAGGGTGTAGGTTGGGTCTGAAAAGGGAGCGGGCGGAGAGAGACACGAAATGGGAAACGGAGGGAAGAAAGAGAGAGAGAGAGGAGGGAGGGACTTTTTTCCCCTCTTCCCCGCACGTAAGGAATGTGTGGAAGCACACGGGAGTTCTACGTCGCTGCGAGGATGTGGTTAATGCTGCAGCCAAACAATGATTGTAACCAAGTCAGTCTGAGTCCAACACAGGGCAGCGAGGCACAGGGAGTGTGTATGTGCAGTGTGTGAACACAGACTGGGGGTAGCCAAGCAATGAATGTGACCATAATGTGATATACAGACACATGACATTGGCAGCCAATGAACGTGTGCAAAATGTGTACATAGAGTAAAGGGTATGCAAGCAATGAATATGTGGAAAAAATAAGTAAACACAGATAAGCAACAATAATGTATACAAAACAGGACACACCATGTCAGGGCCAGCAGGAATGAATGTGCAATGTGGTACAGGTACCATGCGCTAAATATTTCCATAGAGACACTGAAGGGAGGCCAAGCAATGGATATATATGTACACACTGGACACTGGCAACAAAGCTATATGTGATAAAATGTGTAAACACTAGACACTGGCAACCAAGCTATATGTGCAAAATGTGTACACACTGGAAACCAGCTATATTGCAAAATGTGTACACACTGGCACCAAGCTATATGTGATAAAATGTGTACACACTGGACACTGGCAACCGGTATATGTGATAAAAGTGTACCACTGGACACTGGCAACCAAGCTATATGTGCAAAATGTGTACACACTGGACACTGGCAACCAAGCTATATGTCATAAAATGCGTACACACTGGACACTGGCAACCAAGCTATATGTGATAAAATGTGTACACACTGGACACTGGCAACCAAGCTTTGTGATAAAATGTGTACACCTGGACACTGGCAACCAAGTTATATGTGACAATGCGTACCACACTGGACACTGGCAACCAAGCTTTATGTGATAAAATGTGTGGCACTGGCAACCAGGCTATATGTATAAAATGTGTACAATCAGAGACAAATCATGTCAGCGGTAGCCAAGTCATGAATGGGAGCAAATTCATTACTTTGCTGTGCAGCGAATGCATTGCTTTAATGTGTACAAAATGTGTAAACAGTACTGGATGTTACGCAATAAATTGTGCAAAATGTGTAAATAAAAATAAAAATGTGTAGACAGAAGATGTTTACATGCAATGCAAGAGGGCAATCATTGAAGACTGAAAATTTCCTGGTGCATTAATTTAAAAACACAACAATCATGGAAATGCAAGATATGTACACACAGACAATTCACAGAAGCCAAGCATTTAGAATACACCAACCAACATAAACATCTATAAGTGATAAGGGGACATTAAGGCAATTAAAAAAAACTGAAAACATACAGGTTACACCTAAGGAAGGGGGAAATCCCCGAAACGTGTGTATTTTGGACTTTGTTCAGCACTGAATAAATAAGTTATGCTGTAAAGCACTTTTGGAGTGTGCCTCCCTTTCAGTATTTTTGTTTATAACCCTTACTGTTTTTGGCACGGAGATAGGGGATTGCACCTCAAAACTTACCTGTTACAACTCCATCCTTGGTTTAAACTGAAAACACAAAGGACAGCATAGGATTAGAATAGAAAATGCATCGTACAATACAAGTAAAATGTTTTGTATGAAGAATTCATGGTGAGGCATTTGTGGATCAGAGATACAGTCTCAGACTGAGAAGAATAACAACACTGAGAAAAGAACCTTATTGGGACACTGCGGGGTCCCACCTTTTTTTTTATGAACAAGAGACATAAGACTTATAAGCTACCAACATTTTGTGTATAATCTCAAGTTAACAGGGTAAAGCATTGAAACACAAAAAGAGTATTAACCCCTGTACTGAAGGTGATTAAAGGTTAAATAACTCATTTGAGGAGCCCACTTGGCACCTAAGTGGGCAACTAGTTCTTGATGGCCTGCCTAATGCAGACCATACACTTTCAATCATTCAGACAATCGGTCTAACAAAAACACCTAATCAATCAAAAATCATGTAAGCGCTCTTCATTTTTATCAATATTTAAGCACAACATAGATTACAAAATAATTTTGCAAGGCAAATGAATATTGAAAGTTAAAACATCTATGAAATATCTTGACTGGGCAACAATAATTTAGCCCAATCACTGCTAATTTTCTAGCTATAATTTTCCTACCCTACCAACCACTCCATGGAAAAGGTAAAATTAAAAAATAATCTGATATGTTGGTAAATCGCACAATCTGTTCACGAAAAATTCTCTCTCTTTTTTTTTTTTAAATGGTGCACTGCCAACATTTTAGCCATGCCCTCTTTAAAGGCCACTCCCATGTTATTATACCTTCATTATATTTTCCTTGCCTAGACTTTTTTCTGTGCCATCACAGCACAGTAAAGGAATAGAGGTGCATTTAGAAATGTATTTTTTACTAGGAACAAATCAGCTATATATTTTGTATTGCCCCAGGAATTTGTATGCAATTCACTGTCTGGTAAATAACTGCAGGGTAGCAGGCAGTTCTCAAAGTTTATCAGGGACTTTCATATTGGTGTGGAGACATCTGTATAGAAAACAATTGGTGCATAAAACAATGAATACTGGGGTCAGGGCATGGCAACAGTGCACATGCTCATAAGACTCTGAAGACTACGTAGGCCTTGGGTTGTAATGGCAACAACATGGAAGCCTTCTTAGTTTAGAATCTTTTTCTCACATGTGTTGTGAATTCAACTTACCAGAGAGAATCTTACAATCTATAGGTGGGGGAACAGGAAGTACCTGAACAGAAAAAAGTGACAGTTAAGAATAGGAGGCAGAGCCTCACTTAATCTATAATTGAATACATGTAAGTAGCACTTCTCACGTGTGTTGCTGCATGCCTTATGCTTTAGGAGCAGTGTCCCCCCTCCCTATTTTAACCACTCCCACTTCCATCCACCTGACTTTCCCCACCAACCAACTGTCAAGCCTGCACACAGCATACAGCATTCCAACTGTCAAAACTCTGTCACCATTCCAGCTACTGTAAAACTACCACCACAGAATATTTTTTGAGAGCAAGAACCTTGATTGACTGCTGAAATAAGAAGTTTTAGATTGGATATCTAAAGAAATAGGGAATATAGGCAATATTGCTAAACTTTCCAGCAAAAACTTCTCAAAAATTTTACCAAGGAATGTGATTTAGGGTTCACTAAAGGTTCAGTAGAAGCTTTTTATATCCTCAAACTTGTTTGGAAAAATTGGACACCACAGTTACCCTTTAAGTACAGTGTTTCCCACTGTATTTAAAAGGGTAATTTAAGTACGTCTTGGAGAACCGCTACATAAAATTATTATTTAATTCATGAAACTACTTCTATTCATACAAATATAATGGAGATTAATAACCTGAACTTCCCTTCATTGGCCTTCGGGGCTGCTATGCCTACTTAGATCATTGTGAAAAAGCCATGAGAAGACATGCTCTGCGAGGAACATGTCTTCCTATTGGCCATATCTCAAACCACGGAAGAGGGACCAGAGTAACAAAGGAAATTTAAAGTAAGTAATTCTCCAGATCTAAGATGAACCCAGGGGTGAGTGAGGTCCTAGTGTTTTTGGACCTCACCCTACTATCAAAGGAGAACTAATCCCAAGTTTTTAAACTCCAGAATCTGAAAACAACCCCCTAAAAACACCAATAAGCTATAAATATTACTTCAGTAAATTGTATAAAATAAATGTAACTGTTAAGAACTGGATAAAGTATCTGCATGTATGTGCATGTGTCAGACCACACCTCCTGACTTCATGCTTCCTTGCTTTATCTGTCCTGTAAAAGGTTGGCTACAGATTATTAAAAGGTGTGACCAACTGTAACAAGTTTCTGCCATAGCTAAGGACTGCAACTGGCAGAACATAATGGTCTTGACTAAACTGTGTGATACTAGAATGCTGTGAAGTAAAGCACAACCATACGTTATTTAGGTAAATATCCCATGGCCGCATCAAAATGAGAAGTAAGATATAGATTACTGGTTTTATATCAAGGTATTCTTCTTGTTCAGTGATGTTCTGTGGCTTTAGTTGTCCTTTAATTGTATGGCAGAGGAGTGGGAAAAGGTGGGTATATTTCTCCTTTAACACATTGTAAATATAAATTTATTTAATATTTACGGGCCTACAATATAATATTATAGTATATACTAAATATTTTAGTGCTGCGCATCTTCAAAATGTTGATGAATCAAAGCATCACTTATTGCTTGGATGAAATAACAGGGTGGATACCTGTACTTTGAGTGTCACCTGGTCTGGAATATTGGCAGGATGAGTGCATATAAACTTGACATTTAAAGAAAACCAAGTAACTTTGCCTCTGTGTTACTGTAATACCGTGTGTATTATAAATATGAATTAATTGAATATTCTGAGCATATACATTATTATTGGATAACTATGTATACAAAGATGTATACATCCCCTTGGTCAGCCAGCTGCCGGATGGATTTGATAGATAGAAGACAGAAAGCTGTGTATAATTAGTGATTAAAGAAGAATGATGTCTAGTAGTTTCTTAATTAAAAAGGTGTCTCACTTAAATTTTATACTTACCTTTTTTCAGTTTAATGAAGAAAGATAGGTACATACAGTGAGAAGAGAGAGAACTTACCAGATCACGCTCCTCTGTTGTTCCTCAGACAGGTCCCAACACTCCCTTGCACTGTATGTGCATGCACATACATTTTAAGGGTTGTCAGGACCTCTTAAGAGGAACAGCCGAGAGCGTGATTGTCATTTGGAACGATTTGGAACAATCCTTTGAAATGACAGTTATCTGCTGTGTTGTTCATCACTTTAGCCATAACATCCCTGTGTCACATAGCTTATTAAAAGTAACACACACAGCAGAATCTGATGAAACACAATCATATTATGCTAATGAGATGATTCTCAGAAAAGCATCACTTATCTGCTGCTTTACTTTATTAATTTACATAGTTACATAGTATTGAAGTTGAATAAACAATGTAATGAGGATGAACATACGTCCATCAAGTCCAACCTTTTCACACTCCTTTTTAACCCTACATAACAGTTGATCCAGAGGAAGGCAAAAACGTCCAGCTAAAAAAAAGGGGGGGGGGATTTCTTCCTGACTCCAAATGGCATCGAAAGCTATTCAATGAACTTCCATTACCACGTCTGCTGGAAGATAGTTTCACCGTTGTCACTGTAAAGAAACCTTTCTGTTAGTGAACATGCACCAGAGACCCATTCATATATTTGTAAAAGTGCCCTTCTTTAAAGGGTATGTCCAGCAAAAAAGTATGTTTCTAAATGATTTACTGAAGAACAGAGGTAAATGCACTTCTCCTTACCTCCCGTCTTCAGTAAATCTTCCAGGAGAGGAGGAGACACTTTCCCGCAACCCGCTCCAGCGCCGAAATCCCCGACGCGTCCTGGCTCCTTCGCACTGTGTGCGCTTGCACGCACAGTGCAAAAGACTATGCGTCGGAGGCTTCAGGGATTTCGGCGCTGGAGCGGGTCTGCTGGTAAGTGTCTCCTTCCTCCTGGAAGATTTACTGAAGAACGGGAGGTAAGAGATAGTGCATTTACCTCCTGTTCTTAAGTAAATCATTTAGAAACATACTTACTTTTTTGCTGGACATGCCCTTTTAAACTGCTTCTTTTCCAAGATGTCTCTTTGTTATGGGATCCCAAAACTGCACTGTATATTCCAAATGAGGCCTTACCATGGCTGTAAAGAGGGATATAATAATTTCTCTCTTTAATCTATTCCCCTCTTTTGCAGTTGTGGTTGTGATCTCACAATACATATATTCTTTGCATCTTTGATTTCATTAAGGGATAACGCTTGTGAAGGTTCTCATTCATCCAGGTCATGGTATATCTGTTGTATTCAATTAGGCAGCAATAACTCTTTAAAAAATAGTTGTTATAAACATTTACTCATAAAAAGTTTCCAGTTATTGTCATGGATGTAGAAACCACAGTGAGTAAGGAAAGATCACTCTTACGTAGTGTCGTAGTAAGACACTGTTTGAGCTAGCTCCCTGAAATATTGTTTGCATGTCTTGGTTTGAATTACATTTTTTTACCAAGGGAATAGCAGCTTCAGTTGATGGATTTAATATTTTTCCTAGTTTGATTAATATTATTTTGAGGTCTTAAGGTGTGCAACCTTATGCAGAAAAATACAAGCTCGATAGAAACTTGGCTACACCCCAAAAACACCATGCCTATAGAACCCCAGTAACTCTTCATCTGCCCCTTGCTGAGCTCCACCCGTAAAGTGAACAATGTCTATGTAGCAGTAGCAATTGAGGAAGTGGAGTTTCCTTGGAACACAGATTTCCTGTATTAAGAGTGGTCAGAAATAAAACTAATTACCATTCATGGCTGCTGTTTCAAATTACTTTTAATAATGTTTAGGGATGTTGTCAGTTTTGTGTATCGTATATAACATGCAATAAAATTGTTTTGTTTCATGTAAAAAATTTAAACTATTCCATCTTTGGTATCCCCCCTCCTCAGTTTTTTGATATTCTATCTCAATCTTTATTAATAAATTAATGTTACATAAAATCTGTTTAATGTTATAGGAAATTAATCAAAAGTGACACCATTAATGGTTAACGAAAAACAATACACATTCACAATGCAAACCTTCATTTATATTTTTCTGTTTTGGATGAAATATGAGCAACTGTGTTATTAACCAGTGCCTATTATCATTATCTCAAATGGATTCTTGCAAAAGCAAAACCCAATATGTAATGGGAAACAATATTAGCAGAATTATGTTTTTAACCATATTTTTGCTGGTTGGGTTTGCTCAGCTATTTGCAGTTTTTTATTATCCAACATCATTCCATTCTAGTCTGTGTTTAGTCTAGCTTGTGCCAAACACAGGAAGGTCCATAAATTACTCAATGCCTAACTTCAAAAGCAAATGAAAGAGTCTTATCACTTAGAGGTGCCAACGTCTTTTACTGAGTCTCCGCCTGACTACAATAAAAAAAAAACAGGTTACTTAAGCCTCGTACATACGTGGATAATTTTCGTACAATGCTGCCGACAACATTATCGACATAGTCACCACGATAGTCGTTAGATATAGACGTTCGTACGTAACGTTATATCTTCACGCAATTACGAAAGCAGAGCATGCGCCTTTTATATATTTTTTTCGTAGAACGTTAATGATTGTCTGCGACCAGTACAAATATCGCTAATCAGCAGAACAAATCCGCCAGGCTGATCGTCGGAAAAGCCGACAATAGTCGACAGTTGTTGGTCTTTGACTATCGTTGATGCTATATTTTCGTATGAAATCATGCAATTGCTCGTTCGTCGGCTGCACGTACGACAATTATCCACGTGTGTACGAAGCTTTAGTATTCTGATGGATTCATATATTTCGGCATCTCTATGCAAATGAATTAATCTCGCAAAGCAACATGGTATTTCTCACATATATATATACACAATATAAATATGTTTTATATCATTTTGAAAAAAAAAAGTAAGATATTTTGTAGGTATTTTACTATGGACTTTTTGGGGGAGATTCAATAACGCTAAAAAAAGGGTAAAACCCACGCTAAACAATGTAATTTGTGGTTAACATGGGTTTTACACTATTTTAAGGCACTGCGCCATTTCCAAATCTTTTTGAAAATAGCACAGCGCTCCTAATACTATACCCATTTGGTTAACAGGGTATTTGAAGGGAAAGGTAAAGGAACGCAAACCCTTGTGTCTTACCATTCCACAATCCTGTGATGTAAAAGCATTTACGTCAGGTATTGCATTACGGGATCACGGAAAGTTATGCAATATTGAATTTCCCTGTTTGTTTTCAGGATTATAATTTTTCTTTCTTCTTTGTTAGATTCACTTTAGCAAATTAGATTGTTTTGAGAGAATATAGGTATAGTAATGGTAAAAGATTATTTTGTGCTTGTTCAATACAAAGGCATGGCCAAATGGCGTCGGTTGTGGTAAAAGTTACCATGGCCGACAGTTTACTGTGACTATGATTTGCCGATATGTCTGGTTGTTCCTTTCATCTGATTTGAATGAAAGAACGTCTGACATGGGTCGCATGAGGAGAAAAATACCGCCGATATTTCAGGCTGATCGACTGAGATTCAGAATTTTATTTGGTCTGTCCAAAATATCTGCTTATGTGCACTGAGCTTAAAGAATAAGAATTATACAAAACCTTTTGCTATAGCAAAACAGTACAGTTCAAATTCCACCACGTAGTGGATTAGATCATGTTAATGATGTTGTAAACAAGGACAAAGAGTTCAGGGTATGCTGAGGACACTTTAAAGTCTGCATTGACCCACTTTAAAAAGTAAAGGTCGTGAGGCATAAAAAAGGAGACAACCATGCAGCAGATACAAACTGTAATCCATCCATTTTGTTTAAAATGATTTGTTCATGTGAAATTTAAGGAGTTAACAGTGCCATTGAGGACATATCTTCATTCGTTCTGGGTAGTGTCAAGGTTTATATACCAGGAATTTCCAGTGACTTGCTGACTAGTTGACATTAAACAGACCGCATGCAGGGACAGCTGAATGAAGTTCTCTAAACATTTACATCACAAAAACATGACATATACAGATTTTAACACCAGATAAAACTCTCATTAACCATTTACTTTGGCTTTTGAAGTTTTATGTTTATAGGTCATTTTATAAATCTTATATTCATGCACCGTAATTAGCTGTTAAACAAATACAATGCTTAAACTACCAAATCATTATTTTGGATTATCTATCCAAGAAAAAAACTAAATCACATATTCCAGTGATACAAATAGAGGTATAGATCAAAAAGCACACTGAACTGCAATAGACCTCTGTCAATAATTGTTGTCCTCCATATTTACAGGATGCTGCACTACATTATTCATGAATACAAAACATTACAGTGGGTCATCACAGTTTTAAGGGTGTAGCATTCTAAGCAATGACCCAGTAGGGTGACAATTTCATGATAGACAGTTTTTACAAAGTATTTGATGACTACTGAGTTTAGGGCAAGGGGTCTGTAATCATTTAGATATAGATTCAGAGGGTTATGGGAGTGATAGTTGAGCTTTCTAAAAGTGACAAATGTCTTGTGTGATGCATGCATTAATGTCAGCAAAGTCCTCAGCAGCTGCCCTGTGCAAGACTGGAGGACTCTTGGGAGCACATACTAAAATCCAATGATACTAAAAGAAGGTTGTCGATATGCATGGATGCTGAATCGCGCTGGCATGTGAGTCTTCTAGCAATGCCAACAGCTGGGTCCGGGTAGCCCGCCAGGGTGTGTGCATGTGCGCCACGGGTGGTGTGTGCACGCCGCAGGGACATTTCTGTTTAGAATTGGGGGTTTGCTGGTAAGTTATTTATAACAACACAATGTTTAACCAGGCAAACAGACACTTCTGGAGGTACTACCTTACAAAACCCATCTAAGGGCGTAAATACCTTTGTAATCCAAAAAATACATAACCTTAGGACATAATGGTGAAAAATATGTTTTAAGGGGGTAATGTGCATTTATGTAAATATGCATATGCCACAAACAATAACATTCTAAATGATGCAGAGGTATAGGCTATACTGATTGAGGAGGACTAAATAAGCAAGCACCCTCTTGGCAAATACTGTGCACAGGTATGATAGAAGGCACTTTATTAGGTCCTACTGGTTTCATGTGCTTTGTACCCTTGAGTCATTTTAAAAGTGCCCATACTACACTAATGAGATATTAGACAAATGTCTATCTAATTTTTTAAGTGTTGGCGTTTTTTCACCTTGCAACTTTCCTGCTATGGTCCAGCCTGTCTATTCATTTTGCATTTACATGTCGGTCACAAAAAAGAATTGGCTATGGCGGTTTATGAAGAATTGTTCAAACGTCACAGATCGGTCAGAAGGTGAGTTCTAAAGTATGGCCTTTAAACTGAAATAATCTACTGTTCCATGTTGGAGGTAGGAACAATATTGTAACTGGTTAGGAAATAATACAGGTAATTGACTTTTTTAACCGTTAAGGCTGCATACACTTTTTCCAAATTTTAAACCAACCAAAAAATGTTTTTTACCAAAATTGGGAAAAAAGAATTGGTGATCAGCAGAAATTTGAAAACACCCATGTGGTTTTAAATGGGCAACATTATCAGTTGTGCAATATATTGGCAGTGACACTTCATTAACACAGATAGACTAAAGATTGTGTTAAATTATTGGGTTAGTCTATCCAATGTGAAAATTAGCTGTATGCACACAGCCTAACAATAGTGATGGACCTGAATTTTATAGTGAGTACATACTCACTCGAACAATCAAGCTAGGAATAGATAACTCTTGAATGTAGCATTCGATTTCAGTAACTCTCGAATGCAGCCTTCGATTTCGGTAACCTCGATGTATTGGTAGGTAACTCTTAAATCGAACGAACCGAACTTCGGGAAGTTTGGCCATCTACCTAACAATATATTCACTGAGTGAGAGACAGAGATGCTGTTATACAATCTTCTAAAGAAATTAACACTGTATTGCCTACCAAAATGGAGGCAAGCATTCTTGTTCATACCTCCAATGTAATTATTTACAATGCCCACAATGACTGGTAAATACAAGATTCACACAATTACTGGTATTTACAAGTGCCCACAGTGACTGGTCAATACAATATTCCCACAGTGACTGATAATACAATAAGATGCCACAACAACTGGTATATATAAGAATCCCACAGTGACTGGTCATTATAATAAGCCCGCAGTGACTAGTCAATAAAAGATGCACACAGTGGCTGGTAAATGATGCCTACAGTGACTGGTATAAGATGCCAGAGTGGCTGGTAAATGATGCCCCAGTGACTGGTAAAAGATGCCCACAGTGACTGGTATAGGATGCACATGGTGGCTGGTAATAATGCCCAATATGAATAGTATAAGATGACCCGAGTGACTAGTATGAAGATGCCCACAGTGATGGTAAATGATCCCCACAGTGACTGGTATATGATACCCACAGTAACTGGTATATGATACCCCCAGACAGTGACTAGTAAATTATGCTCACAGTGACTGGTATAACATCACCCACAGTGACTGGTAAATACAAGATGCCCTGAAGCCCACACTGACCTGGATTTAAAGAGACAGCAGAACAGAGAGGCTGCAAGCAAGTGTTTCACACCAATGGGGATGTCATTTAGACCACTTACAAAAGTAGCACATAATAAAAGTTAAGTTATAGGCAACAATCCTGGGTGCTAATTTGATGCCTTAGTTAACACAATAGTATTATTTTTCCGTTTCATTTTTTTTTTTTTTTTTTTTTTGCAAACCCAGAGTCACTTTTCCACCTCCCAGAATGGCATGGGGAACCCACCTGGATTTTGGTGGCTACATGCAAATACAATAAATCAGGCTTGCTTAATAAGAGGTGCCAAAATTTGCCCATACTGTTTTTTCCAACAACCAATCAGATGTTACCTTTTATTTGTCTGTACAGCTTAATTTTTTTGTGGCTAACATCTGATTGGCTGCTGCAGATTACCAATACTTTACAAGTACAATAAGATTTCTATTAATTTTATTTTAATGTACCCAGTTTACATATAAAGTCAACTCTGTTTGCGCTAGTAGTCGCACACACAACACACACCACACACATCCATGGGTGTACTTACAAGGTAGTGTACTACAGTAAATAATAAACCTTTTGAATATAAGGTCATTATAAAGTAAGGACAACTAGATTGCAAGGTTTCTAACAACAGAATAAATAGAAGCTAATATAAAAGATTCCCAAAGAATGCAGCTGTATAAATAAATGACAGTCCTTGATTACAGCACAGAGCAGCGGTGACACATGTGATGGATATAGTGTGTACTCACTGTATGAAAAACCAGAGACTGAATCATTTATCTTTCAGTCTGTTTTTAGGTTAAACATTTTTGTGCGAGCCCTGAATTGAAGAGAAAACTAAAGCGAATATGTAAGAGCGATCCGAATTTATTTTATAATCGCTAACTAATTATTGTTGTATTTCTCACCTTGAAATCAATATATTGTGTAGGAATTACCTCTTTATTTTTCGGGCTATAGACCCAGACCATTGCTGCACATGCTCAGTCTCTGGTCCCCTGACAGACCAGTGACTACTCAGTATCTTCACATAACCTAAATGTCTCAATGATTTTCTCCTTTAAATGGCATGTCCACCCCCCAAACTAAATTTAACCCACCACGACCCCACATCCCTGCTCCTTATGGTTCTCCTGCAGTGAGTCTTAAAAGACCAGAAAACTGAAGGGTAGGAGCTGTCTTCCTGTCCAAAATGTTGCTGCCTCTGTGTGTTCCTCTTAGTTGCTTTATGACATGTGCAGGGGAGCCTTCCCCCCCCTCCTCCTGGTTTCCTTCATGCAGCGTAAAAACCTCTCTATTATTGTACTGCATGCCCCCCATCCCCAACCGCTATATTGCCACTTTATAAATAGAATTGTAACTCTATTTACAGAACCTCGCTCCTGCTGCATTCTGTATTGCTGGCAGCAACGGCTGTGATTGGCTGCTTGTAGTTCCGGCAGGCAGGGGAGCCGGACCAGAGGGATGCTGGAACGAGGAGCTGTAAGTAGAGTTTGCAAATGATATTTAAAATTCCAAAATAGGTTTGGGGGTTGGAGGGATGCAGTACAAATATAAAAATTTTGAAGATGCCCTTTAAGTTCTGATTTTGTCTAAAGACATGTCATAAAGCAGCAAGTCTTCCCCTTTAAATGAAAAATTGACTACAGGTCAATTAAAACCCCAAACTGGTAAATGGTGTAAGTCTAAACTGAAATGCTGCCCAATGTTCTGTTACCCCTCTTTCAACCCCTCTTTTTTCTGGTTAGCTGCTGTCAGTCATAGATGTAACAGATGACATCACACAATGATCGAATATTTATTCCCCTAGCTGCTTCCTCTGAGCATTTACAAGTTTGTAAAAGCTTGGAGAAGGAGGTGGAAGGGATGAAGAACATTTTGCAGATTAGTCCTATATGTCTCTCAGCATTCGACTATTGTGGTTTGGGGGTTTAGGGGTTATTTACCCATACAAAATATTTCATTTGAAGGCGGACTTTAAACCATTAAATTATTAAAATAAGTAAGTTAGGGCTAGGCCCAACTAGACGGTATTGGTGTGTGCTGTGTTAAGGTAACGTTTAGTTTTAGATTTGGGGCTTAAAGGAGAATTATGCAGTTTGGGCAAATTACTGTAAAGTTCAACAGTCTTTTACAAGCAAGGAATTCACCTAATGATTGTAAAACCCACAATGAAAGTGAAGCAAAGACACACATAGTCATTTGTTATAATTTCCCTCTTTTAATGAGAATGCCCAAAAACAAACCTTCCAGGCACCAGCACAAACAATAAGTTAAGGGACACAAACCTTGCGATATTAAAGTGGTATCATTGTGCTTAGTCAAATGGAATCGCATATGTTATCATATATATCAATACAATACAGTATGTGCCCCTAAAAACCAATATGCCTGGAGTGTATGTTTGGTGAGATATTATTTGCTACATAAAGCACCATCCATATTGTTAGTATAATGTTTTGGTGATGCCTCTCTCCTATGGAGCTATAACTAGGACATCATTCAGTGAAGAGTGGATGCACCAGTCAGCATAGAGAATACATTCTTTGTCAGTGGACAGCCCCCTATACAAAGCATTTTAGAGTTGTGAAACAATAGAGGAAGGCCAGTTCTTTTTCTGCTCAGAGTTGTGAAGAGAGCCGCATCATTAGGATTGAGCTAAAGACTTTATATCGTTGCAGAAGCCTAAGAAATTTTAAGTTTGAAGGAAACCCTTTATTAACCTGTTTTATACTCCATTATCAAGTCATCAAAATACTTAATTCATTCAAATAAGGTAGATTATGCTAATCTAAATAGTAATGTTAAATCAAGGGATGAGGCAGACTGAGCCCCTTTATTAATAAAAAACAAACAAACAATGAGTACAATTTGCAATTAACAACCAATTTAAGCTGCAATAATTAAAGGGAATGTCCACCCCTTAGAAAAAAATTATGTGTAAGACAGGACCCCCCAAAACTAGGGGCATATTTTATAAATGAGCAGTAACTTTTCGCGGGCAGTTTTCCTGCTGTTTTCGGCGAAAACGGTCGCGAAAAGTTATCCCTCGTTAACCTTCATGCTTCGCGCATTAGTTACTGCTCGCTTCTATTTAAAAAGTGGCGGTAACTGATGCACCGCATAATCTAGGCATTTCACTTTACACCTTAAAGGTGCGGAAACGGCACGAGACTGCAGCTGTTCCGGGACCCTTGTTCCCCGGCCCTATCAGGGCCTTTGTGGCACTGACAAGTGCCCTTGAGGCCCTTATAAGGGCCGTTTGGGTAAGGGGTCCCGCACCTCATACATGACCCCTCTCCCCGGCCTTATCAGGGCCTTTGCAGCACTGACAAGTGCCCTTGCGGCCTTGTATGGGCCCTTGTGGCATGATAAGTGCCCTTGTGGGGGTCCCGCAGCTCGAACCGGGACCCTGTCGGCTTTAAAAAGCCTTGGGTGATGTCTTCTCCTTCCATCTGGTGACACATGCTCCGCCAAGGCCACCGACCTCGAGAAGTACCCCGGCCGCCAGGGGTACCTCCAGCGCCGGTGGCCTGACGAGGCCAATGTCACTGGCGTCTTGATCCGATGGGATGTTTTTGGGCTAGCGACACAAACACCACTGAAAGTCGCTGATGCCAGGCAGGCTTACTGCGGCTGACAATGAGCCTGTGGCACCGCTGGCCTCAGTGGAGCTGATGTTGCTAGCCGCTTCTTGAGCTTCGCAGAGGTTTGCAGCTCTTTATATAGGTTTGCAGTAAACCTAATCCGTTTCTGATTGGTCATTTTTTCTATGCATGGTTAACATGGTTTACAGTAACCAATCAGATTTCGGACTGCCGCCCTTGCCACAGGGGGTGGGGCAAGTTCGGGGTGGGCGTACACCTGCGCGACCCCTTCCCAGCAGCCCCTCCCAGCCCCTTGTCTGTATCACCGTGAAGGGATTTCAACTCCCTTTACGGCGATATTGTACTTAGCACATTGCGCTAAGGAGTCAGTGTCTCCGCGAAGAGAGATCAAATTGCCGTGGCGATGTCACTCACCATTCGTGCTATTTTAGGGTATTATTTTCGGCCCTTTATAAATATACCCCTAGAGTCCGTTTATTAAAATTTGTTAAATATGCCCCCGGGAAGTGAAATCTATCATCCACCATCAGTTCACCATCCACCACTGCCTCCTCCTTCTCTACTGCTGCTGCTTTACTTTTTCAGTTCCTGAGCAGCAGCAGTGGAGGCTCGTCCGGGAATGGCAGTCAGTGATTGGCTGTGACAGCCGAGACTGACTGCCTTTCCCAGAAGAGCAGAGAGCCGCGGCGGTGGATCGAGGAGCTTGTAAGTAGATGATCTCTTGCTGTGAGTATATTTATTTACTTTTACCAAAACGGAACTAGGCTTTGGGGTTCTGCTTAACATATTAAATTGTTTTCTAAGGGGTGGGACATACCCTTAGACACAAAGATGCGGTCGTACAAACCAATATAAAAAAAAGTTTAAACTTTCCTGATAGGAAAATGAATCCTACAAATGTCGACCGATTGGTCTTACACGGGCCGTCGATAATGCAATACTCAGATCGTACTACTGGGATTGTAACATGAATAGCCACCATTAGGCTAGGTAAATACAGCAGATTTTTTGGCTGTGTGATCAAACTTTAAAGGGCACATGTCCACCCTTGTAATAAACTTTTATATAATGTACTGCTCCTTCCCCAGCCCCAACCGCATAATTTTATTTACAGAAAGTGCCCCAATCTTTAATTACCATGCCTCTATCCTTCGCCGCGCTGCACCGGCCTCTGCTTGCACGGAAACGCAAGCAGGGGACAGGGCTGGCAGCCACGTCCGTGATTGGCTGAGAGGCAGCCAATCACGGATGCGGCTGCCGGGAGTTCAGACACGGCAAGAGAGAGAGGCATGGTAAGTAAAGATCGGTGGTACTTTCTGTAAATAAAAGTTATGCGGTTGGGGCTGGGGGAAGGAGCATGCATAATCTAAAAAGGATTTTACACTAGGGGAGGGAGACAAAATCGAGAGGGAGAGGGAGGGAGGGGGAGAATGGCTGCAGTGCGCATGCCAAACCTCTCCCGGAGGGGAGACAGTAGGCAGAGTCCTATATGAACTCTGCTAACCTCTGCTGGCCAGTTTTGGGACTTTGGGGGGGGGGGATTACAGGAGAACCATATGGAGCTGGGATGTGAGGTAAGGATTTTTACACACTACATAGTGGGGCCAGTAGTGGGTAATTTATAGTTTGGGGGTGGGACATGCCCTTTAATCTGAACAATCATCATTAAGCAAATACATATGGTTGGCCCCAAATATTTCCTTGTGTTTACCTGGCTTTAAAGAAGATTTATATAGGTATATAACCCCACAAATCCCAAAACTACAATAGTAAGAAAGCTGAGAGATGTACATTATGCCAGGTAACAGTCTCTTTTGGAACAGCAGGTGAAATGGCAGTCATTATTTTAATTATTTGTATATTTTGTAGTGCCAACATCTTCTGTAGTGTTTACAATTACATGTTTACATTTAATCAGGCCCTGTCCCAAGAGCTTACAATAAGCACATTTATTCAACCTGAGTGCCCAAGAGAAAACCCACACAAGCATGGGGAAGAAAATACAAACTCCTTGCAGATGTGTGGATTTGATGGATTTGAACTCAGGACTTCAGCACTGCAAGGCACCAGTGGTAGCCACTGAGTCATTCATTGTTTGTGATGCCAGTTGTCACAGCCTTGATTAACTGCATGGATTGAGGGACCAACTTACGCTGCCAGAATGGGGACAGTAATTATCCCTAAATATCTGGTTAGTAATGCAGGTACTGAATAAAGTGCAAAATATGTCAGTTGGGTTTGGGGGGCAGGTAACTGACAATTGACCAGTTTTTCGTTTTAAGAGAGGACAATGCCCTTTTATTGCATTTTATTTAGTGCATGTAAATGTACCCTGGGTAGCCCCCCCCTTTTTTTGCACATTCGGGTCATGCAATTATAACAACACTTGCAAATTGAAGGTCTTTCAGATATTTTTGTTTCAGAACTGCAGAGTTATTTCAGGAATGTTTAGCTTTGTGTTTGCTGTTAATAATTAGGACAGTCAGAGGCAAAACCGAAGCAATGCTGGAAAACAAGTAAATAATAACATATCGCTGCTAGACAAAAATATCTATAATTTATTTAAAATGACACCAAACAGGAAACCTTTCTCATCTGTGTCAGATGCAAGTGTGTCACCCATTTTTATAGGGGAAAACTTGTAACACTTTAGGACACAGTTGACCCAACGTGAGATACGGTAGGTAACTTAAAGAACAGGTGCTGGGACGGAAAAAGATTAGTAAGGGTTAATTGGTGAAGTAAGGCAAGTGAGAGAGAGAGAATGTTATTTCCCAAGAGCCCTTACTCACAGATTTGCCATTTACTTGAAGTTGTTGAGGAAGAGCTTAGAAGTAGCATTTATGTTGCAGACTGACCCTCTGCTTTGGTCTGTACATCCACACAGAAAAACCTTGGGGGCACATTTACTAAGGCTTGTTAATTTTTTGCTGCAATTTTTGCCAAATTGGCGATAAAGTGGCGAGAAACTGGCATTGAAAAGTCATAACCAAGAAATTATATCTTTAAATCCTCTCATCAATTTATCACCCTCTCATTTCAACACAACACATTCAACAAGGCTCTGCTCACCCCATATTCTACAGATAGCATGAGAAATGGACTTAGACCCATCAAAGACCTCATCGACCCCCCAGACAAGACGGACCTACACCATAACACAAATCCAGACTAAATTCCCAAGCCTCACTTTCCACCCTTTTTTTATTAAAAGCTTCAAAGGTCTTTCAATCCCTAAAAAAACTAGACCAAGTAAATCCACTTGAACCCTTCTTCCTCCTCAAAATAAAATTCAAACAAACTCTCTTTTTATGACAAACTTCAGGTAACCTCTCCACAAGCCTTAACCAAATGGAACACACCATACAAGAAGCAACAGCAGAAATCCTACAGATAGCGCTTCAAACTCACTGAAACTCCTATCCTCCTTCCAAGAAATGCTAAAAAAAATGTTACAAAGGATATATTTTGCCACACAGATGGGCAATAATACAAGGAAAACTAACTCAAATTGTCTAAAATGCAAACCACCTTGAGCTGATCTATTTGTGCTACCCATGGTCTCACCAATCACGCTTGGACTTTGTAACCTTCTGATTTCTGGTCTTCCTGCTTCCCATCTTTCTCCCACTTCAGTCAATACTAAACTCTGTTGCATGTATTGTCTGTATCTAATTATCAGAAACTACATTATCCTCTGGAACTATATTTCACTTAAATATAAAACCCTTAAAACAGAATCTCACATCCTACCACTAATGCACATACTTATTTATATAGTTATACATTATATTATATTTTTTTGTCCTCCTGGACGGCTTTTGTACTCTAATATTTACAGTGCTGCGTCCCCAAATGGCACTATACTAAATAATATAAATACATACATACAAATCACACACTAAAAAACAAAAAGTACCTTTTATTAAAAAAACCAAAAAACAAAACATATACATATACATAAGAATACCAATCTCTATGTTCTAGAACAACATGATATAGAAACTGTTCCAACAAAAATTTCTGTGAGTGTATGACCACCTTTAAAAATATAGTGGAAGTTGGTTGCTAGGGAATTTACCTACAAAATGCCCCATCAAAGAAAATCACTTGGTGGCCAAATAAAATTTCACATGGTCAAATTCATTTAAGGTAGATCCAGTGTTTGGCTAATATGAGTTGAGGATGTATATTAAACAGCAGCATATTAAAATGACCTGTAGCTTGTTATAAGTAATGTCAGTTGGAAATTTAATTTCATTTTGTAAAAAAAAAAAACCCACAATGGAAATTGCATTCTCAGTTAAAGAGCTATAAAACCTATTATGGTTAGCCTAGTATCATGTGGTTACTGGGAGGTATGAGTCACACATTTTAGACAAGTGAAATAATTTTTGGTTTTGTCTGGCATTTACCACATCTGAATTAAGGGTCTGAGAAGCTTGCAGTTTTTTTAGTGGCCCTATTAGTGGGTGTGGAACTTTAGAGGCAGATGTGTGGCCCACTAATAATGTAATATTTGAAGACACAAAGGCATATTGTAGACATTACAGAAAAGTCTGATTGTATAGACAGAATGTCTGTAACCCACAAAAAATGGGTAGTAAGAAGCTACGTGCAGTGCCACAAATTCTTTTCGGCTGCACATACTTATCTGATTGTATAGAGTAATTGAGTTCTTACTGTGTATATACAAGGAAAATGACATTAATTGGTTATTTAAATATCTATGGCTGTGCTACAGTGCATGTCACACCCATCAATTTAGAAAGCATTACGCAAGCTGTGCACAAAACCAGAATGTCATTAACGCTCTAAAATCACCATGGTACACAATACAAAAAAGATTGCTCAATCAAAAAAAAAGGGTAAAACTCAGAGCTCTATCATTTGATTTCACTGCTAGTAAAGACCGGTAATGGATTGTTAGCTCTTGTGCATTTACCACCACAATGTACCATTAAATACAGTGCTTTTATTTGTACAAATTAATCCCAGGATAGCTTAACTACACCCAGCACAATTGTCAGCCGTCTGTGAACCGTGTGTGATTTTGACGCAAATAATCATATGGTCCATTGTAGACTGTGTGTTCAGCTGAAATTGACCAGCATAGCTATTGTCCATCGCAGCAAAAAATTAGTTAACCTCTTTTGGCCTTGTAGAAATTTTGGTTTGCGACAGTCAAGAAAAATATCAGAACTTGTGAACAAAGCCTAGCTTTGACGACCATATCCCTAGCCCATCACAGAACAGACAGGAAGTCTAAAATGCAGGTGTGAAGTCTAAGGGTCGTTCCCTGCTCCAATAGGAAGCTAAGTGACGTCACTGCAGCCACGAGCACGCCACTGACATCACTGCGGAAGTGGCCTTTAAGTGCCGGTCCTCCTCAAGGTAAGTGCTGTTTGTTTGCCTTCTGGGCTTCTCAGCTCCCAGTGTCTGTGCCTGTATCCTGTGTTAGCTCGCCTGTTCTGGCCTGTGTCCTGTCTCCCTCTCTTGTCCTGCTAAGCTGCTTCTGGCCTCCTACTGCAGTGCTGCCTTTCACATCCTTCATAGCTGCTCCTGGTCTCCTGCTGCAGTGTTATCTTCTACACACATCCAAGCTGCTCCTGGTCTCCTTCTGCCGTGCTACCTTTCAACTCTCCAAGCTGCTCCTGGTCTCCTTCTGCAGTGCTAACCTTTCACATCCTCCCAAGCTGCTCCTGGTCTCCTAATGCAATGCTACCATAACACTCTTCCAGCTGCTCCGGTCTTCACCTTCAGTGCTACCTATATTTGTCCAAGTCGCGCCTGGTCTCCCACCGCAGCCTCCTCTTCCCGCTATCCAGTGACTTTAGTGCCACCTACTATTATTGGCACTCATACCCTTGAATCCCAGGCCGCTGTTGCACAAAAATCAGTGTGTACCGCGGCTTAGGGAAGTAAGTGTCACCATTTTCACCACTGGGGCGCCCACCCCTGAAACCTGACAGAGAGCAGTAATAAAGTGGATTGGACCAAGAGACTGGTCTTCCAGCACAATTTTAACAGGGTACCAGCTAGATATCCAGTCACCTTTTAGCCACCTCTCCGCCAAATATCTTATATCTAAATAAAAAAAAATATGGTGCCCAGTCCTTGTTTCTTTCAAGGGGTAATGCCATTTTTTTGATAGAGAAATGGATTGGAAACACCCTGAAAATGAGTGTCAGCATGTGGTCAAGACCTACAGGGGTTTAACAGGACAGGTTCCTCCTTAGAACAGCCATGAACAAATAAAGAAGTTGAGTGCATGTCTCAGTCTTATATCCAGGTTGTCTTTTGCAAAAGATGTATAAGTGCTGCCACAATTTCTGCAGAGGTTGGAACCCTATCCTGAGGTCTGATGAAACCAAGATAAACTTATTTGGTTCAGATGGTGTCAAGTGTGTGTGTGGCATCAAGTCAACAGGCAAGAAGTAGACAAGTGGTATTTGTGTTCTACAGCCAAGAATGGTGGTGTGTGTGTGATGGTTTTGGGCTGAATAAATACTGCCGGCACCGGGGAACTACATTTTATTGAGGGAACCATGAATGCCAACATTTACTGTGACATACTGAAGCAGAGCATGATCCTTTCCTTCGAAAACTGGGATGCAAGTCAGTATGACCACTGCCTTGCTAAAGAAACTGAGGGTAAAGGTGCTGGACTGGCAAAGCATGTCTCCAGATCTAAACCCTATTGATCATCTGTGGGGCAAACATCAACTAGCACTGTGATGTCATGGAGGAGTGGAAGAGGATTCCAGTGGCAACTGTGAAGATCTAGTGGAAAATTAAGTGGCCCTTAAAACATTGACACTTTGGGCACAATTTGGCCTTTTTTTTTTAGGGATGTATTCACTTTAGTTGCCAGTGGTTTTAAATATTAATGGCTGTGTGCTGAGTTATTTTGAGGGGGGGAGAAAATTACACTATTATACAAGCTGTGTAACACCAAGAACAGGTGTGTTCCTACTGGACTTGTGCTGAATACCACCTATTTCAAATACAGGGATAAGTTCTATAAGCAAAAACATGGAGTTTTTCCCATTGTAGCCAACCTTTACATGGAGGAGGTAGAAAAACAGACATATCCTTTAAGGGGATAGCACCCAGCCACTGGTTCAGATATGTGGATGACACCTGGGTTAAAATCCACCAGAAGGAAGTACAAGCTTTCACAGAAACACATTAATGCGGTAGACCAAAACATCAAATTTACAAAGGAAGAGGTACAAAACAACAACTGGTTTCTTGGACTGCTTGGTAGAAAGTTAAGGAAAATGGAAACTGGAAGTAGAGGTTTACAGAAAATCAACACACACAGATCAGTATTTGATGTTTGACTCCCACCACTTTAGATCACAAGCTGGGTGTCATCAGAACCCTGCAACACAGAGCGAGAACATCCCCCCCTAGCACAGAGGCGAAGGCTAAAGAAATGAAACATCTGAGGAGCCCTTAAAACTTGTGGATATCCAGACTGGGCCTTGTCAATAGAAGTAGAAGGAAAGAATGAACATGAATACCAACAGTGAAGGGGAAAAAGCAAGACAGGAGAAAAAACATGGTCATCCCATATGTAGAAGGGGTCTCCGAGAAATTAAGAAGAATTTCAAAAAACACCGTACCTGTCTGCTTTAAACCGAACAACACACTTAGGCAGCAATTGGTACATCCGAAAGACCCAATACCGAAACACAAGAAAAGCAACATCATATACGCAGTGCAGTTCAGTGAAGAATGCTCTGATTTGTATGTGGGTGAGGACTAAACAGCAACTGCATCAACTTATGGCCACCAGACAGAAGAGCCAATCCTCGGGTCAGGAATCATCGTGTTCCTGCATTTAAGGATAATGGAATACCTTTGAAGATCGTAATGTTAACATATTGGCAAAGAAGGAACGTGACTGGTTCAAGAGAGGTGTTAAGGAGGGCAATTATGTCAAAATAAAGAAAACAAGCCTTTGACACCAACTATTGCCATGTACAATGCTGTTTTGACACCTTACTGGGCGTTCCTAAACACCCTTTTAGCCACTATCCAATCATGCCCTTAACACTTCGCTGTGATATGCTAATTGGAATTTTCCAGGGTACATAATTGCCACAGATTCTTGTACAAGTCATCTGTTGAGAAAGCCAGTCGGATGACTAGAGAAACGCCTTCAAGAACTAAACTTCAAGTCCAGTGATCTAATTGAATACAACAGATATACCATGACCTGGATGAATGAGAACCTTCACAAGCAGTGTAACACATTGTATTAAAGTGTCATTCCTTCAGTATTGTCCCATAAAAAGATATAATAAAATATTTACAGAAATGTGAGTTAAGGAGTACCGTAATACTCAAGTATAAGTCGAGGGTTTTTAGGCTTTAAAAAAAGCCTAAAAATCAAACCTCGACTTATACTCAGGTCACTTACCTGTAAAACAGGCTGCCGCTTGATTCCCGACGCTTCCGCATCCACTGTGCTGATGGCTGACTTCACTACTCGGGCGCGGCCATGGTAGTGTCATAATTTCTTACCTCAAATTATACTCGAGTCAGTTACATTTACTAATTCTCATGTAAAAGGGCACCTCGGACTTATACTCGGATCGACTTATATTCGAGTATTGTACGGGTACGTACTTTTGAGGAGACTGTATTGTATATATTATAATAATATATATATATATATATTATATATATATATATATATATATTGTATACCAAAGAGAAAAAAAAAGTCAAGCTGTGCAGCAACTCAATGGGATTTATTATTGTAGAAATATCATAACATAATGAATCACTGATAAATTTCGGAAACTCACTCCCTTTCTCAAGCCCCAATAAAATAACACTATTTTTATTGGGGCTTGAGAAGGAGGTGGATGTTCCCCGAAATGTTGCCAGTGATTCATTATGTTAAGATATTTCTACTATAATAAATCCTATTGAGGTTCGCAAAACTGACTTTTTTTCTATTTTGGCAAATCACCAATTAGTAGAGGTTAGTAGCTCTACCTACTGTAAGGTTTTCAAGTTCTCTATGTGGTTTTACCCAATAGAAGCACAATGAAATTTGTAAGTGCTTATGGGTATTTTTGCAGATCCAATAAGAATTAAGAATGGGAGGGCACATGCTTTCTACCAAAAAAAAAAAAGTTAGTTTTTAGTAGGAAACTGATGTATGTATTTAGTAGATTGGTGACAAGAGTAGATTTGATGACATTTATTTAAATGGCGTGTCCACATTAAAAAAAAGGTTTTCCTAAGGTAGGTGACCCCGGCCCACCCCAACTGCCAAAATATTTTTTTAAAAAAATGCTCAGAATATACTTACAGACCCTTCTCTCCCGCATTGTCTCTGATCCAGCTTTCTGCTTGTGGAAGTTGCAAACAGGGGCCGGACTGGCAGCCGTGTCTGTCATTGGCTAAGACGAGGCCAACACAGTCGGCTGATGTCATTGAAGACACAACGGAGAGAGTAAGTAAGTAGCGATTTAGCATTTTTTTACAGAAATATGTTGGGGGTGGGCAGGGGTCACCTACCTTATGTCCAAAGGGATTCACGTTAGGTGCCATGGCTGCAGAGGATGGATCCGGAGGAGCACATATACATAGTAATATTATAAATGAATGTCCACAAACTATTAACTACCATGCATAATAATCCAAACTTCATAACCCTGATGTAAATATCGTAATGATGTTAGCTGCATTAAATGAACAATAAATTTCCTTTTAAAGGAAAATTTTCTTCTTTTAAATATTCCTATAATTCACTTGGAAATAGGAGCAAGTACCCTGGGAGGCAACGTTCTCCTAAAAATGTTTGGTGTGTGATGAAAGTTTAAATAACTGTCTCTTAGGGTTCAAACCATCAGAAAAGACAACCGAGTGCTACAATAACAAATGTAGCCAAAATCACATACACAGTGATATTAAAAAACACTGTGTGCATAACTCCCACTCCCCCCACATACACTTACATGAATCCAAAGTTTGCTATCTGTAAAATATAAGCATTTGGTGTTTTATAACTGTAATAGAATTCTCAGTACAGACCAATAATCGCAACTCTTGCTGTCTTTATCTGTGCTGCTGGCACTGCTTGCTACAATTTAAGTTTGTTAGCCACCAAAACCAGTGGCATAACTACCCACCCCCACCATCCCTGCGACCTCTGCAGGGGGGTTGGATGGTAGAGGGCCTGCCCCAATCCCCACGTTCAACTGGTTTTAAGTTTTTTATCCACAAAACCAGTGGCGTAACTACTGCCCCCACATGGGGGCCTGGAGGGTAAGAGGGCCCACCACAGCCCCTGCGATCAGGTGTTTTAAACAACTGATTGCGTTTAGTAGGGAAAAAAACACACATGCAATCAGCTGTTTAAAAGACTGAACCCAAACCTCCGGAACCAAACCTGAAAAAGTTCAGGCCTGGTCTTTTAAACAGCTGATTGCTATGAAATAAACATAACACGTGATCAGCTGTTTAAAAACAGCAGATCGTGGACTCAGTCTGGGTGTGGTGTGTGAATCAGGGGGCCCCTGCAATTATGCCTCTGAACAAAAGATCCCTTTCCAACAGGGATTCGCTTACACAGAGCCATATATTAAAATGCATTACCTTACATTTATAAAAACTCTCATCTGCCACTTAGCAGCCCAATGTGACCCTTCTCCCCTGTGTCTCCTCCTCCTCATGGGCCCCATGGCCCCTCCCCTTGCAGTCCCATTGAAACCGCTGTACCCCTCCCCTCCCTCCATCAGTCACTGTAACTCAATCTCTTCTTGGTTTCTTCGCTTTCTCATGCACTGAGCATATGCCAACCACAGATCTAGTATTGTGGCTGCAGATTCAAAACCTCCCACCCTAACTTTCTGTTCAGTGATTCCTTCATATCTTGGGCTGTGCAGCACGTAGAGAGGTGGTTGGTCACACTTTTAAAGGTAGGAACCTGGCCTTTCATTTAAAATCAATTGTTTGGAGACCACATTTCCCTTTAATTGTTTAAATAAAAATCTTATTTATGGAAAGACCTATGATTGCACCACGATTAAACAATTACAGTACAACAAATATCACCTGAACTAAATAAACAAATGATTCACATCTCCAAAAAAAAGCCGCCGCCTGAGTTCCCTTATATATTTGCACTGAATACAAACCAGTAGTGGATAAAATATATCTGTGACCTTATTGGCTTTCTTAGATCAAACAAATATGAATGCAAAACTTACACCATAGCATGTATACATGTTAGATAAAAAACATTAAAAAATAAATCAATAAATTAATGGTTTTAGGAAATGGAATCTCCATTTGCCACAATTTAGATGACAAAATATGATGTTTAATACCTAAAGGCAACTTAAATATTAAAAAATGTAAGGTGAATAGATCACAAATACAATGTGCTTATATGTGGAAATCTAAAAAGGAACAGAGACTTCTGGGTAATTCCATGGCAGCTCTCAGGAAAGATATACCTTTTATTTAAAGGTTTTACAGCATTCCACAAGCTAAATGCAAAACTAGAGAGCAAAATACAGACCGGTTTCGGCTTTATTGAGCTATAATCAGTGTACTGCAGGCCTCTGGTTTTGCAGTGTGAAGCGCCTATCGACAGACATCACTAATAAATTAAATAAAATAGGGAGAGGAATAAGGCTTTGCAGCTCCCCTTCAATATATGTAATAAGGAATAAGAGACTTCTGGGTAATTCCATGTTTCCATGGAGCTCTCTGGAAAGCTCAATACAGCCAACAATGGTCTGTAGCTGGCTCTCTGGTTTTGCATTTAGCGTGGGAATGCTGTAAAAAACTTTTTAAAAGGTATAACTTTCCTGAGAACTGCCGGTCCTCATATAATCACGAGTTTCGTGATACGAGTTAGAGCAAAAAAACTCAACCCAAATAGTGAAAACACACATTAACCCAATTTCATGGGTTTTACACTATTAGCGATATTACATCTCATGGATTGAGTTCAATACAATTGGTTGTTAACATTATTCCCCATTGGTTAACTTTGGTACATTGAATTCTAACAACACAATGTGCACATAAATGGTATAAGTACAGTTGCAAAAATCAACATCACATGAGAAACCAAATGAAGACTGTACAGCATTGTATTATGGCAAACTTTCTCTGTTTATGATTATCACCATTATCACCTTTAGCCAAACTAAAAATATTTAAAGCACATTGAAGAATTGTTGTAATGAACAATGAAATTATCCATTTCACATCAAGAAACAAGCCATGAAGACCTACAAAGAAATGCTGCCTAGGGTTGATCTGAACGTAATTTGTGCTGCAGGGTATCATTGGAACTAGCCACCGCACCACATCAATGTAAGCAATTGTCAAGTAAGGATATTCTTGGGGAAGATGCAAAAAAAAAGTCACTATCGCAACCTACCTGCCTATCTCCACGATGTATTAATCATTTTGCGACCATTGATACATGTGGAAACAGAATGGTAAGTTGAGATCTTTTGCAGGGCTTTAAAGCCACAAACTGAAAACAGCGAAAAAAATATTTTAAATTGATTGGATCTTTTGTGCTGCGCTATTTCCAAGAAAACTTGCGAAATGCAGTGAAAAATTAGTGACAAAGCCCTTGCTAACCTGATAGTTCATAGGTGAGTGTTAGTGTTGCACCTCCCTGCTGAGTCTCACCTCTTGCAATCTAGTTGAACTGGTGTTTTTTACAGTATGTTAGAGGACAAGTCTAAGCTTCAGTATGGCTGTACAGCGATGCGTATAAAGTGGCACTTTATAAATAAAAACTATACATAACATCTATCACTGTAACTGTCTTAGATCATAGTCAATAAACATGTCTCCTTTTTTTCCAGCTTTATAGTTCTCCAACCAGTCTCTAAGTTATTTCAGTTATTGTCTTCCACTCCTTCTCATTACTCATTCTACTCCACCTACAGACATCTTTCCTTCTGCTTTTGGTTTTAGAAACCCAGTCTTTTTGCTATCAGGAAATCCCAGACTTCAAATATCCAAAAATCATAATAGAATTATTCAGTTCCTAAAAAGCCTATCACTAAAGCCTTCTAAGGGCAATTATATCTTACAGGTGGACCTGAGAACTTAAGACACTAAAGACAAATAAAGGCATGGAGATTTCTAGACAACGCAATAGATGGTTTCATATGTTAGTAATTCTTTTTTGATTGTTTTTTAATGCCAAGCCAACCAAAAAATGTTACTACTACGATATGTAATTATTGGGATTAGAAAACTCTATTGCGTTTTTGCATAGCCTGTAAAAACAAATTAGCGGGTTATTCATAAACAAAGTTCGTATCGTTTAAAAATGGTTTAAAATTTGCTCAAACCACATAGATGTTAGCTTTCAAATGGTAAAATAAGATCTGATTGGTTGGGGCAAAATTAACACCATTTTAAAACTATAAGAACTTTTATTGAATCCCCTGAAATGTATAAGAAGGGTACCCAACCTAATGAACATTGTGAAGCAATTATAGCGTGCCCCAATTACTTTATGGTGGTCCATACCACTGATCATTATTATCGCTGATCGTGGTCAATAATATCAATCGGACCAAAAGACATCAATCCATTAATGAAAACGGGGGCAATTTTGTTGGCCCAAATTAGTCTATGGCACCATACAAAGGGCAATTATCAGGCAATCACAAAATGCATGTATGACCCTATAGTCCTGCCAAGCTATGATTGTAGCAGGCAAGTCTGGTGTAAATAAACCAGTCAGGAAGGAATTCTCCTACTATATCAACATATCAATCCCTAGAAAACAAAGGACACTACAAGGTAAAAAGTAATAAAATATGAATTTAGAGCTAAAATTATCTTCAAAAGTGAAAGTCAAAATGAACATAATCTATTTGTAGATAGTATTATTGTTCCAAATCCATCAAAAACATTATCCCAGTAAACGCATTGATGAAGGGGAGTTTGGTTGGAAAGAAACAGTATCACTAAAGGTTGTAAATGTACCCCTCAATACACATTGCCCCACTTCAATCCATTGTTTATTCAATTTAAATCTATGTTAACAATAAAGCATGTTTCATGGGGAATAGAAGCATATTACAAAGGATCTTTACTCAATAACATACGGTGGATGCCAAGTAGTAATCTGAGTATAGTATACAAGCCATTGTAACTAATCAAGAGGAAAATATTTCATTTTATATTTTTTTATTATTATTATGGATTTTTATATCGCCAAACATCTTCCGTGGCGCTTTTACAATTACATAGTCATACGTTACATACAAGGGTACACATTAATACAATAATACAATACATACAAGGGTAAGTATATTAAAGTACACAAAATGATGACTTCATTTTTGCAGCAATACCATGATACACAAGGAAAGAGGACCCTGCCCAGTGAGCTTACAGTCTAGAAAATTGAATTTGTAGGCTGAATTTACTATTAAATGGGATGAGGCCACATTATAAGAAACAATTGGGCATATAATTTCCAGAAAATGACTTTGTAAATAGCCTTTTTGGGAACTTTAGGTAGAATTAGTAATTAAAATCTTTAAAAACAATAAAAGTGGTCAGAATTCTACATGTGGCATATAATGAGGTGGACTGAAACAAATGAGAAAGGGGTGGTTTAAAAAGGCAATATGAGATAGAGGAACTGATGTTAACTGATTATCCCAGAAGAAGAAGAAATACAAGGGGTGTTAAACATGTGTTGGATGAACTTTTTGATTTTTTTTTTTCACTTGTGTGGAACTTGTAGAAAGGGGGTCCATGAAGTTCCCAGTATATAGAGAACTTTAAAGTTCGACCCACACTGCCGAAAGGTATTGAGGTAAGTATTTGTCTCTGTCACGAACTTTCCTGCCGCTCGCGCGCGCTGCACTCCGGGTGGGCGTGAAAATTCAAAAAAACCGGCGCCTCCTGGACTTAGTGCCTGATAGTAGCGTTAGCTACCTCCCCGGTCCTTGTACTTACCTGCCTTGGATCCTGTTCCTCACCGCACCAACTACTTACCTTGCCTGTTCCAGAGGACTCCTTGGCATACCTGCACCAAACTACTTACTAGCCTGCTCCAGAGACTACCTTGCCATACCAGCATTGTGTTTACCTTGCCTTCCTGAGACTTCTAGTCAGTTCTAGATCCTGCCTTCTCTCCAGCAGCACTAGCCACATTCCTCAGCCTACACTTCCCAGCAGTCTCGTGATCCAGTTCTGCAATCCCACCAGCCATTGGAGCGCCTCCTCATAAAGCGTACTTGTAAGTACCCCGGCCCACGGCCGTTATTACAGTCTAATTTTGGATCACCAAGATGGGGGTATTACATTTAGCTGCCTTGTCGTATGTATATGATGGTGAGATTTACCTTATTTTATTGAGTTTGTGGATGCCATCTGTGGTTTCCACATAATGACATTCTTGGAAATCACATTCTTCTTTCCACATTGAATAGGCTAATAAAGAAAGCACAGCCTCAGTAACCTGTTGTAAATTGTAACCTGTAACAGAGGGAAAGAAAACTCAGGAGTGTTTTGCAGAAGAAATGGAAGAAACATTGGGTGGATTTACAAGAATGCAATGAAAAATAACAACAATGTCCACCCATATAACAAAAAATTCCCACACTGATTAAGCACCTCCCTCCCCAAAACCCCAGATCAATTTTCCTTCCTTCCCCAAAGGTGGCACAGGAACACATTACATGCAGGGGGTAACTGCAACCCGGACCCACCACCCCCCCTCCCCTAAATGAGGTTTACGATCAGCTGTTTTAAACAAGCGGAAAGAAGAAACATCTTGGTTCGTGTTTCAGTCTTTTAAACATGATGTGCAAATATATTCCTTTATATGCGCAATCAGCTATTTAAAAACAGCTGATTGCAGAGGTTGTGGCGGTCCTCTTACCTTCCAGGCCACCACCACGGGATGGCAGGGGTGAGGTAGTTATGTCCACTGCTTACAAGACCCTTCACCACTTGATTACCTATGACGCAGCTATACTTCCTGCTCTTGGCCTGTCAGTCAATAGCAATGAGCAAATGGCAGCACGGGACTCAGTGGTTACGGTCACTGCTTAAAAAAAAAACCTCACTGCTCTGCTGCTGACAGCAGCTATACTCAGTAGCTCAGTGGTTAGCACTGATGCGTTGCAGCGTGAAGTCCTGAGTTCGATTCCACCCTTGGGAACATCTGCAAGGATCTGTATGTTTTCCTGTGCTTGTGTGTGTGTTTCCTTCTGTGCACTCCAGTCTCCCCCAAAATCCATAGAACTATAGGTTGTATGTGTCAAATACGTGTGTTAGATTGAACGCTGTGGGGCAGGGCCTGACCCGGTACCAGGGCGGTACGAGCGTCGTAAGTATGTCTTGAGCATCTTGGAGAAGGTAAGCTAAAAAACAGATTGGAGTTTTGGAGGCGTGGCCCAAATCAGTGTGGACTGAAGCAAAAGTGTGCCCTTTAAATGAAAACATGAGAGAGAGCCCCACTTCATAAGGTGCCAGGGTTTTCAGTTTTTAAATCCATTGAACTCCTGTCTTGTCTTAATAATTAGGAATCCCTATCCCCCCCACGTCGAAGGAGGTTCAAAATCAATTGGCCATCCAATCAAGGATCGCAGCCCTTGTCCCACCGAGTGGAATGTCTTGCTACTGATTTCTCTTCAAAGTTCGGGGAGCAGTGTCACGAACGCTAGTTCACTTGGCACGTGATCTGACCAAACAATCGGTAAAGCTGCACACCACTTTAAGTTATGGCCTTAAAGACGTCCCAAAAACTCACTGACACTGACTATGCACACCCCTGTCCTGGCAGCTAAATGGTTAACACTCACCATTCACTCTAACAACTAAACTGGTTAATTAGCATCAGTCCATTCACAAGCAGTCACAAAGTTAATGTAGCATTTCACTGCAAAAACATTCTATTCACCCACATATAAACTATCAGAGGCAACGGAGTTCTTTTAGAGCATCAAAGACCCAAAAACAAAAACATTAAAAAAATATGAGTTGGATTTTAAATATTCCAAAAGGTGGGACCGTGCACATAATACAAAAATAAAAAGAAATTGGTGTTATAATAAAATGACATACAATAGGTACAACAGTTATATAAAATAAAAAGGATTCAAAAATATTCACAGACCCTACCTCACTAGAAGAAGTCCTGTATCCGGGGCAGGAGGGAAGAAACATCGGGTCAATACACACGGTTTTTCGCAGTGTCCCTCAGTATGAACAAAGTTATAGGGGCTAAAAGGATTTTATTTAAAACATTTCAATGGACCAACCCCTCTCATAGGTGGGAGTGGTTTAGGAATGTCCAGATTTACGACTAGCCCAAAAAGCTCATTCCCCCTCAGTTAGGCAGATTCCATATAAATGTGTAGATATGTACATTGAATTGTGATATTGACACCACATATTACTCTCCTGTATTAAATTATCATCTTCTTCAATAACAAACATGACCGTGTGTAATACATATTTCCCAAAGATATTAATAACTTGCCTTGGCAAGGGAATAAGGTCTCATGTTGGGTATCATTTTAATGGGCCTATCTCCCATTCACAAATATATACTGGTTTCTGTCTCACTTATTCCAATACCGAAATACATTTATTGTTACCTGTATAGCTGTCCTTAAAATGACTCTTAAGGACCCACCAGACCCCTAGCTGAAGAGAATTCCAGATTCAGGATTCAGCCCCCAACATTGTCTGGAAAAGAAGATCTGGTCCATGCTTCACTTAATCGTATATAACATTAGGACTGTTCAGGGTGGAATGGTATTTTTATTGGTCCTTTGCAAGAACTAATACAAATAGTTTAACCAACATTCTTTCTGACAGCCAGCTTTGATTTTTTATTTGTGTTCATATTTCTTACGTCAACCTGTGGTTTGCCATCTTTTATGAACTGTAGTTGAGGTGGTACCCACATAACACAGTCCACACAGGCAGACTGATGATCTAAATTCCAGATTTACCAGACAGGAACAGTCTGTATTAAATTGAGGAACCTCACACCGAGTGCGCGTGTGGAAAATGATGTCCAAAAAACAAACCAAAATTCATCGAGTTGCAACATAGTGCACCCCAGATATTTGTAGCATCCACTGCATTTAAAAAGCCACATTTTTCCATTAGAGGGCGCTGTGTATATAGGTCTGTCTTAACTCGAAGGTTCTGACGTTGCGCCCATGTCAATGGGAGATGCCCACTGATTTTAGCTACGATAGACTAATTTCTTTTTTTCCCACCGATTTCAATAAACTTGGTTAATCTGGTTTGCCAGCGGGGGGTAAGTCCATAAGCGAACTTCAGCCGGCGACCTCCTATTCATAGGTCTCCTACCTCCCTCTAAAAATAAATTAGCTCTATCAAGCTATCCTCAAAGGTTCCCAAGTCGTATTAAGAAAATGGATGAACATCTCTGCCGCTTTTTTCTTGGCTCCTAAACACTCGAGGAAACTGGGCCACATGTTTTGACCAGGGGGGGGTTCCTATGAGTGCTTTTCCTGGAAATAGCTGTTCCAAAGTTCCCTTGCCCTTTTTAAAGATTGTATTTTTTAATGTGTCCCGGTTGACCTTAAATTAGGTTGCCACGTTGCGTCTTAAAGACAATGCTTAAGAAGCTTTGGCCTCATCTTAATCTATAATGAATACAGTAAGTAGTACGTACTCCTGATTTGTGCGGTTGCTGCTGTCTATGCTTTAGGAGCAGATCCCCCTTCCTTTTTAACCACTCCCACTCCATCCGACCTGACTTTTTCCCCACAAAACAACGTTTCAACGCCTGCACACACCATACAGCATTCCAACTGTCAAAACTCTGTCACCATTCCAGGTACAGTAAAACTACTCACACGAAGAATAGGTTTTGGACGCAAGGACACTTGATGGACAGCCTGAAAGATAAGAAGTTTTAGATTGTATAATCTAAAGAAATAGGGGGTAGATCAAACAAAAAATATGGGGGACACAGTGGGTGGTTGGGAGAAGAATTAGAGTTTCTCATTATGGGTCAATTCAGAATAAAAAAACTGCTATTTTTTCGGATTTTTATAGGCCCTTTAAGCCGTTTCAAAAACAAAAATTCCTTACGTGCCCTTCTGTATATATGGAAGGGACGAGACGTGGACTCCTGGTTCTGCATGTTTCTTATATCTGAAAAAGGTTATGAATTTGTTCTTTTCTTTGGGAGTAAGGAGGCGGGTAGGTAGGGGTGTAAATGCGCGGCGAAACAAAGTCCATTGCTTCTTTCAGTGCTGTTCCCCCAATTCTTTACCTGGTCTGCGTTCACCTAAGAAACAGCCCCAGTATGTTGCCAAGGAAATGTAAGTCCTGCCGATTGAAGTATTGGTGCCCCAGGAACTAAAGCGGCAAGGAAGATCAAACACACGCGAGGCCGAAAAAGCCTGGAGTGGTGGTGTCGAACAGGTTAAGTAACCCAGGGCCAGAGGAGGATTGCGAGGGAACAGATTAGAAAACAGAAGGGGTCGGGTAGTTAACAAACCTGTTCATTTTCTGGGCCAGCCAAGTAAACCAGGTTTTTGCAGTTCAGGGAGCAAAGTCAGGGACTACAACAGGTTCTCAAGGGGGGGACTAGAGGTCAGGGTGTAATGCCCTGTGTGTCATGAGTCACAAGGGAAGAAGTCAAAAACCTAGCAAAGGGTAAGGGACCCAGGCCAGCCAAAAACAAGAGAGGGAGAAGTGGTCAAAAAACAGAGAGTTTTAGATAAACAAGAAAAACGCACAAAACCAAGGCAGGGGGGAGTAGGGACAAAAAAACTCAAAAACAATAATGGGACAGGGAGGTGGGGTCCATAAGAGATAAAAAAAGAGAAGATAACCAGTGAAAAATAGAGTAAGGGGGAGCCAATAGAAACAGAGGAAAAGGGAAAAGGGCAAGCAGATCAGATAGGGCCGATTTCAAAAATAAAAAACCACCAAAATAACACACAGAAGCTAAAGAGGCCCACACCCACTGGGGGGGACCACAGCATTCCAAACAAAAACCAAAAAAAACTGTGCAGCCAACAACCCAAACACCAACAGAAAAAAAAAAAAACACAGACAGGGCTATGTATTAGTGTATGGGTAATATACAACTCCAGAAAAAAACTTGATTAGAACAACACCACATTATTTAGAAAAAAACAAAAATCCCAAACGACAATTCTAATAGTTATTCCTTAGTTACTTAGAAATAGCAAAACCTTGTGTCCTATGCTTTCTGTACTATATGTGAAGGGGAAAAAATCAAACCCATAACAAAAACAATCAAAGTGCTGGAAGGAAATTTTTATTTCTAGCTTGAGAATAGGGGCATGATTATAGCAGATAGAACAGTAGATCCACAAGATTCAGGTGGTGGAAGGTGCTATGTAGGTACATATATATAGGGACTGTCTCAGTGGAAGAAAAATATACATATGTTTAAAAAAGTATTAGTTTTATTATTACATACCTAGGCAATTATTCTAGATATTCCTCTCCATTTTGAAAAACTAGTGGGATATTTACTACACCTTACTATTCTTGCTGTGGACATTGTGAGCTTATGCCCGCTCATCAGGGTTCTAACGGTCCTTCTTTTCCCCAGGATGGCACCCATTCCTGGAATGTTCCTAACAGAATTTTAGCTGATTGGTTGTTGGCTGGGTTCAAACATTCCAGGATCTTCATATGAGCAACTCTTGAATCAACCAGGGCGTGGGGTCAAGGGCAAACAAACCAATTCCGGGTCTCCAAATGAGGTTCATGCAAACAGGGAAAGGTTCCGGAATTTTCGGTTTTGCACTTTATTTTTATTACAGGGGGGGACAAAAATGGCTTGAATTGGACCAGGTTAACGGTCAATTGGGATGGAGAAAAGTACTTGATCTTTTTCTATAAAAAGGCATATGTATTTTGCAGCTGAAAACTTCCCCTGTTAATATAGGGAAGGAAAAGAAAGACAAGAAGGGGAAGAATCTTGATTATTAAATATTGCCCACACTCTTTTGGGAGTGTTTTGTAAAAATGATCTTTAACTCAAGAACTTGGGACATTATAATAAATACATTTGTTTAAAAATTATATATTAAAAAAGGGAGGAATTCAATTAAGTATTGTGGGAACACCCGTGCGCAAGTGCACCCAAGCACAATGATAAAAGCTTAAAAAACCAGAATTATTTAAAGAAATTATATTTATCCTAAAACTAGTTCAAAAAGTTTCATGATAAGCAGGGTTAGTCCAAAAGCATTAAAAAGATGAATACACACTTGAAATCCTTTGCCTTTCTGGACATTGATGGAAGATTAAACAAAGATTCCCTCAATTAATACATAAGGAATTTTAAAATTGGGAACGGTTTTAAAAAAATCTAGGGAGTTAAGTGAACTTTCCCCCAGAGAATTAATTGGTTACATTTGGATCTTCAAGATTTCCTATCGTAGTGGTACATTAAATTACTTACATTATAAAAGAAAATTTTTCAGAAGGGCTTGTTGAGGTTTTCCATTCCATCCGAGGTCTGGGGTATATCTTTATGTGTATCGTAAATCAACCGGTGACTTTAAAGTTTCGCAAAAGTACATTCCGGGAACGTGGCTTTCCTCATTTTAGACATGATAGTGTTAAACAGGGAAAATCTGTTGGTTGGGAACAATTTAAGGTTTTACCTGGAAGTTCCCCAATTAGCATATGGACAAGCCAGGATGTTAGGGGGACGTCGGTGAATGACAAAGGGTAGGATGCAGTTAAAAAAAGGCTAAGGGGTGTTATCGAAAACAGGCATTATACAGTGACAAGACAGTTGGTGTTGAAACCCCCCCCTACCACCCTTATATTCAGTGTTTTGTTTCTTGTATTTTCTACTTTTAAAATGGCCTCTTTGACACTGTCTCTTTCAATCTTTGCACAAGGGGTATGTCACAGGGCTTCTATACTAAAAAAAAACAAAATAGGTATTTTAAATTGGGGAGACCTAAAACTTTGGAAAATAATTGTTCCAAACCAACCAACAGTATCATTTTTTTTGTTGATCTGCCCCCCGATTTCTTAAGAATATCCATCTAACAACTTTTTATATTTCCGCGTGTCTATATTACTATTTATTCTCAGTAATAACTATTTCCAGATTTGAGGAAGAGCTTACATACCTTCAATGATCAGGGTATGGTGATGGGGGTCAATGTGTTTGCAAATCTTTAAATGGGCGATTTTTAAGAAACGATTATGTTACCAACAATTTGGAGATTGGGTTGTTGATAAAGAGATACATGATGGAACACCAAGGATTTTGTTGAACGGCTCTTAAAGGGCCTATTACCGCAAAATAGGGTTTTGGAATGACCATAAATCTGGTGATTTTTTGTTGTTGATATGCCCACCTATTTCTTATAGAATCCCAATCTAAAAACGTTTATATTCCAGGCTGTCTAAAGCTGAAGGACAGCCAATCACGGCCGCGGGCTGCTGTGTAGTAATTAGAAACGGCGAGAGGAGGAGAGAGGTAAGGTAAAGTAAAGATTCGGGGCTGGGGGACCATATCTATCATTATGGGAAGACGGGGTGGTGAATTGCTAGTAGGTGAGGGGACCAAATTGAGAGCGGAGGGGCTCTTCTGCGATGGCAACAATCGTCCCGGAGGGGAGACAGGAGGACAGAGTCCTTATATGGGACTTGCAGTAACTGGTGGCCAGGTTTTGCGGACTTGGGAGGGGGATTACAGTGGCATCCATTTGATCTGGAATGTAAGGTGAGGATTTTATACACTACAGATTTGGGGCCCGTGTGGGGGGAGGATTATAGGTTTGGGGGGTGGACATGCCCTTTAAAGTCACAGAGTTCCCCCCATATAGACAGCACAATGGTCCCAGGGCAGGGCCGGGGGGACTCCTGTTTGACGCATAATAAACCCTATATTACACTGTAAGGGGTGATTAATTTCTTATAATATACAAGTTAAAAAAAAATATTTTCTGGCTGTCTCTTTATATAAATCCCTAAACCAGAACTTTTATCCCTGTTTTACTAAATAATTAAACTAAATAAAAAAAGGTAACTCCCGTCACGCCCCTACAATAAAATAGATAAATGAATTGATACCAAATTGAATACATGAGGACTTAAAGGGGCAACTCCAGCACCCAAAATGAAAAAAACTGTACATAACAAGGAAATAAATCACTCCCCAAAACCCTAAATGGTAATAGCTTTGAAATCTGAAATATATAAGTCTAACCCGAAATCTTGCACACATGTCCTGTTTCCCTGCAGTTATGGATTTTGGACAGGTTGACATCCCAGCAATACAGGGAATGGTTAATCCCTAGCTGCCTATCTGAGCATGGCTCAGGCTCGTTACAGGCCACTTTAAATTGCCTACAGTTTCCATGAGGCATCCGGAACGCTAGCAGGCATACAGTAAGGAAATTCACAGGGACAAATACAGATGTATGAACATATTTAAATGGCCATTCTTTGAAATCCTTTGAAACCTTTAAATCCTGTAAGCCATGATGGAGTACCCCAAATTCAGTCTGGTTTCCGGCCTGTGCGGAAAGAGGGCGGCCAAATAATGGGAGCAAGCCAGGTGGGTATTATGTTCTTATGAAAAAATCACTTCAAACTATGTAGTTTTTTATAAGGATATATTCCAACTGTTACTGGTCTGTAAATGCCACCTCAAATTAAAAAATATGTGTGGCCACTGAAAGAAACACGTTCAGATTTACAGCATACTTATGTCCAAGAGTTTAATGTAATTAACGTATTTAGACACTGGCTATATTGCAGCACTCAAACAACTGTCAGTTTCTTCAAGTAGGTGGATGGGATTGTCAAATAGATTCTTAGGATTTATTTTTCTGACACAGCTAAAGACAACAGAATCTCGTCACTAAGAATACTGAAGGGTTCACTATTCTCATTATCCAGGTTCAGCTGCCAGTTATCAAGTGTTAGACTTCTAAAAGAGTGTTAGGGACCTCTTCTAACACCAGACAGTATGGCAAGGGGCCCCACACAGACCTTCTCCAAGCAATTTATTTTTAACAATGTAGGAACAAGAAAAACCCCTAGTCCTCGCTTGTAATTAGTCTCATCCCACAAAACTAAAGCCCTAGATTGGAAGACATCCCCCCCATTTTACAACCTAAGGGACGTTACCTAGAGGACTGGGAAAACTGAGACTGATCATCTAAGCCAAAGAATTCTAGACCACGCAAAATGAATGGTCCCGTACATCCAGAGGGTTTTTGGGGAAACCTAAAGTAGACTTCAGGGCCTCAAACAATTTACTCTATTATACTTACTCTCTAAATCACACTCAAACAATAGGGCCCAATGGGCCGAATCCGGCTCTTTGGACGTTGGTTGTGGGCCCCCAGTGACTGTTACAGCATCAAGACATACACATGCGTATCCTATTTTTTCATGTCCCAAAGGCAGCTTTTTTTTTTAACAACCTGATCGGCGTTGACACCTTTACTAAAAAACTAGGTGTGGTTTCCAGCTGTTTTAAAAACGTTTTGTTTTAAAAAAAAAAAAAAAAAAAAAAAAAAATCCTGAACTGATGTATCATATTTTACAAATAAGGGGGAATTCAAACAACAATTTGCAAGCAGGAAATTTTTCATAGGGTTGTCCCCACAATAGGAGCCGGTTAGCACTTTCTAACCTCAGACTTGTTGGCGAAGGAATTCACAATATAACACCTGTCAACAGAGCCAAAAAAGGCCGATTGCCCTTCTATTGGCTGTTTCTGTATGGGGGATATTTTTAACATTCAGCTAGGTTACAAGCTTAGCGACTTAGTATCAGTATAGCGGGCTGAATTTTCCATTGGGGTTTTTTAACCACCGGAGGCCCCACAAAAGGGATATTAAATTTGATTACCAAGGGCATTCAAGTGGGAAATCAATTTCACAGAACAAACAGCCTACCCAAACGATATCTTCCACCATACCACGGCTGGGAATTTATTCACAAACACATATTCCCACTTCAACATGGGCAAAAGAAACTTAGTTAGTATATCTAGGAGTAGAAATTTAGGGCCAACAAAAATGGGAAGATTATATTACTTGCATAAAATTAACACCAAGTGGACCTCAAAACCCAAAAGCTATCTTCTATCCTAGCAGGGAGGAATGCGGGCAGGTTTCAAACTTGAACTTACACACTTACCCAAATATTTTATTTCTTTTTTAGACCCTTTCAAATAAACGCCAGCAGACTATGCGGGATTTAAATTAAAATTTTAACATCTTTAAAGAAACTTTATATGGGCAAGGAAAAAAGGATCCCATAGTTAATATATGGAAAAATTTAAAGGACAGAAAACCAAGGGGTTGTGGTTTTGGATGTATCCCCATGGTTTACCACAAACTAACTAAGGGCAGTACGGATTAAATCAAACACATCTATGGATATGTGGACTCAGGGCATAACTTGCATGGGCGTCCATATTTGATTAAACGTTTCTAGCCCCCTCTGCAAACTCTTCCATTCTGATATGTGGATTAACCAAGGGAACACACACAAACCCACAGCCACTCTGTACCCACCACAAACTATACAAAATCTTCCTTCTGTTGGGGACCAATATAAAACAAACTTTGACCCATTTTACCCCAAACTGGGTTTTTAACTCCCACTGTCTTATCACAAATCTCTCTACCCAGGAATAACAGGGGGCATCTGCAAAAATACTTGATATGCACAACAGGAGGGTGCTACTTCTATACCTGGAGAAAAGAAGCAACACAGAAAATACCAAATACCAAACGCTCCTGGATATAACAAACACGTAGAATAATGCAAGGAACAAGAAAAAACTAGAAGTGAAACTATGGGTGCAAGTGCAGATATAGAAAACTCCCAAAGATTTTCCTTTAATACTCTTAAAAGGAACACCCTTCGTAAAAATATAGTGGTTATACGCCACTCCGTTTTCCTAATAAAATAAAAAGCAACACTACCCATAATGCTTTTGAGAGTGCGGGACAAAAGCCACACAAGAAAACACTCATGTTCATGGAAGTGATCGGATGTACAGACATTTTGGAGATATGTGAAGAACGTTTTAAAGAAAATCTTTAAGGCCCCAATAAAAGGGGGAAAATTATTGGCCACCATGGAAAGGGCCTCCACATATAAGGAAACAACTATTGCCGAGGGAATATGCAAGATTGCTCTAACGAACTCTAGGCCATACATTGCCAAAACCCTTCTGAATATGGTTCTAAATTGGGATGTATGGGGGCACCAACCGCTGAAGAGTGGGTCTTGGGACCAAGTTGGGGAGGAGGAGCAAGCAATCTATTTATAGGCAAGTTAAAACAGTTTGTATCACTGTTCTAAGAATATAGGATTATTGGTAATGAGAAATGTATGTGTAAGTAGATGTACACCCACAGAAGAAGAAAAAGAGATGGGAAAGGTCTAAGCTATTTCGTAAGTTTGTTTTACTACATTCATGTTCACTGTTTAATTCAATGACCGGACATTTGTTGCGCCTGAAAGTGTTAACATTAATGTTCATGTATAATGAGAAACGATCAGAAACGGAAGAAAAAAAAGCGAGTTTCGTTATCGGGTAAGAATATTACCCATAAGCGACAATGCACAGCTCTGACGGGATCATGCTTGCGCTTGGATAATTGGTGAAAAATGTGTTGAGAAAAAACATTTTTGGGCTCGAAACTAAAATATTTTAACTGTAGATATTATATATATACTTAAGCTCGTCCTAAATTGCAGATACCTGAACACCAAGCACCAATCTACATATAAAAAGCTTCATTGTTAATGCAGCATAGCAATGATGTTGGCAAGCTTTAGAAGGCAGACTTGATGCACCACCGTGAAGTGTTTGTTTATGCATTTTGTTTGGGTACATCACTCTAGGGTTCCTACGGTGAACTTCATATCGAATAGGTGGAGCTTCTTATATGAAGGCAGTAAATGGTAATCTCATTTTAGTTGTATGGTGCCTGGGAAATTTAGCCTTAAATAGCACGAGGAGTTCGTTATAAGTATTAGGTATTGCACAATTTGGTAAAATGGACCATTATGTCCTCATACATGGTCACAGTCCTAAGTTACGGCAGGAAGTTGTCCCAGCAAATAATACCCACTAGTTAGTCTTTAGCCAAATCTGGTTACAGTAAAGATTAGGAGAAGTAAACCGTGTAACTTTGGTTAGGAGGCCATGTCAGTTAATATTTTCAGGGTGTTAACAGTGCTAATACTGACTTTTATGGGTATTTAGTTTATTGGTGTTTGTGTGTGGTGTTTTAGTTGAGCATAAAAGGTTTAGTTTCACCTTTATGTAATTCCTTTTGTAACAATATTCATGAGTATATAGCAATGGAGAGTGCTAATGTCAGTCTTATAATCTCTTCCCAAACGAAAGTTTATGCAACGATGATGGTGAAGGAGCAGTGCATTCTGATCAGAACCTGTTTTGTGGTCACATTAGTTACCCTAGGATTTATACCCTATCACAAACCAAGTTGTGTGTTTACTCAAAATAAAATTTCATTAGCAGTCTATAACAAGATGTAATTTATTTGGTCAATACGAGGTAAAGTATGGAAGGCAAGTATTGAGGTTTACAAAAACATCAGGATATAAAGAACCTGGAACAGGAACAAAGTTTGCTTAGCATTTGACATTATTCGGCAGTACAAGCTGGGAGGGAACAAAGAATGAGTTTACAGTAATGTACATAGCGCCGCAAAATGTCTGACCGATTCACAAGTTGAAAAGGTTCAGAAAGTTCCAATCATAATACAGACAACTGCCGGTTAGAAAGGGGTTCCGACTGTGGGCATCTTAGTGGGAGAATGGTTTAGCTACTTTCCAGTCTTTTGCACTGTGCGTGCAAGCGCACACAGTGCGAAGGAGCCAGGACGCGTCGGGGATTTCGGCGCTGGAGCGGGTTTGCGGGAAAGTGTCTCCTCCTCTCCTGGAAGATTTACTGAAGAACGGGAGGTAAGAGATAGTGCATTTACCTCCTGTTCTTCAGTAAATCATTTAGAAACATACTTTTTTGCTGGACATACCCTTTAAAGAAGGGCACTTTTTACAAATATATGAATGGGTCTCTGGTGCATTGTTCACTAACAGAAAGGTTTCTTTACAGTGACAACGGTGAAACTATCTTCCAGCAGACGTGGTAATGGTAAGTTCATTGAATAGCTTTACGATTGCCATTTGGAGTCAGGAAGAAATCCCCCCCCCCTTTTTTTTAGCTGGACGTTTTTGCCTTCCTCTGGATCAACTGTTATGTAGGGTTAAAAAGGAGTGTGAAAAGGTTGGACTTGATGGACGTATGTTCATCCTCATTACATTGTTTATTCAACTTCAATTACTATGTAACTATGTAAATTAATAAAGTAAAGCAGCAGATAAGTGATGCCTTTTCTGAGAATCATCTCATTAGCATAATATGATTGTGTTTCATCAGATTCCTGCTGTGTGTGTTACTTTTAATAAGACTATGTGACACAGGGATGTTATGGCTAAAGTGATGAACACACAGCAGATAACTGTCATTTCAAAGGATTGTTCCACAATCGTTCCAAATGACAATCACGCTCCTCGGCTGTTCCTCTTAAGAGGTCCTGACAACCCTTAAAATGTATGTGCATGCACATACAGTGCAAGGGAGTGTTGGGACCTGTCTGAGGAACAACAGAGGAGCGTGATCTTGGGTAAGTTCTCTCTCTTCTCACTGTATGTACCTATCTTTCTTCAATTAAACTGAAAAAAGGTAAGTATAAAATTTAAGTGAAGACACCTTTTTAATTAAGAAACTACTAGACATTCATTCTTCTTTAATCACTAATTATACACAGCTTTCTGTCTTCTATCTATCAAATCCATCCGGCAGCTGGCTGACCAAGGGGATGTATACATCTTTGTATACATAGTTATCCAATAATAATGTATATGCTCAGATATATTCAATTAATTCATATTTATAATACACACGGTATTACAGTACACAAGAGGCAAAGTTACTTGGTTTTTCTTTAAATGTCAAGTTTATATGCACTCATCCTGCCAATATTCCAGACCAGGTGACACTCAAAGTACAGGTATCCACCCTGTTATTTCATCCAAGCAATAAGTGATGCTTTGATTCATCAACATTTTGAAGATGCGCAGCACTAAAATATTTATGTATTATACTATTAATATTATATTGTAGGCCCGTAAATATTAAAATAAATTTATATTTACAATGTGTTAAAGGAGAAATATACCCACCTTTTCCCACTCCTCTGCCATTACAATTAAAGGACAACTAAAGCCACAGAACATCACTGAACAAGAAGAATACCTTGATATAAAACCAGTAATCTATATCTTACTTCTCATTTTGATGCGGCACTGGGATATTTACCTAAATAACGTATGGTTTGTGCTTTACTTCACAGCATTCTAGTATCACACAGTTTAGTCAACGACCATTATGTTCTGCACGTGCTCAGTCCTTAGCTATGGCAGAAACTTGTTACAGTTGGTCACACCTTTTAATAATCTGTAGCCAATCCTTTTACAGGACAGATAAAGCAAGGAAGCATGAAGTCAGGAGGTGTGGTCTGACACTGCACATACATGCAGATACTTTATCCAGTTCTTAACAGGCTTACATTTATTTTAATACAATTTACTGAAGTAATATTTTATAGCTTATTGGTGTTTTTAGGGGGGTTGTTTTCAGATTCTGGAGTTTAAAAACTTGGGATTAGTTCTCCTTTGATAGTAGGGTGAGGTCCAAAAACACTAGGACCTCACTCACCCCTGGGTTCATCTTAGATCTGGAGAATTACTTACTTTAAATTTCCTTTGTTACTCTGGTCCCTCTTCCTGGTTTGAGATATGGCCAATAGGAAGACATGTTCCTCGCAGAGCATGTCTTCTCATTGGCTTTTTCACAATGATCTAAGATAGGCATAGCAGCCCCGAAGGCCACATGAAGGGAAGTTCAGGTTATTAATCTCCATTATATTTGTATGAATTAGAAGTAGTTTCATGAATTAAATAATAATTTTATGTAGCGGTTCTCCAAGACGTACTTAAATTACCCTTTTAATACAGTGGGAAACACTGTACTTAAAGGGTAACTGTGGTGTCCAATTTTTCCAAACAAGTTTGAGGCATATAAAAAGCCTTCTACTGAACCTTTAAAGTGAACCCTAAATCACATTCCTTGGTAAAATTTGTGAGAAGTTTTTGCTGGAAAGTTTAGCAATATTGCCTATATATTCCCTATTTCTTTAGATATCCAATCTAAAACTTCTTATATTTCAGCAGTCAATCAAGGTTCTTGCTCTCAAAAAAATATTCTCGTGTGAGTAGTTTTACAGTAGCTGGAATGGTGACAGAGTTTTGACAGTTGGAATGCTGTATGCTGTGTGCAGGCTTGACAGTTGGTTGGTGGGGAAAAGTCAGGTCGGATGGAAGTGGGAGTGGTTAAAATAGGGAGGGGGGACACTGCTCCTAAAGCATAAGGCATGCAGCAACACACGTGAGTAAGTGCTACTTACATGTATTCAATTATAGATTAAGATGAGGCTCTGCCTCCTATTCTTAACTGTCACTTTTTTCTGTTCAGGTACTTCCTGTTTCCCCCACCTATAGATTGTAAGATTCTTCTCTGGTAAGTTGAATTCACACACATGTGAGAAAAAGATTCTATAACTAAGAAGGCTTCCATGTTGTTGCCATTACAACCCAAGGCCTACGTAGTCTTCAGAGTCTTATGAGCATGTGCACCTGTTGCCATGCCCCCTGACCCCAGTATTCATTGTTTCTATGCACCAATTGTTTTCTATACAGATGTCTCCACACCAATATGAAAGTCCCTGATAAAACTTTGAGAACTGCCTGCTACCCTGCAGTTTATTTACCAGACAGCGTGAATTGCATACAAAATTCCTGGGGCAATACAAAATATATAGCTGATTTGTTCCTAGTAAAAAATACATCTTCTAAATGCACCTCTATTCCTTTACTGTGCTGTGATGGCACAGAAAAAAGTCTAGGGCAAGGAAAATATAATGAAGGTATAATAACATGGGAGTGGCCTTTAAAGAGGGCATGGCTAAAATGTTGGCAGTGCACCATTTAAAAAAAAAAAAGAGAGAGAATTTTTCGTGAACAGATTGTGCGATTTACCAACATATCAGATTATTTTTTAATTTTACCTTTTCCATTGGGAGTGGTTGGTAGGGTAGGAAAATTATAGCTAGAAAATTAGCAGTGATTGGGCTAAATTATTGTGTGCCCAGTCAAGATATTTCATAGATGTTTTAACTTTCAATATTCATTTGCCTTGCAAAATTATTTTGTAATCTATGTTGTGCTTAAATATTGATAAAAAATGAAGAGCGCTTACATTGATTTTTGATTGATTAGGTGTTTTTGTTAGACCGATTGTCTGAATGATTGAAAGTGTATGGTCTGCATTAGGCAGGCCATCAAGGAACTAGTTGCCCACTTAGGGTGCCAAGTTGGGCTGCCTCAAATGGCAGTTTTAACCTTTAATCACCTTCAGTTACAGGGGTTAATACTCTTTTTGTGTTTCAATGCTTTACCCTGTTAACTTGAGATTATACACAAAAATGTTGGTAGCTTATAAGTCTTATGCTCTCTTGTTCATAAAAAAAAAAGGTTGGGACCCCTAAGCAGTGTCCCAATAAGGTTCTTTTCTCAGTGTGTTTATTCTTCTCAGTCTGAGACTGTATCTCTGATCCACAAATGCCTCACCATGAATTCTTCATACAAACATTTTACTTGTATTGTACGATGCATTTTCTTATTCTAATCCTATGCTGTCCTTTGTGTTTTCAGTTTAAACCAAGGATGTGGAGTTGTAACAGGTAAGTTTTGAGGTGCAATCCCCTATCTCCGTGCCACAAAACAGTAAGGGTTATAAACAAAAATACTGAAAGGGAGGCACACTCCAAAAGTGCTTTACAGCATAACTTATTTATTCAGTGCTGAACAAAGTCCAAAATACACACGTTTCGGGGATTTCCCCCTTCCTTAGGTGTAACCCTGTATGTTTTCAGTTTTTTTTAATTGCCTTAATGTCCCCTTATCCACTTATAGATGTTTATGTTGGTTGGTGTATTCTAAATGCTTGGCTTCCTGTGAATTGTCTGTGTGTACATATCTTGCATATTTCCATGATTGTTGTGTTTTTAAATTAATGCACCAGGACATTTTCAGTCTTCAATGATTGCCCTCTTGCATTGCATGTAAACATCTTCTGTCTACACATTTTTATTTTTATTTACACATTTTGCACATATTTATTGCGTAACATCTCCAGTACTGTTTACACATTTTGTACACATTCAAAGCAATGCATTCGCTGCACAGCAAAGTAATGAATTTGCTCCCATTCATGACTTGGCTACCGCTGACATGATTTGTCTCTGATTGTACACATTTTATCACATATAGCCTGGTTGCCAGTGTCCACACATTTTATCACATAAAGCTTGGTTGCCAGTGTCCAGTGTGTACGCATTGTCACATATAACTTGGTTGCCAGTGTCCAGTGTGTACACATTTTATCACATATAGCTTGGTTGCCAGTGTCCAGTGTGTACACATTTTATCACATATAGCTTGGTTGCCAGTGTCCAGTGTGTACGCATTTTATGACATATAGCTTGGTTGCCAGTGTCCAGTGTGTACACATTTTGCACATATAGCTTGGTTGCCAGTGTCCAGTGTGTACACATTTTATCACATATATCCCGGTTGCCAGTGTCCAGTGTGTACACATTTTATCACATATAGCTTGGTTGCCAGTGTGTACACATTTTGCACATATAGCTTGGTTTCCAGTGTGTACACATTTTGCACATATAGCTTGGTTGCCAGTGTCTAGTGTTTACACATTTTATCACATATAGCTTTGTTGCCAGTGTCCAGTGTGTACATATATATCCATTGCTTGGCCTCCCTTCAGTGTCTCTATGGAAATATTTAGCGCATGGTACCTGTACCACATTGCACATTCATTCCCTGCCTGGCCCTGACATGGTGTGTCCTGTTTTGTATACATTATTGTTTGCTTATCTGTGTTTACTTATTTTTCCACATATTCATTGCTTGCATACCCTTTACTCTATGTACACATTTTGCACACGTTCATTGGCTGCCAATGTCATGTGTCTCTGTATATTCACATTATGGTCACATTCATTGCTTGGCTACCCCCAGTCTGTGTTCACACACTGCACATACACACTCCCTGTGCCTCGCTGCCCTGTGTTGGACTCAGACTGACTTGGTTACAATCATTGTTTGGCTGCAGCATTAACCACATTCCTCGCAGCCGTAGAACTCCCGTGTGCTTCCACACATTCCTTACCGTGCGGGGAAGAGGGGAAAAAAGTCCCTCCCTCCTCTCTCTCTCTCTTTCTTCCCTCCCTGTTCCCATTTCGTGTCTCTCTCTCCGCCCGCTCCCTTTTCAGACCCAACCTACACCCCTCTGGCTTGGCGGGTCTCTTTATGTTTCCTCAGTCCTGTGTCAGAAGGAGGATATGTGCATTGTGTTCCACAGAACAAGAAAGAAATAGAGAGACAGCGACTAGAGGGACCGGGAAATTCCTCCGCGCTCCATGCCATGGACTCAATAACATCAACTTAGTTTGAGGCGCAACTGACAAGGGATTTTTTTTCCTTATTTCCCGGGCTCCCTCTCAGACAGACCCCCCCCTCTACTGGAGACACAAGAAGGAGCATTAGGACTAGGTGAGTAATGATTGCAAAGGGATTCCTTACCTTCCAGCTGTTAGACTACTGTTCCCAGAAACCACTGCAAGCCACTGGCTGTTTTAGGAAGAGGGGAATGATGCCTGTTAAATCCTGCCTTGTTCTATAAGTAGGATTGGCATCTCGTCATTTAAACCCCAAAAACACATTATTCATTGCTGCAAGGTTAAGTACCAGTACCTTGAATGTGAATCCCATGCTGCCTGCATCATGCTTCTAATGTAAATACTGAGCAGCCCATTGGCTACATGGTTTTACCTTGATCTATATGGCTTGTATTTATTTACAATGTTTGTCATTGTGGGTTTTTTTTGTGTAATATTTGTCTTTGTTGTTGTAGAGGACGCAGGACATGGAGAAGTACGATGAGGACATTGCACTGCAGGCCAGCAAGTTCCTGGAAGGTCTGACACTGTATGACGGGCACAGGCTGTATACGCCGGCTGAGGACGTGCTGCTTTCCCAAGATCACATTCTGGTGGCAGATCATAGGGGGAGGAGGTTGAATGGCAGCTTAGCGCAGTATCTGCCCCAATCTTCTTCAGACAAAATGTACCCACAAGGGGCTACCCAGCTAAGATCTTTGAATGGCACCAGGGCAGAGGGATATATTGACGAGGGCATGTGCAAGTCGGATGTGGCCCTTCCGTGCTACAGTGGAATTTCAGAGAAGAACAAGAGATACTCAGCAGAGCTGTACAGACATAGCTGTGGAAACAACTATGAGAGTATCCCCATTTGTGCCAAGCAGGGCGGAATCACTGCCTTATACTCAGGAGGTAAAATGAGTAACTCATGCATGACAGGGCAGGAATTGAAGCTGAGCGCCACCAGCCCTAGGTCGAGCATGGCATCAACAGCCTCCAGCTCTCAGGAGCACAGCAAATATTCTAGTCCCAGGTCCAGCATTAGCTGCAATGCTCTTTCTCTTGACAAATTCTCCAGTCCTAGGTCCAGTCTGGTTGTTCCTTCTCAGCAGGAGAAATACACAAGCCCCAGATCTAGTTTGGGACAGTATGATGGGGGGGTCTTGAGTCCAAGGTCTAGTTATGCCAGTACTACAAGTGATACAAGCAAACACTCAAGCCCAAGGGCCAGCTTAACTAGCTATGACTGTGGGAGTAAGCCCAGTAGCAACCGTACTAGTGGAATTAGCATGGGCTATGATCAGAGGCATATCAGTCCCAGGTCAAGTACAGCAAGTCAGTATTCATGCACCACCAGTCCGAGGTCTAGTTACTCAGATTCACGGTATGTGGCAACAGGAAACTCTGATATAGATGGGTTAGGAGGCCACGGGAGTTTGGTGAGCCCAAGATCTAGTATGTGTCTACAGGAAAGTAGATCTGCCACCTTAGGTAGTTGCAACCCTTCTGTGGTTAGCCCAAGGTCCAGCATTTCAAGCCATAGCTCCCGTAGCTCTAGAAGCTCTAGGGGATCTATGGGAGCTTATACTGATCTCACAGTTCCATCTCCCAGGTCCTCAATGCTAGGAACAAGTCACCAAGAGGAGAACCTTACACAGGATCTTAGTGAGGCTTGTCACTACAAGGTTCTGACACAGTCACCTCCAAGACAGGAGCAACATCATCAACAACCCATCACCTCTACTCATGATCCCAGTTCTGGAGCTATAGCATCCTACAACTTCAGCTCTGCTAAAGGATCTGCTACAGTACATAGGTTCAAACTACCATACCAAGTTACCCCATCAAGGGAAACTGGACCCAGCCAGGCTGAGAGAAGGCTGGAAGCTCTGACATTGGAGCTAGAAAAGGAGCTGGAATTGCACATGAAAAAAGAATATTTTGGTAAGTTATTTGTGCATTTCTTTATGCACAAATATTATATTATTTTTACGTAAAATGTTTTTACATTTTTTTTTAAATAGCCAGAAAATAAGCACAAATTGATTTATTTTCTTACGATTTTGGTTTTGCTTTTAACTAATGCCATGTTTAGATACGCTGGTGTTGTCCTTGGACATCACACCATATAAATATCCACATCTGTAGATAAATTGGAACAAATTATTTTGTTGAATATCATGTGCTAACCCTACCAAAGACAGCACAACAGAAGAAATGAAAAATGATCAGTGTATATTTACCAGTTCACATACTTTGTACCTCATTCATGTGGTGGAGTGTTGACCAGTGACCTGGAATGTTTCCTGAATGCGTGGAATCCTACTGTATGTTAAACAAAATTAGTATAATTAATCTCTTTTAACAGTAGGAGGCAAACTATCTTTTCTGAAAGGGGACTGTAAAACTTTCCATTTACAACATTGACTGAATGGTTAGTCTTGTCAAAATTCTCTTGATATAGGACGTGCTAATGACTTTAAAGGCGTTATAAGTGGACAATTAGGTATTTTAATCAATGTTAGAAAATGTAACTCATTGATTAGTGGTATTTTTTTTAATTATTATTTTACATGGGAAATAACAAATACTAGTTTTAATGACACTGTGATGTGCTTTAATGCATGTTAGCAACAAAACTGTTAATTTTTAAATATCAGTTGATAAATAGGGTAATTACTTCTGCAATAGCTTTGATTAGGCACAATACATCCATTTGTTAACTGCTTGGCATTCAGATGTGCTCAGGGCAGGATTTCTTGGTAGTTTAATTATATGAATTCGGCAAATAATGTAATTTAGTTTGAGGCCATGCTAAAAATACAGGTCTGTGACGTTTTAGGTGTATCCTTCACTTGATCATGAGGTTTTGAAACCTCATTTGCATCAAGGGCGGCATAGAACATACAACTCGCCATGTTATTGGCAACTCAAAGATATTTTTTTCTGTCATAATGAAAATTAAAGATTTATGGCAACACATCACACAAGCAAATATATTACTTTAAAATGGGATGGAGACCAATTCCTTCAGAAAACAGTATTGTTACCTTGAGGTGGACAATTATAGTCACAAGCTGTCAAAATGCAGGATTACAATGAGCAAACTATGTCGCTGCTATTGACAACTGATGGCCAATGGCAGTGGTTTGTTGCTTGTGAGATTGGCCATCTTTTCTCCACATATGTGGCCAATAATAGGTAAATCTTGTGGCCTATTATCAGGAAAGTGTGTACTCAGTTTAAGGGCTTATTCACACTATCAACGTGATGTAGCATGTAGGAAAATGCAAATCTGTTATATGTTTTTATGTGTGAACGCCTTTCTGTTAGTTTTATTCATAGTCTTGTTGACTTCTGTTGGTGTTTGCTGGGCTCCACAACACACACACACACAACAACAAAAAACACTGCGGTTATGTGATATTACAACACATTTCAAATCAAAACATTAGTGGGAACAAGACAGATGGCACTCTCTGCAAAATTTACAGTATTATCACTTACTATATGTGTTGCAGTAAAAGGTACCAAAACATGCAAGTATTTGTTTTTTTTAAAGGGTATCTTCACTGGGCAAATGTAGTTTGGAGTTTTCAGTTTAATTGAAGAATGGGGAGGTAAATGAGCTATATCTTACCCTCCTTTCTTTAATAAAACCGGCAGACGACCAGAAACAGGTCCCGACAGAGTTTATAATGTATGCGCTGCGCATACATTACAAACTTCGCCAGGACCTCTCAAAAGAACAGCGGCGGAGCACGAGACCAGGTAATTTCTCTCTCTTTGCGCCTTTCTCCTGTTTGTTTAATTGAAGAACGGTATGTAAGACATAGCTCCTTTACCTCCCGTTCTTCAATTAAACCACCAAAAGTGTAGATACCCTTTAAATGGGCTTTAAGTTTGCATCAAATGTAGGCTACCACAACAGTGATTCTGGTACTTGCATCAAAACCAGATATAGCATGCATGTTTTATTTTTGTGCATATTACTAAGCGTAATGTGTGTTTTGTGTTTTTAAAAATGATAGTATAAAAAAGTATACAAGCTTTTCCTGAAGAGGCTGGGAAGTGCAGAGTCTACACCAGTGTTGAAGTAATGGAAGTGCTGACACTTAACACTTCATTTGTCACCATCATGTGGAGAATATTGCATTTTCAGATTCATATAAAAGCATTGTGTGTTTGTTTTTTCCTTTAATAAGCTGGCGTTTTTTGAAGCCAGTTAACTAGGCATTAAGATGAAGGAAGAAGAGTTATTTCAATGGGACATTTATTATTTTGAGCTTGGCTTTTAAAGGGGGAACTAAAGACAACAATATACAAACAACATCCACAATGATGCAACAAGATAATGTGACACCTCTCCCTTTGCTGTGGCTGTTTGCTTTCTTTTAATTAAATCCACAAAACAATACTAAATCAGAAGGCATTCCGTGATATTAAAGCAGTAATATTTGTCTCATCGTTCATCTTGATGTGGGTGCTGGGAAATTGATCTTACATAAGGTTTGTGTTTTTTCCTAGCATTCCATTATCACACAGTGTTGTCACTGACCATTGTGTTCTTTTCACATGCCTAAACCTAAACTGCTTTGGGAACTTGTTACAACTGGTCACCCCTACTAGTAGTCTTTAGCCAATCCTGTTTCAGTCCATATTATGCAGGGGAGCATGTCACATGCACATTGTTATCTTATCCAGTTCTTTAGGGGATTAATGCCATTTGCTGGAGTTAATTTACAGTTTATTGGTGTTCTTGGGGGTGGGTGTGCTTTCATATTATGTAGTATAACAATTTTGGTTTAGTTTTTCTTTAATTAACCTGTGGGTACTAAGGGTCAGCTCCAATAATATACCTCTCTTTGATGCTGGCCATACACTTGTTAGATGTTACAGCTGAATCTGTTGGATCTATGGAACCGACTGTAATGTCTACTGTCCTATCAGTTCTTGTCTGTGGAGGTTACGTCTGTAATGTCTGTTATAAATTGGTCAGGCTGGGCTGTTGTTTGGAATGTCTGCAAGTATGATATAATGTATGGGCACCTTTAAGGCAGCTATAGATGGTAAGTTAAAGCTTGTTTTGTCAGTTGCCTCTTCCTGCAGATATATTTTTGGATTTCCACTGATACCAATTGGCATTTGCTGCCTGAAAACATTTTGAAGTTGTCGAAACGATTCCTCATGGAATGGATGATTCCGACTAAGGATGATTATGTGATGGTTACATTGTGATCATCATTAACACACCAATATTGTTCTGAAACCTTGTTGCTAGTAACTCATTTTTTTTTGTACTGAAACCTAGACCATGTAATTTTTTACTGGTCTATAGTAGTTCGATTACTATTAGATATGGCCGAACTTACTGAAGTTCAGTTCGTTTCCGAACTTCAGTAAAAGTTCGGAAACTAACCCATTAAAGTCAATGGGGAGTGATAGTTCAAAAAGTTTGGATGATTTACAGATAAAAGTATCGAAATTGAACGATACATTCGAGGGTCACCAAAAGTCGAAGGCTACATTCAAGGGTTAGCGAGCAATACATTCTAGCGGTAGGAAAAACAAACCATACATTCGAAGGTTGAAGAAGGGGACATGTAACCCCCGAAATGTTGTGATATGTGTGGTTTTCATAAAATTAAGTTTTTCACTTCAGAGTATGACCCTTGGTTTCTTTGTTAGAGGGTTACCGAAATCCAACGATACATTTAGCGAACGGCTCGTAAATTTGATAATTATCGAAAATAGCTAGTTCGAATAGTTCGAGTTTGTCCGAACTCCTGAAGTTCGGCCCGAACTCGGGGTCAAGTTCGTTTTTGTGTCCATCACTAATTGCAAAAAGGAAACATCAGCAGGTGAGATTCATCAAAAGTTCTTATCGTTTAAATTGTGCTAATTTTGCCCCAACCAATCAGATCTTATTTAACATTTTCAAAGCTAACATCTGATTGATTAGGGCAAAATTAGCAACATTTTAAACGATAGGAACTTTTATTGAATAACCATGTTGATGTTTAAAATTATCAATGTAACTTTAAAACTTTGTGAATATTACTAGTTTATATTTAGACATGGCAAACTTGGTTTTGAAGCTAGTGAAGCATTAGCTTATTGTTGATTTTTGACATTTTTCTTTTTTGCTGCAGGAAGTATATTTATGTAACTTAAATGCATATTTTATAATCTGGACCTATAATATTTTCATTTTAACAATTTTTTATGTTTGAAAGTTTTTTCTATTTTATTTAATAGGCAGACCAAATTCAAATTGTTCTTTCTTTTTACTTTTATGTCATTTAATGTCTGTGGATCTTTGAAGAAAAATATACTCTTTTGAGAATGCTTGTAGGACATAGCTTTTAATGAAGTGCCACAGAGATGGAATACTTTAGGCAAAGCAAAATTTAATCCTAAGATTTCAGGAGGTTGTTTTCTTTCTGCAGCTTGGACCTGGTAGATTTTCCCCCAAAGCTTCTCATTCCTTTCACTCATTGAACAGTTTGAGGTCATAAGATGAGATGCCATCAACAATGGGGGAAATCCAACACGCACACAGCACAAAGGACACGTTCAGTCGGGTTTGAAGCAAACACAATGACTGTGGATTTTCTTTTACGTCTTAAACCCTCGGCTGGTGCATTCCTTCTTGCTATAGCCACTGTATTAACCACTACTATGCCACCTTAGCAATGGAAAAGGATGTCATATTTTTTTTTGGGGGGGGGGGGTGTTGTTTGGTTAAATTAAAATGCAAATCTTTTACTATTAGAATATGTTGTAACCATTCAGGTAGCAAAAACATTTGGGAGGAATATCAAGCTCTATTAATTCATAAGCTTTCTATTTGTAGCAGGATACTGTACAATATTAACATTGCTATTGATTTGATGATGGTTTCATTAGTTTGTTACTTTTATTTATATTTATGTTGTCTGCATCATTGCTTCATGATACCATTTTTAATTTATGTGAATAAAATAATTTGCACCACGGAAGTAAATGGCTGTATATAAACCATTATAATAACAACAAGGTTGTTCTTAGACAGTGGGTTTTAAAGGACAACAAAACCCCATTAAAGCTGGGTGCACACATGCAGATTTTTCTTCCTGACTGGCTGTTGGCCACTTGCGATCAGTCAGCCAGGACGAATCACTGTGACCGATCATATAGTCCATAGGAGACTGCACGACCTTCGGTGATTTTACCAACATGTCAGATCGCCTGTACAAGCTACTGACATCAGTTGCCACTGTCAGTGAAGTCACCTCGGTTTTTTTGGCCCGACCGACCAATACACAGAAATACCCAGCCATTTTCTATTAAAAGTACCTAGGGTTTTTATCTAAAATGTATGATTACCCCTGGACTTTACATAGATTTTTTCTAATGTTTACCTACAGTTGCTGGTCCACCTGCCCTTTACCTGTGTCTGGACTACTAGGAGACACATGCTGCAAGAAGTGTTTTATTCCATAGTCCATATCTGGACTATGGTAGGTAAAGGTGTCCATACATGGGATAATGGCTGCACAATGGGAAAATGCCATCAAAGCAGCGATTGAAATACTCTTTCTTGTAACATTGATCTTAAGCAGATATCCTCTTCAGAAGTTTAAATGAATTTAATTTTTTAACCAATTTGATTGAATATATATTAGCCTTAAAGGACAACTCCAACCTCATAAGAACATGTTTTAGAAAGAATGGCCTCTTTAAAATATGTTGATATATCATAGTTTGTCCTATGAATTAATTGCTGTATGAGACTGTTATGCTTCCGGAGGCCTCATGGAAACTGAGCAATTTAGAAGCCTGTACATGCTCAGAAGAGGCAGACAGGATTAACATTCAGACATTGTCTGTGATGTCAACTGTCAAATCCATAACTGACAGTTGCTAACTGGAAGAACCAGGAAGCAGAAACAGGGGAAACAGGACATTATGCAGGATTTCAGGTTAGACCTATATATTTTCAGATTACAGTTTAAGGTTTTGGGGGGTAATTTACTTGTATGTAAGTTTTCATTTTGGGGCTGGACTTGCCCTTTAAAGGGGAGGTAAAGTCACCAGATAACATTGTCCCAATAGACAGAGATACATACAAAGATACAACAACCTATCTCCCCTCTCCTCTTGCTGTGGCTGTTGGTTGTTTTATTTAACTTACCTGTTGGTTCTAGGTGGCAGCTCTCTAGAGCACAGCAGATCTAAACCAGGAATTTGCAGCCTAGAAGCTGAGAGACAATTATATTTCAGCACAGATACCTGCTTCTGTTAGGCACAGATCATGTAGACTCTTTCAGACACAGAAGAGCGATTTAACAGTTTACAATTGTTTTTAAATAACAGCTCTTTCCCCCACACATTCCTTTTCATTTCTTACAAAAAAAAACCCAAAAGCATTGAGAGCATTAAAATCAGCCCAGAAACAGTCTTACCCGAACTCATTCCTTTGGCTCCCTCTACTAACCAGCAGCCACATTTGTGATTGGCTGACTCTCAGCCAATCATAGACACGACTGCTGCTCCGGCCCCTTCTGATCTTCCATTCCCAGATGTAATTGAAGAAGCCGAGACCAAAGGAACAAAGGTGGGTAAGTACATTTCTGGGCCTATTTTAAACTTGTTAAGCAGACGTTAAGGTTGGAGATTTTTTCATATTGGGGTGGAGATTCCCTTTAACTATTTTGGCGTTTAATTTAAACACTTCAGGGAGATTCAATAAAAGTTGAACAACAGTGTTTATCGACCATTTTTAGCCCTCATATTGGGATACTTGGGTTCTATATTGATAACAGTGGATTGATTAGGCCAGAGGTGGAAATTTATTTTAATATTATAGGGCAGGTCTACCCTCTTAAGAAAAGTTTTACCTTAAAGGGTATGTCCACCCTTCTTTTAAATTTTTTATATAGTGTAGGGCTTAGTCCCCCAGCCCCAACCGCTATATTTTTAATGTAAAAAACTCCCCCAAACATTACTTACTTTCCCTCTTTCCTTTGCCACACTGCCCGGCCCTCTGCTTGCGCGAAAATGCAAGCAGAGGGGCGGGACCATCAGCCGCGTCTGTGATTGGCAGATAGAGGCGGTAGATCTGAACGGCGGAGGAAAGAGAGAAGGTAAGTAAAGATCGGGGACGTTTCTTACATTAAAAATAGTGGTTGGGGCTGGGGGACTAAGCCCTACATTATATAACATGGATTGTGAGCTAGGGGGTGGGAGTCCAATACAGGAGGGAGGGGGAGAATGGCTGCAGTGCGCATGCTAAACTTCTCCCTATATGGACTCTGCTATCCTCCTGGTGGGCAGTTTTTGGGACTTTGGGGGGGGAATACAGGAGGACCATTTGGAGCTGGGATGTGAGGTAAGGATTTTTATTTACTACACAGTGGTGCCAGTAGTGGGGGGGGGGTTATAGTTTTGGGGGTGGACATGCCCTTTAAAGTGTATGTATGCTGAAAAAATGACTTTGCGTCATCTTAATCTATAAATAAATACATGTAAGTAGCAATTACTGTGTTTGTTGCTGCATGACTGACACTGACCTGTCTATTTTGCCACATACCAACTGTTAAAACTACATACAGCATCCAGCATACCAACTGTCAAACCATTCCAGCTACAGCAAAACTGCTTACAGAAATGCTAAAACGTAAGATGTTTCAGATTATTTTAGACAGTTCTCAAAATTCTGGTGATGTCACAGATCACAGTACTAGCAAGAAAAAACACCATTTATGCTGCTGTAACTTTGGATAGACTGAAGCTTTTTTAAAGATAGGGTGTGCACTTTTTTAAAATAAATGTTTAATAATAGTTCCACTTAAAGGGCCTGTCCACCCCATTTTACAACTTGTTTCTGTAGTGTAGGGCTCCCTCCCCCAACCCCAAACGCCATAGAAGTTTCACACAAAACACCCCTGATCACTACTTACATCACCCCATACCCCAGCGATGTGTCACGGCCCTCTGCTTGCATGAAACTGCAAGCAGGGGGCTGGACCAGCAGCCGCATCCGTGATTGCCAATCACGGACGCGGCTTCCGGCTGTGCAGATCGACGGGGGAAAGAGGTGATGTAAGTACAGATCCGGGGTGTTTTGTGTGAAACTACTATGGCGTTTTGTACTACGGGGAGGGAGAGAGAAACAGGAGGGAGGGAAAATTCTCCTGGAGGAGAGACAGGAGGCAGAGTCCTATATGGACTCTGCAGTGCTCCTGGTGGGCAGTTTTTGGGACTTTGGGGGGGGATTACTGGAGAACAATTTGGAGCTGGGACGTAAGGTAAGGATTTTATTACACTACACAGTGGGGCCAGTAGTGGGTTAAATTGTAGTTTTGGGGGTGGATATGCCCTTTAACTTTTTACAGGTTGTTTTAAGTATATTGGAGTGGTATATTGATAAGCTGAGTACACACATTCCCGATAAAGGGCCAATCCCGCTAGTGTGTACGTCAGAAACAACGGTTTCCGACACTGACTAACATTCAATATCTGAAGTAATCATTACAAACATTTCCCTTATTCCCATACTAAGGTATAGGGAGTCCACGATCGTAGGGAGTATGGCAGTAGGAGTATACTTTATATAGGGAGAAAGATCATGACTCTGGGTACTCCCATCTGTCAAATATGACAGAATCTTGCTACAGTGTGTACCCAACTTTAGTGGAATGATTGAACTGATTGCAGATATTCTTCTTATCAGAAGCTTTAAGTTTGATGTTTTTTTGGGAGCCTATAACTGGAAATGTTAATGCCTGATAATCAGCAAATCTTATATCTTCCCAGTTAGATATGACTAGTGTATTCTTCTTTTGTCATTTTCAGTTTTTTCTATTAGGGCTAGGCCACACAGGTGTTTCTAGTTTTTTATGCGAAATTTAGTGCCTTTTCAATTTGTGTCTTTTAAAGCCGTGCAAAAGCTCTTACATTTGCACTGTATTGACAGTCACAAAGTGTTTAATCGCAGGAACGAGTGCAGGTTTGTTGCAATTGCGAAATTTATTGCATCTCTCCCTATATTGTTGATTTCAAATAGTACCTCGCACACCCCTAATAAAAAATTTTAATATGTTATTCAGGGCTCCCCAAAACCCCAGTTACGTTTTGCTTAAAAGTTTAAATAATGTTCCCAGAGTGAGAAATAACACTTAAAACCTCCACGATACACCACCGTGGCTCCCTGCTCATGAACGGAAAAGGCATGTAGCAGCAGCAGTGGAGAGCAAGCAAGCGGCAGTGGATCCTTGAGGTTATAAGTATTATTTCTCACTCTGGAAACATTACCGTATTTAAACTTTTAAGCAAAATGTAACTGGGGTTTTGGGGAGTGTATGTTTTTAGGGGTGGACATACACTTTTACTTAAACTTTGTTTTTATTGTCTGCTGTGTCTTTAATAGGAGGCCAGCAGCTAAGGTTCTTTTAATCTATGACTAGGGACACAGTAGAGGTCCAAAACGCATCAGATTATCTCCTCTTCTACCGTTATTGCTACGTGTTGCATAATGTTTTTAAACTATGTTCAAATAAAGAGTAACATTTTATACATATAAGTTGAAGTGAAGCTTAGTGCTGCAAGGTACTATTTTGATTTAATATTGCAGAGAGAGAAATCGGGTTCGGAGACGCCATTATAAACTTGGTACTATATTGTTGCTCAGCAAAAAGGGCCTCGTGGGATACGAGCTAGTTGGTATGCAAAATGTATCAGTTAATTATTCTTGCCCAATGTCAGGGTGTCATTTTTATTGGGCCGTATTTGAATGTGAACTCGCCACTTCGGTGAGGGAAATTTAAAGGAATTATTCCAGCTGATAGGTAAAGTACCCAGGGATGAGGACTTAGAGGTTTAGGTCCTCACTAATAATAGGTGGAAGAAGAGGAGCAAGGGGGGGTTCAGTATAATTGTCTTTGCTAATGCTGTGTCTTCGGTTTGTTAATTTTTGTTCATTAAATTTAAAGAGATTACTTAACAAACAGTCACTGCCAATAGGACCTATTCACCTCTTGGTGCTGCATCTAAAATTTTAAAGTGGCAGGGAAACTGAATGGCAACATAACTCTTTTAGCATTGTGAGTCACTTATTATGGGGAAAATTAGCTGAAATATCTGTCTTTTAACTTTTCATTTTTCTTTATCACAATCTTTTTCAACTAGAAAAACAATCCAAGTTTGGAGTCAGAAAGGAATTTCCCCCCCCTTTTTAGCTGTTTTTTTTTTTTTTTTTTCTTTTCCTTGGGCAAAATTTTAGGGGGGGGTAAAAAAAAAAAAAAAAAAAAAAAAAGGGTGAATAGGTTGGATTTGATGGACGTATGTCTTTATTCAACCTTAATTACTATGTACTAACAGCAGCAGACCGAGACACAAATACCGAAAAACCAACCTCTTAGGGTTAGGCCACACTGGAGAGATTCTCATGCTCTCATGCTCTTTAGATCGGGATTTACCCATTATCGTCACTGTGTAGGGGCTCTTCCCAACCGATCGTAGTGCTTTAGTCAGCACTACGATCGGTCGGGAACGATGGAAAATTTCCGTCAGTTGGTATAGGCTCCCTTTAATTTAAGTAAAGGGAGCCGATCCGATCATATTGTGTATGGCCGACGATCCGTATACAGCGTATGGGGATCGCCCGGGTCCATGTGTGCAGTTCCCACAGCATGTGTGCTGACAGATACAAATGTGATCGGTCGACACACATGCTGTGGAAATTGCATGTGTATGCCTGCCTTTAATCACTTTCCTTCAAGCAGACGAAAGAGGGTTATCCACATGAAGCTTAGGGAATCTTTTATTTGAACTACGTATATAAATACAGTATCAGTCCACCTAACTATGGAACACTATTGATGTATTCATGCAAATTTACTCGGGTCATCCTCTAATTAGTTTTATAGTCTTTTATTTACATTTCAGGGAATAGACTCAGATTGTAGAATTGATCAAATTTTGATCAGTCAGGTTAGAAAATTTAAGTTGATTGTGCAATTATCTAACTGTTTTTTGGGAAATTGTAATTGTTTTCTGTTCTTATTGCATTAAAATTCATGCACAATTGCTATGTCAAGGTATAGTGTTAGAAAAGTATCCCATTAATAAAGGAATTGCTTCAATAAAAATCATATTTATAAAGGAATCTCTCATTAATGAATCACATTAAAGGGCAACTGTGGTCTCAAAAAAAGTTAGGGTTAAATGAAAGCCTGCAGTATTTCCTTTACACTGAGCCAACAATCACTTCTCTGGCGAGAGCCTGTGAGAAATTACATTGGGGTTAATGTTCAAACTTCCTGCTTCCAGTAGGTGGAGTGACATCACCTGACCTCTGTCGCCCCTTTTCCCCCGGGGGAGAAGCATGCTCAGTTAAGACTTATTGCTGGAGAAATCAGGAAGTACCTGAGGAAAAAATTGGCAGTTGAGATGGGGAGCCTATTAATGCAGGCAGAGGCAGGTCACATGACTACAAGCTGGTCACATGGCTACAAACAGGAAGAGTTTAGCCAGGAAGTTACATTACTGAACTTTTGCAGCAATAACTTCTCACACATTTTATCTAGAGATGTGATTTAAGTTTTTTTTTTTGAAGGTGTGATGGAAAGCTTTTTATATCATTCTTACTAGTTTGGAAGAATTTGAGACCTCAGTTACCCTTTAATAATCGAAAATCATCTCATCATCAATCATTTTATCTAACAAGTCAATTGAAATGTAAAATGGTCTAATGTATATCTAGCTTTATGGTTAATTTTACTATTTCTATTAATGTAATTTCATTTGTATATATGTGATTAGGGTTGGTTTATTATAATATATTCATGTTTTACTTAAAGGGTAACTGTGGTCTCCATACAAGTTTTCTCTAATTGAATGAGCTCTCTTATACCTTTCAAACAAGCCTAGGATGATGTCTCTAGCTTCTCTGGATCTTAAAGGGTAACTGTGGCCCTAAAACGAATTTAGGTAAATGGACAGGAATTGCTTTCCTGAGTATTTTTGCAATTTACTTTCATTTTTTTTTTTTTACATCAGTTTGAAGATATTTACATTTTTGTGTGTAATGTTTAAAGGAAGTTTAAAGGAGTGTGCTCTTTTTTTTTTTTTTTTTTTAAAGGCCACTTGTATGGAGACCACATTTCCCCTTTAATAAATAGCTAGCTGTTATATTTATGTTTTTTTGAGCGGGGGTTTTATTTGAATGGTTATTATATTCATTACTTTAAAGGACGCTAAAGTGAAGAAAAATACTTGCCCTTTATTCTTTTCTATATTTTCTGAACAGCCAGAAACTTGATCTTTCAGCTCACATTGCTCCCTTTATCCATATCTCCTCATATCCTCTTCAGCTTACTCCTAGTTAATGTGCATTTCGCCTCTCTATGTGCCTAGCCCCTTCCTGAAGCTAAGACTCAACTAGCGGGGAGCATGTGCAGTAGAGATAAACTGCCAACAGAGATAAACTCAAACAGTGAGCCGGAGCCAATATCATTTACCCTGTAGTTTTGTGTTGTAGTAAAAGTGAAATTGCCTTGCAGTGGTAAGGTAAGCATTTCTGGCAGGCGTTATCACTGCATAAATTAAATAAGATTTTCTTTCAGCTGTAGGCGTTTAAAAGGGAGTGTATGTGTGTTTGGGGGGTACTTTGGATTTGATTTCTTTAGGTGCTTTGCTAAATTGTGATTTAGCTCTATTAACACAGTAACTGCGTAAATAGCAGCTAACTGCAGAATTGGGTGTTAACTGCAGGCACAGTAAGAAAGCAAAGAGCAACAGGTAATGTTTATTCCTACCTTTTCATGATCTTAATGCTGACTCAATTAGCCATGGAGTGACAGAGGAATAAGCTATGGTTTTATAGAAATTTTGCAGTTTTTACACATATTAGGGAAGGGGTGGGGCTGGGATATTGAAATGGAATGGGTGATTGACAGTTCTTTACTAAAATTCGAAGAGCTAAAAAAATAAAATAGGGTCAGAGATAATCCTTATTACAATGTGATTGGTTGGAAATTATTTAGTACAGTTTACATGCCATTACATGGATATTGTGCTATTCACCTTTAAAAGAAATCCCTGTAGGTTAGATGATCTAGGGATCTTAAGTTAATGTAAAGAGAGGTACTGACCTGCGAATGGATGAATCCGAATTCTGTATTCGGCTATGGTCATGCTTGGGAAACTTCTCTGCTTGTAAAAGCTTCTTTAAAGTTATCCAGTGTGATGTTAACCTTCAACAATAAATGACCTATTAAAATCTATAAGCTTAGCTAGTAAACAGTTGGACGGGTTATTCTGCATAGTAGCAAGTTGACTTTAGACCAAACTGAAATTCTATCATTAAATATTTAGCCTTTTCTATTAAAAATGTACGGTACATTTATTTTTTTAACATACTTTTATCTTTAATATAATATCTTTATATTGTTATAAAAAAAATTTAAGAATGTTTTCCTTGCAAATACTGGCCAGGGAATGCAAAGAGGCCCCCCAGTATGGCAGCATGTGTTTAGTCACAGTCTTTTCACATTTGTTTAAGAGGTATTTTGTTCCCACACACTGAAAGGACCTAACTCACCTTTAGCCTAATAATTGTTGATATTTTCCTAACTTAAACACCTGTGACATTGAGATGACATAACAAAAGAATTCCTACAATTTGTATAAAAATAACATAATGGCTTAATTGTAATAGCATAGAAAAAGGCCAGACCAGGGACTGTAGAACAATTACTCTGAATAAAATCCATTCACATATTGTTAACAGGATTTAGATGTGCTGCTTAATATTTAATTCTTTGCTTATTTCCCTTTAAGAATGTTGCATAAAGTAATTTAACAAGCTATGATATGCTGTACAAGTCATCTAAAAGGCATATGATGTGATTAAATGTTTAGTGTGGAAATTATTTTATCAAACAGACTTCTTGTCCTTAATGATCAATTGTGAAGGAACAGCAAGTTCCTGTGTGTTTAATTTGGGCTTGGAATCAAAGGGATTCAAGTGACTTGCCAAGAGGTTGCAAGTAGGAAGTCCCTTACTTTAAATATAGGCAGTATGCCAGACTGCATATAGGCAAAGGCTCTAATTAGTGATACTGTGCATGAGTGTAACTTAAGTACTGGTTTGCTCAGAAGTCACCATGAACAGGACATGAAGCTACATGCCTTGACTCCAGGGTAGCGCCACAGAGTTGCTGTATGGTCAGTATGTCTGTAATTCACAAGCCACAGTTTCTTATTTATATAACAGAAAGCAGTCATTATGTCTCACATCTGGAGTCACAAGACTGAAATTAGATTTTGTTCCCTTAGGATAAATACAGTAAAACAGAATAATATGCCCTCTATGTATTAAAGCTTAAAGGAAAACCAGAACTAAAGAAAGGCATCGTTCACACTAAGGTGTGTGTTTTACCGCATGAAATTGCGCACTGAAACGCATAGGCAATAGAAGAGAAAAGTACCATTCACGCTTGGCAGCTGCGATGTAGTATGTTGTAAAAAACACACTGCATGCAGCAGTTTTCTGCATTAATGCCCTGAATTTAGGGGAACATCGCAGAAAATTGCAAGTGCGATGTTCCCCTGCGTTAACGCTCTATTGTGAAAGTAGCCTTGGTGTTTTTTTTATTTTAAAAATGCATTATATAATTTTTTAAAAATGCATTCTTTTAATAATCTGCATAATAATTGCATTATTCCAACATAAACAACCCAAAAACACCTCACAACCACTGCCTTGCTAAAGAAACTGAGGGTAAATGTGCTGGACAGACAATTTACTCTAAGCTGACTACTTTACTGTATATACTTGAGTATAAACCGACCCGAGTATAAACAGAGGTACCCAATTTCACCTAAAAAAACAACAAAAGTGGTTGACTCGAGTATAAACCGAGGGTAGAAAATGTACTAACCACTACTGCCTTCTGATTCTGTTTTGAGGCTTTGATTGCCGTTTAAATGGACAACAGAATTCCCATACTGTAATAGACATTACTGTATGAGAATTCTGCTGTTCATTTAAAAGACAACTACATTCTTCTTCCTTGGCATTCAAGATGTTTGGAAACTACAACTCCCAGCTAATAAAGCATGCTGGGAGTTGTAGTTTCCAAACATCTTGAATGCCACCCTCACCCTCCCACTGCAGTTGAGAAAGCTCTCGTGGTCTGGGTGGAGCGAAACGCGTCCTATGTGACGGACTTGACCTCTTCTCTACCATTCTCCTATGCACTGTGTCTCCGGTCGTAAGTAGGGTAACCCCCATGATGCTGACATATATGACTGGATAAGACTTTATGACTATGTGTTTATTACTTATAGATATACTTTTGTACACAGTTATAGTATATATTTATTGAAGTGATTGTAGGGAATGGTGGATGGTTTTAAATGTTTTTAATGGGTATCCCTGTCTGATTAAATAAAGGATTTTTAAAGGATCTTTTAGCCTTACACGTTATATTTATAGTATTGACTAAGAGTGTTGCAGACCAGTTCTTTTCTCTATCATTGTAGACTATCGTTTGTTTTTCTGAGTCTAGCACCTCCCTATTTAGGTTTACTAAGTCAGTGCCCTAATACGGTCTTTCCCAGTTTGTACCTGTGGGCTCTCCTCCATCCAGTAACTTGGGGCTTCCTGTTGGGACTTGTGCCTGTGTGCCAGCATTGAAGATCAGGTAAGCATTCCGGAGTGGGAAAGTAAGTAGTGACTCGAGTATAAACCGAGTTCAAGTTTTCAGGCTGATTTTACAGCCCGAAAAACTCGGTTTATACTCGAGTATATACGGTACATTGTCCCTTGAAAAAATGTAATAGAATATTTACAAAAATGTGAGGGGTTTACTTACTTTTGTGAGATATTGTAATATTTGTTTTTGGTTATTGTTGCTTAGAAAGAGCACCACTCTACCACTCTTAAGGCTCATACACACGTCCGATGTGTGCAGTGAGCAACGACTAGCCCTTTCGGCATGCCAAACGACCCCCGACCAAACGTGTACACAGCCGAAACAGACGTTCGTATCGCCTACTATCGGTGTCGGGGGTCGTGCCTCGGTGCCAAATAGGACGTGTGTACGAACTTTTAGGGCTAGATCTTATTTAATATAAGAGAAGAGGAAAATTAATGAAGATTAAGAGATGGAATCATTTTACCCGAACAAATGCACATCTGTAAACTGCAGGTCTTGTGTTTGAAGATTGTATCCTTTGTAGGCTGTCAAAATTTATGCTGTATATGTTTAATTTATCATTGTGAGATTTTCACATAATAAAAATATCACATACTATAATGTTTTTTTTTAATGTACTGGTCAGTGCTGGTCATAAACTGCATTTACTGGACTGCTAAAGCTAAAATGTATATATCATAGACTATTTGTTAGTACAATTTTACCACTGTCTTTATGCTTAAGAAGCTTTAGGCTATAGACACATTTAATTTTGTTCATTGGATTCTTGTAGAAAGGGGGAGATTACTTAAGGGGTAAATGGTGCACAAATATGCTTCTCATAGGACTTTTTCATATTTTTATTATTATTTTGTAGTTTAAATATTTTTGTGTTGTTTGACACTCAAATGTAAAGATGTAATTTATGGCGCCCTCTTTCCTAATAAATTACAATTGGTTTTCTTCATCAGAGAGAAATGCTTCTGATTTAAGATATGAGAAAGATTTAGCAGTCTGATAGCAGTTATAGAGTTCATGCATGGCCATTTTATATTTGGAAGGAATAGGTGTTCCTACCTCCCTGGGAAAAAGAATTCAAATCTAGGCTTAGGCTGGGTACACACCAGCAGATATTTTCGGCCAACCGAACGATTTACAGCACTTTCGGTCGGTCGTCCGAAAATATCTGCTGGTGTGGGGCGACCGACCTCGATCATTCGTTCATCCGTAACAGATGATCGGACGTATCTGTAAGTTCCGATCAATCGTGTAGTTCCCTATGGGACCACACAGTCGATTGTTTGCAATCAAACATTTGTCCCGGCCGAGCGCTCACTTAAAGGGTATCTCCACTGATGTAAAAACTTTTTTTTTTAAATTTCTATCTGATAGTACATCTTCCCCAAACCCCCCTCCTACCTTTATTATCTCAAAAAACTCCTGTTTCTTTGCAGCAGCCAGGGGAATTTCTGTTCGTTTCTGGGGTGTGTCTGCTACTGTGCTGGGCAGGCTGTCAGTCAATGTGCATCATCACATGCATATTCATGATTTCTGCCACACCCACTTGACCCCAGTGTTGCCTGATGTAAACAAAGCCTTTCTACCTGTCTCTGCATGATCTATTCACAGCTGATATATAGTGCAGGGAGACAGACACATAGGAAAGATAGAAGCTTGTGCCACACTGCTGTGAGAAGGCTGGGGAGATTTGTGTGTTTTTCAATTGTATAAGTATATATTTATAAAGTCTAAAGTTAATAGCTTTATAAAAAAATATATTCGGGGGGATAGGTGAAAGATAGATAGATGTGACTTATTTCATAGTGGATGCTGGGAATTTCACAAAAGGTGTATTTTACAGGGGATGCTGGGAGTTTCTTAAGCTGTATATTAGTGCTTGCTGGGAGCGCTCCCTAATGTGTGAATTTGGGTATGGGGACCCTATATATGGTGGTGCTAAGGGACAATTAGCTATATAACAAACCCAATACATAGGGGCAAACCCCTAAGATCCCTTTACAAAGCACTCTACACCCCTTGTAACCCAATATGAGGAACAACTACAGTACTGGATCCCCTAACAATCTATGTGGCACCCAGCGAATAACAATACTGTAATAAAAACATCTTTATTCATGTAAAAACATATGTATATAATATAGAATATGCTACAATACAGATCAGGTGTCCCCGATAGCAGCAAAATGTATTTTTACACTTCAGACCCGGTTTCCGAGTGAATAAACTGTCCCAACCTAATGAGTTCCAGTTGATAAATCCTCTGTGGTATTGGAAGTCCAACACAGAATGATAATGATAGTACACCGGGCAGGGGCGTTACTAGAAATCAGTGGGCCCCCCAGCAAAATTTTGGATGGGGCCCCCCACACACCCAACCACAACTCCCTCCTCTCTATTATATGTTGGTATGTCTATATCTATCTGTGTATCTATCTGTCTGTCTGTCTATCTATATCTATCTGTCTATCTAAAGATAGACAGAGATAGAAAGATAAATAGATGAATATCTATCTCTTTCTATCTATCGTTGTCTATCTAATAGATAGACAGACAGATAGAAAGAGATAAGAAAGATAGATAGAGAATGGATAGATATAGATTATCTATACATTATCTATCTATTATCTAATCTGTCTGTCTGTCTATCTATCTGTCTGTCTGTCTGTCTATCTATATCTGTCTGTCTGTTTATCTGTATATCTATCTCTATATCTACCTGTCTGTCTATCTATCAAACTATCTATCTATCTACCTGTCTGTCTATCTATCTATCTCTCTATCTATCTATCAAACTATCCGTCTATCTATCAAACTATCTATCTATCTATCTGTCTATCATCTATCTATCCCATCTATATATATATATCTCTCTGTCTGTCTGTCTATCATCTATCTATCTATATATATATGTATATCTACCTACCTATCCATCTATCTATATATCTCTATCTATCTGTCCATCTATATCTATCTATCTGTCCATCTATATATATATCTCTATCTATCTATCTCTATCTATCATCTATCTGTCTGTCTGTCTATCTATATACCTCTGTCTGTCTGTCTCTCTATCTATCTATATATCTCTATCTATCCATCCATCCATGTAGCTACTATGTACCATGGGTCCCCTACATAGTAGTAGCCAAGTTGGTACCATGGGTCCCTACATAGTAGTAGCCAGGTTGGTACCATGGGTCCCCTACCCTATACCCATTGCCAGGACCACATGGCACCCACCAGGTCCCTGTGCCAATCAATCATCAATCATTGTAATCATGTGAAAGTAGATCCAAAGCTGAGTGGGGATAATAGATACATTACCTGGCAGAAATATAAAGCCCCTTGCAAAATAAATTACAGTGTTAAAGTAGAACCAAACTTTTTTTTATCCTAATGTGAAAGCTTTTCTCCCCATAACACCTATACATTTTTTTTGTTTGATGGGGTGGCTCAGCAGTCTAATGTGCTCTTTAAGAAACACACTGCCCGTGAGTTCACTGGTTCAAATCCCCAGATTGTCCCACAGTGTTTGAAATAAACTTCAACACTGTTAAATCTCTGTTCTGTGTCTGAGATGCAGGATCTTCTGTAGCATGATCTGTGAATAACAGTATATGTGTTGTAAGCTTTTAGGGGAATGACTGCAGTTTGCTGTGAATTGTTCTACCCACACGTAGCTGGGCAGAACTTCCACGTATAGTACTCATAGGTTAATTTCGTAAATCAACCAACAGCCACAGCAATGGGAAAAATGAGACACAGCTTGTTGTATCTTTGTAAATTTTCTTTAATTTTGCATTAAGATAATCATATACTATTAGATTTGTCATGTTAAACAATTGTATCTATTCTACAATTTGGTACTATAAATTCAGGAATATTTGTCAATTACATAAAACAAGAAGTAAAATTCTAAAAACTAAGCAGATCCAGCCTACGCCGAACATAGATGGGCTGATGGTCAAAGATACGTCTATTTGGTAAGTGAGACATTCAGTGCAAAACGAGGTAAGGCTTGGTTCAGAAAAATTGTCTATATCACTTTTTCATGTACTTTCCAGGTGTTTTGCCAGTGGAAAAAAGCTGTGTTTTACATTGGCAGCTGCTAATTAAATGACAGGAAAAAGTTATTATCAGAGATTTTGTTTATTTAGAGAAAAAAAGGAGGATGTGTGGCAAAAAATAAGTCTTTCATATTTCAGCACTGTTCTAGAGTTAATTGAAGACCTTGATTTCCTTATTTTATACAAATAACTAATGTATGCTTATAAGAAAAATGCTGATGCCAGCATTTAATAAATGCTATTTAATAAAATGCATGAAGATAACGCTTAACACTGGATAAGAGAAAATATTTCTTATTTGGCTGAAACAAACAGATCACACAGTTGTACTATGTACTAATACAGCATAAAGGTTTCTGTTAAAATTTATGAGCATAAAGAGTAGGTAAGAAATCAAAAGTAGTCAGAGGACATTTCCATGGTATATATTTCCATAAAGAAAGCACTATGTTATAAACAACATAAAAATCTCACACATGGAAATAATTCTAAAAAGGGCATGTCTACCCCTAAAACTATAATTTAAACCATTACTACCCCTACTAAGTAGTTTACAAAAATCCTTACCTTACATCTCTGCTCCAAATGGTTCTCCAGCAATGCTTGTCCAAAGTCCAGGAAAGTGAAGTGAAGTGAAGGAGGTGTCTGTGAGCCATCTAGTCCTTGCTGATTCCTAAACCTCAACAAGGAATGTGACATGCGCTGTGGAGCCCTTTACTGCCCTCCCTCCATCATGATCCATCCTCTTTGGCCGTTGCACCTAGCGTGAAAACATTTGGTTACAAGGCAGGTGCCCCCTTCCCATCCCCAACCGCCAAAATATTTTTGCAAAATAATGCTCTCCCGCGCCGTCTTAAATGACATCCGCCGCATCTGTGATTGCCCGCGTCTTAGCCAATCACAGACACGGCTGCGAGTCCAGCCCCTGCTTGCAGCTTCCGCAAGCAGGGAGCTGGATTAGAGACAGCGCGAGAGAGTATGGTACGTAAGTAACAATGGGAGCATTATTTTGCAAAAATATTTTGGCGGCTGGGGGTGGGCAAGGGGCACCTACCTTGTAACCAAAAGTAGGTTTTGGGGCTGGACATGCTCTTTAAGGAAATAGTTACATGAAAATAAGAAACATGAACAGCAGGGTTCAGTGGCAATATTCATATATTCCTACTGGCTGGAATTTTTTTTCCAGCTTTCAAAAATATAAATAAAAAATTCAAAAGGTTGCTTTGCTTAGAGGCACCTAGTATAAGATTTTCCTAACTCAAGCACACAATTGCATATGTTGCAGTGGTTTGTCAAAGATGTGGATAAGGAGGTTCTAAGACAGGAAAAAAGCAGACTAGGGTAAGCCAAGGGTTTTTTTTTTCCCCCTTTCAGTTTTTTTTATATTTTGCAATATCTACCGGATCAGGTATTTATCCCTGCGGCAGATTCTGCACACATGTACCAACCAGCAACAGTTATGAAAGTAACCTGTATGTTAAGCCAACAAACCCCATATACATATATTATCAATTCTCGTACTCTACTTGGTAGCATGTTTGGACTTAGTTAGAATTTGATGTAATGGGAACATATTACAGATCCTTTTTGTAACTGTGTACAAATAAATATTAAGTTGGCCCCATGATGCAAAATAGGGAACAGTTTTTATTTCTAAGATGATTAATTGATTTCTAGGTGATGTTCTTCATGTATTAACAGTAATAATCTCTTTTGGAATGGCTGGTATTTTAAGGTCTTGCCTTAACTTTAAACATAAAACTTTGATGAAACAAGAGTAAGTAATGATCCAAGAAGATTACAGATGGCCACATTAGTTACAAATTATGTTTGCTACTGATCTTTGCGTCAAATGAGAGCTTAGTCCTTCTGTAAAATCTACATTTTAATAATAATATTAAATACTACCATAATTTTATGAACATTCATTAAAGGGCATGTCCACCCCCAAAACTATAATCCCCCCCCACTACTGGCCCCATTGTGTAGTGTAGTTTAATCCTTACCTCACATCACAGCTCCATATGGTTCTCCTGTAGTTCCCCCCCCCCCAAAGTCCCAAAAAAAACTGCCCTCCAGGAGGATAGCAGAGTCCACATAGGACTCTGCCTCCTACCTGGCCTCCGGGAGAAGTTTGTCATGCGTACTGCAGCCCTTCTCCCCCTCCCTCTCCCTCCCGATTAGGATTCCCTCCCTCTACCATAAAACCATTTTTACCAAAAATTCCCCCTGTCCCCCCAGACCCAACCGCTCTATTAGTATTATCAGAAAATGCCCAAAACATTACTTACCTTCCCTCTTGCCTCCGCCGCACTGAACTCCCAGCAGCCACGTCCGCGATTGGCTGCCGCTCAGCCAATCACAGACGCGACTGCCGGTCCCGCCCCTCTGCTTGCATTTTCTCGCAAGCAGAGGGCCTGGTAGCGCGGCGGAGGAAAGAGGGAAGGTAAGTAAAGTTTTGGCCATTTTCTGATAATACTAATATAGCGGTTGGGGCTGGGGGGACAGGGGGAATGTTTGGTAAAAAAATTTTTTGAAGGGTGGACATACCCTTTAAAGTCAACTTAACTCTTGGTTGAATGTGCCTGATTACATTTGTTAATAGCAAGGGTAAAATTGTTTCCTAGTGTAAAGCAAATGAACACAGTCACTTCATTTCCATTTCTGGTAAATGAAAATTAGGTCCCTCCATTTGCACCATTCATTTATTTACAAACCTTTTGTGACCTTCTGAACTGTTGTGACCTTCTGAACTGTATGTGTCTAAACCTGGTGTCTTACAATGTGAGCCACCACTGAATAAGCTGAAAACCTAGGTATATTTAGAAGCTTTATCTTTTGCGTGGAATATAATAGAAACAAAAAGGTATGTCTGGGGTATTGCACTTGTGACCTACATTTCTGAACTGTATATTTTTTAAACCTGCTGCATTACCTGGTGCGCCAACACTGAATAAGCAGTGTATTTGTGTACATTTGGAAGCTTTATCTTTTGCTAGGAAAAGAATAATTAAAAAAAATTGAATATGGAAGTCCCTGATAAGACTTGTGAAGGCTGCGTGTACCCTGCAGTTTATTTCCAGCAACTCACACTGACTGGTAAATAAACTGCAGGTAACAAGCAGCTTTCAAACTCTTATAGGGGTTCCATATTGGTGTGGAGACGTCTGTATAGAAAACACTTTCAGGGTTATCAATAAAAGTTCTTCGTTTAAAATGGTGCTAATTTTGCCCCAACAATCAGATGTTATTAACATTTGAAATCACATCTGATTGGTTAGGGCAAAATTAGCACCATTTTAAACAATAAGAACTTTTATTGAATCTCCTGTTTGTGCATAGAGACAGTGAATACTGGGGTCAGGGGGCGTGGTTCTTTGATGACTTCTTGGACTGTGGGTTGTACTGGCAACAACATGGAAACCTTCTTAGTCACAGAATCTATTTCTAACATGTACTAAATGCAACTTACTTGTGAAGAATCTTACTATGTATAGATGTTCTGGGGAGAAAAACGTTCACATTAAGTTTAGTTCCCCTTTAAATATTCTCATTTAAGGACTTCTTGTGCCTGTGTTTTATATGTTGTAATTCAGCTTTAGATGCTGTTTTATTTGTGACTGTACTGTCATCAGTCTACTTCTGTATTTTAAAGGAGGACTAAACTTATTTTTTCTAATTCTAACGTACATGTAAGTAATAGATTCTGTAACTCAGAAGGCTTCCATGTTTTTGCCTATGCAGGCTTCAAAGAGACATGCCCCCCTGACCCCAGGATTCAGTTCTTTCATTAAAGAAGTTTCATTTTAAAAATTACCTCCCAAATCCCACTGTGCTACCTTACTTTTGCTGATTGCGGCAGTTTCAATCGGGAAAGAGTGTTAGTGACAGTGGCTGAACTCTGCACCAATTACAACAGAAATCAGGTTGTCTGCACACTGATTGGTCCTACTCCACTGCTGTTCCGGTTCTGCCCCTCTGCACGTAAGTTACTGGTCTCTGCACCATTACATCAGTAATCAGGATGTCTGTACACTGATTGGTCACACTCCACAGCTGTACACTGATTGGTCCCACCCCAGGGGTGCGCAGCGTGAGCAGTTTTTCACCTGGCTTCATGGTAGGAGCAGCCCTGGAAATAAGGCTAGCCCAAGGCAACACTTTTTGTACGCATAAATGTTGATGAGTACATGGTGAGCTTTTTTTATTAGTGTTTTCAATAAAAAAGGCTTTTGTAAAGCATGAACTAAATGTGTAAAACGTGAATTTTCTATAGGCAATTTACTGTTTAGCCTAAAACAGCCTAAAAAGCCTCAAACAGGTCTTTTTTTTTGGGTTGTGAAGGGCCAAGAAAAATGCACGCCTGCCTTCAGATGGTTCATATGTCTACTCCAAAGGGAGTTAGCAAAATTGTTTTCTCACTTAATCCCACACTATCAGTTCCTCCTCCCTTGCCTTCCTCTATTTTCATATAATTGCATTCCAAGACAAGCAAATACACATCTAAGACTGGTTCACCAGGCTTTTTACGTTTGTAATTTTTCTTAATAATAACATTTTTTTATTTACAATAAGCCATTATTTTGTATTTATGAATTAAAGGTTATACCCACGCCAAAATACCTAGTTTGCTTTAGTGTAGTATCCCCCCTCTCAGCCCCAACCACACTGTTCAATGGTAAAAAAAAAATAAAAAAAATAGCAGATTACTTACTTACCAGCCTTCGTTCCCATGGCCTCGGCCCGTAATTTTACTTCCGTGAAGTAAGTGACATTAGGGGCCGTACAAGCAGCCACATCTGTGATTGGCTGCGAGCAGACAGACGCGGCTGACGGCTATTGAGAACACCACTGGAACTAAGGCTGATAAGTAAGTAATCTGCTATTTATTTACAAATGGACAGTGCGGTTGGGGCTGGGCGGGGGGGAGACTACACTACAGCAAAGGGGTTTAACAATGACTTTAAAACCAGCGTAATGGATGTGGAGGGAGGGGGAAATCTGCTCCACAGAACATGACTGAATACCTCCGGGAGGTAAAAGAAACCTTTACATGGTAAGACAGGCTCCTTCTCTTCACTTTCCTGGATTTTGGGCAAACACTACAGAGAAACCATGAGTAATAAGGTAATGATCTATTAACACTACACAGTGGGACCAGCATGGGATTAAATTTCAGTTTTGGGGGGTGAAATTACAGAAGAGACATATCAACTACAATCAAAAGTACTAAACAGACTGGGAAAACACTTATTTGTATGCTTAGAAGAGCACTAAACCCGGGCTGAAAAATCTATGAGCCATTCTAGCTTTTATTATTAGCTAGTTCCTTAGACATTAATAGAGACCCTTCAAAAAGTTGGTTGCCAGGTACTAATTTTCAGCCCTGCACTAAAAGCCCAAAATGTATTTTCTTTCTTGAAACTATAATTTTATGGTAGGTAGGAGCATAGATTCCTACCAACAATTTTGCTGACAAGGGCAAGTCCATCCCTACACTAATATTTTATATAGCACTAGGACCCCCAAAAGCTAAGACTGTAATATGCCACTTTGTCCCTGACATTCCTGCAGAGAGATATATAGCCCAGTCTTTCCCGGACAGCAGTTGTGACTCACAGGTGATGTCATGGCCCATTACGGCTGCTTCCAGAGCAGGCTCCTCTGTGGCTGCACAAGCACAAAAGGAGCGGTTAAAGTTATCAGAAGAGGTGTGAACCTTTAAAAGAGGATCTGGCAGAAATTGCCAGAAAGTGTCAGGGGCAAAGGAATTATTGTGATCTAAGTCTGTGTACACACGGACAGGTTTTAACTGAGTACCAAAGGAGAGTGCGCCTGAGTTCCCCCAATCAGGCAAAGAAATACCCACAGCCGGATATGTCCCAAAGGAACAAACCCCTGGGGGATAACCAATAGCAATAAGAGTACACACTGAATAAGGGAGCGTCCGGAGCACTACAAAAAAAAACAACTCCAAGATAAAGGTATATTAATCAAAACCCCATATTTATTAAACACATATATATAAAAACATAGCTGGCCAGCTTTAACCTAAAATAAACTATCGCCACCTATACTGCATAAGTACCCCTAAAAGAAACTCCCTTCCTAACACACTATATATGGGGGGATAGATGCCAGCAATATAAAATAATTCTGTATACAGTATGAGGATAAAATCCAACATAAGGGAAAGCAAAATACAATCACAATATAGTGAAAAGTCCAGATCCGTGTAGATAAGTCCCGTTCCTCATAAAATCGTCCCCATTAGGGAAAGAGTCTCTAAAATTGTAAAAAAAAAAGGAGGTTTCTTATATAGCAAAAATGTGTGCGCACACAGAAGAAAAAACAAAGCCTCCAATCACTCGGCCGCCATAATACACTCGAATACTGAAAGCAAGCGTTATACTACAACCGTTCCTGATGTTAGCCTATTTCCTCTGTTAGCTCTTCACGGAGTGCAGTCAGCGTCTGCTTAATATTCCGGCTTAAATACTCATAGCCTCCAGGCAATTCCTTTATTAATCTATCTCCCTGGCAGTCTAATTCATTGACCGGCAGTGGCCAACGGCTCTTGAGATCTTCCCTGGATTTATCAAGGATACGTGCAGTCACAGTACCATCGGTGTGTATGTAAACAGCAAAAGCATGCCGAGTGTGGGCCGTCACCACTACGCGTTTCACTCCAATCAGAGCTTCCTCAGGCAGTGACGTCATATTGTTCCTCCCTCTTTTTTTACAGGGTTCATTCTTTCACAGAACTTATTAATCACATTAGGTTGGACAAATCTACATATTCAGTCTATTCCTCTCTCCGCAAGTTACTTTATCATATTTCGATCTTCTTGCAATTTCTGGAGTCAATAAACATATCCCTCTACGGCATCTATCCCACCCCTATGGATCATATCTATTATTTACAAAAATGGGACTAGTTCCATTTGATCATTAAGGCCATTAGGCTGCATGGTCTGGTATGAGAATATAAAACGCTGTTCCATCTTTAAAAGTTCTTGATCCACATCTCCTCCTCTCACATAAAAAATTTTCTTCAAACCCCCTAGTGCCACAAATATGCTCCCATCAAATGAACAGTGTTCCTCTTTATAGTGCTTATAAATATAGGGGTATTTCCCCCTCAGGAGGTGAAAAGAATTTATCAAAGCAAAGTCCCCACACACATTATCCTCTCTGTTATGTGCTCTAATAGCCCGTTTGTGCTCACCAATTCTCACCGTGAGTTTTCTAACAGTTTTCCCTATGTACCATTTATTGCACGGGCATTTAATTCCATATATAACACCCTGTGATTGACAGTTATAAAAGGTAGTCCAGGTGTGTCGCTTATTCCCTATCGTGATACAATCCCTACACATACCCACATATTTGCAATTAATACATTTCCCACATTTAAACATCCCTTTTAATATCTGCATACTCAGATCACTAATACCTTCTTCGTCCCTTTTTCCCGGTAGTAAACTAGGGGATAAGACATTCTTCAAAATCATCGGTTTCTTAAAAATTAAGTTTGGTTTTTTTCCCACAACTTTTACCAGTTCCTTATCCTGCTGCAGCACTGACCAATGTCTGTTAAAGATATTGAATATTTTCTGGATATCTTTACTAAAATCTAGGATAATTGCTGGTTTATCCTTCATTTTATTTTTACTTTTATTCCTATTTTTCGGGATCAGTAGTGAGTTTCTTTCCGTTTTGTTGGCTCTAGCTATTGCTTGATCTATACAGGTCTCGGGATAACCCTAAATCTCTCTCTTACTATTTCGATTTGTTCCCGAAATGTATTCTCATCTGAACAATTACGTTTTACTCTCAACATTTGCCCAATCGGAATGCTTTCTAACCAAGATGGTTTATGGGCACTATCAAAGTCAATATATGTATTTTTATCAACCTCTTTAAACAAAGTGCTCGTAATAAGGGCACCCTCCTTAACCTGTATTAGGAGGTCCAAAAAGACCACCCTTTCTGTGCTATAAACACTTTGGAATTGTAAATACTCATGGGGGGGAAATACCCCTATATTTATAAGCACTATAAAGAGGAACACACTGTTATCTTTTCATTTTTGAAAGGTGGGACATATTTGTGGCACTAGGGGGTTTGAAGAAAAATTTTTATGTGAGAGGAGGAGATGTGGATCAAGAACTTTTAAAGATGGAACAGCGTTTTATATTCTCATACCAGACCATGCAGCCTAATGGCCTTAATGATCAAATGGAACTAGTCCCATTTTTGTAAATAATAGATATGATCCATAGGGGTGGGATAGATGCCGTAGAGGGATATGTTTATTGACTCCAGAAATTGCAAGAAGATCGAAATATGATAAAGTAACTTGCGGAGAGAGGAATAGACTGAATATGTAGATTTGTCCAACCTAATGTGATTAATAAAGTTCTGTGAAAGAATGAACCCTGTAAAAAAGAGGGAGGAACAATATGACGTCACTGCCTGAGGAAGCTCTGATTGGAGTGAAACGCGTAGTGGTGACCGCCCCACACTCGGCATGCTTTTGCTGTTTACATACACACCGATGTTACTGTGACTGCACGTATCCTTGATAAATCCAGGGAAGATCTCAAGAGCCGTTGGCCACTGCCGGTCAATGAATTAGACTGCCAGGGAGATAGATTAATAAAGGAATTGCCTGGAGGCTATGAGTATTTAAGCCGGAATATTAAGCAGACGCTGACTGCACCTCCGTGAAGAGCTACACCGGAGGAAATAGGCTAACATCAGGAACGGTGTAGTATAACGCTTGCTTTCAGTCTATTCGAGTGTATTTTATGGCGGCCGAGTGATTGGAGGATGTGCGCACACATTTTTGCTATATAAGAATTACAATTTTAGAGACTCTTTCCCTAATGGGGGCGGTTTTATGAGGAACGGGACTTATCTACACGGATCTGGACTTTTCACTATATTGTGATTGTATTTTGCTTTCCCTTATGGTGGATTTTATCCTCAGAATTATTTTATATTGCTGGCATCTATCCCCCCATATATATGTGTGTTAAGAAGGGAGTTTCTTTTAGGGGTACTTATGCAGTAATAGAGTGGATAGTTTATTTTAGGTTAAAGCTGGCCAGCTATGTTTTTATATATGTGTTTAATAAATATGGGTTTTTGATTAATATACCTTTATCTTGGAGTTGTTTTTTTTGTAGTGCTCCGGACGCTCCCTCATTCAGTGTGTACTCTTATTGCTATAGGTTTTAACTGAGCATGCTTCTCCCTCAGGGAGGAGGGTTGGGGCAGAGGTCAGTTGATGTCACTCAACCAACTGGAAGCAGGAAATTTGAACATACACCCCAATATAATATCTTATAGGCTGCAGCTGGAGATGTGATCTAGGGTTTATTTTAAAAGAAAGACTGCAGGATTTTATTTAACCTTAACTTGTTTGGTGACCACAGTTGGCCTTTAAATAAAAATAGTGTTACAATACTAAGGTCAGAGAGCTGAATGCCCCCTATTTACTTCTTGACCTATAAAAATATTTTTTAGGTTAGAGTGAGGGCTTAGCTGCTGACAGTAAAAATAATATCAATTATTTTCTATTTGTTCTATTGTTTTTCTGACTCAAAGGGAAATGCAATTATTCATTATTTGAGTTATTGTTTGTCTGGTAGAATATGATCTCCATCCTTTCAAACAAGCCCCGTATAATGTCTGTAACTGTAGTCTATCCAGATGTTTTAGCCATAAAGATGTTAAGACATTTACAGGGTGATTCAGTAAGGGCTAGGCCCCACTACAACGCACTAAATCACGCATGCAATCGTGAGCGTTATCGCACGCGGTTGTGAGCGTCATTCTTGTGCGTTTTCTGTTTGCGCATGCGATTTTGCCGTTTTCCGTTATGGCGATGCATGCGTTAACGCACCAAAAATGGTGAACGCATGCGAAACGGAAACGGATGCGCAATCGCATGCGCATGGGAAATCGCGGGATTTTTGCGTTCCCGCGATTTCCATTATAACCAAATCTTTTGCGGACGCAAAACGCATGCGCAAACGCTTAAAAAAACGCGTAAGTGGGGCCTAGCCCTAAAAGTTCCTATTGTTAAAAATGGTGCTTATTTTTCCCCAACCAATCAGATGGTAGCTTTCAAATGTTACATATAATCTGATTGATAAGGGGCAAAACTAGCACCATTTTTAATAAGAACTTTTATTGAATCTCCCTATTTGTCTTTCCTCTCCAATTAAATTTTTTCTGCTGTGATAATTACTTTAATATACCACCAAAAAAAATCAAGCTCTTTTTTCAAAGACACCTGTAAGATGCATATTGCATGAATCTGCCTATGTTTAAGTTGGGCAGAGGCAAACCGACATCTTCCAGGCACATGCGTCTTTAAATATTCTTGGAATGCTAATTGGCAGCTATCCTAGCTTCTCTCTATCCTAGCTGGTAAAGGACAATTACACTGTAAATAATAACTTTTTAAAAATGAAGAGTACTGGGGTCAGGGAAGTTAGGTTGACTATTTCTACCTCACAATATAATTTTAATAAGGAGCACCAGCATGTTCATTTATTATCTGCCAGCTTAATATGGGTACAGACTGCACAGATGTTTAAAAAATCAGTGTACACACAGTCCTGAGCGTTCACCTTATACACAGTACAGTATAGGGAGAATGTTCGGGACTGCATGTTTCCCACGACAGCTGGTGACTCCCCCATACTTTACTACAGGGAGGCGGCCCGAGAGAAATTTTCTGTCTTTTCCAAAGACCGCAAGGCCGATGGAAATGTTTGAAGACCTTGCGATCGTTTGGAAAAATCTCTACACACGGTATCGGTGCTTTATTGTGACTTTGTACGGTGCTTTATTGTGACTTTGTACCCATCTTTAGTCCTGGACTTCTGTGAATTAAAGATGGTGCTAAAGCCAGGACAAATTCCTCCTCACAGAAAATATATTGGGAGGTAGGAATTACTAATCCTACATCCCTACCATGGTTACATTATAACTGTTTTTTTTGTTGTTGTTTTTTTTTTTTTTTTTTTTTTATGTGCACTGTAGGTCAGATATTGGATAATCCTGGGCTGGTTTGAAAGGTGGGAGACATCTATTAAATGGAGGACATTGTTATGTAGGCCACAGTTACCCTTTAATTTTACAGTAAATTAATTCCAGCATGTCATTACTTGTATAGTTGGGTTTTCAGTTAATAGTGTTTTTAGGTATGATGCAAAAGAGCTTGTATCTTTATAAATCAGAGTGCCCAACACAGTTGACCTCAAGGGCTTCATGTGCGGCCCCTGACCACCTTTGAGGACCACATATAATAGATATATTGGCCTATAATTGTTAGTAAAACATGCAGCCGACAGAGTGTAACAAATTGCTACTAATTACAAAGTGATTAAATTAACTGCATTAGTTGTGACTCCAAGTGATTGCAGTTAATTTTAATAAGTTTGCAATCAGTGCAGGCTGTGCAGCCCTAAACACACACAGACACTTAGGCTGAGGCCACACTGCAACGCACAGGAATCGCGCACAAAATAGCGAGCGTTATCACACGCGATTGTGTGCGCCATTCTTGTGTGTTTGCTGTTATGGAAACACATGCGTTAACGCACCAAAAATTGTGAACGTATGCATTACCAAAACCCGAACGGACGCGCAATTGCATGCGCATCCGAAATCGTGGGAATTTTCTTGTTTCCCATGATTTCCATTTTAGCGAAAATCGTAGGTGCAAAACGCGCTAGTGTGGCCTAACCCTTACACAGACAGGCAAACACACAGGTACTCAGACAGACAAAGACAGTTCAGCAAACACATACACAGACAGACAGACACTTACAGAGAGGCAAACATACAAACAGACCCTCACACAGACAGGCAAACAGACAAACTCACACAGACTGGCAAACACAAAGGCACTCAAACTTACACAGACAGGCACTCACATAGACACTCATAGAGACATGCAAACAGCCCAGCCCCTCTCCCTCCCTCAACACCAGGAACAGGCTCAAGCTGCAAGCAAGGGGAACTTGGGAAAAAATTAATCTGTTCAGTGAGTGAAACATCAGCAATGGGGGCCGCTACTGATCACGATATGGCTGTGTGTTGGGCCCAAGTGATATAAATAATCTCAGGTTGTTTCATTATGCTGCAGTTGTTTGGTTTTACCATTTGGTCCACCTCTGCATACTTAAAATATTGCAGGATTTGATGGACCAAATGGACAGGGCCACATGGGGCTGTAAAGGAATGGGCCAAGGGGGCCTGCAACTGTTGGGACCATGGGGTCCATGAGTGGGAGGGACCAGGGGGGCTGCAAAGGGGGGGAGGAGACGAAGGACAGATTGACTGACATGGTTTCAGAGCAGGAAGTGCAGGGAACCTGGTGATGCTGCTGCCATATCACACACAAAAATGTAAATATCTTCAAAACTATGCAAAATAAACAGTGACAATAAATTGCAAAAATTCTCAGGAGAGCAATTCCTATCAATTTACCTAAAGTCATTTTTGGACCACAGTTCCCCTTTAATAATACAGTAGGTAAGATGAGTGTAGTTGTCCTTTTAACCAATCTTATTTAAACCCAAGGTGAGAAACTGGCAGTTTTGGTCCTTTTAATGTGAGGGGGGATGCTTAGCTACATTTTTGTATAGGACTTGATGCAATAAAAGGTGCAAAAGTTTGCTCCTGCTATTAATCTGCAGCCATCAATTAGATTCTATCAAACTGCAGTAATCCAGAAAAAAAAACCTAACCTCTGATTGATTGCTGCAAATTAACCCCTGTGGTGGCTTTGTCTTGTGATAGGCCCTTTCACTGGCCACACTGTCCTGAGAGGTGTGGTCTTTTTTAGGGCATCGTCTTTTGCTCTGCTAGTGTTAAGTGTTGCCCAGCATGAAGGGCTAGCAATTGTAAGCACAGTAAGGCTGAGTCCCCAATACAATGCACTAAATCGCGCACGCATTTGGGTGAGATTTCTTTTTTGGTGGGAAAAATGCCGGGTCGGATGGAAGTGGGAGTGGTTTACTGCTCCTAAACAAAATGTGTGCTGGATTGAAGGCATGCAGCAACACACGCAAATCAGAATAAGGGCTAGGCCACACTGCTTCGGTTTTTTTGCGCTTGCGATTGCGTTTTTAAAAATCATTGAAAACGCGGCAACGCAAAAAAAGATTGCGTTTTGCGTTCTGCATTTTTAATCACAATCACATGCGTTTTCCTATACTTATTGAAGAAATCGCAAGCGCAAAAAAATTGCACATGAAATCGCTTGCCTGAAAAGGCTGTTTCCACAGCCCACAGTCTGAGTAACCCACGGCACCCGTGAGTGGGCGGGGCCACATGGGGCTGTAAGATAATGGACCATGGGGGGCCTGCAACTGGAGGGACCATGGGGTCCATGAGTGGGAGGGACCAGGGGGGCTGCAAAGGGGAGGAGAAGACACAGGACAGATTGACTGACCGTTTCAGAGCAGGAAGCAGGAAGTGCAGGGGACCTGGTGATGCTGCTGCCATATCACACACAAAAATGTAAATATCTTCAAAACTATGCAAAATAAACAATGGAAATAAATAGCAAAAATTCTCAGGGGAGCAATTCCTATCAATTTACCTCAAGTAATTTTTGGGCCACAGTTCCCCTTTAACTGATAGCTCGCTCCTCCGCCGCATAGTCTGACAGATCTTCTGATGGACTCTGGCTCCTTTACCTCCTGTTCTTCAATAAAACTAAATGGCAAAAAAAAAAAAATTATCAGTGGAGATACACTTTAAGTTTTTTTGTTTTTTTTTTTTTCAAATTTAAGGAAATGTTCAGTAGAAAAAATAGCTAATATTTAAATTATTTATGTTACACATACTTTCATTTTTTTAATACTTTTCATTTTTGAAAATCAGTGAACCTATATATTTTGCTATGTCCTGCTGTACCCAATTAGCTGCTATTTCAGGTTCTGCAGTGGTCCTTGTTCTTCATAGGATGCATACTTCCTTAAAATGATCCTAACAATTTCCACTGATTGATTGTTGGATTGGTCAAATAATGAATCAACCCAGGGACTGAGACCATAATGTTGATTTTTAGGGATTGTGCACACAGGAAGTCAGAACTGTGGTCTCGACTGCACATAGGAAGTCAGAACTGGATCACATCTTTGTCTGCAGCCTGTGAGAAATTCTAATGCCGTAAATGTTATTTTTTACTGCTTCTTGTCTGTTGACCATAACCTCTGCTCCTCCTCTCCGCCTCAGCGGAGAAGCATGCTGGGGAAAACAGGAAGGACCTGCACAGACAAAATAAAAAATGACCAGTTGAGAAGTGAGCCTATTAATGCAGGCAGAGGCAGGTCACATAACAACAAGCTGGTCACATGGTTAAAAACAAAAAGTGTTCAAGTAATATTGCTGAACCTTGCCAGATATACCATCTCACAAAGTTTACCTAGAAATGTGATTTAGGGTTCATTTTGAAGGTATTGGAGACCACAGTTACCCTTTTAAGCACAGAAAAATCGCTGGGTAGTAGCAAATGGTAATTAAAATAAGAAAATACACCCTTTTTTTTCTTGGAAGCATATATAATGTATTGCAATTAACAAAATATTTTTGTTAGGTATTTTTAATAGCCTGACATATTAGTAAGTTGAAGTGGGTCTGTAATTCTTATAAGCCATGCTGGACACTAATATTACACTGGTCCTAAGAGTGTTTTGATGTGTGAAGTATGTTCATATTATTTATTTATTTGTTTGAGCAAAGGTTTTCTCTGGACTGCTCTTTTATTTACCGGTAAGACGAAATGCCAGCCGAAATAAACACAATTTACACTAGATTCAATCCTTTAAACGGCATGTTCATTCCCTAGAGGAGATTTTTTTTTCCCCCAGGACCACCCAAACCCTAGGATCGCAATAATAACCTGGGTCCTCGGCATTCCAAAACAAAGATATTCACCACCAACTCCACCAAACCCCTTGCCCCCTCTGGCGGGTTTAATAGCACTTTTATTTGGTGCAACATAACTGTCACATCCATGGCTACCAGCTAACACCCGGAAGGACTGCAAATAGCTTAGAGACCCTGGTAAGTATTGCGATCTTCTGGGGTATGAACATGCTCTTTAAACTTGTAATTTTTTTTTACTGCATGGTCTTATCAGTTACTTATTAAACATGTAAGTAGTATTTTAGGAAACACATTTCAGAATGTGTTGCAATTGAATCTTCCTGTACCCTTTTTGTAATTTACACTTGTAAGTCATGCCCCACTTCCTCCCAGAGCCTCTTATTTGGAAAGATTTCCACAGTGGAAAGATGCACATCTAATAATTGGCCAGTGTGAAATCAGTCCTTGTCTGTGGGAGGGGCAAGGCCAGACTGACACTACAAGACAGATTTGGTGTAATTTTATGGGGGAAACTAGGGCAAACCCATTGGGTTATGTCATTGCCATTTTTTTACTTTTTAAGCATACTTGGGTAATTTCACTTCTGATTATATGGATGCCTCATGGCTATGTGATAATGGTATGTGTTCAGATGTGATAATCAGTGAATCAGACTTTGTATTTTAGGTTGCTTTAAATACGAATAAATATAAACTGTTTAACGGTTGCATAGCCCTAAGCAAAGTTATGCTGGATGATTTTGTGATGAGTTCTTTAACCATTGCTGAAAATTTAAATTAGCTTTTCTTTTTTCTTCACAGGTATATGTATAAAGTGCGGTAAGGGTGTTTATGGAGCAAGCCAAGCCTGCCAGGCCATGGGTAATCTCTACCATACAAACTGCTTCACATGCTGCTCTTGTGGTAAGTTGATTTGATTTCTTCTGGTGAAGAAGTATATTTTGTTTCAGTAGGTGCCCTCCAGCTTTGTTTGTCACCGCATATGCTGATAAGGTCCTTTGCTGTCCCACCACTGTCCAAATGCAGAGCAGCTGTCCTCCATCTTTTTTCTTAGCAGAAGTACACTTATGATGATATTGTCAAACTTAAAAAATAGTACACTAAAAAAGTGAACAATTCCTTTAACGCATTACCTTCTATTTTTCAATCAATTGTACAGGAGCTAAATATACTCACCTTCGCTCCAGGCTCCTGTACAATTGATTGCAGAACGGAAAGTAAGGTATAGCGCCTTAACCTTGTCATTAATGCATTAGGATCAGTGATCTATTCCTTTAACTGGTGTAAAAGTGCTAAAAGTTAGTTCAGGTTTGATTTAATTGTTCAGACTTTCCAAACATTTGACCTGAACCAGATTTTGACCATATGGGAATTATGTTTGACTATATATGGATACAGTGAATATAAAATTTCTACACACCCTTTAAAATTTTAGGGGTTTGTAAAATGAAAAGAGAGAAAGGCAAGAAGTTAAAAAGAAATAAAAAGTTAATAAAGAAATCCTATCAAATACTGGTTCAATGATTCTAATACAATTGTATTTGTTGAACACTTGCTGATTTTAACACAGCATTCAGTCTGAACTTGGCAAGTTTTGCCTACTACTTATAGAACTATCATTATTCACTAATGTATGGGCATCATAAAGACCTGGAGATAGTTATTTCAACTTGTGTTTGTATTACTGAGATGTATCCTGTTATTGTTCCACAACAACAAACACATTTTGTAGTGTTTACCACTATTTAATGCCATTTTATGGTTGGCATTAGAGTTGCACTGGTGTTAAATTCCTTTCAGGATTAGCGCAACTGATTACTTTGCAGTGACTGTGTGGGTGTCTTTTTATAATACCTGCACAGCTGGTGCAAGTGAGGCGTTAAAATTGAGCTCACATATTTAATAACATCTACTGCAACTTTAAACCCCCTCATTTAAAAACAGCGCCCAGTGGTAAATGAGGCCACAATTGTTTAGATTCTGCATATGATTAGTAAAGTTTGTAAGTGTGTTTTTTTAAATCTGCTTTCAGCAAGAGCTCTCATACTTACAAGCTCTGCGATTTACCTCTGCACTTCCCGCTCCACTTCCAGGTAAGGCAGTCAGTCTCAGCTGTGACAGTGACGTCATGGCCAATCACTTACTGCCATTCCTGGAGCAGCCTCCACTGCGGCTGCTTGGGAACAGAAAAAGAACACCGCAGCCAAAGTGGAGAGGCAGTGCAAAGACAGGAAGCAGTGGTGGATTGCGAACTTGTAAGTATGATTTCTCATGCTGGGAGCAAATTTTCAAAAGTGTAACCTAAACAAACTCTAGGTTTAGGGGGGTGCTGCACAACATACTAATTTTTTACTAGAGGGGTGGACAGTCCCTTTAATATCGTTGTGTATGTGCTACAGTATATTTGTTATGGAAGCACCCTGGAGCTAGTAAAACTTGTGTTTGTATCACAGAACTGGTATCTTGTTCAAGTTACCAACATCAAACATTATTATTTGCCCCTTCTGTAATATATATGACATTATTATATGGGCAGAGGCATTGTACTCATTTGTACTTATACACATTTTCTGTATGTAATATAATATACCCCCATCTCACTGGTAGCTCCTAAAATCTTAATGCAATCTCTGAATTTATAATCCATTGTATACTATAGGAAGGAAATATAGGAATGACTGTCTCACTTGCAACTGTTTTAAATACAGCCTTTTTAGTAATAATGTTTTACAGGACTGATTTAGCGTTTTGTGTGTGAAAGTAGACATGGCCACATGAGTGCCAGAGAATATATTATATTTATCCTATGAAGCAGAAAAGTGCTTTTAGTGCCTGTTTATGGATTTTCTTTAGTGTAGTGGTCCTCTCTTGCAGCATTGTCTGTTGTGTATTTTTAGTTTATCCAGTCCCAGTAAATTAGTATATTTTATTTTGGGCTTCATAAATAATCTAATCACCAGATTTTTGGCGATTGTATGGAAAATTAGGAACCATACTGATGGTAGATATCTTCTGCCTGACACAATCATTTACTTTAAAATCAAGAGTTTTAAAGTTAAAGGAACACTAAACCCAAAAAAATAAGTATTTGCCATTTGTTTGTATTATTCACAGGGAGGTCAGAACGCTTATTCTCACCTCCCTGTGAATAATATTACGCTCGGGGGACCTGGAACTTACCTTACCGCCGCTCCACTCGCAGCCGCTTCTTCACAGAACAGCTGTTCTCTCCCGATCACGTGCCCTATCTTTTGTATTGGCGCGCGTGCGCCAAAGATAGGGCGCACGGTCGGGACAGAGCGGCTCTCCGTGAAGAAGCGGTTGCGAGTGGATCGCGGTAAGGTAAGTTCCAGGTCCCCCGAGCGTAATATTATTCACAGGGAGGTGAGAATAAGCGTTCTCACCTCCCTGTGAATAATACAAACGAAATGCAAATACTTATTTTTTGGGGTTTACTGTTCCTTTAAATCAAGTATTTGTACAAGAGTCTGCCATCACCACAGCTTGTGGCCTCCCCATCATCATTCTCCCTTCTCTCACCATATAATCACTGGGGGTTGATTGTAGAAGACTGTCCCATGTGGTGGTTGTTTGTCGAGTTATTTCTTGCTCAGCACTAAATCTCTTTTTCCTTGCTTTCTAAAATCTGAGTTCTCTTTGTAGTGATTATGCAATTATGGGTATTATACCTATTTATACCAGAATTTTCGTTGCAAAAATAAGCCTCGTTTGTACCTAATGTGTGGCTTCTGAAGATCTTGGTGTGTGCAGGGGGCATGTCTACCCCAAAACTAAAATTTGCTGGCCCCACTGTTTAGTGTTATGGTTCTTCTGCAGAGCCTTCTGAAAGTCCAAAGATTAAAGAGTAGGAGTTGTCTGTGTGTCATCTGGTGCCTGCTATTTTCTTGTCCTCACTAAGGACTCTGGCATGCTCAGGGGAACTCTCCCTCCCACCCTCCGGATCCCTCATCACTATACTTTTCTGTAGTGTAGGGAACCCCCGAACCCAATGGTTGTATGGTTATAACTTAAAAGAAAACCCAGAAATCGACTTTCCCATCTTCATTTCCTCAGCTTTCTCAGTAGCAGAGGCCAAGGGAATGAAGGTAGGTAAATCGATTTCTGGGCTTTTTTTAAGTTGTAACCTTAGGGTGACTGAAGCTGTTCCATTTATTATTACTGCTGCTGTATTATGTAGTGTTATTCTATATTGTTTAGGAATTTTGTTTGACTTATTCACATTGGATTTTATTGTTTAAAAGATCGAATAGACTGGTGGATTATTGCCAGATTGATGCAGTGTTAAATTATCATACCTGGAAAAGGGATGTGAGAGCCCCCTGACACGTTTCCTATTTTCTCTAGGCAAAAAAACAGGATGTTTAGTTTATATTCACATTTGTAGAATGTCTCAAAGAATCTGTATTTTAATAAACAATGGTTAATATTGAATGATCAGTAAAACATACCGCACACCTTTTCTTAGCAGTCCTCTGGGTGTTGACTCATGGGGCCATGTACCACTTCACAGCAATAATGAATGCAAAATCAAATTTCCATGGACACTCCAGTCTGGTGAAGTGAAACTTTTTTTTTTATCTGTGATATTGCTCACACAATGTTTAGGGTGTTCCTTCATAAGGTTTGTTCCATTCCTATCCCCACCTTCCACATTTGAGCCATTAGCTCATGGTGACTCCTCCACCCATTAACCCAGTGTAAACCCAACTCAGTGTTCATAAAGTGTTTCCACTGTAAAGTTCATATGGTATATAAATATAAGATATAAGGGATAATACGCTACCTCAGGATAATTACACCCCCGAAGAGTTCCATGACCATATAGAAGCACGAGGCCCTGGAACTCCGAGAAAGGACACACTTGAGAAAGGACCTAGACTTTCTTAAACATGTCGTGTGCACAATAAATGCACGTTTGTTTATAGCAATACCTGTGGGGTTGCCTGAGTTTTTGGTTGCTCTTTACTATACACTTTTAATTTGAATTTATGTCCAGGAACAGACATCTGGGCAACCAAAAATCTATAGGAGATGTGGTGAGCTTAAAGGGTCCACCCCAAAAATAAACTTTTTATATATGCTTTATATAATAGCACCAACCTCAAACGCCATGTTCATTTTTCTAAAAATCATTTTCTTTGCCCGATATTTAATGAGATATATATCAGGCTGCACTTCCGCTCCACTTCCTTTTTAGGTGACCCCGAGCTGCAGCTTAGAAAAAACAAAAAAAAAAACAAATTTCTTCCTTGCCGGACGGAAGCCTGTCAGAACCCAGCATTCACGGAGAGGTGTGTGTGTGTGTGTGTGTCTCGAAGCCGGCTGGCTGCAGCATGTTGATTCTGGATTTCTTCCATACACATAACTTTACAGCAACGATTGGTTGAGAGGGAAAAGAGGGCGGGATCCAGGGGTCAGATCATTACCGATGCAGCTTCCTCTGTTCTCACTGCTGGATGGTAACAGACATGCTCAAGAACATGAAAAGAACAGAGGCAAGGTAATGTAACCTGTCTCTGTTCATTGCTGTATTGGTCCATGCTGCAGGATTAAGCCAGCTACAAAGGTCTGTAACTTTTGAACCACTGGACCGATTTACATGCTGTAAAGTTAGTTTTGGGGGTTGACATGCCCTTTAATTGTATTTACATCCTTTTATGACCACAGCTGGTTAACACCTGTCTCTGTGAACTGGAAAAAAAGCTTCATTCCTCTCACAGATTAACTTCCCGATACAACAGACATTGCAGGCAGAAGGGCGGGGACTTCATATGGGGAAGTTAATCTGTCAGGGTGAGAGGACAGTCTGTGTGCACAGGGAATAGGAAGGTACAGTGGAGAAATCAGTTGACATCACTGAGTGACTGTAATAAAGATTCTCACCAAGAAGGGTTTTTATTAAAGTGTACGAATAAATTATAGGATCATAATCTAAAATGTATGTTTGCAAATGCGAGAAGCCTGGCTGACAAAATGGGTGAATTGGAAATTATGGCATTGAATGAAAAGTATGATGTAATAGGTATGGCAGAAACGCGGTTGAACAGTTCTCATGACTGGGCTGTAAATTTAGAAGGATATCCCTTGTTTAGGCAGGACAGAGATAAAAAGAAAGGGGGAGGAGTATGTGTTTTATATTAAAAAAGAATTGAAGCCAAATTTAAAAGAAGAGATAACTGGCAATATGGATGTTAAAGTGGAGGCAATATGGGTGGAATTAGGCAACAGGAAAGGGGGTAATGTCATTGTTGGTGTCTGCTATAAGCCACCAAATGCTAGCAGAGAGGAGGTGAGTCAACTTCACATCCAGTTTGGGGAGTGTGCTCATTATGGGGTACTTTAATTACCCTGACATTGATTGGTGTAATGGATCTGCCATCACAGAAAAAGGCGATGAGTTCCTGAAATTGCTGCAGGATAATTTTCTCTCACAGGTGGTTGAGGTTCCTACTAGAAAAGGACCTCTGTTGGATCTGCTAATATCTAACATTATAGATATAAAGGTAACTGGAGGCTTAGGGAATAGTGACAATGAATATTGGCGTTTGGACTTTATCGAAAGGAAAAGTGCGCTGGGTTAACAAAGACTTTTAATTTCGGGAAGGCAAATTTTCCCAGGTTAAAAGCAGCTCTTCAGAATGTCAACTGGGATAATGTATTATCAGGTAAAGGTACTGAACAGAAGTGGACTGTGTTCAAGGGGATTTTAACCCAGTTCACATCTAAATTTATACCCTTGGGAAATAAATGTAAAAAAAATAAATCCTGAATTCTGATGGAAAGGAAGAAAAAGGCATTTAATACCTTTTAGACCAAGGGAACGGAAAGGGCCTTTAGGGATTATAAAAACTGTAACAAGGAGTGTAAGAAAGCAATCAAACTAGCTAAAATTAATAATGAAGTTAGGATATCTGAACAAAGCATCACTAAGCCTACAATTTTTTTAAAGTATATTAATAGTAAGAAGATGAGGACTGAGAATGTGGCACCATTAATTAATGGGGATAAGTTAGTTACGATAAAGCAAATGTCTTGAATACTTTTTTTCCCTCTGTGTACACTATAGAAGATCCAAGTACATATCTGTTGTATTCAATTAGATCAACTGGACTTGAAATGTAGTTCTTGCAGTGCAGTGCAGTGAAGAATGCTCTGATTTGTATGTGGTGGAGACCAAACAGCAACTGCATCAACGTATGGCCCAGCACAGAAGAGCCAATTCCTCGGGTCAGGACTCAGCCGTGTATCTGCATCTTAAGGATAAAGGACATACCTTTGAAGATTGTAATGTTAACATACTGGCGAAGGAACGTGACTGGTTCAAGAGAGGTGTTAAGGAGGCCATTTATGTGAAAATAAAGAAACCAAGCCTAAATAGAGGTGGGGGGGTTCGACACCAACTGTCTGCCATGTACAATGCTGTTTTAACACCTTACTCTGGGCGTTCCTATAACACCTCTTCCAATCCCTTCACTATCCAATCACACCCTTAACACCTGGCTGTGATATGCTAATTGGGATTTTCCAGGGTACATAATTGCCACAGATTCTTGTACAAGTCATTCTGAATTGAGAAAGCCAGTCGGATGACTAGCGAAACGTCTTCAAGAACTACATTTCAAGTCCAGTTGATCTAATTGAATACAACAGATATACCATGACCTGGATGAATGAGAACCTTCACAAGCATCCAAGTACATATATCATAGAGTATAGTAGCAATAATGGTATAAAAGATTTAAGTGCACTTTGGTTAACTGAGGATATGGTACAGAATGAACTAAATAAGGTTAATATTAATAAATCTCCTGGACCGGATAAAATACCGTACATCCTCGGGTACTCAGGGAGCTAAGTTCAGTTTTATCTAGGCCATTGTTTCTTATTTTTGCAGATTCCCTCATGTCCGGTGGTGTGCCTCTGGATTGGAAAAAGGCTGATGTTATTCCAATATTCAAAAAGGGTAGTCGTTCACAGCCGGGTAATTACAGGCCTGTAAGTTTAACTTCAGTGGTGGGGAAGATCCTGGAAAGATTAATAAGGGAACATGTTCTAGAGTATGTTTCAAGGACTGACATTATAAGTAGTAACCAGCATGGATTTAGGAGGAATGGATCTTGTCAAACTAACTTGCTTGGCTTTTATGAGGAAGTAAGTAGAAATGTAGACTCTGGCATAGCAGTAGATGTAGTTTACTTAGATTTTGCAAAGGCTTTTGATACAGTCCCCCATAGGCGACTAATGTATAAGCTAAGGTCTGTTGGTCTGGGGAGTCACATTTGTACATGGATAGAAAATTGGTTAATAAATAGGATGCAGAGAGTAGTTGTAAATGGGGCTTCATCATTATGGACTAAAGCGGGGTGCCACAGGGTTCTTTGTTGGGGCTTCTTCTATTTAATTTATTTATTAATGATTTGGAAGTGGGTATTGGCAGCAAGGTTTCTGTGTTTGCTGACGACACAAAAATTTGTCGACCATTAAAAACTTCAGAGGATGTGCAATCGTTGCAGGGGGATCTAGATAGATTGTCACATTGGGCTGCTAAGTGGCAGTTGAGATTCAATGTTGATAAATGTAAGGTGATGCATTTTGGACTTAAAAATCCTTGTGCTACTTATACGATAAATGGCTCTGTGTTAAGTGAATCCCTGTTGGAAAGGAATCTTGGAGTTTTGGTGGATAACAAACTTAAAGGAAGCAAGCAGTGCCAGGCGGCAACAGCCAGAGCCAACATGGTATTGTCTTGTATAAAGAGAGGTATGGATTCAAGGGAGGAAAATGTAATTCTCCCTCTTTACAAAGCATTGGTAAGGCCTCATTTGGAATATGCAGTGCAATTTTGGAATCCCGTGTACAAAAAGGACATCTTTGAAATGGAAAGGGTTCAGAGATGGGCAACTAAATTAATAAGGGGATTGGGGGAGCATCCCTTAAGACTTGAAAAAAAAAGTTTAGGCTTCAAGTTAGGAAAGGGATTTTTACTGTGAGAACGGTAAAGCTATGGAACTGTCTTCCAGTGGACGTTGTTATGGCAGGTTCATTGGTCAGTTTAAAAAAAAAGCTGGATGAGTTTCTGCAAACAAGGAATGTTGCAAGTTACTGGTATTAATACATAAAGTAGAGCTCCAGGGAAATTTCCGATTGCCACTTGGAGTCAGGAAGGAATTTTTTCCCCTTTCATAAATTTGGTGGGGTTTTAAGCCTTTCTCTGGATCAACAGTTAGTCAGGAAATGAGGATATTGCTAGATGGGTTGGACTGGATGGACGTATGTCTTTTTTCAACCTCAAATACTATAAACTAAACACTACACCTCCCCATTCTAAGTCCCATGTATTATATATGTATAATATTTCACATTATATATACATTTTTCATAACATAACAATATAAAGCTAAAAACATTTACCAACACCAACATATTAATATGTACATTTCTCTTATTCTTATATAGAAGACAATAGCCAATAAGTCTACATGGACAAAGGCTGTCTTAAGTCCAACTATCCTGTCTTTAAACTATAGATAGTTTAAAGACATAGGATTAATACCAAGTATCAAATTAAGTAACAAATTACCTGTTAAAACGGAAGTAGTTACATCTTAGACTTAATAAGCTATATTACATTATAATAAATTTGGATTACTCATGCTACATAGGCTGCAAATTCTGGGCTATTTAAAAAAGCCAGATATAGTCAAACCTCTCTGTATTCAATTTATATATCCAATATGTCTTTCTTTATAGGAGCATTCTATTATAATCCACTTTTTATAACTGTCTTTAAGACTATCCTTCTTAGCTGTATTACATTGTGGTCATTTTCATGAAAATGTTTTGCAATTGGAAATGTTACATCCAACCTGATGAAGGGGGCTTAGAACTCCCAAAAGCTTGCTTAATTTTTTTATTTAGTTAGCCAATAAAAAGTATCACAGCTCTACTTCTCTTCTCTTACAGTAATAGCCAAATCCAGTATGACTATTACTGTATGGGACTACTGTATGGGAATTCTGCTGTCCATTTAAAAGCCAACTAAAGCCTCAAAACAATGCAGAATCAGAATCCTGTTTTCAATACTTGCAAATAGGGGTAAAACCTCCTTTATTCGTGCATGTAACAAACCATGCTTTTTGGTTGGTTTGTTATATGCACAAATAAAGGAGGTTTTACGCATTTTTGCATGTATTGGAGAGAGGCCTTCTCCTACCTTGTCAGTAATCTGGCAGCCACTCGATCCGCATCCTCTGTGCTTCCGGATGACATCACTACTCGGAGCCTCTCACTTTCCGGGGGCCCAGTAGTGATGTTATCCAGAAGCACAGAGGATGCAGAGCGAGTGGCTGCCGGATTACAAGGTAAGTGGTTGACCCGAGTAAAAACCTGAAAACCTTGGTTTATACTTGAGTATATATGGTACCCAGAAATATATCTTTACTATTTTAGCTTTTGTTAAATCAGCATGGATAATATGATCGCTTAGATCCTTTCCTCTTTTTTATGAGAAAAGTGGAGCCTGCTGGAACTGTTTGGAACTGTCTCCTTTTTTTTTTTTAAATATCCCAGTGTTTTAGAATGTTTGATGCTGTGGGAATTGGTGTTAAATGGAAAATAAATTGCAATATTTGGCTTTGCTTCCCTTTATTTTTTTGCACACAACAGTGTTTCTATTTATTTCCAATGCCTTTTTCATACCTTCATTTAAAGGTCATGTCCACCCCCCAAACTATAATTTAACCCACTACTGGCCCCACTATATAGTGTGTAAAAATCCTTACCTCACATCCCAGCTCCAAATGGTTTTCCTGTAATCCCCCCCCAAAAGTCCCAAAAACTGCCCAGCAGGAGTACTGCAGAGTCCATATAGGACTCTGCCTCCTGTCTCCCCTCCAGGAGAAAAATGTAATACGCAGTTATGTCGTGCACAGTTCAGCCCTCCCTCTCCCTCCCGATTTTGTCTCCCTCCCCCTAGCTACAAACCCTTTTGATATAATGTACTGCTCCTTCCCTAGCCCCATCCGCATTAGTATTATTCACAGAATGTCCCCCAATCTTTACTTACCTTCCCTCTTTCCTCCGCCGTTCTGAACTCCCGGCAGCCGCGTCCGTGATTGGCTGCCTCTCAGCCAATCACGGACGCGGCTGCTGGTCCCGCCCCCTGCTTGCAGTTATGTGCAAGCAGAGGGCCGGGGCAGTGTGGCGAAGGAGAGAGGCATGGTAAGTACTACTAATACTAATGCGGTTGGGGCTGGGGTTGGGAGCAGTACATTATATCAACAACAAAAAAAATTCCAAGGGTGGACATGCCCTTTAATGCTTCCAAGCCTCTTTCATGATAAAATCTGTCTGTAATTTCTCTCATTCTTTTAATCCATATTGTCTGAAACGATCCTTCGTACTCTCTGAAGTTGATTGATTGATTGATTGATTCTTGTATTGTCATAGTACTCATAGAGTCCGTGAAAAGTTAACTTCGCAAAATAAGTACAGGTTGAACAGTTTAAGTGCAGTAGCCATATACATAAATATTAAAAGTTACAGTATAAATACTAACGATGTAAAAGATTCAAAGATACAAAGTTATGGAAGTTGTCTATAAGGGAGAAATTTTACTGTGCTCTTAGGGTGAAGGCTCGAGGCTGAGATGTTATTTCTATCTGTCGTTTAATATACAAATCTGTGCTTTATTTGCCTTCATGGTTTTATCACCAGCACTTTTAAAAACAATATATGTGTTTCATGACAAATTTTGTGTTTCAGAAAAATTTCAGTGTTTTATGTAGATGATTTTAAATTGTGTAATTTCCTCCCTTGACCTATACCAGAAAGATAATATTTATATGTCTTATTTTAGGTTTATAAACCTCTTGTGACAAAATGTTTTTCCCTTTAAATTGTGAGACAAAGATATTCGGGTATGCCAGAGCAAAATTAGCTCCCAAGCTATTACCTTGGTTTTGTAGAAATTTTAATGTAATAGATAACGAGTTTAGAACAGAATATACTTTCCTGGTGGGCATTGGAGACTTCAACAGTCTCTCTTCCACTCTGTCTCTGCCCTTGTTGTGTGGTATGTTGGTATATAAAGACTGCACACCCACAGTGCACCGAAATGTGCATTCATTAAAATCAGACATTCTTTTTAAAAACTTGATGGTATCTTTTAAAGGACAACTAAAGTATTTGTACAACACTGTTTTAGAAGTAAGTGCACCTTAATATACAAGCAGTAAAATGTGTCTTACCTCTGATATGGTTGTTGCGAAATTTACCTTTCGGTGTCTGTTTTAATTCCCAACATCCCAGTATCACACAGTGTGGTCACTGACCATTGTGTTCTTTACTCATTCTCAGTCCTAAATTACTGCAGGAAGTAGCCTCTGCCCAAACAGGACATATTAGGCAAAATGTGACTGAGGTCAGGGGTGTGGCCAGTCAATGCACATATACAGTTATTTCATCCAGTTCTTCAGGGGGTTACATTTACTTTAACTACAATTTATTGGTGTTTTTAGAGGGGATATTTTTAGATTCTGGATTTTAGGTTTAGTTCTCCTTTAAGCATTCCCCTATATCATTAGCTAGAGGCTGGATTGTAGAGTCTATATAGATGACTGCTGGTTGCAACACCGATTCTATACCCACCACAATATGCCTCCCTGGTGCATCCACCATATATTTGTGGATCTTAGGTAGCAGGTACAGGGCCGGTGTCCAATAGTTTAAGATATGAGGGGAGCATATATGTTGCATATGTTTTTTTCCACATGCTTGTGAAGGCTCTCCTTCATCCTGGTCATGGTATATCTGTGGTATTCAGTTAGATAACTGGACTTAAAGTTTAGATTTGGAAACAACAGTTTTTTGCACAATTAATTATTTAATCACGGATGTTGCATGCTCCTCTCGTCTCTTATAATCTTTTTTATCTACCCCAGGTAGGGGCCAGCCTTTTTTAAAGATTTAGATGTACTGTGAATACACCAATTTAGTGGTTTTTACCTCTGCCGTAACCAGATTAGAAAAAACATTTAGTGACTACCGTATATACTAGAGTATAAACTTTTTTTTTAAGGCTTTGAAAAAGCCAGAAAATCTTACCTCGGTTTATACTCGTCAAGCCCTTCTCCTACCTAGTCAGGCGGCAACTTGCTCCGCATCCTCTGCGCTTCCGGATGACGACACTACTCGGCGCTGCGTAGTCATCCAGAAGTGCAGTGGCTGCTGAGTGAGCGACCGCCGGACAAGGTAGGAAATGGCAACAAAACAGAGGAGTCCTCAATACTTAACAAATAAGAGTAAAAAACCTCCTTTATTTGTGCATATAACAAACCAACCAAAAAGTTGAAAAAGGAGGATTTACCCCTATTTGCAAGGATTGACCACTGCAGATGTTACAAATTACAACTAAAGCATGCTGGGAGTTGTAGTCTCCAAACATCTGGAGTGGCAAGGAATTGGGGGTTACAGTGTGGGATTTAAGGCAACTAACCCAAAACAATACAGAATCAGGAGGATGGTATATATTGTTAAAGATTGCCTTCTGATTCTCTATTGTTTTGAGGCTTTAGTTGCCCTTTAAATGGACAGTAGAATTCCCATACGGTAGTCCCATACAGTAATAGCCATACTGGATTTAGCTATTACTGTATGGGAATTTTGCTGCCCATTTAACAGTCAACTAAAGCCTCAAAACAATACAGAATTAGAAGGCAGTAGTGGTCATATTTTCTGCCCTCAGTTTATATTCTAGTCAATCACTTTTACTCCTTTTATCAGGTAAAATTAGGTACCTCGGTTTATACTCTAGTATATGCGGTAATTTCGTGTATAAATGCTTTTTTTCTTAGTTTTACAAGTGTCATGAACTTAAATCAGTCCAACTTTAAATCAAAGAGGGAACCTCTATTATTGGGAGCAAAATTTAACCCCATCTTGATCAGTTCAATTTGTGTCCTTCAAAAGTGCTTGTTCTGGCATTGGAACTCCCTCCACTTCCTGATTATGTAGCAGGCTGGGGAACAACTTCCACTTCCCTTTCCTTGTTGCCGTGTGGAGCCTAAAAAAGCTTTTCCGGTTCCTCTTTTGCTGGTGCAGGTATTGCCGGTTTGGTTACTGCTGGTTTCTGATTTTGAATCCTTTTCCAATCTGCAGCCTTCACCTGCAGGGCCTTCACTGTCTTGTCTCACTTTGCAGCCAGTGGGAAACAAATCTCTTGTATCACTCAGTTTTGCTTGTACCTCGATCATCCATTAAGTCCCTTAATTTGATTTTATTATTTACCTCCACTTCTTTCCTCATGGTTTCCAGAATTATATTTCTTATTGTTGCTTGTAAAGGTGCCCATACATTGAAGTAACCTGCCAACTGATCCGGCGACATTCAAGCAATTTTTCAGAAACCGCCTAGCCCTTTCTTTTTTGCGACCAACATATTATTGAGACAGTGCTGTATCTCGGTCACAAAATATAATCGGCTTGGGGGTTCCTGAAGAACTGCTCAAATTTTTGCGGGATTGGTCGGGAGGTGTTTTTTAAACTGTTTTCAACTGTAAGATAAATACATAAGATTCAGGCTATATTTATTAAGCGCCTTATATTTATATATTTTAAATGATGGCTAATTTTCTACTTTAAACAAGAAAGTTGTGGGGAATATTATAATCCTTTTTGTTAATTAATCAGTGGCGTAACTTGCAGGCCCGTGACTGCACGGGGACCTGGGAGGTAAGAGGGCCTGCTACCACCTTTCATTGTTTTCCATTGTCTTGCGCGTATGCAGTAAAGATACACGCAATCAGCTGATCACGCATATATATAACTTTGAAATGTGCTTAGACAGTTTAAACATTTCAGTTTGGTGAAATTAGTTGTTTTTTATTTTGCATTCCTTTCTTTTTATTAGCGATTAACCTTTAAAATAAATATTTCCAGTAAAATCTTTCGAAAAGTTAATTCTGCAGTGTGGCCGTGCCCTCAGATAATTAAACAGATCTAGTTTAGTCCCCATCTTGCACTGGTTTTAAATTTCCACTTTCTGATTTGGATAAATGAAGTTGGTATGAGCACAATATTAAATACTATTTATGCTGTAGGGATATACCTGTGTACAGTTACTAAGCATGATATACATGTATAGAATTATGCTTGTAGCAGAAAAATATAGTACCGGTAAACATCCTTCTTTACACACCTGAGGAACTTTCCTAAATACCGTATATACTGGAGTATAAACCGAGTTTTTCAGGCTGAAAAATCAGCCTGAAAACTTGGACTCGGTTTATACTCGAGTCAGTAGCTTACCTGAGCATTCCGGCAGCCGCACGATCTTTCTGTGTACTGGGGCGCCGGCCTGACGTCACTGCCCGGCGCCGGGCAGTGACGTCAGCCGGCGCGCCAGTACTGGAATGAGCGCGCAGCTGCCGGAATGCTCAGGATACCGCACCTGCCAGGAAGCCCTTGGATGTAGCAGAGCCCTTGGATGTAGCAGAGCCCTTGGATGGAGGAGAGGGGAGAAGAGCCCACAGGTAAAAACTGAACTGGATGAGGGGGGCATTCAAGATGTTTGGGAACTACAACTCCCAGCATGCTTTATTAGCTGGGAGTTGTAGTTTCCAAACATCTTGAATGCCAAGTTTCTACCCTCGGTTTATACTCGGGTCAACAACTTTTATTAGGATTTTTAGCTGAAATTGGGTACCTCGGTTTATACTTGGGTCGGTTTATACTCGAGTATATACGGTAAGTATCCCATATGAAAGATTTCCATTTTTAAAAAAATTCCACTTTTTTCTGGGAAAATGCAGGGCCTCCCTCCAGTGCAGTTGTTAAATGCTAGAGCAGTGCCTTAATGAATAGGACAAGTCGGTTACCTCAGGTTCAAGGAATGTGGCTTATCTATTTTAGCAACATAATATCTTTCCTCCTCTTTTCTTGGGATTTTTTATTCATACAGTGTGATGGTGACTGCTTTTTCGTGTGTGTAATCAAGTGCTATAATGCAAATTTAAAATTGGATATTCTAAAGATCAGCTAAGGGCTAAAGGGCTAAGCTCCACTAGGCAGCGCACAAGAATCGCACAACGCAGCGAAATTGCAATGTTGCGCAATTCATGTGTGCTACACTGCACATGCGATATGATCCTTTGATGTTACCTTATCGCAGCATATGCGATCCCCACCAAAAATGGCGATCGCATGCACCACAAAAAGGGAGGGCAGCAGAGATAGTGGGACCATCCCTATCCTCAGTGCTCAGTAAAAAGTACTCTCATAGATTTAAATGGTATTTGGATAATGCTTTGTACTGCCTAATATTTGTATGCTATGCTTAAAGGGTAACTCCACCCCCAAAATCAAAATCACTTTTTGCTGTAGTGTAAGGTACCCCAGCCCACCCCCAACCACCATGTTTAAAAGTTAAAAAAAAACAAAAACAGACTTACCAAACTTTCTTCCCTCAGCTCTCTGGCTCTAATGCTACTCCATTCCTGGAAGTAGCAATAGGGGCTGGACCAGCAGCCATATTTGTGATTTGCTAAGAATCAGCCAATCATAGATGCGACTGCCAGCTATGGAGAGAGCCAATGGGACAAAGCTTGGTAAGTCTATTTCTGCGGGGGTTTTTTACATTTAAAGCTGATGGTTAGGGTTGGGGGCGTTGCCATACACTACAGACAAAGTATTTTATTGCTTGAAGATGATGGAAGCTTAAAGGGATCCTGAGGTAGGGGGGAGGACTCTCTGAGGACAAGAAAGTAGCAGGCACCAGATGACACACAGACAGCTCCTACTCTTCACATTCTGAGACTTTGAACAGGCACTGCAGGACAACCATAACGAGCTAAGGAGTAAGGTAAGGATTTCTTTTACACAGTGGGGCCAGCACTGGGACAAATTTTAGTTTTGGAGGTGGACATGCCCTTTAAAGGAAGACAAAAAAGGAAAAACTTTGTTCTGCTGTATTTTATTCATTTTACTTTGTTCTGTTTAGGAAAGAATATTGATTATTTGTTTAATGTGACGCAAAAAAAGGGGGAACGAAAGTTCAATCTGCTTTAACCAGAGTGAGGGACTAAAATGCTAGCATTTGATGGAGTCCATAGTGAAGCCTTTTGTTTGTCTCATGGGCTGCATGAGACAAACACCAACTGTCAAACCATTCCAGCTACAGCAAAACTGCTTATGGAAATGCTGAAATGTAAGATGTTTCAGATTGAATATCTAAAGAAATAGGGGCAGATCAACAAATTATACAGTGAGAGTTGGGATGAATTATAGTTTAATTGCCAGTGTACATACCATTTAAGGTCCATGTAAATCAGCATGGCAGAATGTCCCGTTTATGATTGTTCCACTTACATTTTTACACCATTTCTGCTGGGAATGGCTGCCAGTCCAGCCCTCAAATGAACAATTATATACAGGTAAATCACCCCCCAAAACCCTAAACTGTAATAGTTTAAAATCTGAAATATATAAGGTGTAACCTGAAATCATAAGGTCCTGTTGTCCCTTTTTCTGCTTCCTGTTTTTTTCAGTTTGCAACTGTCAGTTATGGATTTGACAGTTGACATCACAGCCAATGGCTGAATGCTACCCCCCTAGCTGCCTCTTCTGGGCACGTTCAGTATGGGTCTCTAAATTGTAAACAGTAAAAAGCACAAACATATAGCGTGACCGATTAACCAATTAAGATCTAGGAGGATGTACCACGTGGAGTCGTTCCAGAAGGGGTACATACTTGAGAACGAAAGTTCAATCTGCTGTAACCAGAGTGAGGGACTAAAATGCTAACATTTGATGGAGTCCATAGTGATGCCTTTTGTTTGTCTCAAGGGCTGCATGATTGATTTTATATTTTCTGTGTGCACCCACAAATATTATCTGGGTGCATGCAAAATTAAATGTTGGGCACTACACACCACAGTGCATATATTCCAGCTGATTTTTGTGGGATGTGTAATTTTAATATAAAGTCCTGATCATTTTATATCCTATTATTGTTATACTTATTGCTGTACCTAAATGTTCAATAAAAATGTAATGATTACATTATATTGGCTCTGTGCTCTCATATATATAACATGTGCAAGCATGCCACTTATAATTGTGTGTGCAGAGCTCCCAAGTTGTGTTTGTGTGTGAATGCACAACTTAGAACAAAACATTGTTTTCACGCCAGCTATTTGGCATTAAATAATGCAGCTGTTTGGCTATAAATAGCATTGTGGCTCCCCACTAACATCCCCAATAGTGTTTTTGAGCTACATCTAAAAAGATCAGAAAAACAGAATCTTAACCATTTACTTGATTCTTTATGCCTTTTCATACATTCTAAAGGTTTAAGGTTTTTGTTACTTAAACAGTGGCTTTTCAACCATTTCAAGGGTATGTATACTGAAAAAATGACTTAAATAAATAATACGTAATAATATATGCAAGTAGCACTTATTCTGAGGTGTGTGTGTTGCTGCATGCCTTCAATAAAGTCCTTTTTTTGCTCAGGCACTGACTCTGACTATTTTCCCCCATACAACTGTCCATACTGCATACAGTATACAGCACACCAACTGTCAAACCATTCCAGCTACAGCAAAACTGCTTATGGAAATGCTGAAATGTAAGATGTTTCAGATTGAATATCTAAAGAAATAGGGGCAGATCAACAAATTATACAGTGATAGTTGGGATGAATTATAGTTTAATTGCTAGTGTACATACCACTTAAGGTCTATGTAAATCAGCATGGCAGAATGTCCCGTTTATGATTGTTTCACTTGCATTTTTACACCATTTCTGCTGGGAATGGTTGCTGCTCCTGTAATGTTACCTCTGATCTTTAAAGGGCAAGTCCAGCCCTCAAATGAACAATTTTATATACATGTAAATCACCCCCCAAAACCCTAAACTGTAATAGTTTAAAATCTGAAATATATAAGGTGTAACCTGAAATCATAAGGTCCTGTTGTCCCTTTTTATGCTTCCTGTTTTTTTTTCAGTTTGCAACTGTCAGTTATGGATTTGACAGTCGACATCACAGCCAATGGCTGAATGCTACCCCCCTAGCTGCCTCTTCTGAGCACGCACAGTATGTGTCTCTAAATTGTAAACAGTAAAAAGCACAAACATATAGCATGACCAATTAACCAATTAAGATCTAGGAGGAATGTACCACGTGGAGTGGTTCCAGAAGGGGTACGTACTTGAGTTCAGCTAAGTACCTGTATTTATAACAAAAGGGGAAATAGGAAGAGAAAAGGCCCCACTATTACACGGGGCAAAATGCCACGTAGCACTCAACCACCAATATCCCAATAAAATTAATACCATGGGGTAGGGGAACCATTCCTACTGAGGAAATAAGAGTCTGAAAAAGAAAGTCAAGTGATATACACTAAAATGTATGACATCAAACAAGAAAGTATTTTCACATATTCGCATAGTATAACAACATATAAATATAGCAACATTAATGGAGAACATAAGTCTACAGACAACATTGTCCCAATAGACAGAGCACATTGCTGTGGCCATTGGGTGATTTATGTAAATAAGCTGTGAGTACTAGGGGTTAGCTCCCACAATCCACCTTAGCTGGGTAAACCCCCAGCTAAGTGTCTGTGTACAGGCACATGCTCTGTAATGCTCAACAGATCAAAACAAGGAAGTTGCAGCCTTGCTTCCTAGAAGCTGACAGCCAATCACATTACAGCACAGAGATCCTCCCTCTCCCTGACACAGAACATGGATTTCAGTGTTTTTGTTTTCAAACACATTGAATGCTCCTGTCCTAACAATGATATAATCCTTTACATTTCATACAAAAAGAAAAGTAATATTTGCAGTGTATTTCATAGATAGCATGGATATAAGAAACAATATACTAACATTTCATCAAAAATAAAATTAGGTCTGGGGAATAGAACCTGCAACTTGTGCATTCTTGCTAAAAGCAGAGCTCTTAGGCTAACAAAGATAATATACAGAACAACAGAACATGTAGAATCTTTTACTAGGAACATAATGGAAACAAAAAAATAAAGGTGAGTCTGAGGATTCAAACTTGTGACTTTCTGAACTGTGTGTTTACTTGGTGAGCCACAACTAAATAACCTGAAAATGTAGGTACATTTAGAAGCTTTATCTTTTGCTTGGAACATAACAGGAACAAGGGAAGTCTGGGGTATTGAAGTTGTGACATTCTGAACTGTGCATTTGTAAACCTGGTGCCTTACCCGGTGTGCCAACTCTCAATAAGCAGAGAATCAGGGTACATTTGGAAGCTTTATCTTTTGCTAGGAAAAAATATGGAAGTGCCTGATAAGACTTTGAAAGATGCTTGTTACCCTGCAGTTTATTTACCAGCAACTTACACTCACTGAAAGCTTCTTGTTACCATGCAATTTATATACCACAGTCTTTTTTGGTGTGGAGACATCTGTATAGAAAACACTCTGTGCATAGAGACCATGAATACTGGGGTCATGGGGTGTAGTTCTTTGATGACTTACTGGGCTGTGGGTTGTATTGGCAACAACATGGAAGTCTTCTTAGTTACAGAATCTATTATTTACGTACATGTACTAAATGCAACTTACTAGACAAAAATCCTACAATGTATAGGTGTTCTGGGGAGAAAAACTTTCACATTAGGTTTTAAAAAAAATAAAGTTTAGTTCTCCTTTAAAGAAGCCACTAAAAATATGGGGGGAATACAATTATACACATATATTATTTAGTTTAGATACCCATGAACTTGATTCAGTATCTGGAGGGAAATCTATTTATGCCAGAAAGCACTAAAGCACTGACTTACTTAACTATAAACATTTAAGATCTGACCGTATTATTTTATTTTTTAAAACTGAGTTTTAACCAATATTGAACTCTTTAGGTTCACTCCATGACACATTAATTCTGCTTTTGAACGATAATCTAAATAATGAATTCGGTTTTTAAAGGAACTCCATGATTGATTTATATTATCTGTTTTTTTAACGATTTATGATGTTTTTAAAAGGGATTTTTATGATTTTACAGATACATCTAGTAGTAGAGAATTGTACCGTGTTAGCCATTGATGAAAGTGAAGACATCTTGGATATAAAATAATACCTTTTATTGGCTAACCAAAATGATTGAAAATGCAAGCTTTCGAAGCACTTAGGCTTCTTCCTCAGGCATGATACAATACTGAATATTGTCAAGCACTCTTATTTTATACATACAAGAACAAAGACTTTCTACAGACCTAAAAAAGTCGCAGTGCTAATGGGAAATTTCAGATCCCAAAAGGAGAGGTTAGAATGGGAATGTAAACTTATACAAAAATTTGGGACTCAGTTCTAAACTTTGTGTCACTATGTCTCTAATCTTAATGTCATGTACAATTAATCAGACTAAATTCCTCTAAACCAACCAAACCCATAAATATCTCAATTATACCAGACCCTCAATGGACACTAGTGGTGAAGTGTATTTGATTGTTTGTTTAACCCTTGCTAATTATTTTATTACTGCCTGTGATCATTGAATGTGCATTTACTATTTTATTTACTACAGCTATTGGCAGACAGGCATGAGGGCAAAAATAACATTTGTATAATGTCAGAAAGTCTTTGTTCTTGTATGTATAAAATAGAGTGCTTTACAAGATGCAGTATTGTATCATGCCTGAGGAAGAAGCCTAAGTGCTTCGAAAGCTTGCATTTTCAATCATTTTAGTTTTAGTTAATAAAAGGTATTATTTTATATCCAAGATGTCTTCACAGATACATCTATAAATTTATGATACATTTTTTTTCATTTAAATTTCTATCTAGGAACAAATTAATGTGTACATTATTTATTAGAGTCTAATAGTCACCTATGTGTGTGTTTTTAGTATATATATCAATATCTATTAAATTGTGATCATTGCTTATTTTCAAGGTTCCTTGACCATTTTTTTTTCTCTACACTTACTCTGGATGAGATACTTAATCTGGATAGATACAGATTTAACAGTTATCCTATTGTGGTTATTTTAACAACTCCTTGGACTTTATGCTGTTTGTTATGATGAGTATTCTGGAGTGTTTAGAAACAAATACATTTCTTATATTAATCTTTAATTTGCACCGAGGTGGTCTAAATTCAACTAATTTTATCAAACTCATTATGCATTGGAACACACCAGATTTGTCATGTTATATTTGTAAATCATTTGTCATACTTGTTTGATACTTTTGTGTTGATTATTGATATAAAATTCCAGGTAAATGTATTTTTATTCCAAGGATACTAATGTCGATAAATTTTAAGTGGCTAAATGTACAATGAAATGTATAAATGTTACTTGTATTCATCTTTCATGCAAACAGTTAATCTTAAGTATTTTTTAAACTGCATTGTTTTTCAGTCTATTTTGCGAGTGTGTGCATTTTATTATATTTATACTTAAAATAAGAGTTGGTTTCCTTAATGCTTGGTACACATTTTACAGTAGGTTTTTGAAAATAATAATTTGCTTTTTTTATATGTGCTTTTTGTTTGGCGTTTAAAATGTATTAATGCTAGATGCTGTTAAAAGCTATTTGCAGTATACCTGAAAAGTAACAGTATTTTGTTCACAGTATGGGATCTAAATTTGAGAATATGCTCTTTTGGTGCATTTTATGGATATATGTGCCACTTGCAATTTTATTGCGCAAGCACAAGATGTTTATATCAAGCTATTTTGTAAAGGTTCCCAACAATAGAGTGCATTTAAATATGTTTCTGAATATGACCCATAATGTTAATTCTTTATTTAGGTATTGAATTTTAATGAATCTTTTATGATTTTTTTAGGGAATACAGTAAAAGCTTCTTTAAACAATAGGGGCCGTATATACTCGAGTATAAACCAGATTTTTTTTACCTTTAAAATCCCCTCGGTTCATACTCGGGTCTGTGCTAATCTGAATGCTGCTGGACAAAATCACATAGCCCTGGGAAAACAAAAGCTGTACCCTGTAACACAGAGAATCCTTTTGATTTCAGTGGGTTAGACAATTGTTGTCCTGCTCACTCGGATCAGCCCAGGCTGCAAGAGAATAGGAAAAAAACGATCTTTAAAGGAACTGTAAACCCATATACATAACATCTGAAGTCTTTGCCCTCCGTTTGTATTATTTACAGGGAGGTGAGAACGCTTATTCTCACCTCCCTGTGAATAATATTTTGCTCAGGGGACATTGGAACACTCCGCTCTGCTCGCAGCCGCTCCTGCTCTAACAACCGATGTCCCGACCATGCGCGCTCTCTTCAGCGCATGCGAAGGTAAGTTCCCGGTCCCCTGAGCAAAATATTATTCACAGGGAGGTGAGAATAAGCGTTCTTACCTCCCTGTGAATAATACAAACAGAGGGCAAAGACTTAATAGGTGAGTTTACAGTTCCTTTAAGTGTTCAGGCTGCACAGAAAGGAATGCAGGACACATCTGTGTATGGGACTTTCTATGGGGCTGTGTATGGGACTATGTATTGGATTTTCTATGGGGTTGTGTATTGTACTTTCTATGGGGCTGTGTATTGGACTTTCTATGGGGCTGTGTATTGGACTTTCTATAGGATTGTCTGTTTAACTATCTATGGGGCTGCCTATAAGAGAAAGTCAACCCTCTGTTTATACTCGAGTCAAGCAGTACCTCGGTTTATATTCGGGGTGGATTATACTCGAGTATATACTGTACACACTACCACATGTCTGAGAATAGTATTTCCCAGAAACAGGATTATAATCGCCAATGCCCTAAGGTGTGCTCCCTAATCTCCCCATAAACTATTTAAGGAGTAATTTTAGAGTGTGGCAGGAATGTTTCTGCTTTTGTTTTTACATTTCAGGGCACACATAGGGCGTTATGGTGATTTTTGCCTGAATATATCATTTTTTTGTACAATATTCTAAGTTGTATTATTTAATATGTATTTAATAAGTGGACACTGGGACAGACCACTTAAAATACAATTAGACTTCTCTGTTGTGAACATTGGAAGGTAATTTCTTCAGGTTGTGTACATGAACTTGCTACTTAATTGTTTTTATTTTTATGTTAATGAGCATACACTCAAGCTAAAGACCGAAAACAGAACACTAGCTTATACAGAAAGGGTTGTATATAAATGTGCACCATAAGCCCCTTTTTATATAGCATGGAGCATATTACAGGTTGTTTTGAAATTTTTTTTATTCACGTCTGGCCTTACATACACACATGTTATAGTAAACCCACACAAGCACAGAGAGAACATACAAATCCACATATTGGCCAAAACTCCGAGGCCAAGTAACACGGGGAGCAAGTACACCAGCATGGCAAAGTGAGACATAATCTTTAGTAAACTCTTATATAAAGTGCATATCCCTTGACAAATGACGTATACAATCCAAAGATGAGTTACATGCACCCAAACATAATAAAAAAAATTGTACAATCAACCAACCATATATTACTTGTATAGAGTCCTCTCATAATATATTAAGCTCACAATCATTGGTAACATTTAGTATCACTTATATCACTGTAATAAAATCTTAGCTTTTAGCTGAAAAAATAAATTACAGTCTCCCATCAATCCTTCAATTCAAGTTAAGTTGTGCTATCACTCTTTTGATAATCAAAAGTCATTAATGTGCTCCCTTTTATAAAATATAAATATATTGGAAGTCACCAAGCAGTTCCATGGCCATATAAATGTGCATGGTATAGGTGTATATATAATATCTCATTACTAATATATTGACCTACCTATCCTTGTTCGTTTCTGTATAAATATGTTGCATAGTGACAGAACTCTGAGCAGCAGCTGTAATAAGGGGTTTAATTGTTTAGGTTAATGAGTCCAGTTCTTGCAATCTCTGTGTATGTGGACAATTTCACACCTGGCCCCAACTATTAACATTTAATTTTCAAGTATGCATCTAGGCTTCTATTGAATTTAATCATCAAATGTCCTCAGCAGGGGGCACCAATTTCAGTGAGCAGGTACCATAATGAATCAGGGAGGAGTGTGAGCACCTGTAATCCCATACAAATAGCCTATAAGATTCCTTCCAGTCTAGGGTATATTTGAACCCATGATCAGTGCTTCAAGACAGGACTGCTAATCGCTGAGCTGACCAAGTAGCTGACCAAGTTTACTAATCATCCCTTTATGCAACTGAGAGTAAGGTTTACCTTGTTCTTAAATAATTTAATTTCACGCTTATTAATTGTTTTTGTTTCTTCCATTTTTTGTTTATTAAATGTGTGTATTTTGTCAGGGAGAAGACTTAGAGGGAAGGCTTTCTACAATGTCAATGGAAAGGTTTACTGTGAGGAAGATTTCTTGGTAAGTGAATCTACCTTGAGCTATACTGCTTAAATTCTTTTTGGACTTTGGTAATAGATAAACCTATAGTTTCTTTCGTAAATGCAAAATGGATGAAGAACTTTGGGTTTTGAAAAGCAAAATGTATAATGCTTCCTTCAATAAAAGGCATATGCATTTTTATGCAGTTGTCTTTTTTATTTATTCGTATGTTATCCCATTAGACTTTATGAATGGAGATGCTATAGTGTGAACATGTATTGTGGTATTCATATACATAATTCAATATCCTTTTTTCACAAATGGCTACAGTAGACAAACTGCACACAAACGCAAGAAACCGCTTCTACTAATCAGAGCAGGTAGCAGGCAAGTTAGGCTTTGTTTAAAGGAGACCGAACATATGAGCAGGCACCTCACCGCTGATGCCCTCCAGGTCCCTTTACACTGAGCCGTCGTACTTTGACAGCACCTGTGTTGATGGATGGAATGTCACTGACAGAACTCCTATATCCCTATTCTTCAATTGCCTGCCTTTGAAAGAAGGGCAGGGAGACCAGGTGGCCAGGCAGTGACCGAGTAAGAGACAGTATAGCTCACAGCAGATTACAAAAAACATTTAAAGCGTTTTAAACAATGCAGAAAGGCAGATTTTTCTGTGTTGTGTTGTTGGTACTATAGTCCAGGCAGTATAACATTGCAATATAGACCAAATAGCTGGGGGGTGGTTCTATGTTGTGTTTACAATGATTTCCATCACAGTGATGTGAAATAAAATGTAACTTTTATTGCAGAATGTAAAAGCAAACTTGGCTTAGTGTGTGACATGGTTTTCTTCCTGACGTGACCCCTTATCAGAGTTTAACATCCCACATGACCTACATACATACATACATACATAGTTATTCAAAAAAAAAACTGCGGCATAAATGTATAAAGGTGTATAACCTGAAGAATGTTATAGGGATGATGCTTTAAAAAAATACACATAAAACCACAGAAAGGAGAAAACAAAATCAAAAAAGTATGTGGGCAAATACACAGAATTAAATACATAGAGATTAAATTGCAGGTTAACAGATCTTTCTTGCGCTAGTGGATGACAGCAGACCATGTGTATATGATCAATTTATATCATGACTTCTCCCAGTCCTTGTTTAGTCCATCTGGGATCCTTGTTTTTAATTTAAAGGGACACTATACTGAAAAAATGACTTTGCTTCATCTTAATCTATAATTGAATGCTTGTAAATAGCACTTACTTGGATTTGTGTGTGTTGCTGCATGCCTTCAATCTAGCACACATTTTGTTTAGGAGCTTTATCCCCCTCCCTCTCTTAACCACTCCCACTACTATCCAACCTGAGTTTTTTCCCCAAAAACCAACTGTCTAGCCTGCACACGGCATACAGCATTCCAACTGTCAAAACCCTGTCACCATTCCAGCTACAGTAAAACTACTCACAGAAGAATAGGTTTGATAGCAAGGAACTTGATTGACAGCTGAAATATGAGAAGTTTTATATTGGATATCTAAAGAAATAGGGGGCAGACCAACAAAAAAATTATACAGTGGTGGTTGGGAAGAATTATAGTTTCCAGTTATGGTCAATTTAAAATAACCTATTTTTCGGTATAGATGCACTTTAAGTATTCATGGCATTTCTTTCTGGAGGATACCCCAATCCCCTCCTTTGGGCCTTGTATAAACTTCTTTAATGCCCTGAAAAGTAACATGTATAACCAATGAGCATTGTTTCGCATTATACTAATATAGCAGTCTTATTATGTATATTAGAAAATGTAATTTTACCACTCTATCTTTTATACATTGTTCCCCCCCCCCTTCAATATATTGACAGCCACAACAACAGATAGCTAAGTAAGTAGCACACAGTGGTATAACAATTTCTAAACTATTATATGCTAAAGGCATTGCGACGAACAAACTGGTTTGATCGATTTATATATGGGAAACCCTACATTTGCTTTTACCACTTTTATAATGACCTTGCAGTTCTGTTTGATTTTTCCAGATTGCCAGACTTTTATGATTTATGATATATTAATGAGTTTTTTAGGCAAATGTAGGCAATGTAGGGTTAGCAAACATTTTTGTATAATGTTACATTTTTGCTTCATAATAAATCTTGTAAATATTGTTTCTGATCTCTGTATACACCATTGCCAGTGATAAGATCGTCTGTATAATGTTTTGTTACTCTTAAAGGTTGTCAAATATGGATTGCCAAAACGTCCCTATTATGTGCAGTTTTTAAAACCATAACCTCTCATGTATTTATCCTACAGTAGTATGGCATTGAAAGACAGGAATTGAAATGTACAAAAGTAAATCAGCGGTTGTGGGTGGGATTGCATGTCCCTAAAAAAATTTCCATTGTGAAGGGCACCCCAGCCCACCCCCAACTGCCAATTTAGTTTTGTAAAACAAGCCCCAGAAATATACATACACTCTTTCGTTCCCCCGGCATTCTGTTCCTGGTTCTCTGTTTGCCAGAAGCAGCAGAGAGGGGCCGGACTGGCTTGGCTAGCCAATCACAGCCGAGGGAATGAAGGAGTGCAAGTATATTTCTCGGGCTTGCTTTACAAAACTAAATTGGTGGTTTGGGGTGGGCTGGAGTGCCCTACACTACAGAAAAGGTCTTTTATCGTTCGAGGTATCAAGAAGCCAGAAGGGATCCGGAGGGAGGGAGTGGGGGGAAAGGACTCTGCTGCGCATGTCAGTCCTCCCTGGGGACAAGGAAGAAGCAGAGACCGGATAACACACAGTGCAGCCAGTAGTGGGTTAAATTTTCGTTTTGGTGATGGACATACCCTTTAAGATTCCACTTTTTTTCATTGAAATATGTAATTCATTGTGTCTTCCCAGATCAAACAAAATAATTCAGCATTTGTGTGAAATCAGCCAGAAGGGATATACATTGCATCTACTTCTCTATTTGTTTTCAATAGAATAATAAATAATAAATAAATAAGATATATGATAAAAGTACTCTATGAGAATTTTGAAGCATTATATGAAAAATACTTTATATTAGATTATTATGTTAGATTATTCTAGTTAATTTTGTGATCTATGTGCGAGGTTTTGTTGTAGAACCCTTTGTTTTATTAATAAAGCCTTGGCCTTCACAAGGCAAAGATATAGCGCCTAAATAATTTTTAAAAACAAGGAAGTGTCAGAATAATTTTGATATATAAAGGTCTCTAATTTTCTTCATGAAAAGTTGTCATCATTTTAAATGAACCAATGCACCTGTTTCCACTGTCAGTTCAGGGTACAAATCATTGTGCCCTTAAGGGTTACAAGCAAAGTTTGTGCTTTGTATTGGTGTATGCGACACCGGAATTTGGAGTGTAATTTTGAAATGTAAACATTAGAGCCATTGAAAGGCAGAATATTGAATTTCAGCAGAAAGCTGGCAAAGCCAGTGTGTCCCCCACATCTGGGCAAAACACTACTAAGAAGCAATACTGGTTTGTCTGCAGTGTGTCATCAGGGCATACAAAGGCGCTTTGTTTAATAGTGGAGCTCTGTCACAACTGTGCATTGTAAACTCAGTAGATCTGCTGTCTCTTGCAGACGGAAAAGGAGCTAACATTTGCATCATTTTAAACAAATGTCTCTCAGCTTTCAGAGGAAGGAGGAGTGCAAAACCCTCTTTTGATAAACAGTGGAGGAGGTTAATGAAACATTATTCTTAAAAAGTTTACTTTATAAAGACAGTCTAATTCTTTGTGTGGGGAAGTAAGTGTTCTTTATCGTTCTAAGGGTTTTTTCCTGTTTGAACACTAAATTTAACAAACACTAAATTTAATAAAAGTACATGTTTTACAAACATGTACTTTTGTGAACAGATAATATTTTTGTGAAAGCTATAGTCCACTTTCCTTAATTTTCCTATTTCCACACAGACCTGTAAAGCTGTTAACCAACAGCAAGGAATTCAGATCCAGTGCACATTCATTCACCTGTGTGGATGCACACTTCTCTTGATCCTAACCTAGGAATATAATCATAATAAATCAAAACAGAAGTGAAGCAGAGCTACAGCCCAGTCTTTATTTTCAAATACTATAACTACCGACACTAAAAAAAAACTTTGTAGACTCTAGAAAGAAGACTTTGTAAACTTTAGAAATAGGTTTGTGGAAATGTCCAGTTCAGTCTGCAAAGTTGTCTGTGCAGACAACTTTACAGGAAATTCTGACAGAATTGTTGGCACGAAGGATCTGCCTGAGGGATACTCATGCTCTTCCGTTTTTTGTTTATAGGTTTGTGATGAATTACGGTTTTCAGTGGAAAAATAGTGATGTTGGGGTGCATAGCAGAAAACCACCCTAACTGATTCAATGCTGTTGAGATTTTTTTCATGGTGCGCGAGTCATGTTTATTTTAATGTATATGGTTTCAATTGTAATACAGAGCAGTAATCTGCATTTATTTTCAGTTAGTCTATCAAATGCTTTTGTTGTTCATGTATTTATAGTTTGCTGGCCTGGAATATAAGAATAGGATTTCCTGCCTTCCTGGAATAGGGGATTTCTAAGTGTACAAAAATCATCTTAAAGCTCAATGGTCGCTTGAGGAACATAGTTCCCTGCTCCCTATAGTGTGTCTGTGTGATAGTCTACCTCAATGTTAGAGAGACAGAAAATAGTCATGCTGTGCATACTAAAGTAAATATTAAGCTTTTCAGATGCCTTTTGCCTGTAGGCTAGTTTCACACGAGCGGCATGTTTTCGCTCAGGTAGTGATTTCTTACGCTACAATACCATTTGTTTGAAAATAGCCTTTAAAAGGGGGGGGGGGGGATAAAGCCATGTATGCAAATTGCAGACTCTCTATCCTTGTCTAAATTAATAGCTTGCAATACATATGATTTTTCAAAATACTGAGAGGTTGGACATCTATATTGTTGGTTATCCATTTTGAATATTGAATGAACTCAAATCCTTACAAACAGCAGCTCACAAATTTGTGTGGAACCACGGAAAACCGAGAATAGCGGCAAGTACACTCCAGACCCAGATCACTAGGAGGAACTGCCCTACCCTCTTTGCAATTTGCAAAAATGTAGACGACCCTCAGATTGTGCAAAACACAATATTTATTACAGCAACATGTTTCGGAGATATCCCAACATTATTACCTGGCGGCCAGACTTTCCCAGACTGCAACATGGAACAAAACAGACCCCACCATTAGATGGCTCCAACTAGAATCAAACCTGGTATACCCTATACCTCTCTCCAACCTCCTGTGGACTAAGCAAAAACAGCTCATTCTACCCACCTACAAAAACAATCCCTACTTAGAACACATTATCTCTATCTGGTACAAATGCACCACTCAATATAAACTGATCTGCAGACCTTCTGTCATGACTCCTATATTTTACAACCCAGACTTCCCACCAGGTCAAAAAACAAAACAATGGTTATATTGGCTTGACAAAAACAACACACTTATACACAGCCAAATTATGTCATGGACAACTGCACAATGAATATTAAAACTGCCCGCAACAGAATGGTTCAGATACTCACAAGTACACCATTATTCCACGAAATGCCGAGAGAATGCCCCAACCGACGTCCACAACTTTCGAGAAACTATGCCTCAAATCACCATTAGGACCACGAATAATTACAAAAATGTACTCACTCGTGGCTGACCATAGGTTTCCCCAAAATACATCACATATGATATACTGGAACTCCACTTTAGAGCCTGAAACATGGTCTGGCCTCTTCACCAATATGCATAAATGCTCCATCAGTACCATAGTCAGAGAGAAGAGTTACAAAATACATGGTATATAACCCCATCTAAACTGCACAGAATTAACCCATCCCTCTCCCAATCCTGTTTCAGAGGATGTGGTGAAGAGGCAGACACTCTACATAGTTTGTGAACCTGCCGAGAGGTATAGAAAACCTGGACTGAATGTTTCCCTCTTATCAATAAAATACTATATCTCAATCTTACCCCAGATCCTTGGGTAGCACTATTTGACAAAACTCCAAGAGGCAGATCCCTTCATCAATCCAAACTAATCTGTAAGTATATGTGCTGCAACTATTGCCTCATCATGGAAACAGCCAGCCCCAACCAAAAAAACATCTTTTTTTAAATATCTGGTGGATATGCCAAAATGAACAAATGACCCATTCTCTGAAAGGAACGATGAAATCCTTTGATAAAATATGGACTCCTTGGCTCTGGAAGGTGAATAATACCCAAATCCCCATACCCTCAGGGTTCTCAAATCAACATGTCAATATTCTACAACCTTAACCTGCTAAATATAAGTAATCATATCTCCCCACAAGACCCTTTTCTCTAGCATGGTTGTAACTTATCCAATCTCTCTTCATATTCAAGCTCTCCCAATCCCCTTATTAATTAATTAATTTAGTTGCCCTTCTCTGAACCCTTTCCATTTCAAATATGTCCTTTTTGTACACAGGATTCCAAAATTGCACTGCATATTCCAAATGAGACTGTATCAATGCTTTGTAAAGAGGGAGAATAACATTTTTCTCCCTTGAATCCATACCTCTCTTTATGCAAGACAATACCATGCTGGCTCTATCTGTTACTGCCTGGTACTGCTTGCTTCCTTTAAGTTTGTTATCCACCAAAACTCCAAGATCCCTTTCCGACAGGGATTCACTTAACACAGAGCCATTTGTAGTGTAAGCAGCACACGGATTTGTAGTCCAAAATGCATCACCTTACATTTCTCAATATTGAATCTCATCTGCCACTTTGCTTATACATTAGTCACCTATGGGGGACTGTATCAAAAGCCTTTGCAAAATCCAAGTATACTACATCCACTGCTATACCAAAGTCTGATTTCTACTCACTTCCTCATAAAAGCCATGTAGTTTGACAAGAACTATTGCTCCTAAATCCATGCTGGTTACTACTTATAAGGTCAGTCCTTGAAACATACTCTAGAATATGTTCCCTTATTAAACTTTCCAGTATCCCCACCACTGATGTTAAACTTACAGACCTGTAATTACCCAGCTGTGAACAACTACCGTACCTTTTTTGAATATTGGAATAAGATCAGCTTTTTTCCAATCCAGAGGCACACATCCGGACCTGAGTGAATCTGCAAAAATAAGAAACAATGAATGTTAACCTTATTTAGTTATTTCTGTACCATATCCTCGGTTAACCAAAATGCACTTGCATCTTTTATACCATTATTGCTACTATACTCTGATATCTGTACGTGGTTCTTCTATAGTGTATACAGAGGGGGAAAAAATATTCAAGACATTTGCTTTATCTCCTTCCTCCGTAACTATCCTATCCCCATTAATTAATGGCGCCACATTTTCAGTCCTCATCTTCTTACTATTAACATACTTTAAAAAAAAATTAGGATTAGTGATGCTTTGTTCAGCTATACTAAATGCATTTTTAACTTTAGCTAGCTTGATTGCTTTCTTACACACCTTGTTACAGTTTTTATAATCCCTAAAGGCCCTTTCCGTTCCCTCTGACTTAAAGGTTTTAAATGCCTTTTTCTTCCTTTCTATTTCCCTCTTTACATTTTTTTTACATTTATTTACCAAGGGTATAAACTTAGATGGAAAATGGCTTAAAATCCCCTTAAACACAGTCCACTTCTTTTCAGTACCTTTACCCAATAATACCTTATCCCAGTTGACATGCTGAAGAGCTACTTTTAACCTGGGAAAATTTGCTTTCCCGAAATTAAAAGTCTTTGTTAACCCAGCGCACTTTTTCCTTTCGATAACATACACTAAACTACACTATTTCATGGACACTATTCCCTAAGCCTCCAGTTACCTTTATATCTATTATACTCTCCACGATGTTAGATATTACCAGATCCAACAGAGCTCCTTTTCTAGTAGGAACTTTATCCTGCAGCAAATTCAGGAACCCATCACCCTTTTCTGTGTTGACAGTTCCAATCAATGTCAGGGTAATTAAAGTCCCCCATAATGAGCACAATCCCCAAACTTGCAGCCCTTGCCAACCACATATGAAGCTGACTTCGGACTCTCGGAAATCATGTTTAAGGACCTCTCCTCCTCCTATAACTTTGTCATTGGCACCAATGTGAACCAAGACTGCCGGGTAACACCCAGCCCCACCCAATAATCTGTCTACAGGATCCACCACATATTGAACCCTAGCACCAGGCAGGCAACACAGTTCGGCATGTAGGGTCTTGGCGGCAGATTACCCTATCTACCTTCTTTATAATGGAGTCCCCTACCACTACTACCTGCCTAGCATTCCTGATCCTAAGTTCTTCCTCCCTTGTATTGGAGATGGCAGTCCCCTGGGTGCTCAAGGGATTAGCCTGTTCCATACATGCTAATTCCGAGCTCTCCTCCTCCACTTTATCACCTAAGGCGGCTAATTTGTTGGAATGGGAAAGCTAGGAAGAAGCCTTCCGTCCCCCACTTCCCCTAGTAACCCTAACAAAACTACCCCCCCCTCAACCTTCCCTGTCCCATTTCCACCTCTATACTGGCCCCAGCCAGTGCCTGCTCTCCTCCCAGATTTGCCAATCCCTGCAATGCTGCAATGTGCCCCCTTAGATTCTCCACCTCAGCATTCAAACAGGCAACCCTCTCGCACCTGACACAGACATAGGTCCCCTGGAAAGTCTGCTCCAGGTTCCTATACATGTGGCAGGATGTACACTGCATGGTACCAACAAAACTGTCCCTTCTAATCAGTGGCGTAACTACCGCCCCCACCACCCCTGCGGGGAGGCACGGACAGAAGTTGGGCCACAAGCCCAAGAACCCTTCTGCGATCAGCCGTTTTTAAACAGCTGATTGCGCATATGAATGAAACATATGCACGGTTCAGTTCCAGAAGTTCGGGTCCGGTCTTTTAAACAGTTTCATTCATGTTTCATGAATATGCGCAATCGTCTGTTTAAAAACGGCTGATCGCAGAAGGCATCTTGGATTGAGGAGGGGGGCAGGGGCCCGGGCCCCTGCAGGTACGCCCCTGCTTCTAATCTTGTTGATTCTTCTGAATGCCATTTGGAATCAGGAATCATTTTTTTATGGGGGGAAGTTTGATGACATCCTCTTGATCAGAAGTGCCCAACTTGTTGAAGGCCACACTAGTAGCAGTACATTTATTGATTGGGCAGCATCTCTGACACCTCAGGCCCACCAACTCCTATGGTCCCACAGACCACAAGTTTTCTTGATTGGCTGCATGCAAGGCACCTATGATCTGGATCAACTTTTAGCCAGGTAAAATGTTTGAATCTGTTAGCCTGAGTTAGGATAGTCTTTTTTAGGGCCCCTATGACCTTCCCTGCATCGGCATTCTGGTGTCTGCTGATCTTCTTGTATGTGATGTCTGTTCCCTGTCACAGTCATAAGATGCGTGATAAGGTACCGTATATACTTGAGTATAAGTCAACCCGAGTATAAGCTGAGGTACATATTTTTACCTCAAAAAGTAAGAAAACATGATTGACTCAAGTATAAGCCGAGGGTTGATATTATGACAACTACTGACTTCTAATACTGTATTTAGTTGCCCTTTAAATGAACAGCAGTAGTCCCATACAGTAAAAGCCAAATCCAGTATGGCAATTACTGTATGGGAACTCTGCTGTCCATAAAAAAGCCTCATTCCTTGACACTCCAGATGTTTTGGAAACTACAACTCCCAGCATGCTTTACTAGCTGGGAGTTGTAGTTTCCAAACATCTGCAATGCCAAGGAATGAGGCTTTTTTTTATGGACAGCACCCCCCAAGAAAGGCCCAAAACATTCCCCCCAGAGAGCCCCCCAAGTTCAGTGAGGTAAGTAAGAGAGGTAAATACTCACTATTTAATCAGGTCACATTAAGTATTATAAATTATTTCCCCCTTATCCGGCTGCCGATCGCTCTCTATGATAAGGTAACTCACATTAGAATCAAGTATTCCGGCTGGCACTCTGCACTCATCTGCACGTCACTACTCGGTGCCGGGCAGTAAGTGAGACAGGTGCCGAGTATGGACATCAGACTGCAGATCAGTGCAGAGTGCCAGCCGGAACACTTGATTCTAATTTGAGTTACCTAATCATACAGAGCAATCAGCACTCGGATTTGGGGGAAAGAATTTACAATACTTACTGTGACCCAAGTATAAGCCGAGGTCGGGTTTTCAGGCTAATTTTAAAGCCTGAAAACCTCGGCTTATACTCGAGTATATACGGTACATAATTGTACAATTGTACAAAATGAAAGCAATTAAAGAGTGTGATGTGAATGAATAAACTAATTAAGAAGTGCTATGTAATCTTTTCATGCTATACTAGAAAAATTGATGCAATACAATGCAACAAGCATTCAGCATTGCTAAATTTTGTAAAATAAAGAAATCGACAACAATATGGCCTGAGAAGTATCCAAAATCAATATAAAGTCTTAACATTTTCTTTTAATTTTAAATTTCTGATTTTGGATATATATCATGTGGGTATAAAGTATAGCTTTAGTGGTGCAGAAAAGAGCAACTAAATGCACAGTAGATGAATGATACATGAATTGTGAGAGAGGAAAAAATACCGTGTATACCATTACCCATAAAGGACAACTATAATTAGTTAGGAGTAGCTCTTTCATAGGGTTAGTGCAGGGAACTAAACTATGGCCTCCAACATTCCCTGGCTTTTCTCTGTAGTTGAGTTATAGTTTTCAAACATCTGGAGGGCCATTGTTTGAGAGAATTTCTGTGTTAAACTGGATACACACAGTAAAGATTTTTGGAAAATGACAGACAGGATTTTTTCAAAGATCAGGTTACGCACAGCATAGGAAGAACGCTTGGCATTGTGTTTTTCCCTCGGCCGCGTCAGACTCCCTCTATAGGGAGCTCGTTCTGAAAAGCGCCCACACACAGTGCCACTAAAGCCCCAATACCGTCAGATACGTTTGCATCGGAGCTTTATTGGTACTGTGTGTACCTAGATTTAGTGTGTATAAACTTTCTTTTGTTGGCCTCTTATTAACAAGCCATGAGAATTTTTTTTTTCTCTCTGGTGATTTATCTCCTTTCCTAAAGTTTGTATGAATTTATGTATGTATGTATGTATTTATTTTCTTTTTATTTAAAGTGCATTAAGTCTTTTTTTTTCTTTTCTTGTAATTTACCAGCTTATAAATTAACCAAGTTGACCCATTTTTTTTGAGGCAGACTATATATTTCATTGCAAATCAAGCCCTGAATTCCTGTGGGATGCTTAAAGATAGCCCAGATTTCCTTGAAAGAACGAGGTCACTTATTTTTAGAGTTTCTTTACTATTAATGGAAAATGGACCATTATCAAAACCTCTGTACTGCTTCTGCATTGCAGGCAGAAGCTAACAAGCAAGGTTTGCATTGAAATAGTGATTTTAATAATAAATAAGGGGATCTAAGGGACTAAGCAACATTGGAAGTTAGTTTTAAAAAGGAAAGAAAGCTGTTTTTACTCAATAGAAAAAAATGTAAGGCACATTCCTGTGGAATCTTGAAACAAAATCTGATAGCAGCTTTCATTTCCCTGTGTAGAACTGCTCTCTTGTTCGTTATAGCTGAGCTCCTATTCTCCATCCCTTTCACTATGTTCTGTGCTTAAACTTTTGCAGTATTGTTGCTGAATAGACTGAGCAGAGTTCATCACTTCCTACTCTGCAACAATGATGCAAACGGAAAAAGGTGAAGGGAGGGGGATAGGCGCTCCGCTTAAAAACACAGGAAAATAAAAGCTGTTCCCCGAACAGCCTCTATGACAGGCAGCTTTGAGATCTTGACACTTTATTATGCTGGCACTGGGAATGTTAATGGGAAAGTCCGCTGGCACCAGTGTTGACAGCTTCCCCCCCCCCCCCTTCACTGGGAGGTGGCGGAGTTTTGATGTCACAGTGACATCTCAGTTGGCGGAAGCAGGGCTGGGGGTGGATTTGGGGGCATGGCCACGACTGGAGGCAGAGTTAGGGGCATAACTGAGCGGGGAGTGGGCGTTCCTAGGGCGAGGCTGCCAGGGCCGGTGTTTGGACAGGATTTTGGCCCTGAATGCGGGACTCTGGATTTTCTCCCTACAGTCAGTACAATCCCATCCAAGTAGGGAAGTCTGGCAACCCTGGCTGGCACTGGGAAAGTTAATGGTAATGGGAAAGTCTGCTGGCACTGGGAAAGTTAATGGTAATAGGAAAGTTTGCTGGCACTGGGAAACTTAATGGTAATGGGAAATTCTGTTGGCACTGGGAAACTTAATGGTAATGGGAAAGTCTGCTGGCACTGGGAAACTTAATAGTAATGGAAAAGTTAATGGTAATGGAAGTCTGTTGGCACTGGGAAAGATAATGGGAATGTTAATCCCACCGCGCCATGTGTGCACACACATCTGTGCTCGCACTGACGTTGCTCCATGACGTCATGTGTGAACGGAACACACAGGGCTTACCAAATGAGGCTGACCAATCAGGAAGTATCTGCAAATCTTGGAGGGGTGGAGAAAAACATTCATCTACAGATAAACAAGATGTCAGCAACTTTGAATCTTCACAGGTAGGCTCTAGAGGGGCATAGGGGGATAAAAATATGTCAATAGTAAAGCTGCAGCTTCCAAGTAACCATAACTTAATTTTACGGTGTACTTATCCTTTAAGTTCTAATGGGGAAGGGATCTCAAACTCCCCCCAAACATCTCAAACTGTCTGTCCATCTATCCTTCTCTCTATAGCTATCTTTCTGTCTGTCAAAAGAACTGATCGAAGTTCCCCACCTCGAGGCTCCGATTTTCCACATATTTCCCCTTATTTTTCAGATTAAATGTTCGACATTGTCAAGTGGTCATTCAGAAAAAACACATGTATGGGTGGCTTAACATTTCAGCTATCAATCAAGTTCATCATATATCATAGTATCATAAACTCTTCACTTATGTATAGTTTTGCTGTAGCTGGAATGGTGACAGTTAGTACGTAAACTGCATGGTTGAAAATTCCCTCTACCAGTGATGCTTTGTAGGGATTACTGAGCATGCTTGCCCACACAGATAGTCTAGAAGGGGCCTGGGGGACTTAGCTTGAACATGTAGCAACTCAACCACATCAAATTAAGTGCTGCTTACATGTATTTATTTATAGATTGAAATAAGGCAAAGTCATTTTTTTAATGTACAATTCCTTTCAGCTGGTAGTATTAGTGTAATGGGTGGGGCTAGAGGTGATTGGCTGGGGCTAGGGTGGAAGGGAGCAGGTCACATGTCATTCATTGTACATTGGGGGGTATGAAGTTGCAGGCTCCTAAATAATTGGATGATTTGTCCAGCTCTGCACTACATTATCATTAGTGCCTTTCATAAAGCTTTGACACTGATCCAACAGAATTTCTGAACTATCGTTAATGTGTATGGATAGGTCCCTTTACTACAGTAGAGAGAAACAATAACATCGAACCATGTATGTGCGAATCGAACAATTGTTCTGTATAAAGGATACACGTAACGATCACTCCTGTATATTTGGTCAGCTTTACATATACGAATACATACATTTCTACACACATAATACTACCACCAGGATTTCTCAATGTCCCTCTTTCTGCTCACTAAGCTCCATCACAGTCAAGTGATACAGTAAGTAGCTACCCTCCAACATCCACCATTAGGTACACTTTTAAGAAATCCATTGCGCAGAGCTTGTTGTTTCAATAAGTGTATTGATTAAATGGTCAGCATGGTGGCTTAGTGGTTAGCACAATTTCACCCTTGGACATATCTGCAAGGAGTTTGTATGTTCTCCCCAAGCTTTCGTGGGTTTGCACCCTGGTTTCCCCCACAATGATAAAGATATACTGATAGGTTGTATGTGTCAAATAAATGTGCTTATATTAGAAGCTCTTTGGGACAAGGCATGATATGAATGTATACATATAATTGTAAAGCGCTACGGAAGATGCTAGCGCTATATAAATCCACAAAAATAATAATAATTTTAAAATGGTGGGTATTGGAGGGTAGACAAGTATGTTATATAAACCCTGTCTCGGCAACCACCTCAGGCAGCTTCAGGGTTAATGTGGATGTAATTCTCTATGCTGCTGTCAATCACAGGGCAGACTGGGTAAATTTTTGAAACAAACAAATGCTGCTTCTCACTCGCTGACAATGTAACATTCTATGGAACGGTCTATGGAACAATCTAGGGGCACCAGCAGATGTGGAATAACAGACTGCACTGAGCAGGGCTAAAGATGGTTATTAGTAACACGCAGCAGTAAAAACTTGAATTTGAATAAGTGAACCCTCAAATATTCAATGCGGAACCTTAAAAATGGCTTGAATATGAAGAAAAGTTTTGTTTTTTTCGTTATATGTGTTTCTCAGACCATTTCCCAGGTCCATTTACTGTACACTAACCTAATATTGCTGTTTATTTCTTAAATTAAATCGGAACTTTTGGATTTTTATTGCCTATTGACATGTATGGTTCCGTTTTCCGATTTTTAAATTTTCACGGTTTTTCAAAAATCCGAAAATGAAACAAAACTTGCCAGTTTTGAACATTTCTATTGATAACCATTCTGTAAGTTCTTATGATTAAAGCCACCATTTCCAAGTTTAATAGATATGTCCTTATAATGTACCATACAAAATTCTACTAAAATATCCATCGAAATGTGTAAGTTTTTCAGCATATATTATCACTAGAAACCTGCACTATTTTATCCTTAAGGAGGCCGTATGGGTAGATCAGATAATCTACTAGTACCTATCATATTTTCTAAATAGATTGGTCTTTTTGGTCAAAATATGCTTTTGTCTGCCATACAGGATATGAATATTGTACAGTAATTAATATTTTACAATAATATTGTAGGGCACATGGACTGCTTTTGAGAGTGCTTCTACAGTACATGTTTTTTTATGTGTAGTTGTTTAAATTAATCCTGATTGGCACAGGATAAGGTGAATGTACTTTTCCTATATGCAAATTGTCTAATATTGTGTGTCACATCCACTGAACTCCCTAGTTGCTTTTTCATAGAAGGTAATTTCATTGGTTTGATAGAAAATATAACTACCGGTAATAATACTTAAAAAATCATCCTGGCAGTTTCGTACCTTTAGAACATAGTAACAGTAATGTAGGTTGAATAAAAACATACATCCATGTAGTCCAACTTTTATAACCTACTTATTAACCATACCTAAACAAAAAATGTGTGCGTGGGGGGGGGTCAACAAACTGATCAACCAGAACTCTGTGTATTAATACTAATAATGTTCATTATGTTTTAGTTTTAGAAACTTATCCAGACCACTCCTAAAGCTATTCAATGAACTTGACATAACCAGATCTAGCGATTTAATGTAAGAACTGCTAATGTCTAAACCTTCGCTAACATATTTTTAATGTAGTAAGTGGTCCAAAATGGTTTAAAGGGCATGTCCACCCCCAAAACTATAATCCCCCCCCCCCCCACTACTGGCCCCATTGTGTAGTGTAGTGTAATCCTTACCTTACATTCCAGCTCCATAAGGTTCTCCGGTAGTCCCCCCCCAAAGTCCCAAAAACTGCCCACCAGGAGGATAGCAGAGTCCATATAGGACTCTGCCTCCTACCTGGCCTCCGGGAGAAGTTTGGCATGCGTACTGCAGCCCTTCTCCCCCCTCACTCCCGATTAGCATTCCCTAATCCTACCATAAAAACCTTTAGGTAAATCATTCCCCCTGTCCCCACTTCCCGTGCCGTCCCCCCGCCCCCAAAAAACACAAGTAACAAAAATTATAAGCCCCAAAAGCCCCAACAACAAACCAAAAAAAAAAAAAAAATCCCCAAAAAAAAAAAAAGATTCCAATAAAAAATACCCAAAACAACACCCAAATAAGAAACAATACCAAAACTTCCCGCCCCCCTTCCCCATCTGCCCCAAATCAACACCAACAAACAACAACAAAAAAAAAAAAAACAAGTAAACTGCCCCAAATACCAAAAAAAATCAACAACTATATACCTACCCAAAGAAAAAACCCCCAAAAACAAAAAAAGAACACCAAGCAACCCAAAAACCCCCAAAACCAATAACAAACCCAATACCCTCCCCAAGAAAAACTGCCCCCTCCCCCTCCCCCCAGCCCCAACCCCCCTCTATTTATTTTATTGAAAGTTCCCCAAACTTTACTTACCTGCCCTCTTTCCTCCGCCGCACTGAACTTCCGCAGCCGCGTCCGTGATTGGCTGCCGCTCAGCCAATCACAGACGCGACTGCCGGTCCCGCCACTCTGCTTGCATATCTCGCAAGCAGAGGGCGTGGCAGAGGAAAGAGGAGGTAAGTAAAGTTTGGGAACTTTCTAATAAAATAAATAGAGCGGTTGGGGCTGGGGGCAGGGAATGCTATATCAAAAAAAAAATTTAAGGGTGGACATACCCTTTAAGACCGCATTTGCACAGGCTGCATCATAGAACGGTACAAGTAATTAATTTTAAGTCCAGAATAGCAGACTTTTTAGCATGGATTTTTACAAAAATACATTTTATGTCTTAAACACAAACAAAGAAGTTAGAGAAATCTACATGTAATATGCAGAAAAAGAATGTACTGCATCGGGATTATGGTTATAGTTTTTTTTTTTTTTATAGTTTTATTCCTTCTTGTCTCTTTTGAACTTCCTACTAGGTCAGCCAGTCCTCTACACCATACATATACTAAATGTGGATCTGTTCTCAGGAAATACTATAGAATAAATAAATAAAAATGTGTTTCTGTACTGGAATTACATACAAGAAATTAAAATGCCAGCAATAATTAACTGGAGCACTCTATAATATGTACACCTACAATTGGAAATAATGTCTTTGACTGAAAAGTAATGTAATGGTTATAGAAGATACATGGTTAAATAATTTCCATTACTGGGGTGTAAATTAAGAAGGATACACCAAGTTAAGGAATGCTAGAAAAAATAGGAAAGGTGAAGGGGGGATGTATTTATGGTAAACAGGAGTTAAAGACAAATTTAAAAGAAGACATTGATGTTAAAGCAAAGGCAATATGGGTGGAATTGGGCAACAGCAAGGGAAGCAAAGTTATTGTTGGTGTCTGCTACAAACCACCAAATGCTAGCAGGGAGGAAGTAAGTCAGCTTTATATGCAGATGGCATGTTTGGGGAATGTTCTGATTATGAGGGATGATAGGAAAAGTGGAGCTGCCAACATAGTAAAGGGTGATGGGTTCCTGAATTTGCTGCATGATAAAAAAAATTCACAGGTGTTTCAAGTTCCTACTAGCAAAGGTGTTCTGTTGAATCTGGTAATATCTAACATCATGGAACTTATTTTAGATGATGGTAACTGGAATCTGAGAAAATAGTCACCGTGATGTAATGTTATTTAATGTATGTTATCAAAAGGAAAAGTACATTGTGTTAACCAAGACTTTTAATTTCGGGAAAGCAAATTTTCCCTGGATAAAAATAGCTCTCCAGCTTATCAACTGGGATGATATAAAGATACTGAACAGAAGTGGACTATTTTTAAATGGGTTTTAAACCATTTCACATACATTTATAACCTTGGGAAATAAATATAAAAACATTAAGTCCACACCCGTGTGGTTGAATAGAATGAAATTTAAATAAGCTAGCTTAAATAGATAATAAAGTTAAGGGCTAGGCCACACTAGCATGTTTTTGCCAAGTTTTGCGATCCATGCCATTTTATTTTTAATGTAAATCACTGGAAGTAGGCCCCACTGTGTGCGCTGCTATCCTTTGCAGTTTGCCAACGCATGCAAGCACCATTTTTGTCAATCGCACTAAATACAAGTTTATGGAAGCACAATCAAGATGAATTTTCATTTTACCTATAATCCCCTGTGAAATGCAAACGCATGTAATAGCAGATAAAAGCAGGTGGCAAAAGCAGATAGAAATGCACAGTGCTTTTTTATGCATTGTAGTGTGGCTAAAACAGTGGTCATTAAAGGGTATCCTATACTAAAAAAAAAATAGAATTTTTAAAAATTGGACCATTAGATACAGCAAAATCCCACGCCTCCAAAACTTTTTTGGATTTTAAATCTGACCAGTAGATTCTGAAAAATTAACATTTGAAATCACAGCATTTACAGGGAAAGTTCTTTGAGTGAGTATAGTGACCCTATAAGAGGTTAAGATAGTTACAGAGGATGTAGGTAAAGCAGACGTCTTGAACTGTTTTTTCTTTCTGTATACATTATAGAAGATACAATTAAGGATAGCATAGAGTATAGTTGCAGTAATGGTATAAAAGATGCAAATACCCTTTGGTTAACTGAGGATGAGTATAACTGAGGAGTATAAACAACTAAATATGCTAATATAAGTTAATATTAATAAAGCTCCTGGACCGGATAAAATACATTCTCGGGTTCATTTTGTTTCTTTTTTTCTCAGATTCCCTAATGTCCGGAACCATGCCTCTGGATTGAAAAAAAATTGATTTAATTCTAATATTCAAAAATGGTAGTCGTTCACAGCCAAATAATTACAGACCTGTGAGTTTAACTTCAGTGGCTGGTAAGATACTAGAAAGTGTGTGATACAGGAACATGTTCTAGAAGATGTTTCAAGGACTGACCTTATAGTAGTAATCAGCATGGATTTAAAAGGAACAGATCTTGTCATACAAGCTTACTTAGTTTTTATGAGTTTAGGGAGTAGGAATTCGGACTTTGGCATAGTAATAGATCTTGTTACTTGATTTTGCTAGGTTTTTGATACAGTCCCCCATAGGCGCCTTGTGTATAAAGGCCAGTTGGGCTTGGTACATTTGTACATGGATAGAAAATCGGTTGATGGATCGGATGCAGATAGTAGTTAATAATAATGCTTTGTCAATATGGACTAAAGTTCTTAGTGGGGTTCTGTGGTGGGGCCACTTTTTAATCTGTTTATTAATGGTTTTTAAGTAGGTATTGTCAGCAAGGTGTGTTTGCAGACAGCCTAAAACTAGAAACTACTAATGATGTGCAATCATTGCCGCCGGATGTTAGTGGCAGATGAGATTCAATGTTTAAAGGGCATGTCCACCCCCAAAAACTAAATTTAACCCCTTCTGGCCACATCAAGTAGTTTTAAACAATCCTACCCTGCTCAAAATAGTTCCCCTCTGTGCCCCTCCAAAGTCCAGGAAACTGCTGTGTAGGAGCAGTGTGTGACTCATGCTGTGCCTGAGACTTCCTCAACCTCATCAAGGTTGAGGCATGCTCAGTAGACCCTCCCTGCCTCTCAGCCAATCACGGACGCCTGCCGGTCCCGCCCCCTGCTTCAATTCCATGCAAGCAGAGGGCCTGAACACTGCAGCGGAGGAGAAGAGCAGGTAAGTAGAATCGGGGGACTTTCTAACAATTATATTAATGCGGTTGGCTGGGGGGAGCATGCCCTACCACATATCAAAAGTTAAATTTCGGGGTGGACATGCCCTTTAAAGCTCTTACCCTCACTTCTTTTATCTATGTGTAAGTGCCATTCCATTCTTGTTTAGACATCACCACAAGCACATTTCCTTCCTCCTCTGTTTCAAGTCTGTTACAAGCAAAACTATGCATGCTCACTACAGATAAGGAACTCCCCCCTCTCTTCCAGGAAATGCAGGGAACTTTCAGTCAATCAGGTGGCTTACATCAGGCCCATCAGCCTGTTCCATTTTCGGAACTTACATAAAAACTTCTCCACAAACAGTGCATCCAGTAATCTGCTAAAATGGAGCTGGAATTTGTTGTTGGTGGCTGCATCTTGCCTCTTACATGTGGATTGTGATTTAAAGGGCATGCCCACCCCAAAAATAAAATCTAACCCACTACTGGCCCCATAGTATAGTTTTAAAAAATCATCATCATTGCTAGCAGCTAAGGCTGTGATTGGCGGCCCGTCCGGCCCCCTGCTTGTATATCCGACAGGCAGGGGAGTCGGACCAGAGCGACGCTGGAACCAGGAGATATAAGTAAGAGTTTGGGATCAATTTTTTTAACCTAGCGGTAGCGGTTGGGGGTAGGAGGGTATGCCTTACAATATGGTTATTTGTTAATATGGAGGGCGGAGATGCCCTTTTAAACAACAGGTATATGTTCTAAAAGTAATTTTTCACATTATTAGTTATTAGACAGGGTCAAGAGAGTTATTCGTAGAAGGAGGAGGAAGTAGGGGGAGCAAGTAACTGAAGATAGAACTTGCACTTAAAGGGCATGTCCACCCCTTTTTACTACATGTTTCTGTAGTGTAGGGCTCCCAACCCCAAATGCCATAGTAGTTTGACACAAAAAAAACCCGATCTGTACTTACATCACCTCTTTTCCCCATCGATGTGTCACGGCCCTCTGCTTGCATGAAACTGCAAGCAGAGGGCCGGACTGGCAGCCGCCTCCATGATTGGCTGAGAGGCTTAAACGGACGCTCTCCGGCTGTGCAGATTGACGGGGGAAAGAGGTATGTAAGTACAGATCGGGGTGTTTTGTGTGACCTACTATGGCGTTTGGGGTTGGGGGGAGGGAGCCCACACTACAAAAAGGGGTTTTGTGCTAGGAGGGAGGAGAGAAACGAGAGGAGGAGGAGGAGGTCTTGTACTAGCATGACAAATTCTCCCGAGGAGAGACAGAGGCAGAGTCCTATATGGACTCTGCAGAACTCCTGTGTGCAGTTTTTTGGACTTTAGGGGGGATAACTGGAACCATTTGCAGCTGGGATGTGAGGTAAGATTTTTTCTACACTACATAGTGGGCCCGTAGTGGGTTAAATTATAGTTTTGGAGGTGGACATGCCCTTTAAAATCATTTCGGTTTTTTTTGTTTTGTTTTTTTTCTACCATGCATTTAGGGTCATTAAAAAAGCAGAGGCAGTTATGCACCAAGCACCACATCATAGTACACTTTTCCATACCCCAAAATAAATAGACAGATTAGGGATCTCATTCCTAATGTGCCGGGGCATGTTGCACTTATATCAATTTATACATAATTTATATATATGCTTTCTTACCGATGTATAAAATTGTATTTAATTTAATTTTTATTTATCTGTATAATGGCTTGCACTTATCACCTTGTTTGTATACTCTGCATTTTACAATGTACAGTGCCGCGTACCCAAGTGGCGCTTTTATAAATAAAATTATACATACATACATACAAATAAAATATAACAATTATTTTAATAGGTCTCTAATAGGTATATCTAAATAGAGTCATCTCTATTTTTTTCTGTAAGAATCACTGTGCATACTGTGTTTGGAGGAAGTAGTTATGTTTGCTGTTTCTTGGGGCCTACAAACACCCCCTCCCCCTTGTACTACACCATCAATCAGCTCTAATTATTCTTGGAGAAAACAGGTATGTTTGTATTACAAGGCATTGCCACAATAACCATTCTTTTAATAGTGGCAGCAAACTTAAGGGGCATATACCTGCAGAATTTCTGATCTTACTGATCAGTATTGTATCACTTTAGTATTGTCTTAGGGATTGGGCACTCATTAGCCAGTGAGTAAAATCTAGGAGACCTTTACTAGGTAAGCATATTCATAGATACAAATAAAAACCCTTCAAAAGGATAGTTACCAGGTATACATTTTTGGTGGCACTGGCTAACTGGGTCTGATTTACAACTACACTGGAGATTCTAGCCTGTATTGTGAAGATGATATAAGGTAACTTTAGTCCCTTCTACACTGGCGTTTCAATCTCATTTTGTGGAAAATATTTTATAAGCATTCGATGTATCTGTATTCCGAAGCTTACATTTTTTCTTTCAGAATAATAAAATATTATTAGTTAGCATTTGATTAATGAAAAATCAATATTTATCTAGCACAATTGATAATTTAGGATAATCCTGTAAATGCTAACTTAATGAATGTGCCTCCTGCATAGATTCAGAAAATATATTTGCAATAAAGTTTTTGCAAAAATATTGACAGGTGAATGGCCCCTATATTCGTTTTTTGTGTCTATAAAAATGAATCATTTTCAGTGAATGCAGACAATGATCTTAATTTATGTTCCTTTTATTGCAGTATTCTGGCTTTCAGCAAACGGCAGACAAGTGTTTTGTGTGTGGGCATCTGATAATGGAAATGGTAAGCATAATTTCTTCTCTTCTGCCTCTTCATTTGTTTTTTTTTTTACTGCACTCACAGCATGGTCTTCCTGCTGGTTTAACAACTCTATTTCCAATCATTTTGTGAAACTAGAAAATAATGTTGCATGTGATTTTTCACAGTACAGCAGAGGAGGTAATTTTTCCATAGCATCATTCAGTACAGATAAACTGGACAAAAAGCCTGACATTACCTTTCATTTATTGGGTCTCTATTGCTCTTCATTATTATATTTTTCCATATGCTGTTTAAAGGAATAGTTCACTCTTAAAGGGCATGTCCACCCCCTATATGGACTCTGCCTGTTTATTAGTTTTTGGGACTTTGGAGGGGCATAGCAGGGCAGCCATTTGGAGCAGAGATGTAAGGTAAGGATTTTATGCACTACAGAGTGGGGCCAGTAGTGGGTTAAATTATAGTATGGGGGTGGACATGCCCTTTAAAGTGAACTATTCCTTTAATGTATTGATTGAAGCCCAGGAGGTCAAAGGAGAATTAAACCCAATTTTTTATCCTCCAGAATCTGAAAACAACCCCCCTAAAAACACACAATAAACTAATAATGCCACTTTAGTAACTCTGTTAAAGTAATCAAAGCCTCTTTAGAACTGGATGAAGTATCTGTGTGTATGTGCAGTGTCAAACCACACCTCCTGACCTCAGTCACACGCTTCCTTGCTTTATCTGTCCTGTAAAGGATTGGCTAAGATTATTAATGGGTGTGACCAACTGTAACAGTTTGTGCTAAGCTAAGGACTGGCATGTGCAGAAACATAATGGTCGTTGATCAAACTGTCTAATACTAGAATGCTGAGAAGTAAAGCACACACATATGTTATTTAGGTAAATTTCCCAGCTCCTGTATCAAAATGAGAGGTAAGACACAGATTACTGGTTTTATATCAAGGTGTTCTGCCTTCTGGTTCAGTGTTGTTCTGTGGCTTTAGTTGCCCTTTAAGGAGCTATGCCTTACCTCCTGTTCTTTAATCAATAGTGCAGGGTCCGGGAATGAAGGTAAAAAGAAACTTACCTTTTGCATGATCCACAGTGACCACACTGAAATATCTGACCACTTCCCTGTTCTGGACAGCTATAGCGTGCATGCTTGATAATGCATGCTATAGCTGTACAGAATGTTGAGTTACCAGCACAATTATTTAAGCACTTTAAATATATAGTGTGCCTCTTCCCATGTATATGTTATATGAATAGTCTTGACTTGATATTCTATAGTTTTCATCTGACAGGTTACCGTCCTGGACTATCCTGTATTAAAAGGCAAGTCCAGCCCCAAAAGAAAACTTACATTCAGGTAAATCACCCCCAAACCCTAAACGGCAATAGTTTGAAATCTTAAATATATAAGTCTAACCTGAAATCCTGCACAATGTCCTGTTGCCCCTGTTTCTGCTTCCTGGTTCTTCCAGTTAGCAACTGTCAGTTATGGATTTGACAGTTGACATCACAGCCAATGACTGAATGTTAGTCCCCTGTCTGCCTCTTCTGAGCATGCCCAGGCTCAGTACAGGTTTTCTCAATTGCTCAGTTTCCATGAGGCATCCAGAAGCATAGCAGGCATACAGTAATGAATTTGTAGGTATGTAAGTATGATATATCAACATATTTTTAAGAGGCCATTCTTTCTAAAAGATGTTCTTATGAGGGTGGAGTTGTCCTTTAAAGATAGTGCTGAAGCACTGAGCAAGCTTGTCAGAAACCGTTTTCTTTGTGCTTGTGCTCCTAAAAAAATATATTAGGAGGTAGTAATTATCAATGCTACCTCTCTTCCCTAGTTATTTTCAACTGTTTAAAAAAAAAAAAAAAAAAAAAGAATATGCGCTATAGTTCTCCTTTAAAGGATTTAGTATGTATTTAACAAACTTCTGTCATTTTGCCTAATTTTCTTATTGAAATAAGTACATGAAAGCAGAACCAACTTTCTTATAAGAGTTTTCCAAGTTTAATTACTGATATCTCTTGTTTAAGATGAGGGGACATTTTGATGTCATCAAGTAAATCTTTACATTAATCTCAAAGCAAGAGCACAAAGAGCTGTTAAAACTAAATGCATCCTAATATGCATTCTCCCTGATTTACAGACTATAAACAATCTATCTCTTGGTGAGCTCCTCCCCTCTGAGAGTTGCATGCTTCCCCTCTTCTTTTAGCTGCAAAATCCATGATTGTGATGTCCTTGCGTGTACGTGCATGATGCCGTGTTGTGTGCACCGTGATGTCACGCACGATCCATATGCACAAGCGCTCACGGGCATCACGATCGCAGAGGGGAAGCAAGCAACTCTTAGTGGGGAGGAGCTGACCAGCCTTACCTTCACATCCAAGATGTCAGCAACTTTACAGCCACACAGGTAGGCTCAGGAGGGACCTAGGGGAAAACAAATAAAACAAATGGGGGGGGGGGGTTGCATCTTACAATTAAACTAAACTTGTTTTTACAGTGCACTTATCCTTTAATAAATAGTAACTGTTGACTAACATTTTGTATTGTTGCTTCTATTGTAAACAATACAAGGTATCTTAGTAATCCTACTGAAATACAGTGTAACCAGAATTCTTCAAAATAAAAAAAATGATGTGTGCTGTTACCACACATAAGAAGGTGTATTGTAAACTGGGAAAAGACATTCAGACACTATATACAGTATTTCACAAAGGAGTATACTCACATATCTACAACTTGTGTCCAGTTGTGTTGTCATATTCTTGTGACAAAGTCCACATTAAAGGGGTTACTTATATTTTTAACACTACTGTTTTAAAGGGCATGTCCACCCCCAAAACTATAATCCCCCCGTAATGGCCCCACCATGTAGTAGTGTAATCCTTACCTCACATCCCAGCTCCATAGAGTTCTCCTGTAGACCCCCCCTAAAGTCCAAAAACTGTCCACCAGGAGGCTAGCAGGACTCTGCCTGCTACCTGCCTCCGGTAGATATTTGTCATGCGTACTGCAGCCTTCTCTTCTCCCCCCTCCTCCCTCTTCCCTCCCGTTCTACTATACCCCCCCCTAGCATAAAACCCCCCTTAATATGATGTTCCCCCATGTCTGCCAGCCCCAACCCATATTTTTTATTTTCTAAAAGCTCCCCAAACTCTTACTTACCACTCCTCTTCCTCTCCCCGCTGCACCTGAATAGACCGGCAGCCGCGTCCGTGATGGCTGCCCTCAGCCAATCACAGATGCGACTGCCGGTCCCGCCCCTCTGCTTGCATTCTCGCAAGCAGAGGGCCAGCAGTGCGGCGAGGAACGAGGGGAGGTAAGTAATCAATTTTGGGGGGCTTTTGGAAAATAAAATATATGCGGTTGGGGCTGGCAGACATGGGGGAACATCATATTAAAAACTATTTTTAAGGGTGGACATACCCTTTAAGCTGTACTGTATGGCTGTTGCCATGGTGTCATATTGAGGTTCGCTGTATACTGCCTACTTTAGGAGTATGACAATACTTTTACTGTATTATATACTATTCCCTTTTGAGATCTACAGCAACTTTAGTGTGGCCATTAAAACCACAAGAATATTCTAACACAATTTGGCACAATTTGTATTTATATATTGTAAGCCCTACTGTTGTTTTGAGCTATTCGTGTTCAATTTAATTTTAAAAATTAAAATAAAGGTATTTCTTCGCTAAACTTTATACCTTTTTTTTTTATTATTTGACTGATTCCTGTTTACCCATAGTCATATTTAGCTCCATCCAGTGTAGTTCTGAAACCATACCTATCATAGGTGGTGCCTCATTTTCTTCTCTCTGCTCACTAGTTATTCATAAATGGACAATATAAAAAAAAAAAAGAATGATGCTGTAATTATTGACAGAAGTGTTGCATAAACCCTTACCAACAAAATCTCACTTATTCTGATAGTATTAGTGTCTAACTTAGTGATATACAGACATTATTGGGGCGATTTAATACACAAGTTGACGCCTTACCTTCCCAAGATCCCTCAATGAAAAAATCTCTTCGTGAGGTTTAATGCATTACAGGATTTCAATCAGGTAAGACATGCTGGCTTGCACCTCCAATTCAGATGTGAAACTTAAATTAGTCTGCTTTGAATTGGATGTGTTGCGCTATTTGCGGAACTTAGTGTAAAACGCACGCTAACTGGATAATATATTTGGGTGGCGTGGGTTTTACACTGATTTGGCTGCTTAGCCAATATTGCATCGCCAACTATATACTTGATCCAGTGTTCCCATTCATTCTTTAAAAAAAAGTATTGCTATAGCTCAGCAAGAAATAAAAAGAATTAAAAGGTGCTTTGTATACGGTATTGCTAAATGTACAGTATACATTGCTGGAATCACTGGGTGGACATTCTACTCACACTACACACTAAAAACTGTGTAACCGTTTGACTTATTTATGAAACTGCAATAGATGTTTTAATTCAATTGTCCTTGTTGGATTGGTTGTGCTGATTGCACAATAAACAGACTTCCTACCTTAAAGGGCATGTCCACCCTCAACGCTTAATTTTAGAAGCAGCTGAAGGCCCCAACGACATAATTAGCGCTATACTTACTTTTACCAAAAAAGACTCTTTATTTTCACAGCCCAATCTCTCACAGAGAAACTGTGATCCAAATTTGCACAAATATTTTGCCTGTATTAAATGATATTTACCAGTACTTTTATTTAGTAATAACATTTTAGTTTGTGGTATGTGATAATTGTACCTAATCACATTGTGCCTAGTAGTGAACTGTGGTTTGATTATTATATAATAAAATGCTGGAGTTGGATAACCAAATAAAAATGCATCTGTGGTTCTATATATACTGTAAGTAACTAATAACTGTTTATTCTTTAAGATCTTACAGGCCCTTGGGAAATCTTATCATCCAGGATGCTTTCGATGTGTGGTTTGTAACGAATGCTTGGATGGTGTTCCCTTCACTGTAGATGTGGAAAACAACATATACTGTGTGAAAGATTACCACACGTAAGAATTACTGTTATTTTTTCTAATATGTGTAAGACCTGATGAATGTATCTCTTCTTCCCATTTTTACCATACTGCTGTTTTAATATTTAAAGGGGAACTGTGGTCTCCAAACAAGTTTAATTTAAATTAAAGGCCGGATTCCTACCTTTAAAACGAGCCATCAACCACCTCTCTACTTGCTCCACAGCCCAAGATATAAAGAAATGACTCACCAGAAAGTTAATGGGTGGGAGGCTGACATGTGACATTCCTAAGGCTTCACCTGCACAATGCCGCCAGCGAGCACAGCCTCAGACTCCCTCAGTGTGTGTGGGAGACAGGAAGTCCCTCCTCCTCTCTGCTGTGTGAAGTCCTGACAGAGTAGGTAAGGGAATCTACAGCCCTTCTCTCCCACTATGTGAAAACTATTTCCACAGAGTTATCTGTAGGGGGGGTGGTCTGAGTGGCTTATGCGCCTGCGAGTGGGCAAGGCTTAGGTGCCCACGAGTGGGCAGGGCTTAGGCACCCATGAGAAGAAGGGGATTAGGCACCCTCAAGTGGGGCCACATGGGGCTGTAAGAGAATGGGCCAAGGGGGGCCTGCAACTGGAGGGACCATGGGGTCCATGAGTGGGAGGGACCAGGGGGGCTGCAAAGGGGAGGAGGAGACACAGGGCAGATTGATTGACATGGTTTCAGAGAAGGAAGCAGGAAGTGCAGGGCACCTGGTGATGCTGCTGCCATATCACACACAAAAATGTAAATATCTTCAAAACTATGCAAAATAAACACTGAAAATAAATTGCAAAAATTCTCAGGAGAGCAATTCCTATCAATTTACCTAAAGTCATTTTTGGACCACAGTTCCCCTTTAATATAAAGCATAGCTGAAACTTGGGGAAAATTATGCATGGGAAATGTGATTTTTTTTTCTTCATTCCTTGTCATTCACTTACTGTTGAGTATCTTCAGACATTATGCTGCCTCACTGATATAACTTGTATAATCCCATTTTTTTCTATGGGAATTATCTTCAGGAAGTAACTATAAATATGCAGATATAAAGGGCAATCATTCTCAGAAATAAGGTCCTATCCTTTGGGAACCAAATAAGAGATTTTCCCGGGGGTTAAACATGTTTTTTAAGTTATTTTAAGGCCATGTACTACTAAGAAGCAGATGAGATCCACTCCAAACTGTTCATAAAATTTTTTTGCCCTAGACAGCACTAAGGGTATACTAAAACTTACATTTCTGAAAACTTCTGCCCATGTACAAATAAATTACTAGTATACTATTTTATGTAATTGATTGCAGTTGATTTTTATGGGGTGGCTATGATAATAATGGGCCTTTTAAGATTGTATGTCACTGCAATAAAAGATTACTGCTGTAACTTTATACAGACACTAAGGGGCGTATTTATAAATGGCCGTTATTACCGCCGTGCATCGCGGAAACACCCCCCCTCCCTTAAAGGTGGCGAGGTGAAACGGCCGAGAGTAATGCCGCGCATCAGTTACCGCCGCTTTATAAATAGAAGCGAGTGGTAACTGATGCAATGTTAACGAGGCGTTAACTTTTCGCTGCTGGGTTTAGCCCTTTAATAAATCGCGTTTATAGCGATTTTGGTAAAAACGGCGGGAAACTCAGCCGCAAAAAGTTAACAGACATTTATAAATATTGCTAAAAAAGTTGCTAAAAAACTTTACTTTTTATGTACATTTAAACATGTGTATTTTATTCCAGAGTTTTTGCGCCTAAATGTGCCTCCTGCAACCAGCCAATTTTACCAGCACAGGTAATTGTGTAGTGTTTTATATTAAAGTGTTTTCATTGATTTTTGAGTTTTTTTGTTATATTTCACAATTAGTGTATCTATTCACTTCAGACCTGCTCTGAAACAAAGTACACTTAAAGGAAGGGATATCTGTAGATGAAGTATGTAAATCCTACCTTTATACTAATAGATATTGTTTAGAGAATCAGTGCATGGTGAGATGTATTCCAGCTACAGCAGTTTTCTTATACCACTTTTCGGATTTGGAAGCATTAAATGTCATTTACATTGGGAAACCGGTTGTTCAGCAAAAGGTCATATCCTGTATCTTTTATACTTTGCTTATTAGATCATGACAGGATAAAGGCAAGAGCACCACTCAGATTATTCCTTTGATAGGAAATGGAAACGCAATACTAAGCCCTATGTGGGACTTGGCTGCTGGTTACAAAGATCTTTAAGAGAATGGTTGTGCAAGATGTCTAGCATAATACAAACACAGTGAGCATAGGCTACAGTGACAATTTACCCCATTATGTGTTTTCTGTAATTTAGTGTCTATCTGGACTTTAACTTGCAGCTAATAGATGTTCCATGTTTTAACTTGTGATTTTTAAAACACATGGGTTACTCAACTAGTTAATGGTTTTGGAATTACACTATTACCAATTTGAACATGCAATAATTGTATGTTATAGTTATACAATCACAAAAATCTTAAAAATTAATATTGTGCTCTGCGTGTCCAGGGATTAGTAAAACTTTCTATGTAAATGTTTTAATTTTTTTTATATAAATTGCCTAAAACCTAGTCTTTGCACATGCTGCCATCGTCATTCATTGCACATGCTTGTTTGTGTTGGAGCACAGTTCTCTAAAAATAAAATTCCCATTCTTTCCCATGTATTTTTTTTCAAACTAAGCAAAAGTCCCAGAATGTTAAGATAGCTTATTTGTGTGCGTAAACAAAACCAGTTCCCCTGGGACATTCTGAATATATTTGTTTCATGGGAGGAATTTGTTCCTTTTTTTTGCCGTTAATCAGAGCATCTCTCCTATTCCCAAGGCTATTAAAGATGAATGATAATTAACTAATTTACCAGTAGTATAGTTCAGTTGGCCTTTATGGCCAATATTGTAGAAATTGTAAATTGTATATCATTGCTTGTTCTCAGGCCCTTTGTATACATTTAACTACTAGCCTACTTGCTTGTTTAAAGGTAAATGTTAGACACTAAAGTGACCACATTTTTTTATCCTACTTGTAATACATGCTTCACATAAATTGAACGGGAGGTAATAGAGCTATGTCTTTAAATAATGAGCAAAATGATAGTTTCACTTTTGAGTAAACTTATCCTTTAAACAATTACATCAATGTCCCTAGAATTTAACTGTCCTCATAGTGTTACTTCTATCAGTTGTACTTCTGACTAGAAAGCAGTATCTTTGAGGATTATAAGATAGACAATTATGTAGCAATCATTTAGATTTGTTTTTCATACTTCCTGATAGGGATCAGAAGAAACTATACGAGTGGTTTCAATGGACAAGGATTATCATGTGGAATGTTATCACTGTGAGGTAAGTGAATCTTAACACTCCATAAATGGCAGTGGTACACAGAGAGTTACTCTCTACAGATGTTTGGTCACAATGTTGCATCGATTTAATGTTCGTCATGAACGTTGAATTCAACGCTGACTAGAGCAGAGGTTTTACCTGTTGGCTTTCATGTTGCGTTTTCCGGGCAATCATGGATAATGAATTACATTACGATTATAATATCTATTGCAAAATAATACAGTTAGGCTGTTTCTAAAATGGTGTGGGAATGTCGGAAGGAACATTGAATAATGTACAGTGTAGACTTTAGATAATTGTCTTTGGAGCAATGTGTTGTATGAGTTGGACAAGCGGTACCCGCCAGAGCATCACCGACCAGCACTTGCAGTTCAGAAATTCTTCATTTGGTACTGTATAGAACATAGACATTGGCATATACTGTCAAGTAGACAATTCATAGTATGGCATAAAAAAATAACGTATAAACTATATACATAAAATTGACAGAGGTCGAAAGGGATGACACCATCTTTCGGTGGCTACCAGAAGAGATGTAAGTAATATCCTCTTTCAAGATAGTATATGTGGGAGAGTTTTGCGTCTCTCCTCTTTTTGGGGTGAGGGTAATGTCTAGAGATGGCTTAAACTGTCAAGTTTCGTTCCATTTATGGATCTCGGGAAAATCCGAAAACGGAACATACTTTTGGGACTTCGGAGCCCATTTTCGATAATTATCGAACGCTCTAGGCTTTTTTTTCGAAAATATCCTCAAATGTTTGATAATACGATCAGAAACTAATTTCGAGTTTCCGGTCGTATTTTTGAGTATTATCGAATGTTCAAGGCTATTTTCGATAATCCTCGAACGTTCAATAATTATAGAAAATAGGCTCAGAAGTCCCGAAATCTGAATGATCTGTCCAGTTTCTGACGGAACATTCGGATTTCGGAAACAATGGGTTCCGTGTCAGATTCTGGTCTGACACTGACCCAGATCCCATCTCTAGTTATGTCTAGGTCCGTGGAGGTTTTGTACACGTTGGGTTCTGAAAGAGACTGGTTCGTGGAGGTTTTGTACACGCTGGGTTCTGAAAAAGACTGGTCAGTTCATCTCTTAGAATTCAAGGGGGCAAGAGAGGAATTTATCACTTATAGTTCACTGTGGTGTAGTTTTTGCGAGAGGTAAAGAGAAAGGGGCAACGGGGGGGGCGAGGGGTGAAGGTTCTTAGTCTTCAATGTTCAATTGTAGGTTATAATATTTAAGAATTATTTCAGCAACCAATCACTGATCTATATTAGACTCGCCTTCTATAACATCTTTGTCAAGTATACAAAGGAGGGGTGATTTACTTCTAGCATGAAAAGTGGGAGGGTGATTTACTTCTAGCATGAAAAGTGGAAGTTTTCATTATAGTGTTACTCTTAAAGGGTATCTCCACTGAGGAAAAAGCATTTTTTTTTTTTTTTTTAGGTTTATTTTAAAGTACACCATCCCCCAACCCTCCCCCTACCTTTTTTCCAGAAATCCCCTTAGTTTGTTTGCAGCAGCATGGGAAAGTTGTGCTAGGTCCTGGGGGGGTGTCTTCCCTTGTCCTGGGGGTGCTGTCACTCAATGTGCATCATCATGGTAGCAGACACACCCACTTGGCTGCAGTAAAGAAATCCTTTCCTCCCTGACTCTCTAAGTTCATTTTTATAGCTAGTAATGCAGAGAGAGACAGGGGAGGAAAACTTAAAACCCTCTTCCCACAATACTGTAATAAAGGCAGGGGGAACTTGTGTTGTTTTTAATAAAGATTTTTTTGTGTCTAACTTTGAGAGGGATGGTTGAAAAAGTGATCTAAGATGAATTTTATAGGGGATGCTGGGAATATGAGGCAATCTGGTATGGGAATCCCTCTTCCCATGAAAACAGAATCATAATAGTTTTCTCCGCCCTTCAGAGATTTCCCCTTTGCTCCTGATTTGTTGGCCTCAGTTACAAGTGCCTGGTAGCTCCTTGCGAGCGCATGACGTCACGGCGCACTGGAGGGGGCTTAGGGAAAAACAAAATATGGCAAATGTATTTTTTTTTAAAAGCTGCAGCTTCCAATTGACCTTAACTTCATTTTACAATGTACTTATGCTTTAATGGTTCCTTTTATTGCTTCTTATAATTAATATGATGTGTATTATAATCCACTTGTCAATATTGTTTTGTTACCAAAGTATTCTTCCTTAAAGGACATGTTCATTCCTTACTTACTGCTCTCCAGGATGTTACAGAAGGAAGATTCTCTTCTTTATCCTCGCCAGTTGATTCTCTTCTTAAGGGGAAGCAGCCATCAGTCAAGGGCATGACATTGATGAGTCCTCCTCTGTGCAAGCTCATGAAGCACATAAAGGAGGTGTGAACCTGTTAGACAGGAGTTGGCGAGGATCAAGAGGAAGATCTGCAATGACCTGAGGAGCAGTAAATATTGCGATCTTGAGGTTTTGAGAGATGCTGTTTGTAGATTGTTAGACGGGGTAAACATGCTCATTCCCTGTATTACAGCCTCTCATACAGTAACTTCTATGACATTATCAGCACACTGCAATAATTTTCTTTAGCAAAATCCAACTAGTTTGAGTCTAAGAAGTGGAGAATGTTTTATATAAAATGTACAATGATACCAGGCCATATATATTATGGTGGATGATTATTGCAGAGTCCTGCCCTTCTGAACAGTTCAAACGATAGATAGACAGACAGACTGGTTGAACTGAATTAATATTACTTGATATACAGTGACCCGAATGACTGAAAACCTTCATAGATTAATTATTTACATATGCTGAATATAATAGTGCCTCATGTGTACTTACTTTGGAAACAACCCCTTAACAAATATATTTTTAGGATAAAATGCAACGATTGTAGCATCAGTGCTCCCCTGACCACTTGTTCCCATACAGAGTATGGACAGTTGGTTGGGTAAGTGAATGTGCCCGTCATTGCAAATGGAATCTATGCCGCAGTATGCAATGGTTTCCATATGACCAACTTTAAAAATAGCCCATGTATGCCAGCCTTTAATGCTTTTATTTTTAACTGCGTAGAGTGCAATTGCAAAATCACATTTGTTTATCCTGGAATCAAAGACCACATCATCCTCTTATTGGTTATTCCCTTTCATGCCTGCAGTATTCAGACCAAAATTTTAAGTACGATAAGGGCAGACACATCTTCTCATGTGCGATTCCACAAACAATGCTCAACAAATTAAAGTCTGTTTCGGCTGATAAACACGTGCATGGAATTGCACACGTGTACAAGCCATTAGGGTACATTGATACATGTCGGTAATGTGATAGACAGTTTGCCCAGCTTCGTCAGACCTAAAACAATTACAAATTTCAGTCCCTGGTAAAACAGTTGAAGAAGGTAAATCACAGTTTGCAACATGGAAATGCATTAGCCTTATACCAAGCTAGGCCATGATATTGAATTAAAACGAAATAAAATCACCTGAACTAATGTAATAAGAATAAACCACAAGCATCAGCATACAATATCTTTAAATTATTTAAACTCTACCATTTCTTGTACTCCAATTGCCTGTTTTGTAAGTGGCATGTCCACCCCATACTGGTCCCACTGTGTAGTGTTAAAAAATCCTTACCTTACATCTCTGCTCCAAATGGTTCTCCTGCAGTGCCTGTGCACAATTTAAGAAAAGTGAAGAGTAGGAGGTGTCAGTGAGTCATCCGGTCCCTGCTTCCTCTCTTTCCTCTGAGAGGTTTCTGGTACGTGCCGGGGAGCCGGCTAGCCAGTCACAGGCGCGACTGCCAGTCCCACCCCTCTCTGCTGCTTCTGGCTAGCAGAGCGCCGGGATCGAAGGTCTGTATCTTTCTGTGGCCTTTCTTGCCAAAAATCGGCTGTTGGGGGTGGGATGGGTGTAAAAATTTAGGGGTGGAAAAACATTTATGCTATTTTTCTAAATATAGAGTAACACTGTCATATAAAACATAAGTATATTTACATTCAGAAACACTGATTGCTCTTAAATTTTTTATGTAGGACTGTCGGCTACAGCTAAATGATGAAGAAGGCCGTCGCTGCTATCCTTTGGATGGACATCTCCTTTGCCACAGCTGTCACATCAGGCGCATAAGTGTTAATGTCCCTCCCCACCAACCTTCCAGTTACCCAATGCATGTTACAGAACTCTGAGTTAACAACATCCAGGATCATTTGGAAAATCACTGCTGAGTGTTTGGAAGAAGAATGGCTTTAGTAATCCTGTGTTGTTACACTTCCTGGTAAAGCATGAACACAAGAATTACTTTGCCACCAGTTGTGGTTTTGAGCCTACTAATGGTAAAGGATTAAAAAGTTATCCCATGCAAGAAAAAAGTGCCATTAATCGCTGCCATTTGTAAAACCAACTGTATTACTTTTTACAGGCCTTAATGCACTTCTCCAGTGCCAAGAGATTTGGAAAGTAGTACTTGTGTCAAGTTTTTATTCAGACATCATACATTATTTATTGTCTCCTGGATACTGGGCATATAACATTAGCGAACACCCATCCATCTTTAGAAAATAATTACAATCAAGAGTTGTAGTCTTGGATTTCAGTAATATTAGCACTTATTAGGTATTTTAATAGCAGACATTACTGTGATGTATTAATTAGGTGAAACTAGCTTAATGCTTGTCTGTTGAACTGTTGTTGGGTTTTTTTTTTGTTTGTTTGGTTTTTTTTGTTCCTCTACAAGCAACGTTCTTTTCATTTCAGCCAGCAAGTAAATTAGAAGTGCATTGGTTAATGCAGTACCACAGTTTCCCCATCTTCAGTGTGTTAACTTAGTATTAGCTAAGTTTGACTATTCATTTAATTCTGCACATTTTAAGCGGTGTTGTATATGACTTTATTAAATATATCCCTTTTTAAGAGTTTATAATCTATTTTATTATGGAAAATGAGATAAAAGCAGGCTTTTTAGGATAACTTTCTTACCATAGAGTTTGTCATTAACATAACATTTTTAGAGACATCTGTCTACATACATAAAAACATACATGTTTGATAATGTTCCCTCAAATTTTTATAATGGCTGTGCACACAGACGGGTATTATGTGTGCACATACAAAATGAATTGCATGCTACCACTTTAACCAGTATGTGCAGGCTTGGTGATTAGTCCTTAGAGGGAACATTGATGTTAATCTGCATCCTATGGATATCTCCAGAGTTTGTTGAATTTCAACTGCCAACAGCATGATACTTGGAATTCACATATAGCCATAACTACAGGGCAGATATCAAAGGTCATGCCAAGTAATAATGCTCAGCTTTGTTTATTGAAACCTATGCATTTCCGTATTCTTAAATACTACTGACAGTGACAGATTATTTCTTTAAAAAAAAAAACTTTTTTGCTGCAGCTTAGTGAATTGCCACTAAGAAAAGGAAATGCTCAGTTAACACAAAAATCTATGGTTTAATAGCAAATAAGTTAGCTTATTAAAGGAGAACTTTAGAGGTAATTGTTCACAGTATTTAAAGGTTGCTCACAATGAAAACTATCAATGTAAACCTTGACTTTAAAGTTCTTTCCTACACTGAGTCCTTTGCTGCTAAAAGTTGTCTAAATTAACTACAACTGGGCTCTGTGGTAAACCTCCATATGGAGGATTTCATGCATAATTGCAAATTTCCAAAGGGAGACAGATATGTTCACCTCACCTGGTATTGTTCTTTTTCTTACTGTGTGGTCAACATGAGTATAGTTGCTCAATAGGAAAAATACAATATTTAATAAGTAGGACAGTCTTTCATCTATTTTCTGTGATCTCTAGCTGCAAGACCCTCCCCAACTTTCATTAGGGGTTAAATAGGCAGTGATATGTTACATGTTTAAGATAAAATATACATATTTTTATGTAGGAGAAGTTCATTGTACCAATCTGTAAGATTCTGTCTGTGATCTAAAAATGTGGCTACACACAGTCCCGAATGTTCTCTTTATCGGAACTGCCACACTCCCTAGGACTGCGGGCGACTCCCTATACTACAATACAGGGGGCGATCCACAGCGAAGATTAATTTTCCATTCGTAACAACAGTTTCCGATGGTGGCATTAAAAATGGTTGTTTTGCAGGTACACACAGTACCAAAAATAAATTGATCCCGTTGGTAACAATAAACCGCACAGAATAATTTAAAACTTTTTTAGTTCATTTTAGTAATTTTGTCACTGCAATTAAAATGACATGGCAAAAAAAATGCAATGCGATCCTCTGATATCACATTGAAATTCCTGACCGCTTCCTTCCTGGTTCTGATTAACTATCGCGCATATTATCGTGCACGCGCGCTATAGTTAATCAGAACCAGGAAGGGGTTGTGACCTGTTAGTGTGACAGCAGACGATTGTGCGAAAAGTAAGTTTCTTCTATCTTCGTTCTTGGTTCCACGGGCATTGATTGAAGAACTGATGGTAAAGCTACAGCTTCTTAACCTCCCGGTCTTCAATCAATGCATTAAAGGAATATTTCACTTTTTTCTTTTATTAAAAGTTCAGCATGGAATTAGATCACTGTATTACAGTACAATCCTTCTATAGAAACCTCAGCATTATTTTATTAATTCATAAAATTTAACAAAGAAATTGTAAGTCTGTGTCCCAATGAATACATTCAGTCTAGTGAAAAAGGGCAATTAAATCTAGTCCAAGAATGTGTGGCAGTTCATTTGTTTGTAAATAATTCAGAAGCTAGAATAAAAAGAAAGGCAAAACTCGTGTTACTTCCTCTTTCCTTTAGATGTTTTTATACTCTAAGGAATATCATCCAAAAAATGCAATCAGGCACACTCAAATCTAAATTTTTGTTACATTCGTGGTTTTATTTGCATATTAATATCTTGTTACATTCTAGATTTTTATCCCTGTTATTTGAGACATATATATGAATATATTGACCAAAATAACTATAAATACAAAATGTAATGAAGACCCTAATGAGTAAATCGCAATCTACAATCTCTTATAAAAAGTCCACTATTTTCCCATAAAAAGTCAGTTTGCTTTTACACATGTTGTTTTGGCACTGGTGGGGGTTTTTTGTTTTGTTTTTGTTTTTAAAGTCCCTTTCTAATATATATGATTGAAACTTTTTTCTTTAGGTATTTTGTCATTCACAAAATGCTGCACATGTGCAAGAATGTCACCGTGAACCAAAGTGTATTTTACACCTATTAGTTGCTGGATAACCCTAAAATTCCTTAAAGAGCAACTAGTTTGCCCTGAAATAGCAAACCACAGAATGAATCCCCCATGCTGCTAGATAATTTCATATTTTAGAAAAGGCCTTTTTAAACACTTTATTGGTATATTTTTAATTGCCAGTTTGAAGTTGCTTTTTCTTTAGGGGAGCAATGTGTTAACATTGGAAAGCAATAGTAAAAAAAAGGCTTCCCATCTTTTTATAGAAAATAAACTTAATTAAAAAGAATATGCTGCTATTATGTGATTAATTTCTAAAAAAAATATTAAATATTTATTTGTAAATACTTTTGCAGTGTATGAGCTTACATATCTCTTTACATTCCCAGTTTGAAAATAAAGACTATTTTATCCACAGCCAGGTACACCAGGTTTTATCTGGTGTAGGCCAGGTACACCGGGCCAATGACACAAGGCCTAATTGACCATCTGTCACAATATTTCCGTCAATTAGGTTTGAATATTGAAAGAAATTTTAACAACCCGTGGCTGTTCTCTGTCAAATTTACATCCGTATTGGAAAAAAATTAGATTGAGCATGCCAGTAAATTTTGGGATGGCAAAATATTGGCAGTAGTATTTTTTTTTTTTTTTTTTTTTCGGAATACCAATCTTTTTATTGATCAGTAGTATATTGGTTGGAAAGAGAGGGTTGAAATTACCCTGTATACTGAGCCTTAAAGGAATTTTACCCTGAAAAATGTATTTTGCCTCATTTCAATCTATAAATGAATACATAAAAGAAGTATAATGTGTTTGTGTTGCTGCATTACTTCAAGTAATTGATTTGCTCAAGCTCAATCCCCCAGCCCCCTGTCAGACCAGCCTACTCTCTGTGAGGGCAAGCATGCTCAGTAATCCCTATGAGGCAGCATTGTGTGTGGGAATTTCCCACTATGCAGTTCACGTAGCAAAACTACACATAAAAGAAGAGTTTATGATATCAAGGCACTTGGTTAACAGCTGAAATATAAGATTTTTCAGACTGGATATCTAAAGCAATAGGGGACAGATCAAAAAAATTGTACAATGATAATTGGGAAGATTTATAGTTTTAATGGACAATTAAAAAAAACATATTTCCCAGTGTATATAACCTTTAAAGGGCATGTCCACCCCAAAAACTAAAATTTAACCCACTCCTGGCCCCACTGGGTAGTGTTAAAAAAAAATCCTTACGTTGCTTCTCAGCTCTATATGGTTATCTTGCCATGCCTATTCAAAGTCCAGGAAACTGAAGAGTAGGAGCCTTCCTGTGTGTAAAAATGTATTTGCCACTTCCCACCCTCAGTATCCCTCATCTTTACAGATAAACTTTATTTATAAAATTAACTTTTTTCTGTAGTGTAGAGACCCCCCTCCAAACCCTAATCGCCATGTTTAAATGTTAAAAAAGTGCCCAGAAACGTACTTACCAAGCTTTGTTTCCTCGGCTAACTCAATAGCCTGTGGCAGTGTCTGTGATTGGCTCTCAGCCAATCAGAGATGCGGCAGAAGGTCCAGCCCCTAATGCTACTTCATTCCTGGAAGTAGCATTAGAGGCAGAGGCCAAGGAACCGAACCATGGTAAGTACATTTCTGGGCACTTTTTTTAACATGTAAACATGGTCGTTAGGTTTGAGAGGCGGGTCCCTACACTACAAAAATTTTTGGGGTTGAGATACCCTTTAAACATTCTCATCCAAGATTGATTTTAAACTACCCACTTTACATAAAGTATTTACTTTCATGGCGTTTTTTTCCCATCTTTTTGTGGAACAGTCAACCCTTGTTTATACATTGGTTGGCCTATGGATTATAATGCATTTTTCCTTTCCACCTCAGTGTTTAATACAATTTTCATTTATTTGGACACCTTTGGCATTTCTTAATATGCATCTTTAAAATTAAACCTTAAAAACCCACACCACTATTTTTACAAATTTCAAATAATTTTCTAAACCGTGATCCAGTTATGAAACATTTTACCTCCTCTTCAACCCATCCTTTTCTTTACCTTCCTAATCTCATTGCTATTCTTTTCTATAAGACCAGGCACTGTCTGGAAGTAGGGGGGAAACTTTCAAGGACGTGGTCCCACAGCAGAGAATAATACATAGAAAAAGGCATGATTGAATATTTAAGTTTAGTTCACTAACAAGAGTAATTTAAATATAGTAGTTCATGTCCTAATTTTGCAAACAGTCAGTCACAGGTTAGATTAATATTATTTCAGTAGTAGTATTTGAGCTAAAGCTGTTTGAGATCTTTATTAGGAACATAAACAGTTCAGCTAACACAGGGCTCAACAATAATGTAAATAAGTAGAATTTTTACAGATGCAATAAAAGGTGCAAAAGTTAGTATGTGCTATTAATCTGCATATATCAGGGGTGTCGAACTCAATCACATAAGTGGCCAAAATCAAAAAGACAGGCTAAGTGGTGGGCCGAATTTTTTTTTAAGCTAATTAACAGGTGCAAGATTGGGACTGAGACAAAGCTCCTTGCTGGGTCTCGGCAGGGAAAGGGTGTGAAGCACACTGTTTTGGATTGGGACCTCTGTCTATGGCGTTATCATGTGCTACAGTGGAACGCCCATCTTACATTTTTGGCATGGTAATGGAATGGCCAACTCCAATGAAAGCTCTTTGTCATACCTCGCCAGGTTAGATACGCGATCAGCTGTTACAGCGGTGACTGCATTCAAGCCTTACTACACTGCTATCCATATGTGCAGTCCCTAGCAGTGACTTAACTATAGATCTGTCTGCTAGATGCTGCTTTTTAAACAGCTGATCCCGCCTATCTTAGTAAAAGTGGGCCCGATGAGCTGTTTAAAAAGAGCTGATCAAGGTATCTAGCAGGCACATCTATAGTTACGTAACTACTTGGGACTGCACAAACGCATAACAGTGTAGAAAGTCTTGGATGCTGTACAGTCACCAGGGGCCACAAACAATGGACAGAAGGGCCAGGTTCGGTCCACGGGCCTTGAGTTTGACACGTGTGGCATATATATATATATATTTATATAATATATATAATTATCCAAACCCTGTTATGAATGAATTCCTGAATTTAATATTGGATTTAGTTTATCTGTAATAAATGTACAACACAATGCCCAATGCTCAAACATGGATGTGCTAGGGTCCTGGTGCTGTTTTTAGTTTAAAGGGCATGTTCACCCAATAACATCCTTTTATGTTTTTAACCAAGACCCCCCAAAAACCTCAAATTCACAATACTACACTATCTTCAGGACATCACAGTAGGGAGATCTTCTTGATCCTCGTCTGCTCCAGTCTTTTATGATCATGCTTCCCCTGCATGCAGCCACAGAGAAGGCGACTCTGAAAGCAGCCATAAGTCATTGACAGTGTCAAGACTGTCATGGCCTTTACTGATGGCTGCTTCCCGTAAGTAGAGGACCAAAGTCAGCAACCCAAGAAGATTTTCCTTCTGTGATGTCCTGGAGATTGGTAAGTATTGCAAAGTTGAGGTTTTGGGGGGTCTTGGATATAAATATCAAAGGTTGGTAATGGTTTGAACATGCCCTTTAATGCACTTGAATTTTTGAAAGGTCACAGTAGCTGATAAGCATTAGTCATGACAGGCATTTGATGCAGTGATGTTTATAGCAGTTATTGTATACCATTCCTAGACTAAAGTATAATAAGAAAATGTGTGGTAAACAACAATGTTATATGAAAGTGCACTTTAAAAAGAAAAGTATAACATTTACTTTGCTTAAATTCTATAGTAATTAAACAAGTTATCCCCTTGCTAGAAATTACTAAATGCTAAAAAGTTACTGTATTGTTATTGCCACATTGGATGGCCTCACAATTCTTACTGAATATTGAAGTCACCCAATATGTGACAAGTCACACATGATGCAAGACTCATGAACAGCTAGCAGCAACTAAACAGTCACTCCTTTACCTGTGTTTCGTTCTCCTTTAAATCAGTTTTCTTTAAAACAAGTATATGGCTTGTACTTGAAATTTGATCATTCTTGATTTTATACACAGTTTATTGGTGACATCCAATAATAACCTCTCATAGCAACTTTTCCATACTTGAATTCATAGGACTAATAAAAAAAATATAGCTTTAGACATTCCATTGAGGCTGCTGCATAGAATTAGCATTGGAAATTAACAGAATTAAATGGAAAGATGTGCTTTTAATTTAGGTCAAGGAAAACAATCTTTCAACATGTTCTAGTCTAAAATTCGATACATAGGACAAACATTTGTAGTCTGCTAATTTGTAGGATGGATCTGAAGGGCTAACACTGTTACACTTGTAAATGTTACCCAAATCCACAGGCCTCTCTTTTGGCAGCCACCTGTTTATAGCTACACCAGTGAAATTATAGTGTACAACATGCTTTAATGTCCACCCCTTTTTGATAATTTTCTGTAGTGTAGGGCTACCTCCCCCAGCCCCAACCGCCATAGTAGTTTGTTCAAAAACTCCCCCGATCTATACTTACATTACCTCTTTCCACCGGCAATCTGTCTTGGCCCTCTGCTTGCATGGAACTGCAAGCAGGGGGCCGGACCGGCAGCCGTGATTGAAAGGCAGCCAATCATGGACACGGCTTATGGCTGCACAGAACGCCGTAGGAAAGCGGTAATGTAAGTATAGATCTGGGGAGATTTTGAACAAACTACTATAGCGGCTGGGGGAGGGAGCCCTACACTACATAAATTGTGATGTTACACTAGGGGCAGAGGGAAAATGACAGTGATCGGGAAGGAAGGGGGGGGGGGGCTGCTCTGAGGTAGCCACAAACCTCTGAGAGGACGCCTCAGTGGCAGAAACAATTTCCCTCCAGCCAGGCTCCCTGTGTTCAGTTCCTGGGACTTTGTAGGGACATTCCAGGAGAACCCTTTGGAGCTGAGAGGTAAGGCATTTTTACACTCTACGCAGTGGGGGAAATTATAGTTTTGGGGGTGGACATGCCCTTTAAATTGTAAATTTGTATGTGGCATTTTGGTAGCATGGGCTTAAGCATGGCATGCAATTTTTTATGGTACAAAACATTAATCCAGCTAGTAGCTACTGTTCTAGAAATGTTTGAAAAGGTTTTTGGGTGGCCCAAAGTTAACATACGTACAAACCTAATCCCCATGAATGTTCAATCTGCAGCTGCTGTTTAATATCCAAGCTTTCTCTTTTCAGCATTTGGCTATGTATGAATATTGGAGGTTGTAGTCCATTTTCAACTTAAGTGGTTGCATGCTGGGTATTTCGTCTGTGTCACACTACATTTCTATGTAACTTTGAATCATGCTTAGAAAGAAGACTGCTCAAACTAACAAAAGGGAATATTAAGACTAAAATAATAATTTCTCTTTTTTGTCACATGTTAAAGTACTTTGTTTCTATGCATTAAAGTACTTTCAGGGAGATTCAATAAAAGTTCTTATCGTTTAAAATTGTGCTAATTTTGCCCCAACCAGTCAGATGTTATATAACATTTGGAAGCCAACATCTGATTGGTTGGGGCAAAATTAGCACCATTTTAACAATAAGAACTTTTATTGAATCTCCCTGTTTGTTTCCAATGTTTTACTTTATTTAATTAGAAAGTAAATGCCAGTACTGTCATGGTAAGAGGGAAAAAAGAGTTAAGGTGAGTACACACAGTATAGATTTTTGAAAGATGACAGATAGGATTTACAAGATCCTGTCTGTCATTTTTCAAAGATCTGGATACACACAGTCCCAAGCATTCTCCCTATGCACAGCATATACACAGAATAGGGAGAACACTCTGGACTGTGTGTTTCCTTCGGCTGCAGCCGACTCCCTCTATAGGGAGACTACCATAAACAAACGCTTGGCCGACCCAAACATTCAGTAGCCGCATCTGCTTTATCGCTAGTGTGTGTTCCTAGCTTTAGTTCAAATGTTCCCCACAATTCCTTTCAGTATGTTCCCATTATCCTTGGAAACTCCCAAAACACTTTCATTAAATGCTTTTCTACAGTAAAAGTCTTACATAAAAATGCAGTTGTGGGTCAAAGGAAATGTTTATTAAAAAACAACTTTAAAAAATGGTTATATGCTGTATGTAACAACTGTGCAATTTAAGGGGGTTAATTAACAGTTGATTTTTCTAAAATTGTCAGAAACTAACCTTACAGATGATGCTAACTGTTGTTTTGGTGACTGGCATCTGTGACAAACTGATTTAAGTATTGCTACAGACCTGTTTAAAATTCATTCATATGTAACGTGCCCGCAGTAATGATAAAGAGGTGGTTGAGAGACTTTGCCAATGAGGGGTAGTACTGAACTTCCATGGCTCATTTCCTAACCAGTGCCAGGGTATCCAAGCTGTGCCTTTAAAAATGTAATTGTATTGGTAAACATACTACCTTTTGTGTCGTTCTTGTCCAGTGCAAAACTGAACCAAAGTCCAGGTTCAAAGCTATAAGGTCCAAATCACGACTCTTAATTAAATTTGCATACTATGAAAGTGCCTAATTATTTTAGAAGATAAGAAGGAACAGGCCTGGACAACTCTTCCTCACTTGTTTTTAACACTTAATCAAAATAATAATTATGTAAATAATAGCCTGGCTTAAAAAAAAAGATGGCTAGCCCTGCTTTTCTTTGCACTACGTCAGGTTGAAAATATGTAAATGTGCCTCATGTCAGACTTCATAAATATTGCCAAATCTAAACACACCTTGGATTTCATTGTACAATGCCAAATATTTCTGTTTTTGTACCCTAACAATTTTACATTGCAAAGCTTACAGACATGCAGGGACCAGCAATATATATATTCATTCCTGGGAAATGTTTGCTGGTGTTTAACAAACTTACCATCCACTCATAACTTTAAAGGCAGATATATTGTTAAACATTGAAGTTGTTAATGCAAATACCTCTCCGTTCAAACAAGACAATAAAGAAAAATATTTTCAAGAAACATTCCTTTGTCTGCATCACATGGGCTGCTTGATGACCTGTTATATTGTAACTAATGTCGTAACTAGTAAATAATTTGACTTAAATTAAGTTTTCTTTAAGAAATATATTTTCATTTTCTTTGAAAGAATTTAGTTTTTTCCAAGAATTTGGACCAACTTTGTAGGAGATATGTAAACTGTCCAGTTTGTATATCATGTAACTAGTTGACGTGCAAATATGGATTAGTTTAACTATTTTTGTATAAATGCTTGTAAAACTCTAATTATGTTTTTGTTGTTGTTGTTGTTATTGATGTTATTTAGTCATTTAGAATTTTTTTTAAATTTTCTTTGATTTTCTTGATTGTTTTAAAAAAAATTGCAAAACTGTAGATTTATTTATCAGAACAAGAAAGCAATCTGAGATCATCTTAAGTTATTTAATGTTAAAAGCCAGAAGTTTCATTTAAACTTAGATGTTATAATCTGCTTTTTACAATAAAGTCTTTTGTAGTTATGTTCAATTGTGTTGTCTCCTATATTGTGTTTTCAGTAGGCTATTTTTAACAACATATACTTAATAAACAAATATTTTACTTGTAAAGGGCCATAATGCAGTTTAAAAGGTGTGTATATAACTTCTAAATAAAAATTAGGGTAAAAGATCAGAATTTAGAAATATCCCATGATGATATTTAGATATTTATTAAGATATACGGGGTTATTCAATAAAAGTTCTTATCGTTTAAAATGGTGCTTTCAAATGTTAAATAAGATCTGATTGGTTGGGGCAAAATTAGCACCATTTTAAACGATAAGAACTTTTATTGTATCTCCTTATAAATGTCTTAGATAAATCTTCTAAATGCTGCAAATCTCTTTGCGCCACAAACAACACTATATCTCCTTTTGGCCTGGTGTTTAGTGTATACACTAGAAGTCCTGTTTCCTAATGTCATACTGGCCCCCTTTTACCCAAAATCTAATTCCAGTAAGTATACAGGTTCAGGTACCTTCACATTATGGTAATTTGTTCCTTAGTTGGATATTTCAAGCTCAACCTAGCACCCCAATGTTCCACTTCTCCTAAACAGGTTGCAGCCTTTTCTTAAAGAGCATATCCACCTCCAAAACTATAATTTAACCTGCTACTGGCCCCTCTGTAGTGTAATAAAATCCTTATCTTACATCCCTGCTCCAAATTGTTCTCCTGTAATGCCACTCCAAAGTCCCAAAAACTGGCCAGTGCGCATGGGAGAATTTTGCCATGCACACTGCAGCCCTCCTCTCCCTCCCTCTCCCACCCATTTTGCTCTCCTTCCCCCTAGCATAAAACCCTTTGCTGTAGTGTAGGGCTCCCTCCCCGTCCCCAATTGCCATATTACTTTTTACAGAAACTCCCCCAAACTCTACTTACCTCACTCCCCCAGCGTTCTCCACTGCTGGTAGCCGCGTCCGTGATTGGCTGCCTCTCAGCCAATCACGGACGCGGCTGCCGGTCTGGCCCCATGCTTGCAGTTTCATGCAAGCAGAGGGCTGGGACAGTACGTCGGAGGAGAGAGGTACGGTAAGTAAAGTAAAAAGTAATATGGCAGTTAGGGCTGGGGCAGGGAGCCCTACACTACAGCAAAAATTATAAAAAGGGATAGGCATGCCCTTTAAAACAGTACAAGCTTACATAGGCACAGTAGTTGGCAAAAGAAACAGTAAATGGCTGCGATGGTGTCTGTCAAAGATATAATTGACTACTGCTAACTGGCAGAAAGACCGGTAGCAGAACATTAGGCTGCATACTAGCTTAGTCTTGCATTTGTGATCTTTATATTTCTGGTTTGGGGGGTCTGTCTTTGTGCTTGATTTGTGCCGAGATGGCTGAACTCACTGAAATATATTCTGCTTGCAGATTCATGGGTTTTTGGAAAAATCCTTAACTGGATCCATAGATGTCAATGGGAGTTTAAAAATCCAAAAGTTCCTCCTAAAATTAAGGTATAAATAGCAATGGTAACTTAATGTTAATGTCTCAGGGACCTGGGAAATGATCTGGCTCCTTTTTGGGCATTCTGTGTAGTATTTAAAGGGCAGGTCCAGCCCTGAAAATGAAAACTTACATACAGGTGAATCACCCCCAAAACCCTAAACGGTAATAGTTTTTGAAATCTGAAAGGTGTAAGTCTAACCTGAAATCCTGCACAATGTCCTGTTTCCTCGGTTTCCTCTTCCTGGTTCTTCCAGTTAGCAACTGTCAGTTATGGATTTGACAGTTGATATCACAGCCAATGACTGAATGTTAATCCCCTGTCTGCCTCTTCTGAGCATGCTCAGGCTCAGTACAGGTTTCTAAATTGCTCAGTTTCCATGAGGGATCCAGAAGCATAACAGGCATACAGTAATCAATTCATAGGACAAACTATGATATATCAACATATTTTAAAGAGGCCATTCTTTCTAAAAAGATGTTCTTATGAGGGTGGAGTTGCCCTTTAAGATTTGCTAAATTTGATCTGCCCCCTATTTCTTTAGATATCCAATCTAAAACTTCTTATATTTCAGCTGTCAATCAAGTTCCTTGCTCTCAAAAACTATTCTTCTGTGAGTAGTTTTACTGTAGCTGGAATGGTGACAGAGTTTTGACAGTTGGAATGCTGTATGCTGTGTGCAGGCTTGACAGTTTGTGGGAAAAAAGTCAGGTTGGATGGAAGTGGTTAAAAGAGGGAGGGGGGATACTGCTCCTAAACAAAATGTGTGTTGGATAGAAGGCATGCAGCAACACTCACAAATCAGAGTAAGTGCTACTTACATGTATTCAATTATAGATTAGGATGAGGCCAAGTCATTTTTTCAGTATAGTGTCCCTTTAAATTCGTAAATCAGAGTTCCAGCGAATCCGTGAAATCCACTTTGGAATCAGGTTCAGGTCCATCTCTATGCTGGCAAGCAAAACCCATCCTTCTATTCACTATTACTTTCCTACAGACAAAATTACTATACCTTCCACCTATCCAACTCAGTAGCCGAAAATAGATGGTCCTTGAATGTATAAATTATCGTTGTTCCTATTCTGTGTAAATGATCAAACTAGAATACAGGGTGCTATAAAATACCCAGAGCTGTAATGCTCTTTTCAGGGGTTAAAGTCATGCTAATATATTCAATATTAGTTAGTTACTTTAACCCCTTCATTGCAGCCAGCACAATAAAATATCGTTTTTTTTGCTGGTTTTAGCTTGACTATTTAAAGGGCATGTCCACCCTATTTTCTAAAATTTGCCCATTAGTTGCTTTTCCTCCCCCAGCCCCAACTGCCATAAAGATTTTCCTGGAACTCAACCCGATCTTTACTTACCTCTTTCCCGCGACGTACTGTACCAGCCCTCTGCTTGCATGGAACTGCAAGCAGGGGGCGGGACCGGCAGCCGCATCCGTGATTGGCTGAGAGGCCAATCATGGATGCGGCTGCTGGCTGCACAGAACGCCGGGGGAGAAAGGTAAGGAAAGTAAAGTTTCGGGGAGTTCCAGTAAAATCTTTTATGGCGGCTGGGGAAAGGAAAGCTAATTTTGGCAAAGTGGTTTAACACTGGGGGGGGGGGGGATTGCAAAATGGGTGGGAGAGGGTAGAGGGGAGGGGGGGGGGAGGCCTGCAGTGCAGACAAAATTCTCCCAGGGAGAGAAAGGAGGCAGAGTCCTAATATGGACTCTGCTATCCTCCTGGTGGCCAGTTTTGGGGATTTTGGGGGGGGATTCCAGGACAACCATTTGGAGCTGGGATGTAGGTAAGGATTTTATTGCACTACATAGTGGAGACAGTAGTGGGGGAAATTATAGTTTTGGGGGTGGACATGCCCTTTAACACAACTAATAGCTGGTAAATCCCGAAGGAATAATTACCCGAAAGTGTCTCCCATTCGGTGTATTTTATATTTATGTAAAAAGCTAGGGCTACTGGAAAGTCTACCCAGCAGGTAAAAATTATTGCAAATTATGATTTAGTGCAACTTCTGAGATCAAAGCAAGCAGACTGAATGCTACCTAGAAAAAAGTAGGAACTTATTTTGGAATTTACACAATGTTCTTAGTGTGAATCATTCATTTTTCTTTGTTAATTAATTTGGCTTTAAGAGCCAAATTACTGTTTTTTCTATTTCTTTCATTTGGCTTAAAGGAACACTAAATCTAGTTTTTTAAGTATTTGCCATCCGTATCTAATATTCACAGGGAGGTGAGAACGCTTATTCCCACCTCCCTGTGACTATAGGACGTCGGGGGCCTGGAACTTACCTACCCTCGGCTCCTCTCACAAGCCACTCCTGTATCTAACAGCTATTCTGTCCCGATTGTGCGCCCTATCTTTTGTATTGGCGCTCATGCTCCTAAGATAGGGCGTGGTCGGGACAAGCAGCTGTCAGTGAAGGAGCTGCTTGCAGAGGAGCACGGTAAGGCAAGTTCCAGGTCCCCCGAGCGTCCTATTATTCACAGGAGGTGGGAATCCGCGTTCTCTCCTCCCTGTGAATAATAGAAACGGATGGCACATACTTAAAAAACTGATTTATGTGGGTTTAGAGTCTCTTTAAGGAGACAAATTACTGTTCTTTCTATTTCTTCTTCTATTTTATTCTTATGCTTTTTTGGACCGTATCTCCTCCCACAGTTTTTGAGCTTGAGACATGAAATTCGGTACAGATGTGCGGGGCATATAGGAGAAGTGTGCTATTACCTAGCATTATCGGTGAATTTCGGGAAATTTTTCCCCCATAGACTATACAATACAATAACATTTATAATGGTAACAATCCTCAAATGTGGATATTTTAAAACAGTTTGTTTCATGGTCATAAACACAAACGCTGATACCCCCAACCCCCACACAGACACAGGTACACCCACCTACTGACCTACCTTTCCATTCCCATAGAAGCCATATTTAAAGGGTAACTATAGTAAAAAAAATAATTTTGATCAATCATTAATGAAAGTTAGTTACATGGTCATATATGTATACAATTTTGACCAATCATCAAAAAAGTTAATTTTTTTTAAAACACCCGAACTGACAGGTACACACACCTACTGACCTACCCCTCCATTACTGTGGCAGCCATACTTAAAGGGTAACTAAAGTAAAAAAAGCTAATTTTGACCAATCTTCAAAAAGGTTTGTTTTTATTAACCCCCAACCTGACACACGTACACACACCTACTGATCTACCCTTCCAATTCCATAGCAGCCATACTTAATGGGTAACTACAGTAAAAAGCAAATTTTGATCAATAATCAAAAAAGTTTTTTTTTTTAACTTCCAACCTGACACCGGTACACACACCAACTGAGCTACCCATTCATTGATGTGGCAACCATTATTAAAGGGTAAGTATTTATGCTATGTACTTGATTGATCATTCTATGATTTATATACACAGTTATTGGTGACATCCAATAATAACTCTCATAGCCAACTTTTCCATACTTGAATTCATAGGACTAATAACAAAAAAATTAGCTTTAGAATCCATGAGGCTGCCATAGAATTAGCCATTGCCCCCGAAATTAACAGAATTAATGGAGAAAAGATGCCTTTTAATTTCAGCGTCAAGCAAAACAATCTTAAACATGTTATAGTCTAAAATTCTGATACCGAGCGACACACATTGGATAGCTAGTCTGCTAATTTCTAGGATGGATCTGAGGGCTAACACTGTTACACTTGCCTAAAGGTTACCCAAATCCACAGGCTCTCTTTTGGCAGCCACTGATTTATAGCACACCAGTCAGCAATAATATAATAGCTGCCATCTACTACTAACAGACTTTGACTGTACTAAGTGTCCAGCCCTTTGGGTGATGACTGTCAGCTATGATATTCTATGATGATGTAAGTAGGACGTAGACCGACCCCAAATCTTAGGTACCTATTTATGATATTTATATGATGTCTAACCGACAGTAGGCTCCCAAGACCGCATCGAGTATGTCACAAAATCTCCCACTGCATCCACGATACTTATCTTACTCATACTGCTCTTAATAGGAACCACGTATGTCTACCCTGAATAAAACTGACCCACGTACAGTAATCTGTCTTGGACCTCTGACATTGCTGACTTATGAGTACGTAGCAAGTCAGAGGATTTAAGGAACCATTGTGTGTCTGTCATGTGACCGGTAAGATCAGTCAGTTTCAATTCACAATTCATTCAAGTTCAGACCGCTGCTGAACCAAGCAAATACTGAGTATGTAGCAAGAGGCACAGAACACGCAATACGACGCTCTGCTGAGTTCACACTGTGTGTGGAGTTTATCTTATAGTGTGCTGGTCGAACCATAGCACGCACGTCCTAGGAGGACTCCGAGGAAAGCGGGTATGTAAGTATAGATACTTGTCAGGGATAGAGATTTGTTCATGACAGCACACACGCGTGACATATTATAGACGGTTACGGAGGGTTAGGAGCGGGACTGACCCTCCTACACTATCATAAATAGATGTTGCTTGAAGGATAGACACTAGATCGCTTGCATGACGGAAAATGACAGTTGGACTCTGGAGATCAACGCGTTTTGGGGCAGAGGGGGCTTGCGTGACGTAGCCCAGTAGCGCTAAAGACCACTTAGAAGACAGGACGCGTACTCATCCGTGGCAGAAATGAAACAAGTCCCTCCAGCCAGGCTCCTACTGGATCACGACATCTAGATTCCCTGGACTTTGATGACCATGCCCGGACATGCCAAGCATTCGAAATTGTTTTTTTACTGACCGACCTCACTTGGTATGACCTTTAAGAAGCTGAGCGGCCGAAGGCCTTTTAGACACTCTACGCAGTGGGCCGAATTATAGTTGGGGGTGGGACAACAGTGCCAGCTCATATAACAATTCGTAAAATTTGCTATGAGGGCATTTTGCACCACAGACTTAGATTTGTGTTTACATTAGCACTGGCTATAGCTAATTATGTATGCAGGTCAAAACCGTACATCCACGAAGAGTCAGCGTACTGACTCTACGACATCAGTCCTTTATCAAAGCAGTTGCCTTCTGATGGACGAGCTTCCATGAAAGTTACATGACGCCCACACACATGCACTCACAGACACCTGAATCCCCTATTGATAGCACATACAACAGTGGCGCCACAATCTGTCAGCCTAGCTGCTAGTCATAGCTAAGCTGTTCTCTCCACATCGCATTTAGGCCTATCTTTATCTGAAACGACGCAGCAGAGTTGTGAGGTCATTTGAGTCAACTAAGTCGCGCTCTCATGCATGTCTGAAGAATAACTGGATTTCGTACTGTGTTCACACTAACATTCTACTCCTAAGGCTTTGAATCATCGTGTTGGATGAAGTAACGACTGCTCCAAACAATAACAAAATGAATATTAAGACAAAATAGCATTTCTATTTTTTACTATCTACATGTTTAAGATCTTCCGGCTATGTACTTTGCTTCTTCGATGCATGTAAAGTGTTACTGTTAAGCTGCTGAGATGGTGCATTAAAAGAGTTGTGGCATGGTCGTTTTAAAGATTGTGGCTAATTTTCCCTGCGTAACCGTTATAGATGTGATATACATTTGGAAGCCAACATCTGATTGGTTGGCAGATGATTTTTAGCACGTAGTGAATTTGTAACGAATAACGACACTCTGAGTGAGGAGAGGTGACATCTCCCCGTGGGTTGTTTCCGAGTGTTTTACCTTGTATGTAATTATGGCAGTGAAGCTACAAAGCCGAAGGACTGTCATGGTAGAGGGGAAAGAAGCCTGTTGACGTGACGTTACATCATCGATTATATAGATTTTGGAAAGATGACAGATAGGATTTTACAAGATCCTGTCTGTAAGTTTCAAAGATCTGGATACACACAGTCCCAGCCTTCTCCTATTGCACAGATATACCACAGAACTGGGGAACACTTGGACTGTTGTGTAATATTCCTTTCGTTCTTACTAGTGTCGGCTGGATTATTAAGATTATCTGGCATTACAGTCTGTACGTAACCAGTCCTATATAGGGCCCCACCCAGATAGCCCCAACCCCCACCCCCCCCCCCCCCCCACCCCCCCCCCCCCCCCCCCCCGCCGCCCAACCTACCATATACAAACACAAACGCTCTGGACCGACCTCCGACCCATCCACACATTCGCAGCACGCATCTGCACCCCCCCGACCCCGCCACGCTGTGTGTTCCTAGCTTTACGTTCAATGTCGTTCCCACACCATTCTCAGACAGAGAGACCGTATGTCCGACCCCACTATCTTGGCCACACCTCCAGTTAGACAGCTGTACACCCTTGTTGTGTACATCACGACTTTCTCAGTATAGGGGTAAAAGTCTTGATTAAAATATTGACGTAGCTCTCATGATGAGTCGGTACATGGACATGTTTATATATCTACTCATAAATAACTCTTATATAAATGATAGTGGTTGATATGCTGTATGTAACAACTGTGCAATTTAAGGGGGTTAATTAACAGTTGATTTTTCTAAAATGTCAGAAACTAACCTTACAGATGATGTAACTGTTGTTTTGGTGACTGGCATCTGTGACAAACTGATTTAAGTATTGCTACAGACCTGTTTAAATTCATTCATATGTAACGTGCCCGCAGTAATGATAAAGAGGTGGTTGAGAGACTTTGCCAATGAGGGGTAGTACTGAACTTCCATGGCTCATTTCCTAACCAGTGCCAGGGTATCCAAGCTGTGCCTTTAAAAATGTAATTGTATTGGTAAACATACTACCTTTGTGTCGTTCTTGTCCAATGCAAAACTGAACCAAAGTCCAGGTTCAAAGCTAAAGGTCCAAATCACGACTCTTAATTAAATTTGCATACTATGAAAGTGCCTAATATTTTAGAAGATAAAGAGGAACAGGCCTGGACAACTCTTCCTCACTTGTTTTAACACTTAATCAAATATAATTATGTAAATAATAGCCTGGCTTAAAAAAAAGATGGCTAGCCCTGCTTTTCTTTGCACTACGTCAGGTTGAAAATATGTAAATGTGCCTCATGTCAGACTTCATAAATATGCCAAATCTAAACACACCTTGGATTTCATTGTACAATGCCAAATATTTCTGTTTTTGTACCCTAACAATTTTACATTGCAAAGCTTACAGACATGCAGGGACCAGCAATTATAATTCATTCCTGGGAAATGTTTGCTGGTGTTTAACAAACTTACCATCCACTCATAACTTTAAAGGCAGATATATGTAAACATTGAAGTTGTTAATGCAAATACTCTCTGTTCAAACAAGACAATAAAGAAAAATATTTTCAAGAAAATTCCTTTGTCTGCATCACATGGGCTGCTTGATGACCTGTTATATTGAACTAATGTCGTAACTAGTAAATAATTTGACTTAAATTAAGTTTTCTTTAAGAAATATATTTTCATTTTCTTTGAAGAATTTAGTTTTTTCCAAGAATTTGGACCAACTTTGTAGGAGATATGTAAACTGTCCAGTTTGTATATCATGTAACTAGTTGACGTGCAAATATGGATTAGTTTAACTATTTTTGTATAAATGCTTGTAAAACTCTAATTATGTTTTTGTTGTTGTTGTTGTTATGATGTTATTTAGTCATTTAGAATTTTTTTTTAAATTTTCTTTGATTTTCTTGATTGTTTTAAAAAAAATTGCAAAACTGTAGATTTATTTATCAGAAACAAGAAAGCAATCTGAGATCATCTTAAGTTATTTAATGTTTAAAAGCCAGAAGTTTCATTTAAACTTAGATGTATAATCTGCTTTTACAATAAGTCTTTGTAGTTATGTTCAATTGTGTTGTCTCCTATATTGTGTTTTTCAGTAGGCTATTTTAACAACATATACTTAATAAACAAATATTTTACTTGTAAAGGGCCATATGCAGTTTAAAAGGTGTGTATTAACTTCTAAATAAAAATTAGGGTAAAGATCAGAATTTAGAAATATCCCATGATGATATTTAGATATTATTAAGATATACGGGGTTATTCAATAAAAGTTCTTATCGTTTAAAATGGTGCTTTCAAATGTTAATAAGATCTGATTGGTTGGGGCAAAATTAGCACCATTTAAACGATAAGAAACTTTTATTGTATCTCCTTATAAATGTCTTAGATAAATCTTCTAATGCTGCAAATCTTTTGCGCCACAAACAACATATATCTCCTTTTGGCCTGGTGTTTAGTGTATACACTAGAGTCCTGTGTTCCTCTAGCAGACCCTAATGTCATACTGGCCCCCTTTTACCCAAAATCTAATTCCAGTAAGTATACAGGTTAGGTACCTTCACATTATGGTAATTGTTCCTTAGTTGGTATTTCAAGCTCAACCTAGCACCCCAATGTTCCACTTCTCCTAAACAGGTTGCAGCCTTTTCTTAAAGAGCATATCCACCTCCAAAACTATAATTTAACCTGCTACTGGCCCCTCTGTAGTGTAATAAAATCCTTATCTTACATCCCTGCTCCAAATTGTTCTCCTGTAATGCCACTCCAAAGTCCCAAAAACTGGCCAGTGCGCATGGGAGAATTTTGCCATGCACACTGCAGCCCTCCTCCCCTCCCTCTCCCACCCATTTTGCTCTCCTTCCCCCTAGCATAAAACCCTTTGCTGTAGTGTAGGGCTCCCTCCCCGTCCTCAATTGCCATATTACTTTTACAGAAACTCCCCCAAACTCTACTTACCTCACTCCCCAGCGTTCCACTGCCGTAGCCGCTCCGTCGTGATTGGCTGCCTCTCAGCCAATCACGGACGCGGCTGCCGGTCTGGCCCCATGCTTGCAGTTTTATGCAAGCAGAGGGCTGGGACAGCACGTCGGAGGAGAGAGGTACGGTAAGTAAAGTAAAAAGTAATATGGCAGTTGGGCTGGGGCAGGGAGCCCTACACTACAGCAAAAATTATTAAAAGGGATAGGCATGCCCTTTAAAACAGTACAAGCTTACATAGGCACAGTAGATGGCAAAAGAAACAAAGTAAATGGCTGCGATGGGTCTGTCAAAGATATAATTGACTACTGCTAACTGGCAGAAAGACGGTAGCAGAACATTAGGCTGCATACTAGCTTAGTCTTGCATTTGTGATCTTATATTTCTGGTTGGGGGGTCTGTCTTGTGCTTGATTTGTGCCGAGATGGCTGAACTCACTGAAATATATTCTGCTTGCAGATTCATGGGTTTTTGGAAAAATCCTCAACTGGATCCATTGATGTCAATGGGTTTTAAAATCCAAAAGTTCCTCCTAAAATTAAGGTATAAATAGCAATGGTAACTTAATGTTAATGTCTCAGGGACCTGGGAAATGATCTGGCTCCTTTTTGGCATTCTGTGTAGTATTTAAAGGGCAGTCCAGCCCTGAAAATGAAAACTACATACAGGTGAATCACCCCCAAAACCCTAAACGGTAATAGTTTTTGAAATCTGAAAGGTGTAAGTCTAACCTGAAATCCTGCACAATGTCCTGTTTCCTCGGTTTCCTTTCCTGGTTCTTCCAGTTAGCAACTGTCAGTTATGGATTTGACAGTTGATATCACAGCCAATGACTGAATGTTAATCCCCTATCTGCCTCTTCTGAGCATGCTCAGGCTCAGTACAGGTTTCTAAATTGCTTAGTTTCCATGAGGATCCAGAAGCATAACAGGCATACGTAATCAATTCATAGGACAAACTAATATATCAACATATTTTAAAGAGGCCATTCTTTCTAAAAAGATGTTCTTATGAGGGTGGAGTTGCCCTTTAAGATTTGCTAAATTTGATCTGCCCCCTATTTCTTTAGATATCCAATCTAAAACTTCTTATATTTCAGCTGTCAATCAAGTTCCTTGCTCTCAAAAACTATTCTTCTGTGAGTAGTTTTACTGTAGCTGGAATGGTGACAGAGTTTTGACAGTTGGAATGCTGTATGGCAGGCTTGACAGTTGGTTTGTGGAAAAAAGTCAGGTTGGATGGAAGTGGTTAAAAGAGGGAGGGGGGATACTGCTCCTAAACAAAATGTGTGTTGGATGAAGAGCATGCAGCAACACTCACAAATCAGAGTAAGTGCTACTTACATGTATTCAATTATAGATTAGGATGAGGCCAAGTCATTTTTTCAGTATAGTGTCCCTTTAAATTCGTAAATCAGAGTTCCAGCGAATCGTGAAATCCACTTGGAATCAGGTTCAGGTCCATCTCTATGCTGGCAAGCAAAACCCATCCTTCTATTCACTATTACTTTCCTACAGACAAAATTACTTACCTTCCACCTATCCAACTCAGTAGCGAAAATAGATGGTCCTTGAATGTATAAATTATCGTTGTTCCTATTCTGTGTAAATGATCAAACTAGAATACAGGGTGCTATAAAATACCCAGAGCTGTAATGCTCTTTTCAGGGGTTAAAGTCATGCTAATATTTCATATTAGTTAGTTACTTTAACCCCTTCATTGCAACCAGCACAATAAAATATCGTTTTTTTGCTGGTTTTAGCTTGACTATTTAAAGGGCATGTCCACCTATTTTCTAAAATTTGCCCATTAGTTGCTTTTCCTCCCCCAGCCCCAACTGCCATAAAGATTTTCCTGGAACTCAACCCGATCTTTACTTACCTCTTTCCCGCGACGTACTGTACCAGCCCTCTGCTTGCATGGAACTGCAAGCAGGGGCGGGACCGGCACCGCATCCGTGATTGGCTGAGAGGCCAATCATGGATGCGGCTGCTGGCTGCACAGAACGCCGGGGGAGAAAGGTAAGGAAAGTAAAGTTTCGGGGAGTTCCAGTAAAATCTTTTATGGCGGCTGGGGAAAGGAAAGCTAATATTTGGCAAAGTGGTTTAACACTGGGGGGGGGGGGGGGTGCAAAATGGGTGGGGAGAGGGTAGGAGAGGGAGGGGGGGGAGGCCTGCAGTGCGCAGGACAAAATTCTCCCAGAGGAGAGAAAGGAGGCAGAGTCCTAATATGGACTCTGCTATCCTCCTGGTGGCCAGTTTTGGGGATTTTGGGGGGGGATTCCAGGACAACCATTTGGAGCTGGGATGTAAGGTAAGGATTTTATTGCACTACATAGTGGAGACAGTAGTGGGGGAAATTATAGTTTTGGGGGTGGACATGACCCTTAACACAACTAATAGCTGGTAAATCCCGAAGGAAATAATTACCCGAAAGTGTCTCCCATTCGGTGTATTTTATATTATGTAAAAAGCTAGGGCTACTGGAAAGTCTACCCAGCAGGAAAAATTATTGCAAATTATGATTTAGTGCAACTTCTGAGATCAAAGCAAGCAGACTGAATGCTACCTAGAAAAAAGTAGGAACTTATTTTGGAATTTACACAATGTTCTTAGTGTGAATCATTCATTTTTCTTTGTTAATTAATTTGGCTTTAAGAGCCAAATTACTGTTTTTTCTATTTCTTTCATTGGCTTAAAGGAACACTAAATCTAGTTTTAAGTATTTGCCATCCGTATCTAATATTCACAGGGAGGTGAGAACGCTTATTCCCACCTCCCTGTGAATAATAGGACGCTCGGGGGACCTGGAACTTACCTTACGCGCTCCTCTCAAGCCACTCCTGTATCAACAGCTATCTGTCCCGATTGTGCGCCCTATCTTTTGTATTGGCGCTCATGCTCCTAAGATAGGGTGCGTGGTCGGGACAGAGCAGCTGTCAGTGAAGGAGCTGCTTGCAGAGGAGCACGGTAAGGCAAGTTCCAGGTCCCCCGAGCGTCCTATTATTCACAGGGAGGTGGGAATAAGCGTTCTCTCCTCCCTGTGAATAATAGAAACGGATGGCACATACTTAAAAAACTGATTATGTGGGTTTAGAGTCTCTTTAAGGAGACAAATTACTGTTCTTTCTATTTCTTCTTCTATTTTATTCTTATGCTTTTTGGACCGTATCTCCTCCCACAGTTTTTGAGCTTGAGACATGAAATTCGGTACAGATGTGCGGGGCATATAGGAGAAGTGTGCTATTACCTAGCATTATCGGTGAATTTCGGGAAATTTTTCCCCCATAGACTATACAATACAATAACATTTATAATGGTAACAATCCTCAAATGTGGATATTTTTTAAAACAGTTTGTTTCATGGTCATAAACACAAACGCTGATACCCCCAACCCCCCACACAGACACAGGTACACCCACCTAATGACCTACCTTTTCATTCCCATGAAAGCCATACTTAAAGGGTAACTATAGTAAAAAAAATAATTTTGATCAATCATTAATGAAAGTTAGTTACATGGTCATATATGTATACAATTTTGACCAATCATCAAAAAGTTAATTTTTTTAAAACACCCGAACTGACAGGTACACACACCTACTGACCTACCCTCCATTACTGTGGCAGCCATACTTAAAGGGTAACTAAAGTAAAAAAAGCTAATTTTGACCAATCTTCAAAAGGTTGTTTTATTAAACCCCAACCTGACACACGTACACACACCTACTGATCTACCCTTCCAATTCCATAGCAGCCATACTTAAAGGGTAACTACAGTAAAAAGCAAATTTTGATCAATAATCAAAAAAGTTTTTTTTTTTTTAACTTCCACCTGACACTACCCATTCATTGATGTGGCAACCATTATTAAAGGGTAAGTATAGTCCAAAAAAACACATTTTGGCCAATCATCAAAAAAGTTAGTCTTTTCTACCCCAACCTGATACGAGTACACACACCAACTGACCTACCCATTTATTCATGTGACAGACATATTTAAAGGGTAAGTAAAAAACAACAATGTCCTCATCATTGCCATTATTGAGTTTTAAAATCTGCAGCACAAACACACACATTCCCTTTCAAGTCTAATTCAAAGTTTACACTTAAACTTTCCCTTTTTAGTTGTATTTTCTGATTAAGTTGTATTTGCACTAAATACAATTCCCTGGGTAAAGGAGATAAGTTTATTTTAAGTTACAAGACAGTTATTAATTTATATGTAGGTGTTTTCATTTGGTTCTACTCCTGTTGCCTTTTCTAAACACGTGAATGCAGAATTTTAGACATTTATGTCTTGGGGGGAAAAAACAAGTGATTTGTTATACACCCAAATTATTTTATCATAATAATCCCTAATATTGCCTGGCCTCACCATTAGTATGTTTTCATTAGTTTGTGTTATATATGTGGCCTTTAGAAGGAAGGTATAGTGGTTTTATATCTGCCCTCTGGTAACTTAAATTTCTATGGATATTATTATCTAAACTAATCAGATTTTTGGGAAACATGGTTTTCAGACATGGATCAATACAAAAACACTTAAGAAATAGGGATACCGTAGGCCCCTCTTAAATTATCCCTTTAAAGTACACCGACACTTGCCATGCAAAATATAAAAAGGCTATTAAGTGACACAAATAATTATTTAGTGTCGTATATGATATATAATAAATACCCCCCAAACCTTAAGTAAAGTGCAAATACCAAACCAAACTTTGTGTCCCCAGACAGTTTATATTTGGTATTTGATGTTTAATAATTATCTTTGTCAAAAAATAGCATTTTTTTATTTCAGAAGCAAGTGTGGATGTGCTTTAAAGGGATACTTTAAGGGGGTCTATCCTATTTCTTAAGCCTCCATACACAAACAAATCCCGATTGGCAGATCATTTGAACAGGATTGGTCCATTAAAAAAGAGCTATAGAAATGTTATTATATTATATACGTGATCCGACAATCGTACAATATTGTACAACTGGAGATTGGTACATGTATGGACCCCATTAGTGTTTTATGGGTATGATTTTCTGTCCCTAGCACCATCCTTTGTAGCATAACGCACATTGTTATCGATGCACTAAACATATATTGTATAGTGCACCCAGGTATGTGTTTATTTGATCCAGAACAAAGCATATTTTATTATCAGAATTCAGTTCTGCTTAAAAGGAGAATTGTAAAAATGAAACAAAATTTAAGAAAGTTTAGCATAATATTTGATATCTCGATCCTCATTGTCTCTTCTTTATCATGAAGAATGAAGATGTGGCTGTACAGAATAGTATTAATTGGTAAACCGAGTTACCATTGATTCTCAAAGAATTCTATTTCATGTAGACAGAAGGTCTTTGGTTGCCATTGTTTCAGCTACCATCTCACAGTAATTATCATTGAATGTGTGCTAACTGCATTATAATTAATCCCTAAATATATTATAATTACACACTACACATCACTTATTTTTAAAGTCATAATCAGAAAATGCTGGCTTATGTTCATAATAAGTTGTTATAAGTTACTGTAGGAGATCAGGTAATATGATGCAATCTGCAAAACTATTATTATTTGCCAACTCAGCTGGGTTATCATATAAACTGGCAAACATTTATTTATATCTTGGTCTGTATGCTGATTGCATGAATATTGCATAGTTTTACTAAATAAACTGAAGGCCAAACAGCACTATTCTCCAATAATCAGTATAAATGCCAACTTTCTGGTCAGGTAAGTAATTTTCTGTTTCTCAATCAATCACTTTTGATCAGCCAGATCCAGAAACATAAATCTGTAGGCATTAAATATCCCATAAATCCTGTAAACAAATATATGGGCCTCATATTGTGGTAGTAGTACACATTTTGTTTGATAGTTTATACGTTTATGTATTATAAGATTCAGATGATAAATGTGTAATTAAGGCTTATGTGTTTTGGTGGAATAACTCTGGATGGTTATATTTATAACTCCAATTATCTAGTTTTGTGAGTTAGTTATTACTTCCACTTTCCATATGAGTGCATCCTAATACTGGGAATATAGTGGGTATCCCAGGCCCCTGTGGGACCTTTTTGTCCAAGATTTTAATCTTTAAAGGGCATGTCCACCCCCAAACAAACATCAAAAAAAAAATCTAATAAAAAGAATATTACTCACAACCAATGGAACTCGCAACCCTAGGTATTGCATATAACAAAAGTGCATTTATTGTGCACACAAGATATTTTGGACAGTCTTGGTCCTTTCTCGAGTGTGAACACCTCTATACAAAAAAACACCTTTTATACCATCAGGGTGTGGCCTATGATAAGGTCACTCCCCCAACACCAAAATGAATCAGTAATTAACAACTTAATGATGAAAACACCACATTTTCTGTAAAAATACATAAATATAGTGATAAGAACATTACAAACAAATTTAAATCTATACCATAGTGCTGCTAAATAATAATGTGCAAAATGTTTGTGTAATATCCCAAATACACTGTCTTTGGTAATAAAGTAATACATTGAAAGTGCTAATTATCCATACACATGTATATTCCAAACGTCCAAAAAGTTTTTTTCATAAAGTGATGGTTGTGCCAACATAAAGTGCAAAAGTCCAATATAAAGTGCTCTGTATCCCATATTTGAAAGAAAGTCCTTGAATATTATTAGACCTCCGGTTACACGTTCAATAGTCCATAGTCTTGGTATGACATACTCAATACCCCAGATATTGTGTATAACAAAAGTGCATTTATTGTGCACACAACATTTTTCGGGCATAAGTGCCAAACAGAGATACCGGTAGCTGCTTTTTAGAATCTATCTATTACTGTGTGTATGGATTAATAAGCACTTGGATTTTCACAAGACCTGTGAGTGCTCTAATATACTTTGAGTACTGCTATGCTTTTTAGAATCTATTAGAAGGAAAGTTGCCAGTTGAGGTACTGATTTATCTATAAAGTTTATTCCTTTCAAAAGTGAGTTATAGTAGGCCTATGGGATAGCAGTACTTTTTGCATGGGTAGACTCAATACCTGAGTAGTTCCCTGCAAAGTAAATAGATCTAAGGATCAAATAAAGTATAATGGTGTTTTTATCTTTATTAATTCATTTTGTATATATGTGTTAATTTAGTTCACATTTACACTTTATATTTGACATATGGGGTCCTAAGATTTTGTGCTTTAATGGCCGAAATTGATTATATCATACCAAGATTTTATGGACTATTGAACGTTTAACCAGAGGTCTAAAAATATTCAGGAACTTTCTTTCAAATATGGGATACAGAGCACTTTATATTGGACTGTTGCACTTTATGTTGGCACAATCATCACTTTATGCAAAAAAACTTTTTGGACATTTGGAATATACATGTGTTGGGATTATTAGCACCAATGTATTGTTTTATTATCAAATACCGTGTATTTGGCATTTTACACAAACATTTTGCACAATTTTTTTTAGCAGCACTATGGTATAGATTAAGGCTTAAATTTGTTTGTAATGTTCTTATCACTATATTTATGTATTTATTTTTTACAGAAAATATGGTGTTTTCATCATTAAGTTGTTAATTACTGATTCATTTTGGTGTTAGGGGGAGTGACCTTATCATAGGCCACACCCTATTGGTATAAAAGGTGGTTTAGTATAGAGGTGTTCACACTTAAGAAAGGACCTGACTGTCCGAAATACGTCATGTGCACAATAAATGCACTTTCGTTATATGCAATACCTGTGGGGTTGCGAGTTTCATTGGTTGCGAGTCATATTCTTTTTATCATATTGTATTCATGTCCAGGAACAGACATTCAGGCAACCAGTGACTAAAGAGGTGATGTAGATATCTGGAACATTATTTGTGTTTGTTTCTTAAACGTTTAATTAAAAAAAAAAACCCTATGCCTAGACCTCGCTAGGTTAAAATCTTCATCCTCGGCTTCTAAATATACTTACCAAGACCTGTACCCTCTGCTCTTTGCTGCCGCTGTTCTGTGCACATCGAGTCTCAGACAATCAGTGATGCCGTTACCGGTCGAACCCCTTCTGCTTCTGTGCATGGAACAGCTGCAGCAAAGTGCAGAGGGAACGGGTCTTAGGAGCCGAAGAGGAACATTTCAACCTAGTGAGGTCTAGATTTTGGAGGGTGTTTTATCAAAACTGAAATTTTTGTTTGGGGAATGGACGTACCATTTTATATAAACTAATGTCATGCACTACAAAACACAATACAGAAGCCTCATTTTAATGCATATGATCATCAACACAGGTCACCAAAGACGATAACCTTTTTGCATCAAACCAATACTAACTGGCTGAGAATACCATGTCTGTTGTATTGTAATATCTAGTGTACCTGCATTTTACACTTACAAACAAGTGTGCCAAAGAGCACATGATCTCCCTAACTCAGTGATGCCCAACCCACGTCTTTTCGCACACTGCACAAAGACCACGAGTGGGCGTGGAAATGGGGTGTTCCGGGGGCGTAACCTGGTGGGCTGGGTGCAATATTCTATTAATGGAGAATTAAAACTAAGAAATAACTTTTTGACAAATCCAACAGGATTCTGGTGCTTAATTGGTCAAATAGTTGAATTTTTTCAAATACTTTTTGAATTTATTTTATACTTAGCTTTCCGTGTTTCTCTACTGAAAATTCCCATCATCCCCTACAAGACAGGAGATAGAAAAGGAAGAAAACAGTCCCTGCAAAAAAGGCACAACCACATAAGTATACACGTCAGACAAGGTCTATAGTGAATCCAAAGACACCTTTATTGCTCCGAAATTCTTCCAAACACTATTAATTGACAAAATAGTCAAACTCCCCATTCCCTAAGGAACACTCCCCTTACATAACATACACTTGATACTCTGAATATCACTGAAGTTACATAACAAAAAATATGTAGGCTCCTTGCTCACTGAACAAACTGTCATAATTGAACACCACTGTGTTCCAACATAGTCACAACTAGAATAATATGGCGCGAGTAACATACAGTTTCAATCCTGCACTTACATGTAAAAGGCTTGGTCAGGGGATATCGGGACCACCTCTGCCGGTGATCAAAAAATACTTTATAATTTGACCCACAAGTGCACACCGCCATTACATCATGGTACATCTCTGATACAGCATCCCAGACTGGTGTCAGGTCTTAGTTAGCTTCCTAGCGGTCTCCTTGTTGTTAAATGCCTTGTAAAATGCATAGAATTTGCTCAAGGGTATCACAGAAATATTGAAATTACCAGAAAATCTCTTCTTTTATTTGCATATGCGTAAGGGAGCTCTAGCCTGAACTCTCCCTAACTTACTTTATTATTCCGTCAAATAACGTCAAAGGCCTATGTTTTTACTGATGATGGCTCAATGAAGCTGAAACTGGTCTACAAATGGTAATCTGGATTGGCACTTAGATCATGCAATGGTCTTAAAGGGCATGTACACTATGAAATAAAGTCATGGCTAAAATGTTCCTCTTATTTTTCAAAAACATTTGTAAAGATTAACTTTTCTCCTGTAATTTGGAAACGAGTAAGAGCTAGCCTGAACTCTCACTAACTTTCTTTATTACTTGTATATATATATTATTTTGTCCTTTCTCTTACCCATCATTTATTTATAACAAGGCCCACCATTTTGTATTCTTTTAGAATTGTCTTGATGCTGTATGAATTACAGAAAAGCATTCCTGAAGCTGGACATCTGGGGTATTCTTTGGAAAGAACAGTTCAGTGTTGGAGAAGTGGGGGTGGTAGAACAAAATATGTTTCATAATGGCACTGCTGGTACAGCAAAACATAACAGGAAAGGAGTGTGGTTCATTCTACCTTGGACTGAGCCCATTGTGAAATAAATTGCATGCTGATGAGTTGACTGTGCATTGTAACCAAGAGAGCTGTTCTTGCATTACAAATTATTGCAAATCTCTTTTAAAGCTTGTTCACACATGAAATAAATACTTGTCATTGCAGTTTACCTAATTACAAGAATTTCAATCTTGGGTTTCTTGACTTGCACAGATGATACATTTGAGAAGCAGAAGGCTTATTGTCTCTCCAGAAGAAAATGTTCCTTATCCACATGATAAAACATCTAATTATATATTATTTTTTTTTTACATTTTCACTGAACTTAAATTTTAACTCTCTCACTACCAATATATTGCTTATAACACATATTTAAGAAATATAAATGTACAATTCTTTCCAAATTCTGTAAGAGGCATGTGTAATGTTTTCCTGGGATTATTGGTAAGTGTCTCAGGAGGAAATCTAATTTATTATATATTCAAGTTGGCTGTTGTATTTACATATATTTAGCTTTACTATTCTCAAGTTAACTTTCAAGCACATTTTCCAACTTACAGGCCAAATCTACTGATTACAATGCATCAATAGTCTTACTAAGTGATCCCTAGCCAGATACCCTCAAAAAATTAAAATTTTCTCTTCATCAGACCCTGCCTCATTTCCAAATTAACCCCTTGCCTTATGATATGTGGGATCTTATAATGCACAAGTGTGTCTGTTTTTCGAACGTGTATTATCTCTATAAACCTGAAAGAATGCCTGAAAATTGTATTTAATTCTAGAATATGAAAATATAATGGTTGCATGTATTATAATTATAATGTTTACTATGATCACATTAATTAAAAGCCTTCCAACCACATCAAGGTAACCACAGGAATGTCCTAACATTCAAGGCAGGCAGAGAAGGTTTGATTGTCAGTGGTCAAGGCAGGTGGTGAAGAATAACAACGTTGTCAGTGTCACATACACTAGCACAACGACAATAGGGTAACTTAAGGTCACAGATGCCAAATTGCTGAACCGTAAGTCAAATGAATGGATACACGAAGGATGTTTGGTGAATAAGGTGAACAGCAAATACCCAAGCCCCGATATTGAGTACAAAGAAGAAAGGAATGAGATGACCATATTTAAACTGTTACTCAGACAGTCACCAGCATCCAGGGGAACCAAATAGGATAATCCTACGGGTCTGAGAGTAGACCCAGGCAATCTTGCCACACTGTGTGGTTCAAACTAAACAGTTCCATTGGGTGACCTAAACAGGATCCAGATAAACATGCTATGCTCATACTTATTAGTATTCACCATGGCAAGTTCCACATTTATAGCTGCTTATGTTACAACAAGCACAGGATACTGATTAGCTTTATAGTTTAAGGTGAGGTAGGGTTAAAGGTGCTAAATGCTCCCCACAGAATATAAAATGAAATAGAGCATTCTTATAACAGAAGGTACCTCACAGCGCCATGTTATTATAAAAGCATTGCCCTAATAATCTAATATATAAACAAATATTTCTCATTCCCAGGTTACCTGGAGAAATGGGCAGGGACATGCGAAGTATCATCCTTTATATCCTCTTTCATACAGATCTAGTTGTAAAACTTGCTTCAGTGCACTTTTTAATAACTGATAACTGCTTTTTATTTCAGTATTAAATGCTTGGTATACCTGCCTGGCTTTACCACTTGCAAGTAAGCACCTTCATCCCAACCATTAATAGTGGCTGCCAATTCAAATTGTTCTAGTCAATCAGTCCACTCCCTAGTTACCCCATCAAATGGATCAGGTTTAAAAATTGGCAATTGGGCCTGGTAGAGCTACTGAGTCTAATTGGGGCATTTTATCTGCAGGTACAAGGACAGGAGGATTTAAATCAATAATATCAATAGCAGTCTCCATTGCTTAATACAGAGAACAAATTAACAGAGAAAACAGGGAGAATAAATGGTATATAGAGCTGGGATGCCTTGTCTTTTATTACTCACTGATACCACCCGCAGGCTCGAGGTGGCATATAAGGAGCCTTGGTGTATATGTCTATATGTCCATTGCAAAACAAATCATGTCCTGTATAGCATACAGAAACTTTTTTTTGGATTGGCTATGACTGACACATTTTTTAAAAACAGCACATCATTGGATCTTATACTGACATTACCTCTTCCTTCCAGTATCCACATAGAGACCCCTTAGCAGACACAGGGGTGTGGTTTAATCTCCCGTTTTAACTATCCCATATTAAAATAGGAATCCCAGCTCTGTAAGTAAGTTTATGTATGTTGTATATTTTGTCTTGTATCTAATATAAGTCAGTGCTATACTTTCTATACATTTATTGATGGTCATTTAAATGGTAATAGTGAGATAGTACACACATACATATATACCTTTCCTATATGTAATATCATATACCCCCCCACCTCACTGGCAGATCCTAAAATCTCAATGCAATCTCGTATGAAGATATAAATATATTGATATAATATAAAGGATATATATATTGTAACATTTTCAGGTAGCATGGACCGTTGTCTCATAAGGCAGACAGCCTTTGGGCACAATTTAACACACAGAAACAACCAACAGTCTTTGGTTTGGTTTTAAAACTGACCATAGTCAGGTTTATTCAGGGTATTAGCTCACAGTATAAAATAATAAATCCTATGCCACACTGGTATTACTAATACAAAATAAGGGTCCCTGACTGTTGGAACACTCACAGTTAATCACATTCCAGTATCACACACAGCTCTGTGTTTCTCCCTATAGAATTAGCTGGTTGTACCCAGTCTCCTACTGGGGCTTAAGGCTCTGGCACAGAAGTTCTGGTCTGCCTGCTTGCAGACCCACAGAAAATAGTGTGCGCAATTGCAAACGAAAATGTGTGCACACGCGCATGAAAAACACGTTAGTGTGGACTGGCCCTTACTCTGGACTGGATCAGCACTGAAACATTTAACATAAGTGACTTTGGCCACAGTAAAGCAAAATACATCACAATTTAATTTCAAAATCAACAAAGTTCCAGATGTACTTTGGCACACCATTGTTGGCTAATTAGCCAGACAAGTTGGTAGGTGCAGATCCTCTCAGCCCCCAACTTCCAGGGCTACACAATCCAAGCAAGGTATAGAGTACAGGACCACACTACTTAGGTGATGAATTCATTTATTAGTGCAAAACCATAACATAAGTTTCGGGACTCACAGGTCCCTTCCTCAGGTAGATGAGGAAGGGACCTGTGAGTCCCGAAATGTTGTATGTTATGCTTTTGCACTAATACCTTTCTTACATTTACACCTTTACAATATATAATACAACGTTATGCATAAAAGTAAAAAGCCTTCCAGCCACATCAAGGAATGCTAATTTTTGAAAATGAATTAATGAATTTAATTTTTCCGAAAAATAAATTTATATTGTGCTATATATTATATAGCTAAAAACCCATGGACCTTTTACATTCTGTAAAACTGAATTAAACTAAGGGGTACACACCGCCGGACTATTTGTCCCAAGAGATCGCTCGGCCGTCAGTCTCAGCAAATTCGTTCCAGGCGGAATTTGCAAACGAGCGATTGTGCGGTCCCATAGGGAACCGCACGATCGATCTGAATTTTCCAACGTGTCCGATCGTTTGTTTGTCCAATGTCGGTCGCAGCCGGCCGCCTCATACCAGGTAAATCGGTTGGTCGGCCGAAAATATTGGCTGGTGTGTACCCAGCCTAAGGATTAAAAAAAAAACAACTTTCTGTTTACCAAGTCATTAACACCTGTGGTCTTTATATCGAAGGGAAATTACCCATAACTAATTGACCTTGTCAAACCTCAGCCCAGTTCTAATAAATTTTCTTTTTTTATTGCAAAACACAGTAGAAAACATTGGTGACAAAGGCGATGCTAAACAAATGTATCAATTTCTATTTCCTCGCTAAAGAGACTTGAAAGGGATTAACTGGCTGTGGTCCAAGCGGTCGCCTTTGTGGGGAGAGATAACTTGTTTGGAATTCAGTCGGGAAGTTGAACACAAATAATCCCCAGCTTTCAGCTTTGTGAGAACATGTCCAAGCCAAAAAAATGTGCTGATAAACTGAGGGAAGTGCTTAGTCTTCTCTAACCGAGCATTTCTTTTCTGTGCTGGGATAAACCCTGCAGGCTTTTTAAGCTACCACAAAAAATATTATTGGCTGAGGTGTGAACGAGATTCTATTCATACTTTGTAGATAGCAGAAGCTTTTATCAGAAAACGTAAGCAAGAATAGACAGGAGTGAAAGGTTCTTTGTTAGCTGCTATGCTAATAACACACAGAGACCGCCAAATGGCTAATTTATTATTCTCTCAAACAAATCAACTTGGGGCACAATAGGAAAAAATATATACTATATTTGCCTATATTCTGAAGACAAATGTGTTATATGCTACATTAAATTTAGAAGTGATATATCAGTGTGTACTTTTACATTGAAGATATATCAGTGTGTACTTTTACATTGAAGAGTAATAGCAGATTATTTAGTCTATAATGTACTCCCCACAGCACAAGGCTAGAGGCCAAGTGCTTTTAAACAGGTCACGGAACGCTAAGGTGACTTTTGAAATGTGAAAGTGGGGGGTGCATTATTAAGTAATATCCACAACATACTTACAGGTTGATTAAATAAAAGTTCCTGTCATTAAAAACGCTGCTAATTTTGCCCCAACCAATAAATTTATTTAACATTTGAAAGCTAACATCTGATTGGTTGGGGAAAAATTAGCACCATTTTTAACATTAAGAGCTTTTATTGAATAACCCTGTTAGTGGGAATATTTGCTGCAGAGTACTTAGCACCCCCCTCATCTCATACATTTCAAAATATCCACTCAATTTAACACCCCCTAACACCACACAAACACCCCACAACCCCCACTTGCATTTGTAACGAGCGCCGTATCATTCAACCACCACCTCCTACAACCTAGGAGACATTAGAGGAGATGCTCACAGGAGTTGCACAGGGTTTGCTAGTTCTATATAAGACAGTCCATTTTCACATCTTCTTTGCTGCTGCCAGATAACAGGCCATGTTTCACATACTGGACCAGATATGGAAGTTTTGTCCGGCAGCGAGAAGAAGGGGTAGAACAAGCTGCTATCCCTTTCAGGCAGGGGGTGTGAAAATACACAAGTGATGTACACTTGTGAGAGAAGTTTGCTGGCCGTGGGTGCATTGGAGGGAGGAGCCATCTGTTTACATTGTAGCACGCTGATTATAAGAGTATTATTTATAATTGGACCTATATATACACTGGGATTACATGAATAAAGTCCACATCTTTAATACACCTCTATAGAGCTGAACTGTAAATAATAAAGTAGTAGCACACTAGTTACTAGTGCATCTCTATGTATATCCCATTTAAATAAGGCTTTCAGTCTTGAGCATTCACACAGCATCCACTAAACCACTAAAGTGGTTTGGTCAATGTCTGGGGCTGCTAAGTTTGGCCCCCAGCCTGAGTCAGGATTGACACCCCAGATCTACAGCCCAAGGAGAAGGGGGTAAGTGTTGGTTGTGTGTGGGGGAGATATTAGTTATGTTGAAACCTACAGGGGGAGGATTGTGAATTAAAATAATTTACCCCCTACTATAAATTATTGAATATTTTAAGTTAACTTGTTGTTCTGTGTCTGTGTCCTTTATAAATGTACTCAGTCTGCAGCCATGTGATTGTAATAGAGGAGAAAAAACACTATTGCTCTCCATTACCAGATACCACATTTTGTTTTAATACATAAAAAAACAATAAATTCAAAAACTGAATTTTGAATCTAGCTAAACACCTATATGGCCAGCATAACATTTCAGTGTGTATCTTTGGTAAGGGATTGCCTACTCAGCACCATTCTAGCTGAGGTTAAAGGTATATCATCTAAAAGCAAAAACACACGTTGAAAAAATAAATTAAAAAAAAATAAGGAAAATCCTGGCTGGGCATTTGTCATTTGCAGAAAAGTGGAAGAAAATCCAGTAGTAACAAATAGTAGTTACTGCTGCATCATTATTTGCATTTTGATTCTATAAAATAATCTCTTTGCTTAAATTTTAAAAATCAAAGTAGTACTGATTAGATTGTAGGATTTTGGTAATACCGGTAAGTACAGGAAACAGTTTCTTATTATGTGAGTGAAATAAGGTCTCAGTTATTCATCTGTTTCCTTAAAGGAAAGGGACAGTTCTAAAATGCCATTAGCAGATAAGACCAACTAAAGTCCACTGCCATTATTTATAAACCTAGTTTTAGGTGGACCCAAGCATATCTTTTTAAAAATAAAGAAAATCCCATAATCAATCATTTTCCATGAGAAAATCCCACAATCAAAGAGACTGGAATGGTAAACAGGTTAAGGCTGTGCACACACAGTCTGATTTTCAAGCCCAATCAACCATCACAACTGAAATGTTTGTAGATCAGGCCAAAATATTGGCAAAAATGTTTTCTCAACTGAGCTTCTTGACAAAATTGGATGAAAAATAGATCAGCCACAGCATAAATTTCCGCCAGGTTGCGTGGTTTTAAATGGGTCATGTGCTTGGTTAAGCTGAAATATCAATATGTGAATATTGGATGGTGTGTACACAGCAAAAACTTAAAATGTTTAAAATATGGGTAGGCTGTCTCTGGTCACTGATCTAGTTTCTAGTTCTAAAGCTGATGATTCCTTCAACCCATTCACATTTTAAATTCTGGCCTTGTCCCTATTCCCACCTTAATTTAAACCCCCCCAAGCTACTTTCTGTAACTTAAACCCAGTAGAAAGGAACATCCCAGCCCAGCATCTATGCGGTTAAACAAATTTTTGTGGAGGAGGAGACAGACATTGGTTATGAAGTGCCAGGAAGCAGCTCCAGCAGGTTCTGTTAGTGAAGTTAAACACGGCAAAAAATACTGAGTCATGGTTCAAGTATGACCACTGGAAAGGGTGGAGCAGTGGAATATAAGAAATATAAGAAATGAGTCACTTAGTGACATAGCTGAGTGATTTTTATAAGGATATATACCACTGCAGCTCCATTTATAAAATATAACGTATTAAAAATTCATATTGATTAATAATCAATTTATTAATTAAATAATTAATTAATATAACTACATACATTTATATAGTATTTATAAAATCTCACCCACTTTATTAGGCAGAGGCTGAGGCAATGGACAATAGATATGGGCAAAATCATGGCGACCAAGAGGAATTTATGCGTGGGGGTCACCCTAACACACCCTTTATCCATTCCCTCCATCATGGGCCACATGGCACACTCAGGCAGTCACAGGCTTCATTAAAGTTTTTGAAGCAACTTAATGTAGTTTAAGAAAAAATAAAACAGAGAGGCAAGAGAGTTTACAAGTTCCACTCCAGCCAGTCTGTGTTGTGGTCACTTATATTTACCAGTTCACCAGCTTGCAGTATCGGACTGACCCAGAGGGTTACAGGGGAATCCCATGGTGGGCTGACAGACCATTCACCCAAGAAAACAAAGAAAACTGCTTATATATAAATACAGAGCCCAAGGGACAGTAAGAAATGCTTTTTATTAAACAATAAGTCAGCAAGAGTAATTTATATATGAAAATAAGTGATAATAGACATATGAAATGTAAGGTTGGCCCCTAAGTCCGTCCTGGTGGGCCCCTGGTCTCAGAGTTCACCCTCCTGTGTAAAGCCAGGCCCATAGTTAACCAGCAAGTGTAAATTCAGCCCTACAGTTCACCTGCCTCTGTAAAGCCAGGCCCCTAGTTCACCAGCAAGTGTAAATTCAGCCCTCCAGTTCACCAGCCAGTGCAAGGTCAGCCCTCCAGTTCACCAGTCAGTGTAAAGTCAGCCCTCCAGTTCACCAGTCAGTATTAAATCAGCCAGTGTAAAGTCAGCACTCCAGTTCACCAGTCAGTATTAAATCAGCCAGTGTAAAGTCAGCCCTCCAGTTCATCAGTCAGTGTAAAGTCAGCCCTTCAGTTCCCCAGCTAGTGTAGTCAGCCCTCCAGTCCATCAGCCAGTGTAAAGTCCACCCTCCAGTTCACCAGCCAGTGTTAGTCAGCCCACCACATCCACCTCTACAAGCGACCCCCACCTCCACACTTTTTTTAGAACAGTACAGGGGTGGTTTTAAATATTTGTTTTAGGTGACAGAAGGTCTAGGAACGTGTTTGAGTGCCTATAGTAAGTTAGCCCATAGTGTGTAAGCTTTTTATCATCCCTTTGATGGTGAGAAAAGATATATATATGTATAAAATGGTCTGTGAAGCTGTCTTTAACTTGGACAGCAATCACCTAAGGTATGTATAAGTCGAGCTTGATTGTATACTGTATTTTATTCTTTATGAATTTAGCCCGTTTGCTATCCTTTATGTAAAGCAAATTTTTGGGCAAGGCTGCCACTATCTCCAGTGAGCCCCGCGCCCCTTAAATAACTTCACAGGTACACTCCTAAAGCTATGTATGTACTGCAGCCTCAGCCAGTGAGAAGAGGCCTGAGTCAGATCTGTCCCTTCTATCATATCCGCTGGGACTGGGTAATAAGTAAGAACAACAAAAAATTACAAATAAACATGTCTAAATGGAATTTCACATGAAGAGAAAGCCATTAAAACTAGTTGGAAAAGAACACAAAAGTCTCAAAGGCTTTTAATGTGGTGCCAAGCCAGTTATTTGTGTTATTAATATTCACAGGGAAAAAAGACATTTTAATAGCAATGCGGAAAGCAAAAAAATGTATATACAATGGTTGAATCATGAAAAAAAAGGTTCTGAAAGCACTTTAGTCTGCACAGCAACCTGGGTAATGCCCGTGCTTTAAAGAACAAGTTGCTCCTAAGTGACTGTTCCAAGCTTAGTTAGATAAAAGAACCCTGCAATGCTACAGATGAAAAGTCGTGAAATAAATGTGTGTACCCCGCAGGGCCAAATCTTCAGCATCCTTAGGGAAACTACTTAGGATTATAATAATAATCAAGGTACTGTTGTGAAGCTGCAAATAGTAAAAATATCACCTAAATTATCTGATTTAAACAAGTACAAGAGACCTTTGCTTGCAATAAATCAGCACTGTGCATAGCCTTTAGGACTAGAAAATATTATAAATACTAGAGATTTGTCTTATTTTGTGAATTGTTTTATGAGTTGGTGGGATTTACAATAAAGCTGTGTACATACGTTGAGATTCTTCATCCAGACCACCCGTTCAACACTTGCGACCACTCGGCCAGGATGAAGGACTGTCAGTCGCGGCAAAAGTAGCGAACGTGTGGTCCTCGGCCTTAGTTTTTTCGATCCGTCTGATCACTAATTCGTCCTATTCAGAAGAATGAACAGTCAGACATTGGTTATGGCCGCTCGAAGGAACCATACAATATTTTGGGCTGATCGACCAATACACTGAAATGATGGTCTGTCGGCCATAAATAAAAGTGAAAGATTTTGAAATTGAAAACCAAGGCCATTTATGGTGATGCCCATCTTCTTATTTGCTCCCTAGCTCTATCCAAACTGCCCCACTTCATTCAATTTGTACCCCATGTCCATCCAAACGGCTTAATTTTATTCATAGATACATCCAATCTGCACCCCTTTACCCAATTTGCTTTCCAGGTGCATCCAAAATACCCTGACACACTGAATCTGTCCCTTTATCTAATCTGCTTCCATGCTAATCCATTCTTCCCTCTGCATTCATTTGTCCTTCATTTCCTTTTAATCTGCCACCCACCACACTTCGTCCAAATTGCATGCAATCTGAAACCCCCTTCATCCAATCTGCTCCAGAAATTCATCTGCTCACTGCCAGGCCCATCCAATCTGCCCCCTCTGGTCCAACCAACCAATTTTTCCATATATTGCTCAGTCAGTTGGCCCGAAATCTGGCTGACCGGTCGATACCACAAAATCTGCCAGTGTGCACCAGCCATTAGACTTTGAATAAACACACAGACAATTTCCATTGTCTCCAGAAATTCTGCTGACTGGTATGTAATAATACACCATACTACTAATAGCCTAGGTCAGCTTTAATATATATACATTTTTATGAAGGTATGATCTAGGCTAAATTTAGTTTGTAAAGATGCCAAAAACTATGCCACAGTAATAAAAATACCACAGAAATGGAAAACAAATATTTTAAAGCTTTCTGCCATCACTGGATTTGTTTTCTGCCACTTGTACAATTGGAAGGATTTTTTCAGCCTCCAGTCAGATGTGGAGACAGGAGGGAGCAAACAATAGATTTTTATGTGCTGGGTAACCTTTCATGTCATTGGTTGACTGCAGGATTCTGAAGCATTTACTTTTATTGTTAGTTCTGACAACCAGTAATGGCAAGGAAAGAAAATCAAAACCTACAGCGCATAGCCGATGAATTCTTTCAGGAAAGAAAAGTGGATACGTCATCCTACGGCATAATGTTTCCTTTGTGGGAAAGCATGTGCTTAAATAAACAGTCTAACATGGAATTACTGTCAGACTTTCTTTAAATCTGTGTTAATTTAATTGTAGTCTGTCTACTTAATATGTACAGTTCCCCCTTTAACCTATAAATGTATCAGTCACCCAAATACATTTTAAGCAATGCTCTCTTGACTTCTATAAGAATACGTTATCATTCTTGTATACAGTGTTTTCAAAATGATGTATTTGAACAAATTTCATGATATTAGAACAAGTTCATAATAAGGACTTGTAAGGCTGCCCTGGAAAGGTCTGTAGTAAAAATAATAAAGAGAGCATTTTAGCTTAAAGGGGAAGTTCAGTGCAAATACTGTACATGTACTTTTCAGAAAAAAAGAGCAGTATTTTTCCATCCTAATGACCTTAACCTGCCCATTCTGCATTGTGTCTGTGTATAAATAAATGCAACTGAAATACTGACTTTCTGTTTGCAGGACCCCTAGTAGAGACTGTTAAGGTCTTGCCTTTGACCCAGCGCCTGGGTTGATTCAGTTGCTCAGTAGAGATCTGAGCTTGTTTGACCCATCAAACAGCCAATCAGTAGAAATTACTGTTGGTAACATTCCAAGGTAGTGTGCATTCTGGGAAGAAGAACGATCGTTACAGAACCTGAAATGTCAACTCACTAATGTCAACAGCAGGGAATAGCCCTTTGCTGTGGCTGCTTGGACTTGGTGATTTATGAAATTAACCTGTGGGTACTAGGGGGTCAGCATCCATAATACACCTTAGCTGGTACAGTACACTTACATGCTCAACAGATCAAAACAAGGAAGCTGCAGCTTTGCTTCCTTGAATCTGTCAGCCACTCAAATAACAGCAATGGGGTTCCTCCCTTCTCCCTCACACAGAACAAACATTAATTGTGTTTTTTTCCTCAAACACATTCAATGTCCTTACAATGATATAATCCTTTGCTTTACATACAAAAAAGAAAAGTAATCTTAGCTAACATGGATGTAAGAAACAGAAAATAAAAATTTCAAGAAAAAAGTGTAGTGCTACAGAGTCCCCAAATATTCCTTCAGCACAGATACCCCAATCTATTATGACTTGTTTTACCTTTAGTCAAACCCCCATTTTCTGGGAGGCTAGTAGCACCTCACCGGACACGGTTGTCATCTGGGCTTAAAGTGCAAGATATCTGTGCTGAGGCCAGGGATTCTACAGAGCACAACTGGCAGACTGGGCACTACCGACTAAGTACCCAGAGAACCGGGCAAAATCAAGATACAAGAGAAGTTAGCAGAATTGGCATCAAGGGTCAGTGCACAGGGAATCAGTTATCAAAGCGAGGTACCAAAGGATCAAGAGAAAGCGTCGCAAACAGGTCATTAAAAAGAGGACAGGAACCAATCAGAAACAGCAGAAAAGACAAGCAAGAACCAAATATGCACATAGATATTTAAATCTCCCACCTAAATAGAAGTAGCCAATGGAAGAACAGGCAGACAAAAAGGTAAAATTGTTTCCTGAAACAACAAATGTAGTCAAACCTACTGAGAGAGCAATGAACAGATGTAGAAATTGGAGCGGGACTGGAAGAGGGGTAAGGAACCTGGGGAAGTGAACCTGCAACCTCATGTACTCTGTCTTGCTAAAAGTAAAGCTTTTACCCCTAACAGAGATACTATGTGGAACACTACTACATATAGAATCTTTATCTTTTGCTGGAAACATAATGGAAACAAAAAGAAAAGTAAGTGAGAATTTGAACCTGTGACTTTGTGGTCTGTGTGTTTCTAAAATGTGCACTTTAGCAGGTGAGCCATTTAGAAATGTTTAGAAACTTTTCCTAGGAACAGAATTAGAAATAAAATGTCAGTAAAATCTGATGATTATTTTGTATTGCCCCAGAAAGGCTGCATGGAATTTACCAGAATAGAAACAATTTTTAAACACAAACTTTTTGGGAAGTTCAAAGGTCCTGTCACTAGCTGTATGAGGCATTGAATTATTAGAGACAGCAGTTGACCTGATTAATGATTTCAGGAGTCAAGTGCTTACAGTCACTCATGCAGTATAATTTTCAGCTTTAATGTGTCTTGTTTCTGGTATCCACATTCAAGTGAGTGGTAGTGGAGGAAAGCCAATACATTTTAGATTTCTAGAGGAAGCTTCTGTAGATATTCAGCTACTTTAGCACAAAAGCATAGATACAAACAGCAGGAGCGCATACCTCTAATCACAGGTCTCAGTCCAACAGTAACCCCCTACATGCAGGTACACCAAACACAGGTACCAAGACCAGCCTCCTCTTTGTCATTTATGGAGCAGTCACCTTTTATTCTCTTCCCTTATTCAGCTATTTTAACAACCATATCAAGTGCATACAAAATATGGGCCCCCATTTAAAAGCATCCACCAGTGGTAAAATTGACCTTGTGGTTCATTATTTACCAATGTGTATCAGTAAGACAGTAGAAAAGAAGAAATTAAAAGAAAGGAAAAGAAAAATCACACTAAAACAAATATGACCCATGGATCCTTTATGGCCCGTTGTGGGCTCTCCAAAAAAGTCCTTCTAGGGGCAAAAGTGCACTTTTATAGCTACTGTTCCCCTCTAGGAGTACCAAAATGCCCTGGTAAGGTCTGTTCAGGGAGTCCCAAATGCCTCTCTGGTTTGCACTCTAAGCAAACTCTTTTTAAATATAAACAGGTAGGAGGTAAAAATTATGTTATTCAAATAATGTTACTACTTAGCCTGCAGTATGCTTGTGAAGCTTCTCGTTCATGCAGGTCATGGTATATCCCTAGTATTCAGTTAGATCAACCAGACTTAGTAATATAGTAATGCATAGTAATTGAGGTTGAATTAAGACATACGTCCAACAAGTCCAACCTATTCACTTTTTTTTTAAAACCCTTCCTAACAGTTGATCCAGAGGAAGGCAAAAAACACAGCTAAAAAGGTGGGGGGGGGGAATTCCTTCCTGACTCCAAACAGCAATCGGATCAACCAGATCTACATTATATGTATTATTACCAGTAATTCTCAATATTTTTTAGTTTTAGAAACTTATCCAGGCCATTTTTAAAGCTATTCAATGAACTTGCCATTACCACATCTGCTGGAAGACAGTTCCACAGTTTCACCGTTCTCACTGTAAAGAAACCTTTCCTAACCTGAAGATGAAACTTCTTTTCTTCCAACCTTAGGATGTTGACGAGACCTCTGATATGACCTATTAGTGAACAATGCACCAGAGAGTTCATTGTATGGCCCATTAATATACTTGAAAAGGTGATCATATCCCCACGCAAATGTCGATTCTCCAATATAATCTGCCTGTATATTTAAGCCCCTCCATTCACCTTATTAATTTAGTTGCCCTTCTCTGCTTCCATTTCCAAGATGTCCCTTTTGTATATGGGATTCCAAAACTGCACCGCATATTCCAAATGATTTTTGGAATTGTAAAGAGGGAAAATAATATTTTTCTCTCTTGAATTTATTACTGTCTGTATAGACAATATCTTGCTAGCTCTAACCATGGCTGTCTGGGATTGTTTGCTATAGCTAAGTCTGTTATCTACCAGAACCCCCAAATCTTTTTCCATTACAGATTCACTTATTTATGGTGTAGGTGGCACAGGGATTATTAAATTCCAAATGCATCACCCTACATTTATCAACATTGAATCTCATCTGCTATTCTGCTGCCCATTTTGATAATCTATCTAGGTCTGCTTGCAACACTTGCACATCATTGGAAGTTTCCAAAGCTCTGCATAGTTTAGTGTCATCAGCAAACACAGAAACCTTGCTCTCAATGCCCCCTTCTAAGTCATTTACAAATAGATTAAAAAGAAGTGGCCCCAGTACAGAACCCTGAGGCACTCTGCTTAGAACTTTAGCCCACATAGATGTAGCTCCATTGACCACCACTTTCTGTTTGCGATCCAATAACCAATTCTCTATCCATGAACAAATGTTTTCTTCTAGGCCAACAATCCTCAATTTATACATTAGTTGCCTATGTGGCACAGTTTCAAAAGCTTTCGCAAAATCCAAGTATACCACATCCACTGCTGTGCCTGAATCTAAATTCTTACTCACTTCCTCATAAAAAACAATTAAATTTGTCTGGCATGATCTATTTCTCATAAATCCATGCTGATTACTACAAATAAGATCAGTTCTGGAGACAAAGTCAAGGATATGATCCCGTAACAACTTTTCCAGTACCTTCCCTACCACTGATGTTAGGCTTACAGGTCTATAGTTACCAGGCTGTGAACAACTACCTTTAAAGGAATTGTACACTGAAAAAATGACTTTTTGAATCATTTCAATCTATAAATGAATGAATAAATGAATACATGTAAGCAGCACTTACTCTGATGTGTTGCTGCATGACTTTAATCCAGTTGCTCAAGCTCAGTCCCTCAGTATCCAAGCCCCCAAACTATCTGACTCTCTGTTAAAGGGACACTATACTGAAAAAATGCCTCATCTTAATCTATAATTAAATACATGTAAGTAGCACTTACTCTCATTTGTGTGTGTTGCTGCATGCCTTCAATCCAGCACGCATTTTGTTTATGGACAGTATCCCCCTCCCTCTTTTAACCACTCCCACTTCCATCCGATCTGTCAAGCCTGCACACAGCATACAGCATTTCAACTGTCAAAACTCTGTCACCATTCCAGCTACAGTAAAACTACTCACAGAAGAATAGTTTTTGAGAGCAAGGAACTTGATTGACAGCTGAAATATAAGAAGTTTTAGATTGGATATATAAAGAAATAGGGGGCAGATCAACAAAAAAATCATGCAGTGGTGGTTGGGAAGAATTATAGTTTCCAGTTATGATCAATTTAAAATAACCTATTTTTCGTTATAGGTGCCCTTTAAGGCAAGCATGCTCAGTAATCCCTATGAGGCAGCATTGAGATAGGAAATTTCCCACCATGTAGTTTTCGTACCAACTGTCACCATTCCAGCAACAGCAATACTACATGCTTCAAGATGCTTCATACTGGATATCTAAAGAAATAGGGGACAGACCAACAAAAAAATGGTACGGTGATAGTTTCCTGTAATGGGCAATTTAAAAAAACGAATTTCCAGGGGTACATATCCTTTAATTTAGTTCTTGAGTATAATTTATGCTTTAAACCCAGCAACACACTGAGGAAGCAACTGGTGTATTCAAAAGACCCAATAACGAAACACAACAAGAGCAACATCATATACTCAGTACAGTAGAGTAATTTGTATGTGGGGAAGACCGAAGAGCAGCAGCACCAAAGTATGGCCCAGCACAGAAGAGTCAATTCCTCAGGTCAGGGCAGCTGTGTACTGGCATCTTAAGGTTACGTTCAAACTAGAAACGGAGCAAAATGGACCACAAGGGACAGTCCATGTTTTTTGTCCGTTTTGGTCTGTTTCTAGTGCTCCATTTTTGCTATTTTTTTTTATCAAATCGCGTCCGCTTCTGGACAGAAATACATACAGCAGTATGTTTTTTTTAACTGACTGGCTCAAACCGATCCATTAAAAAAATGGCATGCAAAACGCACTTCTGTCCAGAAACGGACAGAAACTGATCTAGTGAGAACGAACCCTAAAGTTCATGTCCACCCCCCAAACTAAAATTTAACCCACTACTGGTCCCACTGTGTAGTGTTAAAACTTCCTTACCATACATCTCTGCTACTTATGGTTCTCATGCAGTGCTTGTTCAAAGTCCAGTAAACTGAACATAAGGAGCTATCTTCCTGCCTCTTCTGTAGCATCCGGGAGGTAGTGTGACCTGCGCAGGGGCACCATTCCCCCCCTCTCTCTCTCCCTCCCTCTGGATCCCTCCATGGCTAGTGTAGGCTACACCTGCCCACCCCCAACCACCATGTCAGATTACTAAAATAATTTCAGAATTCTACTTACAGTTATTCTCTCCCGCTGCTCTCTGCATTAACAGCAGCCGCATCTGTGATTGGCTGTCTCTCAGCCAATCACAGACACAGCTGCCGGTCCGACCGCTGCTTGCAAGTTCCAACAAGCAGGGAGCCAGATCAGAGCGCCGCAGGAGCGAGGGGCTGTAAGTAGTGCTCTAAATCTTTTTTTTTTTACAAAGATGATATAGCAGTTGGGGTGGGATGCCCTACATTATACCAAAAGTTTTTTATTAGGCTGGAGATACCCTTAAAGAAAAAAGGACATACGTTTGAAGACTACAATTTCAACATCTTAGCCAAAGAATTGGACTGGGTTAAAAGAGGTGTCAAGCAGGCCATTTATGTCCAAATAAAGAAACCAAATCTGAATAGTGGTGGGTGGGTTCAAAACCATTTGCCTGCCATATACAATGCTGTTTTGATGCCTTACCCTGGGCAGATATGATAGCACCTCTTATCTACAATGCAATCAACACCTTGCATACAGGAGGTACCTGGCACCTGACTGTGATATGCTGATTGGGACACATTCAAGGGTATTGGCAACAGATTCTTCTACAAGTCATTCTGAATTGAGAAATCCAGCCAGATTACTAGCAAAATGTCTTCAAGAAGATCCACGTCCAGTGTCACCACTGAAATTCTGGTGACATGTATAAACAAATAAATTGACAACACTTAAGGGTAGTAAATATTTACCCATAAGGGCTTACGGGTAGTAAATATATATATATATATATATTTATATCAATCCTTACATATATACAGTATGTATGCCTGGTTGATCCTGCACACCTGTGGCTCTGCCTGTGTGAAGCAGAGGAAGGGAGAGACTGCAGGGAGAGGACCAGAAACCTCTGTATGCGGACAAACCTTGAGGAAGAACCCAGTGGTTTTGGGACTGTGAGATGGCAACACTGGGGAACCATCTACTCCACCTTAGTAAACTGCACTGCTTATTTGCAGCGGATCCTCTAAGTAAATAATGCCATTCATTTATCAACAGGGGGGCCTTTACTGCATATGTTCTTTTTATTGAAGTAATCAAAGAAATTAATTAAAACTGATTATAAAGAGTTCTCCTTTGGTTCATCACAAATTAATTTCAATGTAACATCTTTTACAAAGTATCTCAGCCTGCTATTGAATGCTTAAAGGACAACAATATAAAAAACATCACCTCCATTACATGTCCAAACTTCCAGCAGCTGAAATCGCTTACTCACATTTACAACTATGCTGCCCTCCCTTAGATATCACACAGCAAAGATTGCTAAAAGCCCGCCTTCTAGACAGCCCAGGGCCATGGTTAACATAACACTTGTCATTGGCTGGTGGGAATGTCTGTTACAACCTCTCTCCTCCTCTGCCAGTCAAACAAACTTGAAATGTCCTGTTGCTAGTATACAGCCTACATAATCAAGCTGATCCAGGATGGGTGGAGGAGTGTTTTCTCGCTTGCTAGCTTTGAGTGACATAGGCAGACAGAATCGTTTCGCCCCCTTCACAGCATGGCTAATTGAAGGCTAATTGAAGGCAGAGAGAGGCTTTAAATCAGGGGGAAAATGTATGGGGAGGACTACATACCAAAGTTTTTAACAGAGACACATGATAAATCTTATGGGATTTGTGAAGAAAAAGGGAAAAGGGCCAATCAATCTAGGACCCAACTTCTTCGAAGGGAAAGATAATTTTAAGTTGACAGTAGACAACCAGACAAAATCGCCAGGCTTAAATTCATCATTCTTCGTTTGCCTCGGTTCATAAAATTTCAGTCATTTGGTCTAGTTGGGCCTATAAGTAAAGTGAAAGTCATTTAATCTTCAATGTAATGGAACATCTCACTTACACATGATGGCTGGTAGAGTCATTAACATGCGAAATCTACATAGGAAATGTAACCAATGTAGATAAAAGAGTTTACATTTAGTTGGGTGTTTTTTATAGTTTAGTAAAATATATATATTTTTTTTATTACATTGATACTGTGCTGAAAAAAATCCATATATTTCTGCTTAATTCATAGTCGGGATAGCTGAGAAATCCAAAATTGTTGTGAAGTTCATACAGCGGTGTGCTTTAATTAAAACTCTACCTTATGAAATGTACAAAGTATGCAGCATAAAAGGCTTGTCAAACTTCAAAGCTGGCGATGGAAGGGACACAATAATTCTTTATACCAAAGGCATCTTATCCATCAGTAGATTCTATTACGCTGGAATTTCTACCATTCTCTTTCTCTGTGTGTGTGGTATGACTCTTACACACCTCAAAGATTTATGATAGCTCTGGAAGATGATCCTTCAGTCATGATCCAGGGTTATCACATAGGGATCAGGTAATGGATTGTTTTTTGAAGGTCATTAAGCACCCGTCAACCCCAAGGTCACAGTTTAACCTTCATTGCCTTTGGCTTAGAGTGAAAAATAGGATTCCGTCTGACAAAAACTATATATGGACATATACAGAATCAACAGAATATTAAGAAATGTATTCTTCTTAAAACAAAAGATATTTCACAGCCTCATGCTATAAAATAGCATTGCCCAACTAATTCAAGAGATGGGGAATGATTTCTCACTCTCACCATTTCCTAGAGAAATTCTGGAATTAAAACATGCAATACAGCCTTATGGTATAGAGCCAATCATACACGTCATTCAAACTGTTATCAATAAATTGCTGCACTTACATGGCCGCAAATAAACACATTTAACATGTATGGGTTTACTTGTCTGTTATTGACTTGTTATTGAAATATGCTTGTGAAGGTTCTCATTCATCCAGGTCATGGTATATCTGTGGTATTCAATTAGATCAACTGGACTTGAAGTTTAGTTCTTGAAGACGTTTCGCTAGTCATTCCGACTGGCTTTTTAAATTCAGAATGACTTGTACAAGAACTGTGGCATTATGTACCCTGGAAATCCAATTACATATCACAGCCAAGGTTAGGTGTGATTGGATTGGCTAAGAGGTGTATAGGAACGCCCAGAGTAAGGTGTCAAAACAGCATTGTACATACTTAACACCTCTGGTTCAAGAGAGGTGTTAAGGAGGCCGTATTTGTGAAAATAAAGAAACCAAGTCTAAATAGAGGTGGGGGAGTTTGACACCAACTGTCTGCCATGTACAATGCTGTTTTGACACCTTACTCTGGGCGTTCCTACACCACTTAGCAACTATCCAATCACGCCCTTAACACTTGGCTGTGATATGCTAATTGGGATTTTCAAGGGTACATAATTGCCACAGATTCTTGTACAAGTCATTCTGAATTGAGAAAGCCAGTCGGATGACTAGTGAAACGTCTTCAAGAACTAAACTTCAAGTCCAGTTGATCTAATTGAATACAACAGATATACTTGTTACTGAAATATATTTTTAAAAAATGACCCAACCAGTTTTAATTTTTTTTTCATTTTTCATTCTCTAGATTACCTCCCCGATTACTACAGAGCTTATCTAGTACGAGAAATTCGCTAGAACTAAAATCCTCTTTATGTTTCATCCTACAGTGCAAATCTATATTGGGCATATCATGATTGCCTGTTATTATGCATTTTTGGATTAGTTGGGCCATATTTATAATGGCGCGGTATCGAAATTTTGCAAAACCGTGGCCTTAAAGGGCATGTCCACCCCCAAAACTATAATCCCCCCAACTACTGGCCCCCCCCACCATGTAGTGTAGTTTAATCCTTACCTACAAATCCCAGCTCCATAGGGTTCTCCTGTAGTCCCCCCCCAAAGTCCCAAAAACTGCCCACCAGGAGGCTAGCAGAGTCCATATAGGACTTGCCTCCTACCTGGCCTCAGGTAGATTTTTGCCATGCGTACTGCAGCCTTCTCCCCCTCCCTCCCCCTCCCTCTCCCTCCCTCTCCCGATTCCCTCCCCCTAGCGTTTAACCCTTTTAGTATAGGCTTCCACATGGTCCCCCAGCCCCAACCGCATCATTTTTATTTTAAGAAAGCTCCCCAAACTCTTACTTACCTCTCCTCTTCCTCCGCTGAAGTGAGCTGCCGGCAGCCGCGTCCGTGATTGGCTGCAGCTCAGCCAATCACAGACGCGGCTGCCGGTCCGCCCCTCTGCTGCATTTCTCGCAAGCAGAGGGCCGGGAGCGCGGCGGAGGAAAGAGGGGAGGTAAGTAAGAGTTTGGGGAGCTTTCTTAAAATAAAAATAATGCGGTTGGGGCTGGGGGACCAGGGGGAAGCCTATATTAAAAGTAAGATTTAAGGGTGGACATACCCTTTAACAATCGTTAATGTATGATCTTGTTCTTACATTTACTATTGCAGTTTTTCAATTACAATCGCAATTGTAAATTTACGGTTGAAATTGAGACAGTACATACAACACTATAGCGGTCGTCTACCACTGCATAGTAATGTACAAATGGGCGATCGTACAATTACGTTCTAGGCCATAAATTTACGTCAGCAGCCAATAGACCCATAGTATCAGAATTTACCAGAAGTTTTAAATACCACCTGTTGTCTATGCTCTGCTATTCTGGTTTTTACCTATTTACATGTCCTCTCTATACAGCATTTCTGTAAGGATCTTACCTACCGCGCTCCCTCGCCGTTCCGGGACTGGTGACGTCGCCGGCACCGGACGTCGGCGTTGTGACGTCACCACGGCCGGACGCCGATCGGCACGAAGATTCAAATAGGCACTCGCAGAGAGTGCGAGTGCCTATTCGTAGTCCTTGCTACCGGACAGACTGTTTGTCTGCCTAGTAGCATTTCCTATCTTCGGCTCCTGCCGTTACCTTGTTCTGCCTCAGCCATTGTTCCAGTTACCATCCCTTCAGTCAGTGCATCAGCCATTGTTCCAGTTTCCATTCCTTCAGCCAGTGTATCAGCCATTGTTTCCAGCCATTGTTCCAGTGACCATCTCTTCAGCCATTGTTTCCAGCCGTTGTTCCAGTTACCATCTCTTCAGCCATTGTTTCCAGCCATTGTTCCAGTTACCATCTCTTCAGCCATAAGGCTATCCAACGATTCCTTGGTTTTGCCAATTATTACAGACAATTTATTAAAGGGTTTTCTTCCATCATTGCTCCTATCTTGGCCCTTATCGGAAAGGAGGCAAACCCAGAATCTGGTCTCCAGCCGCCTTAGTAGCTTCAAGAAATTAAAAGATGCTTTTTCTTCTGCCCAGTACTTCTGCACCCCGACCCCCGTCTACCATTATCATCGAAGTTGACGCCTCTAATCTTGGAGCAGGTGCCTCCTTTCCCAAAGGCAAATAGAGAATGGGAAACTCCACCCATGTGCATTTTCTCAAGAAATTTCTTCCCAATGAGCTAAATTATGATATTGGGAATCGTGAACTTCTGCTATCAAACTCGCATAGAAGAATGGCGCACTTCTGGAAGGGGCAGTACAGCCTATCACCATCCTCACCGATCACAAAAATCTGGAATATATCCAAAAAATTAAGAGATTGAATCCTCGCAAGCCCGTTGGGCGCTGTTTTTCTCTCGTTTCAATTTCATCATTTCCTTTCACTCGGTTCCAAGAATAAAAAAGCAGACGCCTCTCTCCAGGTCTTTCTTGCAAACGATTCTACTGATAAAGATAAAGGCCCCATCATTCCCTCCTCCAAGATCCTAGCCACTATTACCCTCAACTTTGCCATCGATTCTATCTGCTAGGAGTCGTCTTCTACTGCCTACCCCCCAATAAGACCTTTGTTCCCCTCTCCCTTCGTAAAGAAATATTACAACTGACTCATGAGTCCAAACAGGCGGTCACCCTGGGGTTCATAAGACTTTCAATCTTCTTAATCGGTCAGTATGGTGGCCCTCCATGAGGACAGATGTCAAAAACTTTGTCGCCGTGTTCTGTCTGTGCTACTTCCAAAACTTCCCATACTCTTCCTTGTGGACTACTCCAACCTCTCCATCCTTCCCTACGTGGACCCACCTTTCTATGGACTTTATTGGTGAACTTCCTGTTTCTAAGAAAAATACAGTCATCTGGGTTACTGTAGACCGTTTTAGCAAAATGGCTCATTGTTCCTCTTCCTAAATTGCCCCCTCTGCGAACTTGCTCAATTGTTCATTTCTCATATTTTCCGCTGCATGGATTACCATGGAAATAGTGTCCGACGAGGAACCCAATTCATCTCAAATTCTGGCGGGCACTTTGCAAATTACTTGGAATTAAACTCCAATTTTCATCGGCTTATCATCTCAGTCTATGGAGCGCAGAACGCACCAACCAATGTCTGGAACAATTCCTTCGATGCTACATTTCTATCTCTCAAGACAATTGGACTGAGCTTCTGCCATGGGCGGAATTTGCCCATAACAATGCCGTCCACTCTTCTACGAAAATCTCCTTTTTTGTGTTTTTGGCTTAAACCAAAGGGTTTCACAGGATTTTTTTGTTCTCAGGACCAGTTCCGCAACTAACAGTCTAGTTGCAGAAATGTCAGCCATCTGGCAGGCTACAAAAACTGTCTTGAGAAGTCTGCCCTGGTACAAAAGACTGCAGCGATAGGCGTAGACGTAAACCCCCTTATATTCGGTGGAGATAAAGTTTGGTTATCTCAACTCACATCACTTACGTGTTCCTTCTCCTAAATTGGGTCCTAAATTTATTGGCCCATTCCCTATATGAATTGGGGGTCCTACGGCAGTACGACTTCTATTTCACACCATATGAGAATCCTAATGTTTTCATGTTTCCTTATTAAGCCAGTGGTGCTAATCGATTCTCTTCCCCTCTTCAGTCACCTGACCTATTATGATCAACGGTCAACAAGAATTTGAGGTGGAGAAAGTCTTGGATTCCAGATTCGTCAGAAGTTCTCTTCAATATTTGGTCCATTGGAAAGGATTTGGACCGAAGAAAGGTCCTGGGTTAAACAGTGATTACATGCCCCCCCGTTAATCAAAACCTTTCATAGAAGATTTCCTGACAAACCTGCTTCAAGTGGTCCTGAGGCCCCCTGTGGAGGGGGGGTAATTGTTCCAGTTACCATCTATCCAGCCATTGTTTCCAGCCATTGTTCCAGTTACCATCTCTTCAGCCATTGTTTCCAGCCATTGTTCCAGTTACCATCTCTTCAGCCATTGTTTCCAGCCATCGTTCCAGTTACCATCTCTTCAGCCATTGTTTCCAGCTATTGTTCCAGTTACCATCTATCCAGCCATTGTTTCCAGCCTACTGACAGCCCTCCTCCTAAAAGGTACAGTGAACTTCGTCCCTCCGGGACTCTATTCATTACAGTACGAATAGGCCATGGAAGTACCTGAGGAAGCTGCAGCCAGTTTAGGCAAGACACTTCAGACTATTTCCCTGCGCATGGACGCCCTTGAGCACCAGCAGAATCAATTAGCTCAATTTCTGGACTCCATTTCGGCTCGGTTATCCCCGGGTCCGGCTCCTGCTGTTCCGCCTGCTCTGCCTAGAGAACCCGTTCCCCCCAGAGAGCCGCGAATACCACCTCCTGTGCGGTATGAAGGGGACGCTCAAGCTTGTCGGGGATTCATTAACCAATGCCTTATACATTTTGAATTGCAGCCCTCTAATTTTGCCTCGGACCGTGCCAAAGTCGGATATGTTATTGCCCTATTGGGAGGCAATGCCTTGGCCTGGGCATCCCCCCTGTGGGAGAAGAATGACCCCGTGGTGAACGATATCTCCTTATTTCTGGAAACTTTCCGGAAGATTTTCGACGCTCCAGGCAGAACTATTGCAGCTTCCTCCCGGCTGATGCAATTGCGACAAGGCTCCCGTTCGGTAGGGCAATATGCCATCGAGTTCCGGACTTTGGCTGCCGAGACTGCCTGGAACAATGAGGCCCTGTTAGCAGCCTTTTGGCAGGGCCTGTCGGATCGTATCAAGGACGACTTGGTGTCCCGGGAACTTCCCACAATGTTAGAGGAAATGATTTCTGTGTGTATACGGGTGGATACTCGTATCAGGGAAAGGCAAGCCGAAAAGTCCAATAACCGTCTTGTCCCCCCCAAATTTGTTCCTCGTCCCCAAGGGACCGGACCTTTGACAACTGCTCCGCCCTTGGAGGAACCCATGCAGATTGGGGGTACACACATTTCGGCCGAAGAAAAACTTAGGAGGAGGACTCATGGGCTCTGCCTGTATTGTGCCGCCCAGGGGCACTTCGTTAAAGGTTGCCCTTCCAAGCCGGGAAACTGAAAACCCTAGACCTGAATAAGGAGTCTCTTCTAGGTAAATTCAAATCTCCTTTCCACAGGAATTCCCTCAAGTCATTTCTGCCTGCTACCCTCATTTTCAAATCCCGAACCTTCTCTACCCAAGCCTTCCTAGACTCTGGAGCAGCCGGTAATTTTATTGATGCCACCTTTGCTTCTCTGTTAGGTATTCCATTATTTTCCTTGCCTCATCCCCTCCGAGTGCTGGCTATTGACGATCAACCATTATCCACAGAATTTATTTCCATGTCCTCTGCAGAAATTCTTCTTCAAATTGGCTGTCTTCATCGGGAATCAATTTCTTTCTTGGTCATACAAAGTCCCACGACCCCTCTCATTTTAGGACTCCCTTGGCTTCGACTTCATAACCCCATCATCAACTGGACAAAAAACGAACTTGTTTCTTGGAGTCCATCCTGTCTTTCTAGATGTCTTTCCCACCCCAAAATCTCTTGTTCTTCTGTTTCCTGTGAAGATAAAAAATTAAAATTTTTACCTCTTCAGTATCTGGACTTTAAAGATGTCTTCGACAAAAAGTCTTCTGAGATTCTGCCTCCCCACCGACCCTATGATTGTCCCATTGATTTGTTGACCGGTACCTCTCCACCCCGAGGTCGCACCTATCCTCTATCTCCTGCTGAGACCACCGCAATGGAAGATTACATCAAGGAAAACCTGTCTCGGGGCTTCATCAGACCTTCCACTTCCCCTGCCGGTGCGGGGTTTTTTTTTGTGGAAAAGAAAGACGGAGGACTACGTCCATGCATCGACTATCGTGGTCTCAATAAAATCACGATCAAGAACCGCTATCCTCTACCCCTCATCTCGGAACTTTTTGACCAATTGAAAGGGGCTAAGTTATTCTCTAAGCTTGATCTCCGTGGAGCCTATAATCTGGTTCGCATTCGAGAAGGAGACGAATGGAAAACGGCCTTCAATACTAGAACTGGACATTATGAATATCTGGTGATGCCCTTCGGTCTCTGTAATGCTCCAGCAGTCTTTCAAGAATTTGTTAATGACATTTTTCGAGACCTCTTAGGTATTTCAGTAGTAGTTTACTTGGATGACATCTTAATCTTTTCTCAAGATCTTTCTTCTCATCGTCGCCATGTATGTCAAATCTTGTCCCGACTACGAGCCAACCAACTGTACGCTAAACTGGAAAAATGTCTCTTTGAATGCTCCCAAGTACCTTTTCTGGGTTATCTGGTTTCAGCTCAAGGCTTCAAGATGGATCCAACCAAAGTCTCAGCTATTGTCAATTGGACGCTTCCCATGGGCACTAAGGCTATCCAACGATTCCTTGGTTTTGCCAATTATTACAGACAATTTATTAAAGGGTTTTCTTCCATCATTGCTCCTATCTTGGCCCTTATCAGGAAAGGAGGCAAACCCAGAATCTGGTCTCCAGCCGCCTTAGTAGCCTTCAAGAAATTAAAAGATGCTTTTTCTTCTGCCCCAATACTTCTGCACCCCGACCCCAATCTACCATTCATCATCGAAGTTGACACCTCTAATCTTGGAGCAGGTGCCGTCCTTTCCCAAAGGCAAATAGAGAATGGGAAACTCCACCCATGTGCATTCTTCTCTAAGAAATTTCTTCCCAATGAGCTAAATTATGATATTGGGAATCGTGAACTTCTAGCTATCAAACTCGCACTAGAAGAATGGCGACACTTGTTGGAAGGGGCAGTACAGCCTATCACCATCCTCACCGATCACAAGAATCTGGAATATATCCAAAACCTTAAGAGATTGAATCCTCGTCAAGCCCGTTGGGCGCTGTTTTTCTCTCGTTTCAATTTCATCATTTCCTTTCATCCCGGTTCCAAGAATAAAAAAGCAGACGCCCTCTCCAGGTCTTTCCTTGCAGACGATTCTACTGATAAAGATAAAGGCCCCATCATTACCTCCTCCAAGATCCTAGCCACTATTACCCCTCAACTTTGCCATCGGATTCTATCTGCTCAGGAGTCTGCTTCTACTGCCTTACCCCCCAATAAGACCTTTGTTCCCCTCTCCCTTCGTAAAGAAATATTACAACTGACTCATGAGTCCAAACAGGCTGGTCACCCTGGGGTTCATAAGACTTTCAATCTTCTTAATCGGTCAGTATGGTGGACCTCCATGAGGACAGATGTCAAAAACTTTGTCGCCGCCTGTTCTGTCTGTGCTACTTCCAAAACTTCCCATACTCTTCCTTGTGGACTACTCCAACCTCTGCCGATTCCTTCCCTACCGTGGACCCACCTTTCTATGGACTTTATTTGTGAACTTCCTGTTTGTAAGAAAAATACAGTCATCTGGGTTACTGTAGACCGTTTTAGCAAAATGGCTCATTTTGTTCCTCTTCCTAAATTGCCCTCCTCTGCGTAACTTGCTCAATTGTTCATTTCTCATATTTTCCGCCTGCATGGATTACCTATGGAAATAGTGTCCGATCGAGGAACCCAATTCATCTCCAAATTCTGGCGGGCACTTTGCAAATTACTTGGAATTAAACTCCAATTTTCATCGGCTTATCATCCTCAGTCTAATGGAGCCGCAGAACGCACCAATCAATGTCTGGAACAATTCCTTCGATGCTACATTTCTTATTCTCAAGACAATTGGACTGAGCTTCTGCCATGGGCGGAATTTGCCCATAACAATGCCGTCCACTCTTCTACCGGAAAATCTCCTTTTTTTTGTGTTTTTGGCTTAAACCCCAAAGGGTTTCCACAGGATTTTTTTTGTTCTTCAGGACCAGTTCCTGCAACTAACAGTCTAGTTGCAGAAATGTCAGCCATCTGGCAGGCTACTAAAAACTGTCTTGAGAAGTCTGCCCTGGTACAAAAGACTGCAGCTGATAGGCATAGACGTAAACCTCTATTATATTCAGTAGGAGATAAAGTTTGGTTATCATCAACTCACATCAACTTACGTGTTCCTTCTCCTAAATTGGGTCCTAAATTTATTGGCCCATTCCCTATATTAGAATTGGTGGGTCCTACGGCAGTACGACTTCTATTGCCCACCATCATGAGAATCCCTAATGTTTTCCATGTTTCTCTTATTAAGCCAGTGGTGCTGAATCAATTCTCTTCCCCTCTTCAGTCACCTGACCCTATTATGATCAACGGTCAACAAGAATTTGAGGTGGAGAAAGTCTTGGATTCCAGATTCGTCAGAAGTTCTCTTCAATATTTGGTCCATTGGAAAGGATTTGGACCAGAAGAAAGGCCCTGGGTTAAACAGTCTGATTTACATGCTCCCCAGTTAATCAAAACCTTTCATAGAAGATTTCCTGACAAACCTGCTTCAAGTGGTCCTGAGGCCCCCTGTGGGAGGGGGGGTACTGTAAGGATCTTACCTGCCGCGCTCCCTCGCCGTTCCGGGACTGGTGACGTCGCCGGCGCCGGACGTCGGCATCGTGACGTCACCACGTCCGGACGCCGATCGGCGCGAAGATTCAAATAGGCACTCGCAGAGGGTGCGAGTGTCTATTCGTAGTCCTTGCTACCGGACAGACTGTTTGTCTGCCTAGTAGCATTTCCTATCTTCGGCTCCAGCCGTTACCTTGTTCTGCCTCAGCCATTGTTCCAGTTACCATCCCTTCAGTCAGTGCATCAGCCATTGTTTCCAGATATTGTTCCAGTTACCATCTATCCAGCCATTGTTTCCAGCCATTGTTCCAGTTACCATCTCTTCAGCCATTGTTTCCAGCCATTGTTCCAGTGACCATCTCTTCAGCCATTGTTTCCAGCCATTGTTCCAGTGACCATCTCTTCAGCCATTGTTCCAGTTACCGTCTCTTCAGCCATTGTTTCCAGCCATTGTTCCAGTTACCATCTCTTCAGCCATTGTTTCCAGCCATTGTTCCAGTTACCATCTCTTCAGCCATTGGTTCCAGCCACCGTTCCAGTTACCATCTCTTCAGCCATTGTTTCCAGCCTACTGACAGCCCTCCTCCTTAAAGGTACAGTGAACTTCGTCCCTCCGGGACTCTATTCATTACAATTTCCCGCTAGGGCAATCTATACCATAAACGACTCTCTGGGACTAACAATTATGAATTGCTTTGTAATGTTTTCTAACCTCCTTGTGTTTGAATGATTGTCTGCAAATCTGTACATATTTGCAATTGACACACTTACTACAAGGGAACATACCACCAGGGAAGGCCTTGTCCTTGAAATTTATTTTAAAATTAAGATGCACAGTATATTCACAATTGCATTTTTTAGATTATATTTTTCATATAGGAGGTTTTAGCCTTATATATATTACATGAGATCCCACAAATGAGGTATCAAATTTATGTAAAAAATGTATATATGGTTAACATGTTAAAGACTTCCTTTTCAAGAATTAATTGGGTAGGCCACTAGAGGGCAGTGCCCAATCAGCAAGTAATTAAGGGATAAGCCGGAGTAGACAGTATGTGATTTTAATACACAATCCAAGGATCAAATAAAGTAATATTATTTTATATATTTTTTTTTATATTTAATAGTATTATACTATTAGTTTTAATATGCGTTGTATAAAGGACTAATGACTTTGACTGCACCTTATGATAAATTGGTGCACTATGGAAGATATGGAACCAATAACACAATCTTGTATTTGGACATAAAACAGGCGAGTATATTCCATACTCAAAGAATCCTAATAGGGATATTAAAAAACACCGGAAGAAGGAGGTCGTGTAGTGTGAGCAGGAGTGGAGTTATACAAACACACCGCCACGAGGTTTGAATACCCGCCGAAAATACGGAGCATATCACCACTTTAGGATCCATCAAGAATCCCAAGTGCAGAGAGGCCACGGACACTATTAATATACTGTAGTCCGGGGGATTGTAGGATCGCCGAAAGTGCCGGGAACATAACCCTGTTAGGAGCGGTGATGTATGAAACACCTTTTCACTGACTATACTACCTCATGATTTTGTGTGCACACAATCTACTTAATACTATATACGGACCCTAGAAGAACAAGAAGGGATCTTTGAATTTTTGAGTTTTAATATCCCTATTAGGATTCTTTGAGTATGGAATATACTGTTTTTGAATTAATACAAGACATTAAGAAGGCATACTCATCTGTTCTTACTATAGTGTTTCGTATGATTTATATGGATTTTACCTATAATTGGATATTATCTTTCTTTTTAGGTAGTACCTATAGGTACGGGTATCGTCGCAGCTGGCCAGCTGTATATATTTGTATTTGTATTTATCTGGTTTATTGATAATAAATTGTATTTTATCTGTATCGGTTACAATGTGTCTTGCTGTTTACACAGGTTGCATTTATTTTATTTTATGTACCAGTCACTGTGGGCATACTTATATGTACCAGTCAATTCTGTGCAAACTTATATGTACCAGTCATATTTACTGGGGCAAATTTGTATGTACCAGTCATACTCACTGTGGGCAAATGTGTATGTACCAGTCACACTGTGGGCAAACTTGTATGTACCAGTCGCACTCACTGTGGGCAAATTTGTATGTATCAATCACTGTGAGCAAACTTTTATACACCAGCCACTGTGGGCAAACTTGTATGTACCAGTCCAGTATCCAAATAAGAGGCATCCCGGAAACACCTGAGGTGGTCCAAGATATTGTTTGCAAACTATTACCGGATGATCCAGAAGACAAGTTGGAATGGGGCAGAGCACATATACTTACTAACAAACACCTTACCATGGGATATCACAGTTAAATTACATTTCTACAACATGAAAAAGAAACTCGTACAAATGGCATGTAACACAGCTTCGCTTAACTTCCAAGGCCATGGATTTTGCACCACAAACCTGTGCTCGTTTGAGCAAAGTACTTTAAACTAGAGAGTCAGCTTCAAGCATCCAGGCCACACAGGAGAAGCTGTCAGCTCATGTAGCCAAAAAGGCAAGTACCAGTAGGTTAGGACCCAGTTAAAGAAAGCAACCTTGATGTGGTGACTGGTCTTAAAATATTTTGGCCAACTTATTGAACTAATTGCTTTTATTTATCCAGGGTTTAGCAGACTGTTTGTAGTAGCAACCTTATGGAGGTAACCAATATGCAATTCGAATTGTTTGTGCACTAGGAGTCTATTTTTTGTATAAACCTTAATGAAGCGGAGATCACTGAGACCCATCACTAAGATTTTGTTGCTTGAGCATATTAAATACAAATGGGTGTATCCGTTATGGCTACAATTTACATTGAATAGAAAAACCCATTCGGTAATCGTCTGACATGGGGCTTTAGAGTCCTGCAACTGCTGGGCTTCTCGGAGAAACCACCTTATTGGGCTTATTGCCCCTCTAAGGCTGGGTACACACTATACAATATCAGATGGTGTGTGTCGGGCATGACTGAATTGGTCGCCTGTTCGTTCGAACGTGTGATTGGACCTGTTAGGTAAATTACACTTGATCGTGCGGTTCCCTATGGGGCCACTTTTGCCGCGGCCGACAGTCATTTGTCCCAGCTGAACGTTTGCTAGTAGCGAATGCGCAGTCGGGACAAAAAGTCCCCTCGTGTGTACCCACCTTAAGAAAGTAACACCAAGGACACAGATACAGAAAAAATGGCAAATGGTAACTCAATCTATCCCTTCCAAGAAAAGAGTTACTGATATGGTTCAAGGAAAGCATGTTAACTGTGAAAAATGTCTACAGAATGAAGCTTAGCAGGGTTTGTCAATTTCCAACCCATAATAAAATTCTGCACAGAAATGCAATTTAGCATTTCGAGATTACAATTACTACAAACCACATACATTATATTTTGGAAGGAAACCCCTTTTAAGGTTATATCAGCCCTTAAATTCCTAAATAAAAGTTTTTCACATTTTATCTCAGCCATTGGCCCGTCTAAGATAAACGGAGCCACTATTTTATTCCGTAACTCCCTAAATATAGCTATCCAAGCTGACCCTGAAGGCAGATTTCTTCTCATCCAATGCTTACGAAAAGTAAACCTTTTGTACTCTTAAATATCTTCGCCCCAAATGTACACCAACCCAATTTTTTATGATATGTTATCTAAACTTATAGGGTTTCAAGGACTGACAATTCTGATGAGAGATTTAAATATTAAATACCTCTCAAGGCTAAAATATAAAAAATATAGCAATAAATTTTTTTTATAAACTTAATGGAATCCTAAAGGTACACAGTACCAATCTGCAAGATTCTGTCTGTCATCTTTGAAAGGTGGGAGTACGCTCAGTCAGGATCGTTCTATATGAAGTATAGGGAGAACGTTCATGACTACCCTACTCCCTACAATCGCAGCCGACTCACTTAAGTACTATACTTAAGTACAGGGGGCCGACCGCCATTAAGGGAAATTTTCAATTCAGAACAACTGTTTCTGAAGCCAAACATTTTGGCTGTACAAACATTAGTGATCTATATATAAAAATCAATCAGGGAGATTCAATAAAAGTTCTTATAGTTTAAAATGGTGCTAATCTTGCCCCAACCAATCAGAACTTGTGTAAGATTTGAAATCTAACATCTGATTGGTTGGGGCAAAACTAGCACCATTTTAAATGCTAAGAACTTTTATTGAATAACCCCCAATATATGTATGTTCCAGAAAAACTTCCAAACGGCTGTGACAATTTTCACGAGATTTGGTATACTTATGTATAAGCATAGGCTACTTTACAACTTTTAAAAATGCCTCTGTACCCCCCTTTTTTGAATTTTTTTAAGTTAATTAACCTGTGTGCTGCCATCTGGTGGTGAATCAAGTGATTCAAGTAAATTGCACACCTTCCAAATATCACCGATTGTTCAGGGCAGTACAATGCTTTGCTTCATTTTGTTCTGTTGTTGCTGTGATAGGAGGATAAAGCTGTCAATCATGAGGATCAGCAGACCATGTGATGTAACAATGTCAGGTGACCACACACTCAGTCACCCCCTCTCAGATCTATTGGCTATGCGTGCCCCTCCTGTCTCCTGATATTGCCTCTGCTCTGCCTGCCAGCTATTACCTGAGTCTTGGCACAATGAGTAAGATCAAACTTTTATATGCACGATTCACACTCACTGTGAGCAAACTTATATGCACCAGTCATACTGTGGGCAAACTTGTATGTACCAGTCACACTGTGGTACATTATTGTGGTACCTATTATAAGAGCAGTGCAATACAACTGCACTGTAAGGGGTTCATTTTACTTCACACCTTGTGTCTCTTTTCCCCTCAAACTACTGAAACCCCAGTATTAAAGGCCACGCACACACTCTTTTCACTCACCTTTCTTTTCCATGTGTCATGTTTGCAAGCAAACCATGTTTTCTGGGAGACATTCAATTTGATCGATAGCAGTAAAAAATAAATTAATGTTGTACCCCATTGTTAAAGGGGATGTTTATGCGATGCACGTGTAGCCCACCCGGAGGTGTGGTTAATGAGAATGATGGGTACTTTTCTTTGCAACTACAGGTGACACCCCTTTTTATTTACCTGAAAGAACAACTATTTTGATCATGCAACAACTGTATTTAGCAATATAATTTTAGTAACAGCAATATGCATTGGCAACAAACCATTAAACAATATAACAAATCTAAGAAGGCATTATATAGTTTAAATCCATATCTGGGTATATAGCTGGGTTAACCGGTATAGCAGTCACTGTCCCTAGTTCTTTGCAGATAATAAAATTGTCCTTATGCTGGCCATGGCTTGTGTTGGGGCCTTTTGATAACTGTATTTTTCAGTCAAGTTAAACAGTCATTAGTGTAGGAAAGTGCATTAAATTGTAATCCAAAGGAATATGGTCTTTAACAGGAGCAGGAGAATCTGTGTAACACATTAATCCAGCAGGAACAGAAAGGTCTGTATAACTGCCTAGGAAAGTCCTTGTCCTATACTTAAATTCTTCCCCTCACAGAAAAACTCCTCCCCACTGGTTGTTCCACATGTGACATTTGCAGTGCATGCTTGGGGGTGTAGTTTCCTCTATGCAGATGTCCTTCCATTTCTTGTGATAGCTGAATCAGAAGTGCTCAGCATACCCATCAATACCCGTCACTTTCTACAGTACCAGCTTGGTCAGGGGGTTACTAAAGGGGAAGTTGGCGTGATACGTGCTAAAGGGGGAGTTGATGCTATACACACAAAAGAAAAAGTTGGTGCGATGTGCCGTAAATGAGAATTTGGTGCGATACCTGTTAAAGGGAAAGTTGGTGTTATACATGTTAAAGGAGTGGTTAATGTGAGATGGGATAAAGGGGAAGTAGGTGTGATGTGCTTTAAAGGGGAAGTTGGTGTGATACGCCTTAAAGGGGAAGTTGGTGTGATAAGCCTTAAAGGGGAAGTTGATATAATTACCAGATTTGCGGCTCAGCTAACCCACAGTGAGTTTAAATGGGTCAGGTTTGGTTGGAAAGCTGCAGCTGCAGGAGTATTGAATTTTGGACACAGGTTCATGCTGGACCTTTAGAAAACAACGCCGGGCTAGTATATATATATATATATAAATATATATATATATATATATAGCTAATGTGTGTACCCAGCTTGAGAAATCTTCGTTTATCTAATCTATGGAGGAAAAACAATACAAGAATACAAGGTGCCCCGGCACTGTAGCCAGCAGTAATTTCATGCAAGAGATGAACGTAGCTGGGCACACCAGTCTTAAGTGAATAAAATTTTTATTTGTGACGTTTCGGAACCGGTGTGGTTTCTTCTTCAGATAAACATTTGTTTGTCCAATTTGTTTTAGTGGTTGTGGGCAAAAGGGAAATCTGGGCCCTATTTATAAAAGATCGTTATCGAAAAAATAACGATCGATATCGTAAAATAACAACCGTTATCGGAAAATATCGGGCGTTATCGGAAATTACCGGGCGTTATTGGAAAATAACGGTCGTTATTTTACGATAGCGATCGTTATTTTTTCGATAACGATCTTTTAGAAATAGGGCCCTATGTGTCATATTTGGTGGTTATGCTTGAATGTCCAGGAATACTGGCAAAACACTACACAATGGGGCCAGAAGTGGTTTAAATTTTAGTTTTGGGGTGGACATACCCTTTAACGTAATATCAACACCACTGTCAACTGGTTGCGCTCTTTTTTTTTTTTCATACCATAAACTATAATGGAATGAATAGCTTTTCAATTAAAAACTTTTGAAAAATTAAATTCTGTCCATTTGTTCAAAGAAGAGTCATCAAGTCACATCAAACAGCAGAAAACATTAGAAATAGTGGTCCCTGGTGTAAAACAACTATTATGGTTGGTCAGCAACCTGATTTAAATTTTTATTACCATAAAACACTTAGGGCCATATTCATAAAGGCACGGTATTGCTTTTTATGGATACTGCGCTTTTACGAGCGGTTTAACAATGGTTTAATGATTGTTAAACCAATTGTCAATTTCCACGCGTTTGCGAATATGGCAACAAGTCCTGTACCATCAGCAATGCATACCAAATATGGCAAGTGAAATTTATTCACAGATAAGTGTTCCATAATAACTAAAAGATATACTTTAGGGTCCATACTCACCAGGGAACCCATATGATTGTGCAGACAATTAACTATTTGTAGCTAGTAGCCTTGCATGAGTGGACTGGGCCATAACATATAAAAAAAATGCACCAGAGGCACTCTGCCAGTATGGGCAGAGCAGACTGCAAGTAGGATTGTACTGTTCATATAGATTATCACGTTCACTGTCCTGTCCCAAAATTGGGTTGATTTCTCACAGAAACCATACACAAAGCGATTACCAGCCAATACAGGATATCGGCCAGTAATATTGCCATGTCTATGGCCACCGTTAGACATGAGACATACAGAAACTGTCAGTTTAGGCCATACTTATTAACCCTTATATATCCAGGAGAGCAATGAGATTACAGAATCTATTACTGCCTCAGTATCAATTAAATGATCCAATAAAATAAATGCAATGTTTGGGCCATTTGATAGTTAGAATGTATGTATGGTATTGCTTTAAAACCCCCCCCCCCCCCTAAACATCAGATGTTGCTGAGTGCTCCATGCTAGTTTGTGTCTGTAACCCCCACCCCCAGACAAATAGTTTAAGTATGGAGTCACAAGACCTACAGGATTTTAGGCAGGATTATCATCATTAAATTGGCTTCACCCCATGGGCATAATTTGCAAAAAATTGTTATAGTAAAACAACAATATTGTTATTTTACACTCATTTAACACTCATTATTTTACATTTGTTATTTTACACGGTAAAAGTAACATAAGGATAAAATAAGGATATATTTTTTCAATGCAACTGTAAAGAGCTACATAAGTTGTTGGCCCTATGTTAATTATTAATAATAATAACGAAAGGGTTGCAATTGGTCAGAAACAAAATCCCAAACTTATGTGGGGCTTGGGGACACGGCCCTATATGTTATTCTACTAGAATTAGCATAGATTTTCTGATGGTAAACAGTTTTATGAAAAGCCTGAGAACATTTTTTTCCCTGGTCTCTCCACGGCAGTGGGAATCAATGGGTTAACTTCCCTTTGCACAAGCATGACAGATGTTTTGTTTAGCCAATAAATTGGATTGGTTCCGCCCCTTACCATACCTCTTTCCCTGTCCTTGTATAGAGTCTCAAGCTGTAAGTCTGGTGGTTCACAAAGTTTACTTCTGTGACCCAAGTCTTCAAAAAGACACAGCTCCAGATCCAGGGGGTGAGCCAACATTAAAGAGAGTGCTCTGTCAGTATATCACACATATGATGGATGTATTTATACCACATAACTACTCGTTTGCTTTCTTATATATTCAGCCCTTCTCCTACCAGGAGGGAGGAAGAACTCAGATCCCACAAATCCAAGAAAGTGCTTTATGTGAACAGTTCGCAGCTCGTGGGAATAAACTCTGCTCTGACTGCATTAATGAAAAAACCAATACACCTACTCTACAGCAAATCTCAGATATAGTCAAGGACATCATGCAGACATCTCTCCAATCCATGACTCAACAGGCTGCAGACATTGCGATGACCCAGATGTCAGCCATATCGACTGACCATACTCCCCATACGGGTAATCCTTCCCCAATAACGGAAGCAAGAGAAGCAGAAGACATGGAGCCAGATGCAGATGAAGGCCCCTCGGATGTGCAGTTCAGTCAAGACTCCCTCGACAACTTAATTATGAAAATGAGAGCCTACTCTGCATTGCACCTGAACAACCATCTACGTCACCAGGGGACCTCATGTTTAAAAATAAATATCAAGACCCAATAGTGTTTCATTTCCACCAATAAATACAGGAGTTTATCTCCTCAGAATGGAAACATCCTGACAAAAAATTCTGCCTATCTCAAAAATGTATGAACATCTATCCTTTCCTGGGGGAGGACATGTCAAACCTGGAACAGGCTCCCAGAATAGACACCCCCAGAGCCAAAATGGCTAGGAAAGTAACTCTGGCCACAGATGAATCAATCTCACTATGCGACCCCATGGATTGGTAGGAAGAAACAGCCCTGAAAAGAGCCTTCACAGTGGCAGGTGCAGCCATGAGGCCCCCAGTGGCAATCACCAATCTAGCCAGAGCCAATAATATATGGCTTCAGAATTTAGAATCTGCACTATTACAAATCGTCAAATCCCTCCAAGACATCAAATCTGCTAATGAATTCATATCCGAAGCTTCAATAGACTTAGTAAAATTCATTGCAAAATCCATGGGTTACTCTATAGTTGCAAGAAGTGCACTGTGGCTCAAACAGTGGAGAGACGATATCCACTCCAAACAGGGACTATCAGTTATCCCATTCGAAGGAAATCTACTGTTTGGAAAGAAACTAGAGGACCTAACTGACAGCAACTCAGTCAAGAAGAATCTCCCAGTTCAAAATAAACTGTTCAGGCCACAATCAAACCAAAGACAACCAAACCTTAGAGATGCTAAACAATACAAGCCAGGACGGCCCTATTCTCAAAGACCCTTTTGGAGAAATAATAACCAACAATCCTTTTGAGGTTTCAAAAACACATCAAACAGAGTAAGGAAATCCTGACTGGGGGACAAAAACCAAAGCAACTGTGGGGGGGAGATTATCTCATTTCTACACAACATGGGAAACATCAACATCAGACTTCTGGGTAAACAGATCCATCCTCCAGGGATACAAGCTGGAATTATCCCAAACAAACCCAACCACCATATCTGTCCCATCAAGGAACCCTGTTATCCCTCGAAACAAGAAAACATTCTCAAATGCCTTAGCAAACCTTCTACAGCAAAGTCATAGAACCAGTCTCTCCAAGTCAAGTAGGGAAAGGAATATACTCTACTTTGTTTCTCAAAAAGGAGAAATCAGGGGAAACAAGAGTCATTCTGGACCTCCGCTTCCTAAACAAATTCATCATTCAGAAGAAATTCAAAATGGAAACCCTCAAATCCATCACTCAACAAATCAAACCTGGCGATTGGATGGCAAAAGTCAATCTCAAAGACGCATTGCAACTACTCACCACAAATTCCTTTGATTTTTCATCCTCAACCAACACCTGCAATACAAAGTCCTCCCATTTGGTCTATAGTCCCAAGGGTATTTACCAAAATCCTTGCTCCACTCCTAGCTCTCCTAAGAACCCAGGGAGTTCACATCTTTGGATATCTGAACGATATCCTAATCAAAGCAAGAAACAAACCCTCTTACTCCACATCCAGATCACCCTCCAATGTCTCTCATCTCATGGATGGTTAATAAATCATCAGAAATCCAATTAAATTTCTTTTAATCTGATTTCTCTGATCTTCTTAGGTTTCTTCAAAGGCAGTGGAGAAAATATATAAACAAAACATAAAATGACAGTGTAGCAACTAAAAAAATTTATTTGTAAAGGATTTATAATCTTCGTACACGGTTATCATCATGCATCACAATATACAGATGCTGTAAACCTATTTGGGCCATGAAAAAGTACAGACCACATGCCTAGGTACATAGCTACTTATTGTACAGGTGCAGCTAGACAGCCCAGCAGGTTTGGGTACAATCCGCAAGTGCACATCTATCACCAGCTGAGATGAAAGGATTATGCTACATTCAAATGCAACAAAAGCTCTATTTCACTGTGCAGTAGTCTGGGACAAGGAGATAACTCGAAAGGACCACCAGGAATCTAATACCGGACATGTTGTGTTAAACCGGTTACAAACACCAGGACAAATAAATCTTGTTTTCCAACTGCATTCACATTTCTGTTCCTTTACGTTAATCCAAATGCAAGGCTAGAATACATAAGTTTTGAATTACGAAACTATAGTAAAAAAACCCTACTCAGAGAGAGCAAGAAACCTGTGGAATTATAGAAGTTGATTCTGATTTTAGAAGCAAAACTTACCAATACTTAAAAAATACAGAATATATTGAGGCTCATTTACGATTATATAATTTTCCTTTCAAATCCTCTTCCCTGCAGCAGTATGGCAGGTAGGTGCAACTATTCCTACCTACGTAAATGCTAAGCGGCAGCATTTAGAGGATTGATTTTGAACTTCTGCATCTTAAGGTGCCTATACACTGGGAACTTGCCTTCAAAAGTTTGCCCAACATCAGAACCACCTGACCTAATCTTTTATGTGGATGACTTCTGAAAACAAAAGTGAATGGGCCAGACATGGAACATCAGAAATTTAACCAACCCTGTATCAACCAGAACTGCAGTATAAGTAATAACACCAGTAATTTTTAATATTTTTTAGTTTTAGAAACTTATCTAGCCCACTTTTAATGGGCATGTCCACCCCCAAAACTATAATCCCCCCCACTACTGGCCCCATCATGTAGTGTAGTTTAATCCTTACCTCACATCCCAGCTCCATAAGGTTCTCCTGTAGTCCCCCCCCCAAAGTCCCAAAAACTGCCCACCAGGAGGATAGCAGAGTCCATATAGGACTCTGCCTTCTACCTGGCCTCTGGGAGAAGTGTGGCATGCGTACTGCAGCCCTTCTCCCCCTCCCTCCCGATTAGGATTCCCTCCCCCTAGTGTAAATCCCTTGTCACCAAAGATTCCCCGTCCCCCCAGCCCCTATGTTAATATTATTAGAACATGCCCGAAACTTTACTTACCTTCCCTCTTGCCTCCGCTGCACTGAACTCCCGGCAGCCGCGTCCGTGATTGGCTGCCGCTCAGCCAATCACATACGCGACTGCCGGTCCCGCCCCTCTACTTGCATTTACTCGCAAGCAGAGGGCTTGGCAGCGCGGCGGAGGGAAGGTAAGTAAAGTTTGGGGCATTTTCTAATAATATTAACATAGCGGTTGGGGCTGGGGGGAATCTTTCCTGGAAATTTTTTTTAAGGGTGGACATACCCTTTAAAGCTATTCAATTAACTTGCCATTACCACATCTGCTGGAAGACAGATCCACAATTCTCACTGTAAAGAAACCTTTCCTAACCTGAAGATGAAACTTTTCTTCTAATCTTAAAGGATGCACACATGTCCTGATATGACCGATTAGTTCCACTAGAGAGATTATTATATGGCCCATTATTATATTTGTATAAATTAATCATATCCCTATGCAAAGGTCAGTTTTACAATGTAAACAGCCCTAACTTGTCTAATCTGCCTGCATAGTCAAGCCCCACCACTCCCCTTATTATTGTAGTTGCCCTTGTCTGAACTCCTTCTATTTCCAGGAAGTCCTTCTGTATATGGATTTCCAAAACTGCACTGCATATTACAAGTTAGGCATTACTAGTGCCTTGTAAAGAGGGAGAATAAATTTTTTCTCTCTTGAATCTATTCTTCTCATTATACAAGACAATATCTTGCTAGCTCTAGCCTTCGCTGTCTGGCATTGTTTGTTACAGCTTTATATGTTAGCTACTAGAATCCCCAACTTTTTTTCCATTAGGGATTCACTTAGCACAGAGTTATTTATGGTGTAGGTGGCACAAGGATTGTTAAACCCCAAATGCATCACCTTACATTTATCAACATTGAATCTCATCTGCCATACTGATGTCCACTTTGATTATCTAGGTCTACTTGCAGCAATTGCACAGCATTCAGTTTCCAAAGTTCTACATTGTTTAGTGTCATCAGCAAACACAGAGACCTTGCTCTCAATGCTCCCTTCTGAGACATTTATAAATAGATTAAATAGAAGTGGCTCCAGTACAGAACCCTGAGACACTCCACTTAGAGCGATCCAACAACAAAGCAATCCATGTACAAATGTTCTTTACTTGGGCAACAGACCTCAGTGATTGAAAGTCAAATCTATTAAACGTCTAAGTAGTGAATAGCCAACATTACCTTCCATAATAATGGTAATTAATATTAGGTTTAGGAGTATAGTTGCCCTCTAAGCTTTAGTTCTTTTCAAAGGTTTGAAAGATACCTTTTATTAACAAAGCGTAAATAAATAAATTAGAAGCTAAAATCTTTTGGGACAACTCCTGTACATATTTCAGGGCATAATAATAAGGCAGGATTTTAGTTTGAGTGAATCTAGAAAATAAAACCTGAAATAATCCATTTCCTTTTTAGGCTTTGCTGAACTGTACTAGCCAGGGAGGATTTGCTATACATCCCTCTAGTTCATGATCAATTAAACAAGCAGGAATCAGCTGGATAGCAGGTCAAACTGGCAACAGATACACCAATTTGCATCAGATCAGGAATAAGGCTTCCAAACCAAAAATGTCCTGGTTTTATTCACTCAAGATAATTGGATTACCACCACTCCAGTGCCATGATTGGGTCGAATTGGTGACACATTGTTTGCTGCTCCAGGAAGGATCATAAAGAGTGTTCCCTTTAAGCTGTGCACTCACAACTTGGTGCCACATTTAATAACCCGTAGGTTATATTAGAAGTATGACCGCAGTAGGAAATTTTCGGCCAGGCAGCCTTACCATTTTGTATAGGCGATCGTACAATAATGATCAATCATAAATGTACGTTTCGCCATCATAAATCTTTCGATTGTTAAAGGCGTGGTATCTCTTTTATCAATACCGGCCTTCATAAATATGGCCCTTGGTTGGTCTTTGCACACAGGTTGAAGTAGTGTGTGTATGTATAGTTTATTTATAAAGCACCACTTGGGGACGCAGCGATGTACATTAACCAAATACAAAAAAGTGCACACAAATCTGCTGGAATGTGTAGTGCACAAGATTTTACGCACAATATATATTAATTTAGAGCAGTGGTTCCCAAACTTTCAGATCGCAGCACACTTGGAAATGCAAATTTTTCCCTGTGTTGTTAATGTTGGGCTTGAAGTTAGCACACCCATTGAGGAAACATGTTCATAAACAAAGGCATAAAGAGGGGGATTTTTTCTTTAGTATTGATAAAAACTTAAGGAAATGGTCGTAGATTTTCAAAGATCACAAAGATATTTTTGGTCATGTAGAAATTGAGCAAGTTGATAAGATTTAAAAGGGAGGGGGGTGTTTCTAACAAATTCCAAAGTAAACTGGGAACAGAACTTTCTTTTTATATTAAAAACACAACCATCAATGCATTATCTTTCTAAAGATGATAAAAGGGAAAATGTACCCACTGACTCTAAAGTAGTTTTATTGATACGTAACCAAAAGCGTTCTATAAATCCTTTTAACTGTTAAGTTATAACACTGTATTCTGTAACGTGGCTGCTACTGAATATTTACTGGACTCTGTAGTATGCAATAATAAGTTGAATCTGAAAAGTCTCCCGGACTACATATTCACCTTTACATCTTTGACCATTTTGTTCCCCTTTAACGGTCTCATCATTTCAGGCCACCTGACTCATCAGTTGAAAATAGTCACAAATGGTTAGCAGAAAATATGCATCTTTTTGTTTTAATAACATAAACAGACATCTGCTCATAAAACAAACCTACAACTGCATGTGGACAGACTGACTTAATACAAAACACTTGTTTTCGGGAAAGAGTAGAGTAGGTGTGGTTCAGCCATTTAAACTACTGCAGACAGTTGTTCTTGCTCCATCTACAGACTTGCAAAAAGAAAGACACAACATGATACTATGACAAGAGAACACACAAAAATTAGGAAAGTGCTATTCTGCAGAAAGCCAAGGACAGGACACTTGAACATCAGGTGGACCGTTACTGTTCTGTGCCCATTTTTAGACTCTGTGTTTCTTGATGAATCCAATGAGCCCGTTGGTGGAACAATCATGAGATGTTACATCAGCATCAGATTCCAGTTCAGGTTCTATCTTTTTTGCAAGTTGCTTTCCAAGCTCAACTCTTAAAGGGTGCAAGAACATAAATTTAGTATAGATTGCTATGGATTACACAGGCAACTAAAAACCTACAGGGTTTATAGTGCATGATGTTAATAGCTTTTACAGCATTGCATGTCTTTGTTATATCAATAAATACAGTTAGAAGCAAAGCTAAATTACAAATAAGGAAGAAAATACTCTTTCCATAGCAGAGAAAGACTTACCCCCATTGATCATAACTGTTTATGTCCCACACCACTCCCTGAACAAAGATTTTATGCTCATACATAGCTGTGGGAGGAAAGCAAAGATTAAAAGTAGAAATATGAGACATTCGTACATGACCATATAATGTTCCCAGTAAGGTTAATCCACAAATTAGATAGATTTTCTACTATCTTTATAAGAGACCCCATTTTTTTGCTAGAAGAATTATGATCTAGTCGACCTTATCCAATCTACAGAAACGGAAAGCTGAAATCAATGCCACGCTAACGGCTGGTAAGTTTAACTCTGTAACCCAGGCGTTCTATTATTCATAGGGAGGTAGAAATAAGAAATCTCACCTCCCTGTGAATAATAGATGAAGATGCAAGGTATACTAAATTACTGTTTTAGTGTCCCTTTAAGTATAGTATATGTAGATATACAACAAACTCTCAGGGTTATTCAATAAAAGTTCTTATTAAAAATGGTGCTAATTTTGCCCCAACCAATCAGATGTTAGCTTTCAAATGTTAAATAAGATCTGATTGGTTGGGGCAAAATTAGCACCAATTTAAATAACATTTATTGAATCTTTTTACATATTAATATATTTGAAGAACACACTCCTGAAGACGCTTCCCACTTTAACTTGTGTTTATTTATGACATGCGTGCACAACGTTTCGGGGTGTGGCCCCCTCCTCAGGTGCATTATTTATTGAATTCTCTGTTAGTACCACATGCAAGAAATTGTTAAATATTTACCAATTAAAGCTCCCAAAATGAAAGGATTGAGTTTTGTAAATACAATGGAGTTGGTTGGCCTATTTCCTTCAAAAACCTGACAATAGAAAGGGGGGAAAAATGAATATATAAAAGGAGTAAAATATGAAAGTATTTCTATACAATGAACGGTAATAGAACCAGGTGTCACTTTTAGATTTATAATCTAAACTAATTTCCAAGTGCCAGTTTCCGAGGGATTACCAATATATAAACACAGAACTGACAGTAACTGCAAATATTTGCCTGAGTCACTAAATCCAGAAAACATGCACATAACTAATCCAACCTTCCCACTGATACTAAATAAGTGAATGGAAAAAGACAAATAAAATAATTTGTGAGGGGTGCACAGGGCATAAATAATCATGTCTGAAGTAAAAGGTTGAATTTTTATGTGAATTCCAATAAATATTGCATACCTTGTGTGGAAGGAGTTTTTCCAGAGCTTCCCCACTTAAGCCAGATGCCTGTAGCTCCTTCTTGGCTTCTTCAGTGGACTTCCCCTTCATAAGGGCCTCTGTTTGAGCAAGGAAGTTGGCAATGAGGATCTAAAAGTAAGAATTGGATGTACAATCATTCCTTTTATTATGTCTGAAAATAATTTTGAAATGGACAACAAAATATTAAAAAAGCACACTTTACAGAAACCACCACGTTTATATTTAAAGGGGGAACTGTGGTCTCTAAACAAGTTGATTTTAAATGAAAGGCCGGGTTCCTACCTTTAAAATAAGCCATCAACCATCTCTATGTGTGCTGCACAAACCAAGATATGAGGAAATCACAGATCAGAAAGTTAGGGGGTGGGAGGTTCTGAATTTGCAGTCAAAATACTAGTTAATCCTTCGAATCTGCGGTTGGCACATGTTCAATTACAGTGACTGCAGGGGAGAAGAGGAAAACCCAAAGCAGTGTGTAACTTTGTCTTTTTTAATGCCTCCCACACAGGGAGGGACTGTCACGGTTTCAGAGCAGGAAGTGCTGGGGATCTGATGCTGCGGCTACAATATCACACATAAAAATGTAAATATCTGCAAAACTATGCAAATAAAATTAAAGTAAATTTACACATCTGTACCTTGTGTGTACCACTGTTTTTTCTCAAGTTGGTGGGTTTCAGTGTGCATTAAGATACTTATGCATATATTTTTAAATAAAAACTTAAAACATATTGGCACAAATAAAATACATGCAGGAAGATTTAATAAAAGTTCTTATTTAAAATGGTGCTAATTTTGCCCCAACCAATCAGATCTTATTTAACATTTGACAGCTAACATCCGATTAGTTGAGGCAAAATTAGCACAATAAAAACTTTTAATGAATAACCCGACTGTCCATTAATGTGGCTTTAAAAATACATACATTCGCTCAGGAAAGGACTGATTATGGTAAGCAACTGGTTTTCAATTTATAAATACCGTATATACTCGAGTATAAGTCGATCCGAGTATAAGTCAAGGTACCTATTTTTACCTGAAAAATTAATAAAAATTGATTGACTCGAGTATAAGTCGAGGGTAGAAATGATCACCACTACTGCCTTCTAATTCTGTGTTGTTTTTAGGCTTAAAGGGTATGTCCACCCTAAATTCAAAATTTTAATACACGATCCCCCCTGGGCTCCCAGCCCCAACCGCATTAATTTTATTTTTAGAAAGCCCCCCAAACTCTACTTACCTCCCCTCTTTCCTGCGCCGTGCTCCCGGCCCTCTGCTTGCTAGGAAATGCAAGCAGAGGGGCGGGACCGGCAGCCGCATCTGTGATTGGCTGAGCGGCAGCCAATCACGGACGCGGCTGCCGGCAGCTCACTTCCGCGTTGGAAAGCTGAGAGGTAAGTAACAGATTTTGGAGCTTTCTAAAAATAAAATTTATGCGGTTGGGGCTGGGGGACATGGGGGAAGGCTGACATAAAGGGGTTTTAAGCTAGGGGGAGGGATAACAGAACGGGAGGGAGAGGGAGGGGGGAGAAGAGCTGCAGTACGCATGGCAAAAATCTACCTGAGGCAAGGTAGGAGGCAGAGCCCTGCTAGCCTCCTGGTGGGCAGTTTTTGGCACTTTGGGGGGGGGGGGGGGACTACAGGAGAACCCTATGAGCTGGGATGTGAGGTAAGGATTAAACTACACTACATGGTGGGGCCAGTAGTTGGGGGGGGGGGGGGGGAGATTATAGTTTTGGTGGTGGACGTGCCCTTTAAGTTGCCCTTTAAATGGACAGCAGCATGCCCATACATGAATCCCATACAGTAATAGCCAAATCCAGTACCAGTAACCTCCAATTCCTTGGCCCTCCAGATGTTTGGAAACTACAACTTCCAGCATGCTTTGTTGCTGGGAGTTATATCTGTTGTATTCAATTAGATCAACTGGACTTGAAATGTAGTTCTTGAAGACGTTTCGCTAGTCATCTGACTGGCTTTCTCAATTCAGAATGACTTGTACAAGAATCTGTGGCAATTATGTACCCTGGAAAATCCCAATTAGCATATCACAGCCAGGTGTTAAGGGTGTGATTAGATAGTGGCTAAGAGGTGTTATAGGAATGCCCAGAGTAAGGTGTTAAAACAGCATTGTACATGGCAGACAGTTGGTGTCGAACCCCCCCACCTCTATTTAGGCTTGGTTTCTTTATTTTCACATAAATGGCCTCCTTAACACCTCTCTTGAACCAGTCACGTTCCTTCGCCAGTATGTTAACATTACAATCTTCAAAGGTATGTCCTTTATCCTTAAGATGCAGATACACGGCTGAGTCCTGACCCGAGGAATTGGCTCTTCTGTGCTGGGCCATACGTTGATGCAGTTGCTGTTTGGTCTCCCCCACATACAAGAATGCTCTGATTTGTATGTGGGGAGACCAAACAGCAACTGCATCAACGTATGGCCGCACACAGAAGAGCCAATTCCTGGGTCAGGACTCAGCCGTGTATCTGCATTAAGGATAAAGGACATACCTTTGAGATTGTAATGTTAACATACTGGCGAAGGAACGTGACTGGTTCAGAGAGGTGTTAAGGAGGCATTTATGTGAAAATAAAGAAACCAAGCCTAAATAGAGGTGGGGGGGTTCGACACCAACTGTCTGCACAGTACAATGCTGTTTTAACACCTTACTCTGGGCGTTCCTATACACCTCTTAGCCACTATCTAATCACACCCTTAACACCTGGCTGTGATATGCTAATTGGGATCCAGGGTACATAATTGCCACAGATTCTTGTACAAGTCATTCTGAATTGAGGAAAGCCGGCGGATGACTAGCGAAACGTCTTCAAGAACTACATTTCAAGTAGTTGATCTAATTGAATACAACAGATATACCATGACCTGGATGAATGAGAACCTTCACAAGCATATTGCTGGGAGTTAGTTTCTAATCATGTGGAGTGGCAAGGTTCAATAAACTTTTAATTAAGCTTACCATCATTTACAATTCTCCTGACCCCCATATTGTAAAGGGACCTCTGACCCCAATAGTTAAAAAAATGTCACCTGAGAGTTGTAGTTTCAAGCTGTCATTTGCACTGTGCTAGCAGCTGTTTTTTGCCCCAAACTGAGGAGACCCATCAGATTTACAGCATCCAGATGAGCAGTGAATGCTGAGTGAGTCCAGCAGCCAGACTACAGGAAGCGTAAAGGCAGATCAGCTCCTGTAACTTTCTATGCAGGTTAACACAGTGCCACCTACTGGTTACTATCCGCAATTGCAGAATTTGGATCTAAATTAGGACTTGAGTATAAGACGAGGTTAGGTTTTCAGGCTAATTTTAAAGCCTGAAAAATTGGACTTATACTTGTGTATATACGGTATACCATCTATGGTTCACATTACATTGTAATTCATCTTTTAGTTCTTTTATTTATAAATCATTATCTGGACATGTTATAAAGGCTTATAGGACCAATTACGAATTACTGTAATGAGGCACAATACATACAATAAAGCTAGGTTGTGGGACTTTAGTTTCCCGATAGTGGACCATTTCCTGAGGCATTTCAGGCTACTGATAAGGTTTTGGAAAATGAAAGGGGTTTGGTTGTGGCTGTTGTAAAGTCACTTTCTGGTAGATGTCAGGATGCCATTGTCTGTTTTGGTCCCCCTATGGTCACAGCCAGAGAAACTAGACATCTAGAGTTTTGCTAGATGCAAATATCTGGAACTGCTCAGAAAAAAAAAATGCCTGTGTAAAAGGTAGCCCAAGGAGCAAAATGTGAGTTTAAGGACATGTCCACCACCCATAAAAGTAATGTAGAAAATCTGTCAATCTAATTTTAGAGGGTCTACCCCTCAAAAAAAATTTTCATTTGATAAGGTAAAAAAAAATTTTAAAAAAAAATGTGCTTGTATGCTTTAGACAAGACCATTTGTACACCCAAGTAAAAAATGGAGACCTTGTTTCTACCTGCTACTACTTACACTGCAGAGAACCTGCCCAACTATAAAATAAATGACTTATGGGAGAGCAAGAGCTTGCAGAGCCATAGGTAATTTAAAAACCAAGGACAGTATAGGATCGGTATTGTATGATATTTGCCATTTATCACAGACAAATAAATACCACTAGTATCAGTCTTTCAACAATGTTAGAAATTTCTGGACTGTTGAAATGTAGAATGCGGTGTATCGGGCCATTGAGGTCTGCAGTTCTTTTTATGCTGCTTAAGCAAAATACAGATAGATAATGATTCTTATTTTATGATAACAGCATAAAGTAACGCTGCAGCTGGTAAGGGATAAGTATTAGAATTTACCAATATCCTTTATAAAGGCTCAAATGTTTAGTGTCTTTTCAAGGAAAACCATTACCTACTAAGAAGGATTCACCCAAGTATCTCACCTTGTGATGCAGGCCATTTCTAATTGGATGCTGGGTCTGCACAGGAATCAAGAAATCACAAGGAATTCTGCGTGTCCCTAAAAAAAAAAAAAAAAAAAAAAAAAAAAGAAAAAAAAAAATATGCAAACATTTTGGTTTTCAGTTATGGTATTGGGACCATCCCCTCAAAACATACATTTTGCATATTAAATTTAAAGGGAAAAAAAATAATAATATAGTTACCTTGATGTATAAGTTGGTAGAATGCATGCTGTCCATTGGTTCCAGGTTCTCCCCATACAACAGGACCAGTGCTATAGTTTACACGGGCACCTGTTTTTGTTATATACTTCCCATTTGATTCCATATCACCCTAAAATAAAAAAAAACAAGCAACAGAAGAAGACTTAAAAGAAAGACTCTTAAAATGATGCTCCCTATTGGTCTGGGCTGTATGCGGATTATGGTACTGAATAGGATTCTCACCTGCTGGAAATAAGCTGCAAACCGGTGCATATACTGATCATAAGGCAGCAGAGCATGTGTCTCACAGGCATAGAAGTTGATATACCAAACACCAAGCATGGCCAGTATAACAGGGATGTTATCCTCTAGAGGAGTATTGTAAAAGTGATTGTCCTGTTAAAGACAAGTCATAAGATTTAAAAATCACAATAAGGATTGAGTAAACTATAAATTCTCTCTGATTTTTCTAACCTTCCTATCCCTTGATTTTTATCTTTGGGAGTTTTATTTTTTAAAGGGGACAGGTCAAAGCCAGTCAGTAATGAACTATCAATCAATCACCCATCCCCACCCCCTGGCACACTACATATGAAAACTCTCCATTCTATAAAAGTAAAGCTTATTTCTCGGTCACTGCATGGATAATTGATTCAGCATTAAGATCAGAAAAAGGAATAAGCATTATCTGTTTCTCTGTGCAAATAACACCTAATCCTGCAGTTAGCTGCTGTCTGTGTTACTTAAGTCGCAATGTAGCATTGTACCTAAAGCAATCAATAACTAAGCCCCCCACACATACACTTTTAAACTTCTACAGCTAAAAGAAAATCTTACTTGATTCAAGCAGTTATTACAGCTCCCAGTGCTGCTTACCTTCCCATAGCAAAGCAGTTTTACTTTCACTATAACACAATCACTGGGTGAATGCTATTGTTTCTAGGGGGGCACAGAACACCTCCACTGCACATGCTCAACACTAGCTGTGCCTCAGTTTTGGGAGGGGGTGGATACATAGAGAGGAGACATGCATACTAACTAGGAGTAAGCGGAACATAATATGAGGAGATCTAGTGACAGCGAGCACTGAGAGCAAAAAAGGATTAAGTTCCTGACAGCAATAAAAATATAGAAAAGGATAAAGGCAAGTAATTTTTTTCAGTTTAGTGTCCCTTTAAGCAGTATAAACAGCCTTTTCTTCTTTTGTACCTCTAATCTAACTACTTCTTATTTATAAGGCTTGTAAAAAGTTGCACCTAGCAGACAGTACCGTTGGAAGTGGTGGAAATAAATGGGAGCGAGTTAATCTGGAGACTTTATTATATTTGGTTTAGGAGAAGTGTGGGGTAGAAGCACATACCCCCAGTTCAAATTCATAGCAGGAATTAATTTTGGAGATTAGATAACAGATTATACTGGGATGAGTAGGAAAGCAGGAGATAAAATAGACCTAGGGTACACACAGGGGGACTTTTTGACCCGACAGAGTGTTCGCTACTAGCGAGCACTCGGCCGAGACAAATGACTCGCAGCAATAGTGGCCGCTGCCGACAGTTCGCAACCAACCATGCGGTCCCATAGGGAACTGTACGATCGACCATGATTTACTAACAATCCTGATCGCCCTTTTCATCTGATATGGACAAACGAGCGACCAAGTTCAGGCACCCTACCCACACCATGCAATATTTCCTGCTGACCTCTAAACATCACTATCTGTCGGACAAAAATATCTTCTGGTGTACCCAGACTGAACCCTAAACGGATTTAACTAAAATAAAAATAAAAAAAAAAAAAACTCACCATCCAGTGAGCACCTTCCAAAAGTTTTTCAAAGTTATCAAAACCTACAAGATAAAAAAAACCCAAAAACATCCATTTACACGTTTAGTTACAAATAAAAACCCCACTAGCAAATACATATCCTTCCGTTATGCAAGTCATTATTAATGTAGACTGTAGAATGTCTGCAAGTGTTAATCATTGAGTGAGGAATATACAGAGCAGATACCAACCAACATGAAGGGCGATTGACAATCCAATGGCTGACCAGAGAGAGTAACGACCACCAACCCACTGTAAGAGAAAAATGGCAATTTAAATACTGAAAACACTACTAGGATTTTCATGTGTGTTAATTCTCATCGCTTTGTGCTGATTTAGGGAAAACACAGCATAAGACCCCGGAAACCTTTAAAAGCCATGGGGCCATGTGTTTTGACTGTGCTACTACTATCATCATATTGTTGGTCAAAAACAGAGCATAAACAGGAAAAAAAAAATTAAGTTAAATAAATACGTTAGGCTGGGTACACACTAGGTGTTTTTTTTGGGCCCAACTGACCAATATTTTCTCAACCAACAGTAATTCATCCCGGCCAAGCACTCTTTTGTGGTGAATGGTCAGGGCAAAAAATGAACATGTGTGTACCCAGCTTTGGGTAGGTTGTAATAAAAATGCATTTATTTTTTATTGCTTGTAATTTTAATCACAAGTTGGAAACATTGAGATAATAGTCATACAGTCCTTGTATATCATGTGGAGTCTGGTGTGCATCTGCGATTTCACCAGTGGCCACACGTATGAGATAGCACGCAGCATAAAGCTTATACACATACTAAACAAAGTGTGTAAAAGAAAACTAGTTCTATATGCCCTAAATCCATAGGCCTATATGAAATACAAGAGTAATTCAATGGAATATCTAGGCTGCACAATATAACATAGAACAAAGCACATACCAATAAGTTTGAGAGTACATATCATAATGTGATCTATTTGCCTGGAAATCTGGTATTCTGTGTACCAGACAACCTAACGATCTGAGAAATTACAGCTCAAAAGTGAACAGTATGGAAGAACTTTAAAAAAACAGCACATTTAAGCCAACAGTGTCACATATCTTTGGGCTTGATTAGAAAACCAAGATCACCATTGAATTCAAACAACATTACAAGTGTTTTGCAATGATGGGTAATAACTAATACTTTTAGATTAACCTGTACATACTGTATATAGGAATTAGGTTGGGATGAGGGGGATGAATGCTGCTCTGATCCTCTGACCTTTATTTACATACAGTAAAAAAGGTCTCTATGAAAACTGTTTAAGGTTAAAGCTAAGAATAGCAAGGACAGAGCCAGCCAAGGGCTGGTGCATTAGCTCACATTTCCAGCAGCTGCCTCTACAGAACAAACCATGGGAACCCATAGTCTAGTCTATCCTAAATTGCTACATTGTAAGCAACATTTTTGTAGCTACTGGTACAAATTGCTCTAATTTTTAGTTTCCCAGACCAATCCTCATGCTTATAAATGCCAAGTAAATGACAGGTATTATCCCATTCAAATTGCAGACAACGATGCATGCAACTAATCTTGCTTCCAGACTTAAGGCCCATGCAAACATCCAATGTCTACCACAAGCCAATCACACATGTTAAATGAACGGCCATTTCAGATGACAATCATGCATGTATGCTCTTAAGAGTGGCCATACATGTGCAATGGTTGGCTAAAGCAGCTGTTTGTTGTGCATTGATCAGTTCAAATGGTTGACATCGCTTTACACCCTGACAAAAGTATCTTGAGATATCAGTGCAATAGTACCAAAGCCAGATCAATGAGGCAGGAATGCAGGGGTTTAAAAGGAAGCATTAATTAGCATTTGAATATTTCCACTGGCACCTAATCCGCACACACACAATCTATGAACAGTGATTTTTAAACCTACCAATATTCTCAACTTAAATAAAAACAAAAAACTGCCAGAGACCCAAAAAATCCCAGGGAAAAGGTATTGTAACCCCCTGTAAATGTAAAACTAGATGGCAACTTTCTTTTGCCTTGACCCACTGTGAATTCAGATTTCTTTTTAAGATCAGCTTTCCATTTCCATGACATACCCTCATCTGAGCCAAAATACGATACAGAACGAAAAAATTAAAGGGCATTGCCAACCCAACACTAAAACCTACAATAACATTCCCCACCCTCCCAGACTCCAAGGTTGTTATACTGTAGAGAGAAAAAATATAAAGTTTCCCCCTGAAAGAGAAGTATAGGTTTTAGTATTAGGGGTGGACATACACTTTAAGTAGGTTATCCCTGATAATTCAGCCATTTGGAGAGTTGCAAAATTAGCCAGAGAGCAGGAAAAACAGTCTGATTTCAAAATGAGTCTTTGAATAAGTGCTCATTTTACAATAAATTGTTTGCACCAATCATTTAATACACTTTTGGGGGTGCAATATTTCAGTGCAACAGAAAAAAAAAAATTTGTGTTTAGAAAATAGACAAACGACACATTTAGATAAAGAAATGCAACTATATGCAAGATTTCTCTCAAATATATACATAAATAACCTATGAAAATCTCAGCCTATAATCCAGACTACAAGAAAACTGTCAGATCACCAATCCTAATTAATTTCATGAATAAAAAAAAAATACTTACATCCCAGAATTCAAACATGTTAGCAGTGTCTATCCCAAAATCGCTCACTTTTGGCTTAAGAAAAAAAAATAAAAATAAGTAAAAGTTATTACACATTACATTTTAGCTGCATAAATTGTAGTTTCAAGAGTCAGGATACTCACTGCATTTGTAGAAAGGGCAACAAAATGTTTGGCTACTGCAGATGGCTTAAAGGAAAAAAGAAAAGTAAAATTTTAACATAAATAGTGGATGAAAACTATCAAAACAGAAGAATTAGAGCAAGGAATAGCTGGACAAGCAGATTATGATCACTGAAATGAGAAAGTAACATCCTTTTTTTTTCTAAAAGTATGTATTGCTTAACATCCCCTTTAATGGTAACATTTGGAAATCAACCAAACAGTTACAATTCATTTACAGATTACCTTAAATGTTAAAGTTTTCAAATACTTACATCTTTGGCAGCATTAAGGAACCACTCCTTAGCCGTTTCAGCATTGGTTATGGTTTCCTGGGTGGTAAAAGTCTACAGGGGAAAACAAATACAAACTTGATCAGTACACACACTCAAAGTGAAGGAAACAAAACCAGCTCACATAACATTGAGTGTGGGCCCGACCAACCTACTGCATGTCGAGAAGACCAATACTTCAATTTTATTTGAAGGAACTGAATATTTGGCTTTTTTATTGTCAGTAACAAAAACCTGCAAACCCCAAGTCACGTTAAACTTCAATTTTTATACCTCAACTACAAAGTCAAAGTATCTCAACACTATTCCCCACCTCTATACAGGGACAGTGTTTTGGAACAGCATTCTCTTTTTACAGAATTGTAAGAGATTAGAAGGTTACATCTTTCCCCCGGTTATAAAAACCTTGCAAGGCAATCTCCATATCAATTACCTTTGATGCAATGATGAAGAGTGTTGTTTCAGGGTTAAGTTCAGCCAGAGTTTTTGCAATGTGAGTGCCATCAATATTGGATACAAACCAGACACGAGGACCTCCTTTAGAATAAGGTTTAAGTGCTTCAGTTACCATCAGAGGCCCCTGAAATATACCAGGTAACATAGCAGGTTAAGGACATTTAAATTTTAGGGGGGGAAAAAAAAAAAAAAAAAAAAAAAAAAAAATCAAAAACTGAACAGTAAACTCACCAGATCTGAGCCTCCAATTCCAATATTAACCACATCAGTAATGGCCTTTCCTGTAAATCCCTTCCAGTCTCCACTGCGGACTTTCTAAATGGTGATTTAGAGGGAAAAAAAACAAAACTGTAAGATGTCGCTTTAAAGGGCATCTCCACTGATGGAAAAACGTTTTTTTTCCTGATAGTACACCTTCCCCCAACCCCCCTCCTACCTTTATTATCTCTAAAAACTCCTCTTTCTTTGCAGCAGCCAGGGGAAGTTCTGTTCGTTTCTGCTACTGTGCTGGGCAGGCTGTCAGTCAATGTGCATCATCACATGCATATTCATGATTCCTGCCACACCCACTTGACCCCACTGAAGCCAAATGTAAACAAAGCCTTTCTTCCTGTCTCTGCATGATCTATTCACAGCTGATAGTGCATGGAGAGACAAAGGAAAGATAGAAGCTTGTGACACACTGCTGTAAGAAGGCTGGGGGGGACTGGTGTGTTTTTCAATATGAATATATATTTATAAAGTCAAAAGTTAAAGGGTATCTCCACTGAGGAAAAAGCATTTTTTTTTTTGGGTTTATTTTAAAGTACACCATCCCCCAACCCTCCCCCTACCTTTTTTTCCCCAGAATTCCCTTTCGTTTGATGGCAGCAGCATGGGAAAGCTGTGCAGGTTCCTGGAGGTGTGTCTTCCCCTGTGCTGGGAGTGCTGTCACACAATGTGCATCATCATGTTAGCAGACACACCCACTTGGCTGCAGTAAGAAATCCTTTCCTCCCTGACACTCAAAGTTCATATTTCCAGCTGAGGAAAAGTTAAACCCCCTTCCCACACTACTGTAACAAATACAGGGGAACTTGTGTTGTTTTTAATAAAGATTTGTTTGTGTCTAACTCTAAGATTGATTTCATAGGGGATGCTGGGAATATGAGGCAATCTGGTATGGGAGGGAGTGGGAGAGAGAAAAAAGTAGTACCTGATTACTCCTCCATTTAGCAGTGAACTCAGTAGCTTGGAGAGCTGTGATGGTCATGTGATTATTCCTCCATTTAGAGTGTGTGTGTATAGAATCGACCAGACCGCAGTCCCGACGGATCCTCTCACATTCTGCGCATGCACTAAAGGAAAACGCGCGTCGGACATTTTACATGCAGGCAGTCAATGAAAGTGGGTGGACCTGCACCATCGACAGCGTTCTGAGACAAACTCATTGGATTTCTTCTAAACTACTGCTCACAGACACAGGATACTGCAGGTACATTTCCACCTTACACATATCTATCCTTACAACCCAGGTGACTTTTAGCAGTGGAGATACCCTTTAAATTAATATTACTATGTAAAAAAAAAAAAAAAAAAAAAAAAATTTATAACCTTTCTTGATTTCGCATGAATATATTTTTGATAAAATATCATACCAACAACTACTTTACCTGGCAGAAAGCCTTCATTTTCCCCAAGACAGCATTTACTTCAGGCATAACATCTTTTCCATCCACTATTCTTGGGACATTTGACCGGTTACGGAGAGCAATGTGAAGAACAGCACGATTCTACAAATGCAGATAGAAAATCTTAAATTACTGTCATGTGGAAACTGCCAATACCATTATTACAGTCTGTAGAACAAAGGAATGCCATACTACACAATATGGAGCTTTACCATACCCTGCTTAATTTCTTTAAAAAAGGAAAAATTGTATAAGGTAATTCTGGTAAGACTTCTTAAAAATATGCTTGTGAAGGTTCTCATTCATCCAGGTCATGGTATATCTGTTGTATTCAATTAGATCAACTGGACTTGAAATGTAGTTCTTGAAGACGTTTCGCTAGTCATCCGACTGGCTTTCTCAATTCAGAATGACTTGTACAAGAATCTGTGGCAATTATGTACCCTGGAACATAATTGACATAATTAGATCTTAACCCCTATCTAATCACACCCTTAACACCTGGCTGTGATATGCTAATTGGGATTTTCCAGGGTACATAATTGCCACAGATTCTTGTACAAGTCATTCTGAATTGAGAAAGCCAGTCGGATGACTAGCGAAACGTCTTCAAGAACTACATTTCAAGTCCAGTTGATCTAATTGAATACAACAGATACTTCTTAAAAATGCTTCAATTCTGCCGACATAACTAATGCCAGAGCGTTAAACCAGTGTAGCTCCTAAATCCTTGTTTTGGCTGAGAGACATTTCTGAAGGTTTAAAGGACATGTAAACTGGGGCAAATATTTTTTTTAACTAATCACACAGTAATTATGATTAATTACCAACAATCTGAAATCTGCTTTTAATTTTTTCGTCAATATCAATAAGGTATCACAGCGTCTCACCACTTTTTCATGTCTACTCGTGCTGTGTGGCCATATCCCCAGTTTGAAATCCTTCTAAACCAACAAGTCGAGCATGGACACACTGCAGCAGGACTAAGCTTGCAAACAATTTATTTCACAGCATACCACGACATGTTTTGAACGATATTAAAAAAAAAACAAAAAAAAAAAAAAACGCATAGCGTTTGAAACATGCCATGGTATGCTGAAAGAATGGCCGCTTTAAAATAAGTTGATATATCATACTTTGTCCTATGAATTCATTACTGTATGCCTGCTATGCTTCTGGATGCCTCGTGGAAACTAAGCAATTTAGAAATCTGTACTGAGCCTGGACATGCTCAGAAGAGGCAGATAGGGGATTAACATTCAGTCATTGGCTGTGATTTCAACTGTCAAATCCGTAACTGACAGTTGCTAACTGGAAGAACCAGGAAGCAGAAACAGGGGCAACAGGACATTGTGCAGGATTTCAGGTTAGACTTCATTTCAGATTTCAAACTATTACCGTTTTGGGAGGGGGTGAATACATTAAGAGGAGACATGCATACTAACTAGGAGTGAGCTGAACAGGACATGAGGAGATCTAGTGACAGGGAGCACTGAGAGCAATAATGAATAAAGTTTCTTGCAGCACTAATATAGAAAAGCATAAAGGCAAGTCTTTTTTTCAGTTTAGTGTCCCTTTAAACCAATTGTATAGAATAGAATTAATTGCTGCAATAATGCCCAATTACACTGTACCAGTGAGATTCTGCTACATATCCACTTATCAATAATACCCAGGATGAGAAACTTAACAATTAGGCCCTCACCCCTGGGTCTTCAGTACACCTTAATTGAAACAGTTAAAGTTGTGATTGCATATTAGATTTCTCTCTTTTTATGGTTGTTTTACTAATCAGAAAATCAGAACTGCAGCCTGCATTTGATTCCTCTGTACAGTGCTAAAATGGTGAATTATGTAACACATGCATAGCAACAATGGGTCTACCCAACAGTGGCCTATAATTGATAGGCCTTTACAAGATTGTGAAAAAAAGAATTAACAGAGCAATCTGGTAGATGCATGCTGCAGATTACAGTAGTTAGGTTTTCTGTGGCTAAATTTTCCACCAAGTACATTAGCTTCAGTGTCCAGTCCTCCTTCCATCCCCAAGGGGGGGAAATTAAGTTTCTTGATCACTGAAGATGCCTTCTTAAATTATTAACCATAAGTGGCTGATTCGGTTGTCCTTCAAGTGCTTAATTAGTTTTTTTCCCTTTCTTAAAATAACCACTAAAGATCTCAAAGCATTCTGCTCGAAAAATCTGGTTTAGTGAACTGTTGTGACTTCTTGGAGAGACAGAATGTCAAAAATAGTACTTTCTACCAATGAGCAATAATAAGGCTATTTAACTTGAAAGATCCCTAACCTACTTGTACTCATGCATGTTTAGACATCTAGACAAAAGTTTAAAAATAAATAGTAAAATACTGTTTTTTTGAGTTCTGATTTAAACTCTTCTTTTTGTGGCATGTTTAAACAATGACTTTATTTATGTAAATCAAATGGAAGATGAGCAGATTTAAGTACTGATCTTTTTTTCCTTTCAGATTTGTCCTGAAAGTGTTGTGAAAGTGAGAGGTTCCCATCTCTTTTTGGCTTTTATACCATTTTCTTTTTCAAAGATGTCCAACTTTTTAAAAACTAGAAATTGTATCAACTTACCAGTAATTTCTGTTTCTTGTCACTTTCCATGGCAGCATTCACCAACTGGGAGGTCCCAACTGGAATTGACAGGAAGTGCACCAAATAAAAACCCTCCCATACTCCGCCCCTTTCGTCTTTGTTTTATAGCTGTAAGGATTAATATATGATCTGTAAAAGGGAGGGAGTATTCTGGTGAATGCTGCCATGGAAAGTGACAAGAAACAGAAATTACTGGTAAGTTGATACAATTTCTAGTTTTCTCCGTCACTCCATAGGCAGCTATTCACCAACTGGGATTTACCAGAGCTTATAAAAGGGAGGGACACCAAAATGCTAATCACAAAAACAAATTTATTAATGATCAAGAGTGTAATACTGCTTCTAATACTCTTCGACCAAATTGTGTCTTTTGGACTGAAGTCACATCCAGATGATAATGCCCGATAAAGGTTTTACAGGACAACCAATTTGCTGCCTTACAAATCTTTTTTAATGGCGTCTTTGCTTGCAGAGCCCACGAAGTAGAAATTGATCTAGTTGTGTGAGCTTTAAAGGGTATGTCCACCCTAAAAATAATGTTTTGATATATGAATCCCCCTGGTCTCCCAGCCCCAACCGCTATATTTTTATCTTTAGAAAGCCCCCCAAACTCTACTTACCTCCCCTCTTTCCTCCGCCATGCTCCCGGCCCTCTGCTTGCGAGAAAATGCAAGCAGAGGGGCGGGACCGGCAGCGCGTCTGCTGGCGAGCGGCAGCCAATCACGACGCGGATGCCGGCAGCTCACTTCAGCGGAGGAAAGAGGAGAGGTAAGTAAAGTTTGGGGAGCTTTCTAAAGATAAAAATATAGCGGTTGGGGCTGGGAGCCCAGGGGGAATCTTATATATTAATGCTTATACACTAGGGGGAGGGAATCGGGAGAGGGAGGGGGAGAAGGGCTGCAGTACGCATGCCAAACTTCTCCCGGAGGCCAGGTAGGAGGCAGAGTCCTATATGGACCCTCCTAGCCTCCTGGTGGGCAGTTTTTGGGACTTTGGGGGGGGGACTACAGGAGAACCCTATGGAGCTGGGATGTGAGGTAAGGATTAAACTACACTACATGATGGGGCCAGTAGTTGGGGGGGGGGGGGGAGTTATAGTTTTGGGGGTGGACATGCCCTTTAAGACCCTGAGGAACTGCCTCACCTCTGACCTCATAAGCTTTAACAATGGCTTGAACATTCCACTTGCTTAATGTTCTCTTTGTTGGAGCTTCCCCTTTCCTAACCCCTTTAGGAATCACAAAGAGCTTATCAGTCTTTCTCCAAGTATCTGAGATCTTCAAATAATAAGAAATCAACCTGACTAGGTCTAGAGTGTGCAGACGCTCTTCTTTTTCATTAGTCGGTTGAGGGTAAAAGGATGGTAAATTGATTTCTTCCAAAGGTGGTAACACAGGAGCACTTAAATTGGGAAATTTAAAGGTAGGCTTCAAATTAACTCTATCGTGAAACACTGTCGTATCAGGTTCCCTGGCTGATAAAGATGACAATTCTGCCACTTGACATGCAGAGGTGATTGCTACCAGTAAAACAACTTTTAATGTCAAATTCCAGATAGAGGCTTTTTCCAATGGCTCAAACGGTTTATCCGTTAGAGCTTGTAATACTATCGGTAAGCACCAAGTAGGGCATGAGGACTTAACTTGCGGATTAACCCTGGCAAGGGCATTAAAAAATCTTCTGCCCAAGATTTGTCAGTCAATGCAGATATAGCAGAAACCTGCCCCCTCAAGGTACTGTTGCTTAAACCTAACTGAAATCCAGAAAAGAGAAATTTAACTATACAGGCCCCCTCTGGCTTAAACGGATTGGTACCAGAATTCTCACAGAAAGAAATTTATTCCAGACTTTATAATACTGCTTAGATGTAGATAGCTTCCTGGAGCATAAAAGCAAGCTCACAATTTCTTCTTGGAATCCTAACTTAGCCAGTTTCAACCTTTCAATCTCCAGGCCATCAAACTGAGATCGTTGTATAATGGATAATCCACCGAACCTTGATGTAACCACCCTGGGAAGGTTCGAATCTTTATCGGTTTTTGAACACTCAAGCTTTTCAATAAAGGAAACCAAGTCCTACTTGGCCAAAAGGGTAGGATTGCTATCACATCTGCCTTCTCTCGTCTGATTTTTTTCAGAATTCTCCATATTAACGGGATTGGAGGGAAAATGTAGAGAAGGAGTTTCGACCAATCCTGAGCCAGAGCATCCCTGTCTAGCACCTGAGCATCTGACCATCTTGCGTAAAAGTTTTTGCATTTTGCGTTCTTTGCCGTGGCCATAAGGTCCAATTGGTGATGACCCTATTTTCGACATATGTCCTCGAATATGTCCAAATGGAGACTCCACTCGCCTGGATCTATCCTCTTTCGACTTAAGAAGTCTGCCACATTGTTTTGTAACCCTGGCATATGAATTGCCGAGAGGCTCTGAAGGTACTTTTCCGCCCACCTTAAGATTGGAGAAATCTCTTTTTGTAGGGTACGACTCTTTGTACCCCCTTGCTTCTGAATATAAGCTACGGTTGTAGCGTTGTCTGAAATTACTCTTACATGTTTTCCTATGATATTTGCTGCGAATACTTTCATAGCTTCCCAAATGGCTCTTATTTCTAAGACATTTGAATTTGAATCTTTTGAATTTACCCAGAGACCTTGAGCATACTGATCTCCGCAATGAGCTCCCCATCCCAAACTTGATGCGTCTGTAGTTACTGAAGCCTCTACAGGATCATCTAGGAGCCTTCCTACTGATACATTTTGTATCTTTGTCCACTCTCTTAAGGAGGTTTTTACCTCTTGAGGTATTTTTAGCTTTTTCCGTAGATTCAATTGAGGGTCTTTGCCTGATCTTAGAAGGAAACTCTGTAGAGGCCTCATTCTCCACCTTGCCCACTGCACCATAGGAACTGCAGCATACATATATCCTAGCGTCTTTAGACACTCCTTCACTGAGATGGTAGAAGCCTTTCTTACAGCGGTAACAATATTGTGACACTTTTGGATAGGCAACCGGATTCTGTTTTCTTTTGTATGAAAAAGAGCTCCCAAAAAATTAACTCCTGGGAAGGAACTAGCTGACTTTTTTCCATATTTATGATCCACCCAAAGCTGGTTAGGTATTGAATAACTTCCTTTAAATGGTGCAGAGCTGTTTGTCTTGTATCTGCTACTATTAGGATGTCGTTGAGATAATGGTAAATGTGGACTCCTCTTTTCCTTATTTCTGCCACCAACGCTATAAGGATTTTTGTAAAGACTCTTTGTGACTGGAGACCAAACGGAAGACAAGTGAACTGGAAGTGCTGATCTAGACAAATCTTAGATACTTCCAATGGTTTTCTGCTATGGGAATATGAAAATAGGCATCTTGAAGATCCACCAGCTTGGAATATAGAGGCCAATCATTCCATTTTGAACTTTTACATTTAGAAACTTGTTTAAGGCTCTTAAATCTAAGACTGGGCGCCAACCGCCCAAAGCTTTTGGTACTAGAAAGATTCTTGAATAAAATCCTTCCTTGTGTTGATGAATTGACACATTCTGTATTGCTCCTAATTTTAAGAGCTTTTGAATATACTGAGAAATAATCTCTCTTAAATTCTTTAGTTGTTTCAGGAGAACAAAGTAATTTCTTTTGGGTTTTCTCACAAATTCTAGGGGATAACCATTTGTAACTGTATTTTGTACCCATACATCCGATATCGGTTGTCTATATGTTGTCTATATGCCTCTTTGTCTGGACGATATTGCCTGGGGTTCTGAAAAAAAAAAAAAAAAAAAAAAGTTTCCTTCCCTCTGGGGTTGTTTGTCTCCAACCATGGACGTTTGAACTTTCTATCTTGAGGAAGAAAAGCACTTTTTCCACCCCAAATCTTTTTAATTATGTTGTCCAATCTATCTCCAAATAACATAACACCTTCAAAAGGTAACTGACAAAGTGAAGCTTTTGAGGGGGTATCTGCGACCCAACTTCTCAACCATAAGGCCCGCCTTGAAACCACAGATAAGGCCATAGACCTCGCCGACAGCCTCACCAGATCCGTGGAAGCCTCTGAAATAAATTCAGCCGCCATTCTGCACTCCTCAATCATTCATCTAAGCTTTGACTTCTTAACTTTATTATCAACAGCTTCTTGCAAATTTGCCAGCCAGATTCTCATGGCCCTAGAGACTGATGTTAATGCCATAGATGGTTTACACATTGCACCTGCCATAACATATGATTTCTTTAAATTAAACTCAATGTGTCTATCCATTGGATCTTTAAAATTTGCAGCGTCATCAATCGGCAAAGTAGTCCTTCTAGACAGACGAACCACCGGAGAGTCTACTCTTGGAGATGACTCCCATTTCACTGCGTCTGCTTCATCAAATGGGTACTTCTTCACAAACCTAGTACCAACCTCAGGTCTCTTTTCTACTTTCTTCCATTCATTATTTGTCTCATTGACTCATGAACAGGAAATGCAATTAGTTTCTTTTTAATTGCAGGAAAAAACTTATCAGCCGAAGCGGATACCGTAGGCTCATTAGCTAAAGATAAGGTATCCCTAATAGCCTTAATCAGAGGATCTATGATAGAGACATCAAAAATATTTCCTTGATCCTCAGACTCCTCATCATCTGATACTTCCCCAGAAGATATACTTGAAAGAGAGGATTTTTCATCATCTGAATCTTCTGTCTCAGAAATGTCCAGATGCTTAGATATTGACTTTCTTTTTTGACTTTTAGACTCTAACATAGTTTGTGACACTGTATCTTTACTGAGATTAATGAGTGAATCCATAGAAATTTTTTCAGGCAATGCTAGTTGCACATCAGATTTGCCTGCATGCTCTTGAACAACTTTTTAATTCAACCTTTTTAGGTGACTTTTCAGAGGTTGAGGCACTAATAAAACACAAAGAAAGATTTTTTTCAGAGTCTATATACCTCAATATCCTTCTCTTTTAGCACAACTTACCTGAGGCTTACATCATTTTTTTTATGTCGGTGACCTTTGCTCCTTCCATTATGGATGGAGTCTAGACATAGAACAAAGCATAGTAAATACTCTGATCTAGCCAAAACAATCTGTATCACGGCAATCAAAGGATACTTACAGAAGTAGCAACTGCACAAGCCTGGCAGCAATAGGCAGAAACCCAGCAATGAAGTCTGCAGAAAAAAACACTTGAGACACCATGGAGGAAAACCGGAAGTCCATGTAGCGTGCAATCCTTTATACCAGCTGAAGTGAAGGGAAGGGTGCACTGACCTGGGAAGCAAAAAAACTGTGCAACAAAAAAACTGTGCTCTGGGTCGTGTAATAGGCCGGGAAAGACAACAAATGTTGCAGCGACGTCACATCCGGTCCGGAAACCGGAAGTACAGGTCCGTGATTTCAACATAGAAGGAGCATAAACCTAAATTGTAACTCCTAAAGCCTGGTCACAAGGCTCTCCGCTAGGCAGCCAAAAGGTGCAACTAAAAGGGGAGCTGCAACAGGAGAGAGAGGACAGAGAACTCCCATTGGAAATGCCACAATGGCAGGTAAGCCCACTGCATGAAATAAAATGTTTCCCAATCGAGCAGGAAACGCACAAAGACGAAAGGGGTGGAGTATGGGAGGGTTTTTATTTGGTGCGCTTCCTGTCAATTCCAGTTGGGACCTCCCAGTTGGTGAATAGCTGCCTATGGAGTGACAGAGAAAAAGGATTTGCGACTTACGGATGATCAGAACAATGCAAACAAACACACCCCAAAGAAACTGGCAAGCTTTGCAAAACAAATAATTTGAGATTAAACATGGGTTACATTTGTTTTCCAGCTTTCCTTAAAGAAAACGTTTTCATATCGAGGCACCTGTTCTCCTTTATCAAAAGTTATTTACAAAGTTCACTCCTTTATAACCAGAATAGGCTAGATTTAATGTGGCACAATAAACACGATTAGTAACTAGCCACAAACAAAAAAAGTCCACCAAATGTGTCTTGACACTCATGTTGCAGAAACGGAAAACGATAACCAGTGCTGGACAAGGCAAGTGTGATCTAGTGCCGCTATATACTTCCAGCTAGAGGCAACACCATTGCAGGGGGCACTCATACTGCTAACATTTTACCAATGTGCTTGTGAAGGTTCTCATTCATCCAGGTCATGGTATATCTGTTGTATTCAATTAGATCAACTGGACTTGAAGTTTAAACCTTGAAGACGTTTCGCTAGTCATCCGACCGGCTTTCTCAATTCAGAATGACTTGTACAAGAATCTGTGGCAATTCTGTACCCTGGAAAATCCCAATTAGGACATCACAGCCAGGTGTTAAGGGCATTATTGCATAGTGGCTAAGATGTTGTGGGAACGCCCAAAGTAAGGAGTCAAAACAGCATTGTACATGGCAGACAGTTGGTGTTGAACCCCCCACCTCTATTTAGGCTTGGTTTCTTTATTTTCACATAAATGGCCTCCTTGACACCTCTCTTGAACCAGTCACGTTCCTTTGCCAATAGGTTAACATTGGGGGGGTTCAACAACAACTGTCTGATATGTACAATGCTGTTTTGACACCTTACTCTGGGCATTCCTACGTTTTCAAGAACTAAACTTCAGGTCCAGTTGATCAAATTGAATACAACAGATATATTTTGCCAATGTATTTTGCTGCCAGATATGGAGTTAAAAAAAAAAAAAATCTATAAGAAACTCTTGACTGCTAGCTACATCAGCTAGAGCCCACAATTATCCGCATCCCAACATATTTCTAATTTTCTTTTTCCAATAGTATCTACTCAACTTGTATTAAATTGGCAACCAGTTACATAACAAAACTGTAATATGGATAGAACATCCACAAGTGCATTTGCATTTTCCTTCCCATTGTGAACCAGGTAAGAAATGTAAGAGCATTTTGGAGGAGAAGCAATCACAAGTAAGAGACCGCAAATAAATAACTATTTGATAACAAGGAGCATTGCAATGAAATGGGTAGGCAAGGCATCTCAAACCATAATTTGTTCTGGCTTTTCTAGCAAACGTATTTACCTATGTGTACCAGCCCTAAGTGACTTATGCACAGTATAATCAGTAAAGTAGATATTTCGGGCCCAGCTGATTGGTCGCCACAATCAATTGTGTGGTCCATAGGAGACTGCACGATCGGCTGTGATTTACCAACATGTCTAATCAGTTTTTTTTGGATGAAAGAAATCAGAAATATTGTCCGGATAAGATTTAAAAGTCGATGTATAGCTAGTGTAATATAATAAGATCAATGTGATTGTATTTTAGAAGCCTGTTAGTCAGCTCTAGTAGCCCATCTTACTTTAAGGGGCAGCCAGTTCTGTAGACACCAATAGAAAACCCATTAAAGGTTAGTTGCCAGGTACAAACTTTAAAGGGCAACTAAAGCCACAGAACAACACTGAACCAGAAGGCAGAACACCTTGATATAAAATCAGTAATCTGTGTCTTACCTCTCATTTTGATACAGGCGCTGGGAAATTTACCTAAATAACATATGGTTTGTGCTTTACTTCTCAGCATTCTAGTATCAGACAGTTTGGTCAACGACCATTATGTTCTGCACATGCTCAGTCCTTAGCTATGGCAGAAACTTGTTACAGTTGGTCACACCCATTAATAATCTCTAGCCAATCCTTTTACAGGACAGATAAAGCAAGGAAGCATGTGACTGAGGTCAGGAAGTGTGGTCTGACACTGCACATACATACAGATACTTCATCCAGTTCTTAACAGGCTTTGATTTACTTTAACAGAGTTTACTAAAGTGGCATTTTATAGTTTATTGGTGTTTTTAGGGGGGGTGTTTTCTGATTCTGGAGTATATAAAATTGGGTTTAGTTCTCCTTTAAGGGCATGCATGCCAGGCTAATAGAACTGCTGTGTAATACTACTGTACCTCAGTAAAATTAATCTTCTCAGCAGTGAACATTCGCTGTCTGGCATCCCCAACACCTCTCGATTTAGCCTGCAAGGTTTAAAAATAGGACATTAGTTCAAGCCAAATTCAGTATTACCATTTCCCTCTTATACAGTATTATGTTCTTTAAAGGACAACTAAAGCCTCAGAACAACGTTGAATTAGAAGGCAGATCTCCTTGATATAAAAAGTGCAATCAGTGTCTCACCTCTCATTTTAAATATGGTTGTTGAGAAATGTAACTTTCTAACATGAGGTTTGTATCTTATTTCCCAGTGTTCTGGTATCGCACAGTGTGGTCACTGACCATTATGTTCTTTACACATGCCCAGTCTTAAGATACTGGTGGAAATTTTTACAGTTGGTACAGTTGATCACACCCAGTAGTAGCTTCTAGCCAATCATTTTACAGGACAGAATAGGCAAGAGAGCATGTGACTGAGATCAGGGGTATGCCAGTCACTGTACATACAGTTATTTCATCCAGTATTTCAAGTTGTAGCATTTACTTTAAAAGGAATAGTTCACTCAAAAGTGAACTATTCCTATAAAGCAGTGATTGAAGACCGGGAGGTAAAGGACCTATTCCTTACCTTCCGTTCTTCAATCACTTGACCAGGATCCAAGGTAAGCATATTTACCTCGCGCATGATCCAATGCAGCTCAGTTGAAAATTGCCAACCGCTTCCTTGTTTAGTATACTATTATCACAAATGTGTGCTATAGTGTAATTAAATCAGGAAGCGGTTGGGACTTGTTGACTGAGCTACGGTGGATCGTGCGTGAGGTAAATGTACTCAATTACGATCCAGGTGAAGTGATTGAAGAACGGAAGGTAAGGAATAAGTCCTTTACCTTCCAGTCTTCAATCACTGCTTTAAAGGAATAGTTCACTTTTTGTGTAAACTATTCTTTAATGCTATGTACTGTATTGCGGTTTTATAGTTTATTGGTGTTTTCAGAGGGTATATGTTCAGATTCTGGAGCCACATATGTATGTATTATTGTTTTCATATAGCAACAGTGCTATAGATTATTGCAATTAAATGGTAGCATTGCAGCTTTACATTACACAATATAAGGACGATAGCAATCAGGCAATAAATAAATCCAACATAACCTGGGTGTATTCCCCTGCGCATGCCAGAGTCCTCAAGGAGCACAGGGAAGGGGCAGAAACCTTTTTTCACCAAGAAAGTTTCCTGGACTTCGACTAGACACTGCAGGACATCCATAAGAAGCAGAGGAGAATGGTAAATATGTTTTTAACACTACACAGTGGGGCTAGCAGTGGGTTGTATTTTAGTTTTGGGGGTGAACATGCCCTTTAAATATTAGGTAAGTAAATACAGGGGACCCTGCTCTCGAGAGCTCTCGAGAAAACCTTGCAGTAGCAAATAAGTTCTCTAAATCTGTCCTGCCCTGGTAAGGGGAATATACACAGCTGAACATTCTGGAGAAAACAATTGGCTTACCAGTTCAACCAAAAGCTTTAGAACATCTTCATTTATAAGGTTCTTTGAGTAGTCAACCAGGATGTCCCCATTTCCAGTCTTAAGGGTTTTACTATATAAACAAAAAAAATAAAAAAAAAATAAGGGAAGGTGGATGGGGAGAAGGATCCAAGTAATTAACAGGGTGGAATAGTTTTTTGCAGAATATAATCTTAGCATTTTTGTTTCTTTTTTCTATAACTGTAAATTCTAATTATTTAATATCTATTTGATTTTAAGTGATCTTTCTTCCAGGATACCTTTATTTTTGGAACATTGACCTACCCAACAGCCAATGAGGTTACTTTTGCAAACGTGCTTAGACGTCTACTGAAAAACGTCAGTCGTTTGGAACCATGTATTTATGCACAGAGAAATCAATGAATAACAAGATTAAAGGGCATGTCCACCCCTTTTTAAAAAAAAATTATATGTTGTAGGGCTAGTTCCCCCAGCCCCAACCGCTATATTATATTTGTAAGAAAGTCCCCCATTCGTTACTTCCCTTCCCTATCTCCTCCGCTGCAATGCCCGGCCTTCTGCTTGCACAGAACTGCAAGCAGGGGGCTGGACCAGCAGCCGCGTCTGTGATTGGCCAAGAGGCAGCCAATCACAAACGCGGCTGCCGGCAGTTCAGAATGCCAGAGGAGAGAGGGAAGGTAAGTAAAGATCGGGGGAGTTTCTTATAAATATTTTATTGCGGTTGGGGCTGGGGGAACTATCCCCAATATGTGGGAAAGGAGTTTTACACTAGGGGGAGGGAGAGGAAAACGGGTGGGAGAGGGAGAGGGGAGGGAGTAAAGGGCTGCTCTGAGCATGCCAAAAACCTCTGAGAGGACAGCTCAGAGGCGGAAACAATTTCACTGGTGGCCAGTTTTTTTAACTTTGGGGGGACATTACAGGAGAACTATTTGGAGCTGGGATGTAAGGTAAAGATTTTTATACAGTACAAAGTGGGGCCAGTAGTGGGTTAAGTTTTAGTTTTGGGGGTGGACATGCCCTTTAAGGTCCACTAAACTTCCACTAAAATAATAACCTGGAAATGATTTGCCTTAAAGAGGAACTGTGGTCCAAAAATGACTTTGGGTAAATTGATAGGAATTGCTCTCCTGAGAGTTTTTGCAATTTATTTCCATTGTTTATTTTGCATAGTTTTGAAGATATTTACATTTTTGTGTGTGATATGGCAGCAGCATCACCAGGTCCCCTGCGCTTCCTTCTTCCTACTCTGAAACCTGTCAGTCAATCTGCTCTGTGTCTCCTCCCCTTTGCAGCCCCCCTGGTTCCTCCCACTCATGGTCCCTCCAGTTGCAGGCCCCCCTTGGTCCATTCCCGTACAGCCCCATGTGGCCCCGCCCACTCACGGGTGCCTAAGCCCCGCCCGCTCACAGGTGCTGTGGGCCACTGACACCCCCCCTACCCCCCAAAAACTCTGTGCACACAGCCTTTTCAGGCAGAGTGAGAACCCTGCCTGAAAAGGCTGTTTTCATATAGTGAGAGAGAAGGGCTGTAGATTTCCTTACCTTCGCTGCAGCTCCTTCACACAGCAGAGAGGAGGAGGGACTTCCTGTCTCCCTCACACACTGAGGGAGTCTGAGGCTGTGCTCGCCGGTGGCACTGTGCAGGAGAAGCCTCAGGAATGTCACGTAAGCCTCCCACCCATTAACTTTCTGGTCAGTCATTTCTGTATATCTTGGGCTGTGGAGCACGTAGGGAGATGGTTGATGGCTCGTTTTAAAGGTAGGAAACTGGCCTTTCATTTAAACTCAACTTGTTTGGAGACCACAGTTCCCCTTTAAAATAAGGAACTAATTAAGCACTTGAAGGACAATGGCAGAAGGCACATATGGTTATCTATGGTCAATCATTTAATAAAGCATCTCAAGTGATCAAGGATAAGTTTTTTTAATCGGGGTGACGACCCCGATTCATATGGTGAATAATTTATCCTCAAAAACCTTCAAGCATAGAAAGATCGTAATCATGACCATTTTATTACCTTTAATGTGCCATAACAACCCTTTGACTATGCTCATAAGGTGCATTATACTCCTGTTTTCTGCTTTTCAATTGTTCATTTCAATCTTCTATTAACCCCCCCTCCCTCCAAGACCCAATAATAGGTTTCTCTTTCCCTAATCGACAGTCATAAAAGCAAAATGCCCTTACTTCCTTAACCTACAAAAGCTATGCCCAAGCATTTACTACATACTTTGTTATTCAACTGCAAATTTCACTAACTGCAAATGTCACTAACTTGATAGTGCAGGAAGCATTTTCTAAAGATCATTTCCAAGAAATTTGCAAATTTTAACCACATTTTGCTTAACACTTTTTCACAATCCAGTTAGGTAACTTAACCTCTGAGGACATAATGCACTGTGCAATGAGGAAATACGGTGAATCCAAATAGTATTCAGAACATCACTTTTTTCACATTTTGATATGTTACAGCCTTATTCCAAAATGGATTCAATTTATTTTTTTTCCTTTGAATTCTACGCATCACATAATGACGACGTCAAAAAAAAGTTAGCTTGAGGTTTTGGCAAATTAATTAAATATAAATAAAACTGAAAAATCACATGTACAGAAGTATTCACTGCCTTTGCTCAATACTTTTGCACCTTTGGCAGCAATTACAGGTCTTTTTAATTATGATGCCACAAGCTTGGCACCCCTATCCTTGGGCAGTTTTGCCCATTCTTTTTTGCAGCATCTCTCAAGCTTTATCGGGTTGGATGGGAAGCCATTTTAAAGGGCAATTATAGTGAGAAAATTGTTTTTTTTTAATTTCTTCTAATGTATCCTATAAGTCATCCCATCCACGTAATACAGTCACCGTGCTGGGATCTCACTGTACAGGGATCTGTCTGTACTCACATTCTACCATAGAGCGGTACGGAATACCAGTCACGATGCTTGGGAGGTCATGTACATGGCTACCATAGGCTGTACATCTACAGTCACCGTGCTGGGATGTCACTGTCCATGCTACCATAGAGCTGTACTGTAATACAGTCACCGTGCTGGGATCTCACTGTACAGGGATCTGTCAATCCACCGAACCTTGATGTAACCACCCTGGAAGGTTCGAATCTTTAGCGGTTTTTGAACACTCAAGCTTTTCAATAAAGGAAACCAAGTCCTACTTGGCCAAAAGGGTAGGATTGCTATCACATCTGCCTTCTCTCGTCTGATTTTTTAGAATTCTCCATATTAACGGGATTGGAGGGAAAATGTAGAGAAGGAGTTTCGACCAATCCTGAGCCAGAGCATCCCCTGTCTAGCACCTGAGCATCTGACCATCTTGCGTAAAAGTTTTTGCATTTTGCGTTCTTGCCGGGCCATAAGGTCCAATTGGTGATGACCCTATTTTCGCATATGTCCTCGAATATGTCCAAATGGAGACTCCACTCGCCTGGATCTATCCTCTTTCGACTTAAGAAGTCTGCCACATTGTTTGTAACCCTGGCATTGAATTGCCGAGAGGCTCTGAAGGTACTTTTCCGCCCACCTTAAGATTGGAGAAATCTCTTTGTAGGGTACGACTCTTTGTACCCCCTTGTGTTCTGAATATAAGCTACGGTTGTAGCGTTGTCTGAAATTACTCTTACATGTTTTCCTATGATATTTGCTGCGAATACTTTCATAGCTTCCCAAATGGCTCTTATTTCTAAGACATTTGAATTTGAATCTTTTGAATTTACCCAGAGACCTTGAGCATACTGATCTCCGCAATGAGTCCCCATCCCAAACTTGATGCGTCTGTAGTTACTGAAGCCTCTACAAGGATCATCTAGGAGCCTTCCTACTGATACATTTTGTATCTTTGTCCACTCTCTTAAGGAGGTTTTTACCTCTTGAGGTATTTTTAGCTTTTTCCGTAGTCAATGAGGGTCTTTGCCTGATCTTAGAAGGAAACTCTGTAGAGGCCTCATTCTCCACCTTGCCCACTGCACCATAGGAACTGCAGCATACATATATCCTAGCGTCTTTAGACACTCCTTCACTGAGATGGAGAAGCCTTTCTTACAGACAGGTAACAATATTGTGACTTTTGGATAGGCAACCGGATTCTGTTTCTTTTGTATGAAAAAGAGCTCCCAAAAAAATTAACTCCTGGGAAGGATAGCTGACTTTTTCCATATTTATGATCACCCCCAAAGCTGGTTAGGTATTGAATAACTTCCTTTAAATGGTGCAGAGCTGTTTGTCTTGTATCTGCTACTATTAGGATGTCGTTGAGAAATGGTAAATGGGACTCCTCTTTTCCTTATTTCTGCCACCAACGCTATAAGGATTTTTGTAAAGACTCTTTGTGACTGGGAGACCAAACGGAAGACAAGGGAACTGGAAGTGCTGATCTAGACAAATCTTAGATACTTCCAATGGTTTTCTGCTATGGGAATATGAAAATAGGCATCTTGAAGATCCACCAGCTTGGAATATAGAGGCCAATCATTCCATTTTGAACTTTTACATTTAGAAAACTTGTTTAAGGCTCTTAAATCTAAGACTGGGCGCCAACCGCCCAAAGCTTTTGGTACTAGAAAGATTCTTGATAAAATCCTTCCTTGTGTTGATGAATGACACATTCTGTATTGCTCCTAATTTAAGAGCTTTTGAAATATACTGAGAAATAATCTCTCTTAAATTCTTTAGTTGTTTCAGGAGAACAAAGTAATTTCTTTTGGGTTTTCTCACAAATTCTAGGGGATAACCATTTGTAACTGTTTTTTTACCCATACATCCGATATCGGTTGTCTATATGTTGTCTATATGCCTCTTGTCGGACGATATTGCCTGGGGTTCTGAAAAAAAAAAAAAAAAAAAAAAAGTTTCTTCCTTGGGGTTGTTTGTCTCAACCATGGACGTTTGAACTTTCTATCTTGAGGAAGAAAAGCACTTTTTCCACCCCAAATCTTTTTAATTATGTTGTCCAATCTATCTCCAAATAACATAACACCTTCAAAAGGTAACTGACAAAGTGAAGCTTTTGAGGGGGTATCTGCGACCCAACTTCTCACCATAAGGCCCGCTTGAAACCACAGATAAGGCCAAGACCTCGCCGACAGCCTCACAGATCCGTGGAAGCCTCTGAAAAAATTCAGCCGCCATTCTGCACTCCTCAATCATTATCTAAGCTTTGATCTTAACTTTATATCAACAGCTCTTGCAAATTTGCCAGCCAGATTCTCATGGCCCTAGAGACTGATGTTAATGCATAGATGGTTTAACACTGCACCTGCCATAAAAATATGATTTCTTAAATTAAACTCAATGTGTCTATCATTGGATCTTTAAAATTTGCAGCGTCATCAATCGGCAAAGTAGTCCTTCTAGACAGACGAACCACCGGAGAGTCTACTCTTGGAGATGACTCCCATTTCACTGCGTCTGCTTCATCAAATGGGTACTTCTTCACAAACCTAGTACCAACCTAGGTCTCTTTTCTACTTTCTTCATTCCCTTATTTGTCTCATTGACTCATGAACCGGAAATGCAATTAGTTTCTTTTAATTGCAGGAAAAAACTTATCAGCCGAAGCGGATACCGTAGGCTCATTAGCTAAAGATAAGGTATCCCTAATAGCCTTAATCAGAGGATCTATGATAGAGACATCAAAAATTTTCCTTGATCCTCAGACTCCTCATCATCTGATACTTCCCCAGAAGATATACTTGAAAGAGATGATTTTTATCATCTGAATCTTCTGTCTCAGAAATGTCCAGCTGATGCTTAGATATTGACTTTCTTTTTGACTTTTAGACTCTAACATAGTTTGTGACACTGTATCTTTACTGAGATTAATGAGTGAATCCATAGAAATTTTTTCAGGCAATGCTAGTTGCACATCAGATTTGCCTGCATGCTCTTGAACAACTTTTTAATTCAACCTTTTTAGGTGACTTTTCAGAGGTTGAGGCACTATAAAAACACAAAGAAAGATTTTTTTCAGAGTCTATATACCTCAATATCCTTCTCTTTTAGCACAACTTACCTGAGGCTTACATCATTTTTTTTATGTCGGTGACTTTGCTCCTTCCATTATGGATGGAGTCTAGACATAGAACAAAGCATAGTAATACTCTGATCTAGCCAAAAAACATCTGTATCACGGCAATCAAAGGATACTTACAGAAGTAGCAACTGCACAAGCCTGGCAGCAATAGGCAGAAACCCAGCAATGAAGTCTGAGAAAAAAACACTTGAGACACCATGGAGGAAAACCGGAAGTCCATGTCGGTGCAATCCTTTATACCAGCTGAAGTGAAGGGAAGGTGCACTGACCTGGGAAGCAAAAAAACTGTGCAACAAAAAAAACTGTGCTCTGGGTCGTGTAATAGGCCGGGAAAGACAACAAAGTTGCAGCGACGTCCACATCCGGTCCGGAAACCGGAAGTACAGGTCCGTGATTTAACATAGAAGGAGCATAAACCTAAATTGTAACTCCTAAAGCCTGGTCACAAGGCTCTCCGCTAGGAGCAAAAAGGTGCAATAAAAGGGGAGCTGCAACAGGAAGAGAGGACAGAGAACTCCCATTGGAAATGCCACAATGGCAGGTAAGCCCATGCATGAAATAAAATGTTTCCCAATCGAGCAGGAAACGCACAAAGACGAAGGGGTGGAGTATGGGAGGGTTTTTATTGGTGCGCTTCCTGTCAATTCCAGTTGGGACCTCCCAGTTGGTGAATAGCTGCCTATGGAGTGACAGAGAAAAAAGGATTTGCGACTTACGGATGATCAGAACAATGCAAACAAACACACACCAAGAAACTGGCAACGTTTGCAAAACAAATAATTGAGATAAACATGGGTTACATTTGTTTCCAGCTTTCCTTAAAGAAAACGTTTTCATATCGAGGCACCTGTTCTCCTTTATCAAAAGTTATTTACAAAGTTCACTCCTTTAAACCAGAATAGGCTAGATTTAATGTGGCACAATAAACACGATTAGTAACTAGCCACAAACAAAAAGTCCACCAAATGTGTCTTGACACTCATGTTGCAGAAACGGAAAACGATAACCAGTGCTGGACAAGGCAAGTGTGATCTAGTGCCGCTATATACTTCCAGCTAGAGGCAACACCATTGCAGGGGGCACTCATACTGCTAACATTTTACCAATGTGCTTGTGAAGGTTTCATTCATCCAGGTCATGGTATATCTGTTGTATTCAATTAGATCAACTGGACTTGAAGTTTAAATCTTGAAGACGTTTCGCTAGTCATCCGACCGGCTTTCTCAATTCGAATGACTTGTACAAGAATCTGTGGCAAATCTGTACCTGGAAAATCCAATTAGGACATCACAGCCAGGTGTTAGGGCATATTGCATAGTGGCTAAGATGTTGTGGGAACGCCCAAAGTAAGGAGTCAAAACAGCATTGTACATGGCAGACAGTTGGTGTTGAACCCCCCACCTCTATTTAGGCTTGGTTTCTTATTTTCACATAAATGGCCTCCTTGACACCTCTCTTGAACCAGTCACGTTCCTTTGCCAATAGGTTAACATTGGGGGGTTCAACAACAACTGTCTGATATGTACAATGCTGTTTTGACACCTTACTCTGGCATTCCTACGTTTTCAAGAACTAAACTTCAGGTCCAGTTGATCAAATTGAATACAACAGATATATTTTGCCAATGTATTTTGCTGCAGATAGGAGTTAAAAAAAAAAAAAATCTATAAGAAACTCTTGACTGCTAGCACATCAGCTAGAGCCACAATTATCCGCATCCCAACAATTCTAATTTTCTTCCAAAGATCTACTCAACTTGTAAAATGGCAACCAGTTACAAACAAAACTGTAATATGGATAGAACATCCACAGTGCATTTGCATTTTCCTTCCCATTGTGAACCAGGTAAGAATGTAAGAATTTTGGAGGAGAGAAGCAATCACAAGTAAGAGACCGCAAATAAATAACTATTTGATAACAAGGAGCATTGCAATGAAATGGGTAGGCAAGGCATCTCAAACCATAATTTGTTCTGGCTTTCTAGCAAACGTATTTACCTATGTGTACCAGCCTAAGTGACTTTGCACAGTATAATCAGTAAAGTAGATATTTCGGGCCCAGCTGATTGGTCGCCACAATCAATTGTGTGGTCCATAGGAGACTGCACGATCGGCTGTGATTTACCAACATGTCTAATCAGTTTTTTGGATGAAAGAAATCAGAATATTGTCCGGATAAGATTTAAAAGTCGTGTATAGCTAGTGTAATATAATAAGATCAATGTGATTGTATTTAGAAGCCTGTTAGTCAGCTCTAGTAGCCCATCTTACTTTAAGGGGCAGCCAGTTCTGTAGACACCAATAGAAAACCCATTAAAGGTTAGTTGCCAGGTACAAACTTTAAAGGGCAACTAAAGCCACAAACAACACTGAACCAGAAGGCAGAACACCTTGATATAAAATCAGTAATCTGTGTCTTACCTCTCATTTGATACAGGCGCTGGGAAATTTACCTAAAAACATATGGTTTGTGCTTTACTCTCAGCATTCTAGTATCAGACAGTTTGGTCAACGACCATTATGTTCTGCACATGCTCAGTCCTTAGCTATGGCAGAAACTTGTTCAGTTGGTCACACCCATTAATAATCTCTAGCCAATCCTTTTACAGGACAGATAAGCAAGGAAGCATGTGACTGAGGTCAGGAAGTGTGGTCTGACATGCACATACATACAGATACTTCATCCAGTTCTTAACAGGCTCTTGATTTACTTTAACAAGAGTTTACTAAAGTGGCATTTGTATTTATTGGTGTTTTTAGGGGGGGTGTTTTCTGATTCTGGAGAGTATATAAAATTGGGTTTAGTTCTCCTTAAGGGCATGCATGCCAGGCTAATAGAACTGCTGTGTAATACTACTGTACCTCAGTAAAATTAATCTTCTCAGCAGTGAACATTCGCTGTCTGGCATCCCCAACACCTCTCGATTTAGCCTGCAAGGTTTAAAAATAGGACATTAGTTCAAGCCAAATTCAGTATTACCATTTCCCTCTATACAGTATTATGTTCTTTAAAGGACAACTAAGCCTCAGAACAACGTTGAATTAGAAGGCAGATCTCCTTGATATAAAAAGTGCAATCAGTGTCTACCTCTCATTTTAAATATGGTTGTTTGAGAAATGTAACTTTCTAACATGAGGTTTGGATCTTATTTCCCAGTGTTCTGGTATCGCACAGTGTGGTCACTGACCATTAAGTTCTTTACACATGCCCAGTCTTAAGATACTGGTGGAAATTTTACAGTTGGTACAGTTGATCACACCCAGTAGTTAGTAGCCAATCATTTTACAGGACAGAATAGGCAAGGAGCATGTGACTGAGATCAGGGGTTGCCAGTCACTGTACATACAGTTATTTCATCCAGTATTTCAAGTTGTAGCATTTACTTTAAAAGGAATAGTTCACTCAAAAGTGAACTATTCCTATAAAGCAGTGATTGAAGACCGGGAGGTAAAGGACCTATTCCTACTTCCGTCTTCAATCACTTGACCAGGATCCAAGGTAAGCATATTTACCTCGCGCATGATCCAATGCAGCTCAGTTGAAAATTGCCAACCGCTTCCTTGTTTAGTATACTATTATCACAAATGTGTGCTATAGTGTAATTAAATCAGGAAGCGGTTGGGACTTGTTGACTGAGCTACGGTGGATCGTGCGTGAGGTAAATGTACTCAATACGATCCAGGTGAAGTGATTGAAGAACGGAAGGTAAGGAATAAGTCCTTTACCTTCAGTCTTCAATCACTGCTTTAAAGGAATAGTTCACTTTTTGTGTAAACTATTTTAATGCTATGTACTGTATTGCGGTTTTATAGTTTATTGTGGTTTTCAGGGGATATGTTCAGATTCTGGAGCCACATATGTATGTATTATTGTTTTCATATAGCAACAGTGCTATAGATTATTGCAATAAATGGTAGCATTGCAGCTTTACATTACACAATAAAGGACGATAGCAATCAGGCAATAAATAAATCCAACATAACCTGGGTGTATTCCCCTGCGCATGCCAGAGTCCTCAAGGAGCACAGGGAAGGGCAGAAACCTTTTTCACAACAAAAGTTTCCTGGACTTCGACTAGACACTGCAGGACATCCATAAGAAGCAGAGGAGAATGGTAAATATGTTTTTAACACTACACAGTGGGGCTAGCAGTGGGGTTGATTTTAGTTTTGGGGGGTGAACATGCCTTTAAATATTAGGTAAGTAAATACAGGGGACCCTGCTCTCGAGAGCTCTCGAGAAAACCTTGCAGTAGCAAATAAGTTCTCTAAATCTGTCCTGCCCTGGTAAGGGGAATTACACAGCTGAACATCTGGAGAAACAATTGGCTTACCAGTTCAACCAAAAGCTTTAGAACATCTTCATTTATAAGGTTCTTTGAGTAGTCAACCAGGATGTCCCCATTTCCAGTCTTAAGGGTTTTACTATATAAACAAAAAAAAATAAAAAAAAAATAAGGGAAGGTGGATGGGGAGAAGGATCCAAGTAATTAACAGGGTGGAATAGTTTTTTGCAGAATTAATCTTAGCATTTTTGTTTCTTTTTCTATAACTGTAAATTCTAATTATTTAATATCTATTTGATTTTAAGTGATTCTTCTTCCAGGATACCTTTATTTTGGAACATTGACCTACCCAACAGCCAATGAGGTTACTTTTGCAAACGTGCTTAGACGTCTACTGAAAAACGTCAGTTGTTTGGAACCATGTATTTATGCACAGAGAATCAATGATAACAAGATTAAAGGGCATGTCCACCCCTTTTTAAAAAAAAATTATATGTTGTAGGGCTAGTCCCCCAGCCCCAACCGCTATTTATATTTGTAAGAAAGTCCCCCATTCGTTACTTCCCTTCCCTATCTCCTCCGCTGCAATGCCGGCCTTCTGCTTGCACAGAACTGCAAGCAGGGGGCTGGACCAGCAGCCGCGTCTGTGATTGGCCAAGAGGCAGCCAATCACAAAACGGGCTGCCGGCAGTTCAGAATGCCAGAGGAGAGAGGGAAGGTAAGTAAAGACGGGGGAGTTTCTTATAATATTTATTGCGGTTGGGGCTGGGGAACTATCCCCAATATGTGGGAAAGAGTTTTACACTAGGGGAGGGAGAGGAAAACGGGTGGGAGAGGGAGAGGGGAGGGAGTAAAGGGCTGCTCTGAGCATGCCAAAACCTCTGAGAGGACGCTCAGAGGCGGAAACAATTTCACTGGTGGCCAGTTTTTTTAACTTTGGGGGGACATTACAGGAGAACTATTTGGAGCTGGGATGTAAGGTAAAGATTTTTATACAGTACAGAGTGGGGCCAGTAGTGGGTTAAGTTTTTGTTTTGGGGGTGGACATGCCCTTAAGGTCCACTAAACTTCCACTAAAATAATACCGGAAATGATTTGCCTTAAAGAGGAACTGTGGTCCAAAAATGACTTTGGGTAATTGATAGGAATTGCTCTCCTGAGAGTTTTTGCAATTTATTTCCATTGTTTATTTTGCTAGTTTTGAAGATATTACATTTTTGTGTGTGATATGGCAGCAGCATCACCAGGTCCCTGCGCTTCCTCTTCCTCTACTGAAACTGTCAGTCAATCTGCTCTGTGTCTCTCCCCTTTGCAGCCCCCCTGGTTCCTCCCACTCATGGTCCCTCCAGTTGCAGGCCCCCCTTGGTCCATTCCCGTACAGCCCCATGTGGCCCCGCCCACTCACGGGTGCCTAAGCCCCGCCCGCTCACAGGTGCTGTGGGCCACTGACACCCCCCCCCTACCCCCCAAAAACTCTGTGCACACGCCTTTTCAGGCAGAGTGAGAACCCTGCCTGAAAGGCTGTTTTCAATAGTGAGAGAGAAGGGCTGTAGATTTCCTTACCTTCGCTGCAGCTCCTTCACACAGCAGAGAGGAGGAGGGACTTCCTGTCTCCCTCACACACAATGAGGGAGTCTGAGGCTGTGCTCGGGTGGCACTGTGCAGGAGAAGCCTCAGGAATGTCACGTAAGCCTCCCACCCATTAACTTTCTGGTCAGTCTTTCTGTATTCTTGGGCTGTGGAGCACGTAGGGAGATGGTTGATGGCTCGTTTTAAAGGTAGGAAACTGGCCTTTCATTTAAACTCACTTGTTTGGAGAACACAGTTCCCCTTTAAAAAGGAAACTAATTAAGCACTTGAAGGACAATGGCAGAAGGCACATATGGTTATCTATGGTCAATCATTTAATAAGCATCTCAAGTGATCAAGGATAAGTTTTTTTATGGGGTGACGACCCCGATTCATATGGTGAATAATTTATCCTCAAAAACCTTCAAGCATAGAAAGATCGTAATCAGACCATTTTATTACCTTAATGTGCCATAACAACCCTTTGACTATGCTCATAAGGTGCATATATACTCCTGTTTTTGCTTTTCAATTGTTCATTTCAATCTTTATAACCCCCCCTCCCTCCAAGACCCAATAATAGGTTTCTCTTTCCCTAATCGACAGTCATAAAAGCAAAATGCCCTTACTTCCTAACCTACAAAAGCTATGCCCAAGCATTTACTACTACTTTGTTATTCAACTGCAAATTCACTAACTGCAAATGTCACTAACTTGATAGTGCAGGAAGCATTTTCTAAAGATCATTTCCAAGAAATTTGCAAATTTAAAACACATTTTGCTTAACACTTTTCACAATCCAGTTAGGTAACTTAACCTCTGAGGACATAATGCACTGTGCAATGAGGAATACGGTGAATCCAATAGTATTCAGAACATCACTTTTTTCACATTTTGATATGTTACAGCCTTATTCCAAAATGGATTCAATTTATTTTTTTTCCTTTGAATTCTACGCATCACATAATGACGACGTCAAAAAAAAAGTTAGCTTGAGGTTTTGGAAATTAATTAAATATAAATAAAACTGAAAAATCACATGTACAGAAGTATTCACTGCCTTGCTCAATACTTTTGCACCTTTGGCAGCAATTACAGGTCTTTTAATTATGATGCCACAAGCTTGGCACCCCTATCCTTGGGCAGTTTTGCCCATTCTTTTTTGCAGCATCTCCCAAGCTTTATCGGGTTGGATGGGAAGCCATTTTAAAGGGCAATATAGTGAGAAAATTGTTTTTTTTTTAATTTCTTCTAATGTATCCTATAAGTCATCCCATCCACCAGGGTACCTTTAATTTTTTTAAATTCTACATAGTCCCCGAGATATAAGCCTTTTAATATGCTGTGATTTGTAGGAGCTGCCCCACCTCATCTGTCACTCAAAGGCACACGCCCACACAATCCAAAGCTCCCATGCAGTACTGTCACACACTCTCTCACCACACACTATATGTACCATGTGCAACATATAGTCAAATGCTGTAGTGCTAAACACAATCTAAAACCATTAACCCAGCAATATGAGCATAACACACTATAAAACAGCCCCTCCCCCCAATAAAAATCTTATACATACAAAACCAGTGACTCAAATGGAACACTAATACAGTATATAAATACAGTAATACAGACTATATACCAAAAAGACACACAGTGCAATCTATGAAATATATAGACTAAAGCAACTGAAATGTAACAGGACAACAAGCAGTGTCACTGTGTTTGTGAAGGTCTCTCACTACAAGCTGCTGTTACACTGACTCTCTTCAGTGATTATGATCTCAGCTAAGCAGGGGGAGAGATATGAACTTTAGGTAAAAAAGTAAATAACAATTAGCAAAGTTAGAGAACAGGCAGAGTTCAGTAACTTACTTGTAAAGAACCTCAGCACCACTTGTCCTCTCTTCCCCCTTGCCCCTCCCTTCAGCATATTGCTACTTTATCCCACATTTTGATTGCTTGCAGTTAGCTCTGGAAGGGAGGGGTCAACAGGATGTCAGCATTCATTTAAAGTCCTTTCAACTGACAATGCTCGGACTCTGTATACAGCCCGTCACTGCTTAGAGGGGGAGTAACAGAGAGGGGAGGGGGACTAACAGCTTGGTAAAAACTTCTGCCAGTGTGAAGAAACGAAGCCACACAGAAACATGAAAGTAAGGCAGCTTATACTAAGTGATCTATACATTGTATAACAGACTGTTTTTTTTTTCACTATAGTTGCCCTTTAAGATTTCTCCCGAGATGTTTAATCTGTAGCCTCCAAGATAGCATTGTCTCAAGGCACAAATCTGTGGAAGGTTACAGGAGAATTTCTACTGCTTTGAAGGTCCCAATGAGCATAGTAGCCATCATCATGAGTGAGTGGAAGAAGTTCAAAGCCACCAGGACTCTTAACAGCTGGCCAGCCAACTCAACTAAGCAATCAGGGGAGAAGGGCCTTAGACAGGGAGTTGACCAAGAAAGATGGTCACTCTGTCAGAGCTTCAGAGGTCCTTTGTGGAGAGAGGAGAACCTTCCAGAAGGACAACCATGTCTGCAGCAATCACCCAATCAGGCCTGTATGGTAGAGTGGCCAGGTGGAAGCCACTCCTTAGTAAAAGGCACAGGCAGCCCGCCTTGAGTTTGCAAAAAGCAACCTGAAGGACTTTCAGACCTAGAAACAAAATTCTCTGGTCTGATGAGACAGAGATTGAACTGTTTGGTTTGAATGCCAGGTGTCACATTTGGAGGAAACCAGGCACCCCTCATCACCAGGCCAATACCATCCCAACAGCGAAGCCTGATGGTGGCAGCATCATGCTGTGGATGTTTTGCAGCAGCAGGAACTGGGAAACTAGTCATGATAAAGGAAATTATGACTGCAGCAATGTCCAGAGACATCCTAGATGAAACCTGCTCAAGAGGGCTCTTGAAATCTTACTGGGGTGACAGTTAATCTTTCAGCAGGACAATGACCTTAAATGATAAGTTGCTGTAAAATAAAGTTAAGTTTAGTTGGAAGAGGCATTTTTCCTATGCCCCTCCAGAGCCTACCTTTCCAGCTTCAGAATTACAGACATTTGATTCTGCCTAGTTGAATGTTTAGCTCTGCCCCTCGGAGATTTGCTGCTTCCTCCTGCTTCTTTAGTCTCAAAAGATAAGGTCCGTTGGTTCCAAGCGTGGCGCCCCCTCGCCACGTGCAAGCGAATTTCTTCACTGCATACACAACCTCATCTCGCCAACGATGAGGGTGCACGCTTGGAACCAACGGACCTACCTTTTGAGACTAAAGAAGCAGCAAATCCTGGAGGGGCGGAGCTAAACATTCAACTCGGCAGAATCAAGATGTCAGCAACTTTGAAGCTGGAAAGGTAGGCTCTGGAGGGGCAAAAAAAAAAGCAGCTTCCAACAAACTTATTTTACAGCACACTTATTTAAGCACACAGCCAGAATCAAAGGAGTGGATTCAGGACAACTCTGTGAATGACCTTGAGTGGCCCAGCCAGAGCCCAGACTTGAATCCGATTAAACATCTTGGAGAGATCTCAAAATGGATGTGCAACTCCTCTCAAAACAACCTGATGGGGCTTGAAAGGTGCTGCAAAGAGGAATGGGAAAAACTGCCCAAAGAAAGGTGTGCAAGCTTGTGGCATCATATTCAAAGTCTACCAGCTACGATTTTTTCCCCCCATCTGTACTTGTTCTATTTGGTAAAGCAAGGTCCATAAAAATTAGTGTAGCGTTAGCAAGAGATTCTCCATTAAAAATAAGTATGTTGAATATGTTCTGTCCTGCTACTTTTCCAAGCCAATAATTTAAATCCAAATATTTTAATTAATTTTACATTTATTTTTCCTGCATTCTAATAAACAAATAGCATTGGAGTAGTATATTTTTGTCCTTGGCACACTGTTCCAAACATGAACATATACCTATATGTTCGGTTTAGCTTTAAAAGAACTGTTAGCATCCCCAAGCAGTTTGACATTCACCATGAAATTAGTTTAATATGTATAAAAGGCCAAACTACATGATGTTTCTTTCAATCAGCTCTAAATATTGATTGAGTATTTTGGTAATGACCATAAAACACAGCAGTTTTCTTATGCCTGGTTTCCTGGTAATGGATTGATGGGTGCACCAAAAACATGCAGAATTAACAAATCACTTGTTTAAAATTGTCAAGAACGCCAGTTCGCTGGGCACGTGATCTGACTAATAATCGGTATTCGCTGCCACCACTTTAAGTTACGGCCTTAAAGACGCCCCAAAAACCCATCTTGACTCTCACTGACTAGCACACCCCTGTCCTGGCAGCTAAATGGTTAACACTACACCATTCACTCCAGCAACTAACTGGTTAATTAGCATCAGTCTTCACAAGCAGTCACAGAGTTAATAGCATTTACACTGCACACTCACATTCAACCACATATAACTTATCAGAGGCTAACTGAGTTCTTTAGAGCATAAAGACAAAACTTATTAAATTTTAGATTTAATATTCCAAAAGGTGGACAGTGCTATAATACAAAATAAAATAAAATGGTGTTACAATAAAATTACATACAATAAGTACAACAGTTATAGAAATAAAAAGGATAAAAATATTCAGACCCTACTCACTAGAAGAAGTCCCTTATCCTGGGGCAGGAAGAAACACTGGGTCCATACACACGTTTTAGCATGTCCCCAAAGTATGAACAACATTATTTTGGACTACATGGACTTTTAAACTATTTGTTGAACTACGCCCTCCACATGAGGTGGGAGTGTCCCGGAAGTCCAGATTTACGACTAGCCAAAAGCATTCATTCCCCCTCAGTTAGGCAGACTCCATATAAATGTAGATATGTACATTGTATTGGGATATTGACCACAATTCCTCTCCTGTATTATATTCACTTCCTCCAATACCAAACATGACCTGTGTGTTATCCATATTTCCCCAGATATTAATATCTCACCTTGGCAAGGAATAAGGGCTCATGTTGGGTATCCTATTAATGGGCTATTATTATATTTACAAATATAACATTGGTTTTGTCTTACACATTCCAATACCGAAACAATTTTACATGTATGACTTGTCCTTAAAATGACCTCTTAGTACCCACCAGACCCTAGCTGAAGAGAATTCCAGATGCACGGTTCGGCTCCACATTGTCTAGAAAAGGAGACCTGGTTCCATGCTGACTAATCGTAATAAACAATAGGACTGTTCCAGGGGGGAATGGTATTTTTATTGGTCCTAATACCAATAGTTTACCCATTCTTGCAAAGTCACTATACACTTTCCTGACAAATACTGCTGATTTTAGGTTACAGATACATACATCTCTAATAATAAAAAGTCCATTTGATGAAGAATGTTCCCACCAGGTTCAATACAGCAGAAGCTAATAAATACAAACCGGATACTGTAACACCACCCTGGGATCTGATGTACCGACATAAAACCGCTTTACTGTACAGTAATACAGTCACCGTGCTGGGATGTCACTGTCCATGCTACCATAGAGCTGTACAGTAATACAGTCACCGTGCTGGGATCTCACTGTACAGGGATCTGTCTGTACTCACATTCTACCATAGAGCTGTACAGGAATACAGTCACCGTGCTGGGATGTCACTGTCATGCTACCATAGAGCTGTACTGTAATACAGTCACCGTGCTGGAGGTCTCACTGTACAGGGATCTGTCAGTACTCACATTCTACCATAGAGCTGTACGGAATACAGTCACGATGCTGGGATGGTCACTGTCCATGCTACCATAGAGCTGTACATATACAGTCACCGTGCTGGGATGTCACTGTCCATGCTACCATAGAGCTGTACAGTAATACAGTCACTGTGCTGGGATCTCACTGTACAGGGATCGTCTGTACTCAAATTCTACCATAGAGCTGTACAGGAATACAGTCACCGTGCTGGGATGGTCACTGTCCATGCTACCATAGAGCTGTACAGTAATACAGTCACTGTGCTGGGATCTCACTGTACAGGGATCTGTCTGTACTCACATTCTACCATAGAGCTGTACAGGAATACAGTCACACATGCTGGGATGTCACTGTCCATGCTACCATAGAGCTGTACAGTAATACAGTACCGTGCTGGGATGTCACTGTCCATGCTACCATAGAGCTGTACAGTAATACAGTCACCGTGCTGGGATGTCACTGTCCATGCTACCATAGAGCTGTACAGTAATAAAATCCCTGTACTGGGATTTGCACATTCTACCATAGAGCTGAACAGTAATACAGCCACCATGCTTGGATCTCACTGTACAGGGATCTGTCTGTACTCACATTTTACCATAGAGCTGTACAGGAATACAGTCACCGTGCTGGGATGTCACTGTCCATGCTACCATAGAGCTGTACAGTAATAGTCATTGTACTGGGATTTGCACATTCCATCATAGAGCTGTACAGTAATAAGGTCACAGTACTGGGATGTCACTGTACTGTACTGGTATCTGCCTGTACTCACATTCTACCATCGAGCTGTACAGTAATACAGTCACAGTATTGGGATGTCACTGTACTGGTATCTGTCTCTAATCACATTCTACCATAGAGCTGTACAGTAATACATTCTACCATAGAGCTGTAAAGTAAAACAGTCACCGTGCTGGGATGTCACTGTCCATGCTACCATAGGGCTGTACAGTAATACAGTCGGAGTACTGAGATGTCACTGTACTGGTATCTGTCTGTACTCACATTCTACCATAGAGCAGTTCAGGAATACAGTGAGGAGGGGGCGGAAGTTTCTCATTGCTGCGGATTTGATGTGAATAGACTCACGTAGTACGACCTACCTACAAGGGTAAATGAAGGTTACGGTGTGCGAATTGGACGGGGCAGTTATAGGAACCTGCTATAAAGTGCAATGAAAAGCTCCAGCTGGCACCACCCAATATGGCAGAGGAGCGGTCGTTATGGTTTCTAGCTCTACCTGCACCTTCTCCCGCGTATGCAGCATTTACAGCACACCAGCCATTAGCCCATGATCATCACATTAGATGAACATTAAAAATCTCTGACACCGACTCTCCTTTTACCTCAGTTTGCAGAAGCGATCCTTGTCAGCTTCAAACATCTGCCTCATGTTCAGGCTGGCATGGTGGGTTTCATACCACTGGCAGAGTTTCTTGTATACTGGATCACTGGTCAGTGCCATGACTGAGCGGGCAGAGGTAACAGTTACCGCTAGCTCACCACAGAGTACGTGCAGATAGATGGGAAGGTGCAGGGAAAGCCTGACTGCAGCAGCGGTTCTTATAGCAACAGCACCACGCCCACCCCACACTTCAACATGTGGTCACGCCTTGACCAATAGGAAGCGTCCTGAAAAGTCATCACCTTCTACATCACCGGAACGTTCCGCCCATGGAAGACTTTAACCTTGCTGTACTGACTCCGACCTTATTTGCTGATGATTTCTCCCAGTCAGTGGGGGATTCCTATGGGTTATCAATGAACAAGCCCAGAAGGAGGTTTATGTCCGAATACATTCATGTGTTCTATTATATATGGATCATATAATAATATTCTATATAATACATAAGAGTGATATTTTATAATGGGAGCTGCAGTGGTATATATCCTTATAAAAATCACTCGGCTATGTCACTAAGTGACTAATTTCTTATATCCCACTACTCCACCCATTCCAGTGTTCATGCCTGGACAATGACTCAGCATTTTTTGCCATGTTTAACTTCACTAACAGAACCTGCTGGAGCTGCTTCCTGGCACTTCATAACCAATGTCTGTCTCCTCCTACACAAAAATTTGTTTAACCGCATAGATGCTGGGCTGGGATGTTCCTTTCTACTGGGTTTAAGTTACAGAAGGTAGCTTGGGGATTTAAGGTGGAAATAGGGACAAGGCTAGAATTTAAAATGCGAATGGGGTGAAGGAATCCGATACTTATGTATTATTAGAAATAATGCGCCCCTTCACATTATAATATAAGGACATTACGCCACCTCGGAGCACATATTCCATTTTCTTTTGTTATAAATTATATACTTACTAGACAGTTGAGCCTGTTAAATAACAGCGGTAGATTCTCCTCCTCCGCAATACGCTTTTCATCGTACCACCATTTCCGCGTTTCCGAATCCTGGAAATTTGGTTTACGTCCGTACATGCACGCGCTTCTTCACTGGGGGGAGGGAACTTCAGGGACGCACACGCATGCACACAACACAAAAGACACACACACACAGACTCAGGGACGCACATTAGGATTTTATTATATAGGATTAAGGCTGAGTGCACACAAACCAACAGATATTTCCGTGTATTGGTCGGTCGGGCCGAAAATTCTGAAGTGATTTTGGCAGTGGCAGTGAACGCTGTAGTTCATAGGAGACATTTGCTGTGGTCGACCACTTTATACCTCACAGCATCATGTTATTATAATAGCATTGTCCTAATAATCTAACGTATAAACAAACATTTCTCATTAACAGTTTACCTAAAGAAATTGATTTATCCTTTATATACTCTTTTATACAGATCTAATTGAAAAAAAATGCTTCAGAGCAATTTTAAATAACTGATGACTGCTTTTTATTTCAGTATTACAGTAAATCCTTGGTATACCTGCCTGGCTTTACTACTAACCAAAAGGCTAAGGACTTGCCAGCGAGCACCTTCATCCCAACCATTAATAGTGGCTGCCAATTAAAATTGTTCTAGCCAATCAGTCCACTCCCTAGTTACCCCATCAAATGTATCAGGTTTAAAAATAGGTTTGGCAATTGGGCCTGGTAGAGCTATGGAGTCTAATTGGGTAATTTCATCTGCAGGTAGCAGGACAGTAGGATTTAAATCAATTCTTTCAGTAGCAGCCTCCATAGGTTCATACAGAGAACAAATATACAAAGAAAACAGGGAGAATAAATGGTATTACCAGCACCGCTGCAACACCAATTTGTGCCAGATCACTGCTTTATGGAATGATTATGGGTAGCATGGTACACAGTGGGTTACTCTGGTGCTCTGGCACAAAGCAGACAGTGCACATAAACAGGTTCCCCACATAACATGTGCAGCATTCAGGGGTGTCGCTGTCTATGTCATTTTGAATAATGACCAGGACTGTATACTGTGTGTCCTTGTAAGTTGGTGTACACTTATCTGTTGCCTCAGAGTTTGTATCCAATAAGGTAAATTGTCTGTCCAATAATCTGTTCTACCAACAGGTGGTAACAGGATCTTATACACAGGATCTTGTGTTGCATTCAATATCACACACCACAATCTACTTTCACTTTATATCCTCCTAGCCATATAGAGCAGAGTGTCTTGTCTTTTATTACTCACCGATGCCACCTGCAGGCTGGAGATGTTATATAAGGAGCCTTGCTGTATAAGTCCATTACAATACACATCACATCCTATGTAGCAGACAGAAACTTTTTCTGGATTACACTTCCTTTCACCTGGAGCAGACACAGGGGTGTTGTTTAAGCTGCCATTTGACCATTCCATTTTGAAATAGGGATCTCAGCTCTGTAAGTAAGTTTATGTATTTTGTATATTTTGTGTTGTACCTAATTTAAGTCAGTGCTATTCTTTATATACATTTACTGATGGTCATTTAAATGGTAATAGTGAGATAGTACACACATACATATACACCTTTCCTATATGTAATATCATATACCACCATCACATTGGTAGCTCCTAAAAACTCAATGCAATCTCCTATGAAGATATAAATATATTTATATAATATATAAGGGAAATAATGCAATGCTGACAATCAGCTATACAACCACTTCCAGGATTTCTTAATGTCCCTATTCCTGCTCACTAACTCCATCACAGTGTAGTAGGTACAATATTTAATGTATATAAACCCAGTCTCAGCAATCACTTCAGTCAGCTGCAGGGTTAATGTTGATACAGTTCTGTATCAATTATTATTAGTTATGGTGCTGTCAATCACAGGGCAGACTGGATACATTTTTGAAACTGTCAAATCCTGCTTCTCACTCACAGCTCAATTGACAATGTAACAATCTATATAACAGTCTATGGACACCAGGAGAAGCTGAACAGCAGACTGCACTGAGTAGACAGAAAGGGGGGATTCCAGGCACCAGGAATCCCCCTAAACACGCCCCTGCCAGTAGTGACGGTGTCCAGGGTTTGTGTAGTGAATCTTCTACTAACATTTCATTTAACTTAATAGTCAACACTCATTACAATTTCCATGGAACAAGAATGGGACTTTCAGCCATAGACCTGTGTTCACTACACCTGGGAATCTGGGATGTTATAGACTGAGGGAGGGTTGGCTGTGAATTTCCTCACATGTGATTTCGTGTGTGATTCTGGTGTGATTTTGATGCGTTTGCAATTTTTTCTTTAGAGATAGGGAAACACATGCAATTGCGAATAAAAATGCAGATCGCATGCATTTGTGATTCGCAAACGGATGCACAACCACGATTGCAATGTTAGAAAAAAACGCAAACACACCAAAATCGCGATAGTGTGGCCTAGACCCAATAGGACTGACTGGGCAGGTCTATTATAGGATTCATATAAATGTATTTATGAAAGACTATTTCACTAGAACAGAAGCCAGAAATGTCATGGCAGTAAAAAAAACTTAAAAAAAACATTACTCTGCGGTAGCAACTCCATAAACTACACTTGTTAATGCCCCCACAATGACAACAAAATGCGTGAGATGATGTTTCAGGTGACAATTGGTGTGTCTGTAATGACATATCCTATAACATTCACCTTTACCTTTAAATGGGTAACTACTGAGATCAAGTTCACTTTATTATCATCAGGGGCACTTCTAGGGTCTTTGCTGCCTGAGTAAAACTTTTGAATGCCGTCCTTGATTATTTCCAGGCGGCGCACAAAGCTTTGTCGTAGGGCGTGGCTAAAATTTTACGATTATGAGCTTCCTATCATATAGGTATTTCAACAGTTCCTCAGACAGTCAAATAGCAATAATGGAATATACAATATTACATCACTTTCTCAAACAGCTTGTGTTGCCACTACCATATTGCTCCTTTCAGTTCTTTGTTGCTCAAATCTTTAACTTATTTTATAGCCTGTGCTATACATGTTGGTTCAACTGTTACAGTACTATAGAAATGCCATACTTTGTGTAATATAAAAGATTTTAGCCAAAAGATTGTAAGCCTGCCACCATGTCCTGGCTGCAAACAGGAAGTCAGTTATTTGGAAACATTTATTTATGTGAAATACATTAATCATCATTTAGGTACATATATTATACAGGAGCACATCATTACTACATCGCCCTAACACCTCCCAATACAGAGACCCATCACCAATATCTCCTAGGACCCCCCATGACCATATACCCCTAACCCCTCCTAATAAAGGGGCCCATCACCAATATTTCCTAGGACCCACCATGACCAGATTCCCCTAACCACTCCCTATACAGTGGCCCATAAAGACCCCAGGGCCCAGTCCCCACCATTAATCCCCCAGAAGTAGACCATATTCAAAATGTTATAGAAAATTAGTCTTCCCTCCCCCAGAATCAAGCATAACCCTGGAGTTGTGTATATATATATATATATATATATATATATATATATATATATTGGAGTTGGGTTTTTTAATATAATGAATGTACTAGCTCTGCACGCAGTGTGTACCCGTGTAACTCGGGACTGCTCACGCCTTCAATGTGCCACTCCTGGGTCTAGAAATCCTTTTCCTCTGCTCCTTGGGGGGTGGTGTCAAAGGCTGTGGTTCAGATTGGACAGGACGCAGGGGAGCAAGGAAGGTAGCACGAACCCAGCTGCACAGCACCAACAGTAACAGCAACCTTTAGGCATTACACATGTGCTCATCATTCACAAGCACCGGATGCAGTTGAGGATTAATTTTTTTTACCACTGATTTCTGTTCTCTTGTCCAGGGATGCCGCCTGAGGCGCATGTCTCACTGTGCCTCATAGTAGATGTGGCCCTGATTATCATCCCCCTGTATCTCTGTTGTTATAAGACTAAAACCACACTGTGGGATTGTAAGAGTCCCATTTCACGTGCGTTACCGTCCATTTGTGCAGCAATCTCCACAATCGTAGTGCATGCGATCTGCAAAAAAGTCGATCTGCCAGGTTTGAAAATTATGGCCAGACACTGCATGTAAGGTTAGATTCACTTGAACAGCTAGCTTTAGATTTGCAGGAATTTTACCAGCTTTTTTAACATGCATGCAATGTTTTCCTAGCAGCAAAACATCTGGAAACGCAAGAAAAATGACAATAACGAACACAAACGTTTGTGCGACTCTAGCCATAAGGTGGCCATGGTTGCAACAATGTGATTTCCAATTGGCAAACAGGAAAATTGTTTGGACGATTGTCTATACACGGTCTGCCTATCATGCTATATCGGAATATCTCGATATCTTACACATGCGATTGTTGCGTCTATGGGCACCATTAGGCTATATTATTACACTATGGGATTTTTAACGTAGCGTTCTCACATAGCGGTGTTCACTGATTACATTGGCACCAATATGCTTAACACAGCTAACTGCTGCATGCAGTGAATTGTGCACTGTATTATAGCTTATGAGTGTGAAAGGTACTGTTCACTCCTATGAGCCATTTTGGTGGCATTTCACCTTATGAAATCGCACAAAAATACTCCTGTAATGCCCTTGCCAGTTTTGGTGCTAGCAGAATGCTACATATAGCATAGTGGAAACCTACAGGGGACCACTCAATAAACAGGTAACGTAGTAATTGAGGTTAAATAAAGACATACAGGGAGATTAAATAAAAGTTCTTATCGTTAAAAATGGTGCTAATTTTGCCCCAACCAATCAGATCTTATTTAACATTTGAAAGCTAATATCTGATTGGATGGGGCAGAATTAGCACCACTTTTAACGATAAGAACTTTCATTAAATAACCCTGACAGTCAATTCTAATCCACCCTTTATACACTCCTCTTTAACCTATAAAGGGTTTGGATTGATGGGGGGAGAATGACAGCCCCTCCAACCTCAAGTGCCCCTAGTGGTAAATCTGGCCCTGACCACACCTGCTGTAAGACAGTTCCACAGTTTCATTGTTATTACTGTAAAAAAAAACTTTCCTAACCTGAAGATGAAATAGGTTAATATCTCTAACAGGAGGTCAACGGCTTGCCACTCTGGTACATTCCTCAAAGAAATAGTGTTCACAGGACTAATTGGGCATTTTCTCCATTCTATCCAATACCATATGATGGGAAGAGAAGACACAAGTTTTTACTAGTTTAGAATCTAAGACATCTGATTACTAAATGTTAAAATAGCTCCACTGTGATGTCACTACAACTGCTACAAAACCCCATTGTTGTTGAATTTTTTTGTTTATGTTTATTGGACTCCCGCTTGTCTGCTCCACCCCAACTAGAGTTAGTTAGGGTTAGATAGGGGGCGTGACGGGTAGGAGATTTAGGACCCCTTTCCGTCGTGGGAGATTGGGGTGGTCTCGCGGGAGCAATCCGGGAGGGGTGGGATAACTGAGTATTGTGATTTTGGGAGACAGGAGCGAACTCTCCATATAAAAAAAACATTTGTTTTCGGGTGTGACCCTTTAATGTATTGATTGCAAAGTGCCACACTGCATGTATTTTTTGTGTCCTTTGATTTCTCACTGGACTAATATAGAAATTACTTAGTTACAACAAATGCAAGAATGCATAAAACATATACAGGGAGATTTCCGGTTTCTGGTTTGCTAGTGCGTGTTATTGCCAAATGTTGCGCAATCAGAGCACATGCGATTGCACAAAAATGTGGATCTCATGTGCTCCGATTAACGGATCACAGGAGCAGCGCACTAGTGTGGCCACATCAATTGGGCCACATTAGTGTGCACTTTTAAATGCTCGATTTTATCGCAATCGAATTGTGCTTAAAAACACATCAGTGTGGCCTATCATGAGACGGAATCTTTAAAGCCAGCAGATGGCATACAGTTCTTGTGGTTCCAGGTATCCTTTCTGGTTGCCACTTGCAATTTTATTTTGCCTTCCATTGGATCATCTACTAGTTAGAGTTCATGGGTAGGCTAAAAAGGTTGGACCAGATGGACGTATATCTTTATTCAACCTTTATTAACTACTGTATGTAGCCCCTATCCGTGAATGCTGCTGTTTATCTAATAAGACTTTGTAAATAATAGTTGTAAATTCACTGCATTTCTCATATGTATTTATAGAAACACTAATCAATGCTTAAAAATGCTATTTTATTCAATGACATAGCTTTCAATGGTCCCCTTTAAAAGGGACACCTTTAATGCTAGGCCCCACTGCCACGATATTGATGCGCTTTGCACTTTGCAATTACATTTTATCTGGAATGTGGAAATAGTGTTACATTGGCCTTATTATGTGCTTTGTGATCTGTTGAGACTTTCAAATCTATGCGACTACCATATTGTCCGTTTCTGTCAAAATCGCACTTAATGCAAGTCTATGGAAGCATGAAAAAGGACACAAATCATTAAGCCATGTGATTTTTTTAAAGGGGTATAATCCCCTGAGAATTGCAAGAGCAAATACATGTAAAAGCGCATGCAAGCAGATACAATTGCATGGCAAAAGTGCACAGAAACGCACATAGCATTTTTGTGCATTGCAGTGGGGCTCAAGCCTAAATAGCAAGATATTTAAAAGCTGCATAAGGAGGCTAATAAAGGAAACCTGATTTCAGCACAGCTATGCACAATGTATTTTTAATGAATGGCCCTATTTTAAGCAGAATGTTATTCCCCAGTGGAAATTGACATATTTTTCCTCTTTTGAAGTCATAGCTTCATTCAAAAACATGAGTCACTTTTTAGAGCACTCTCTCCCTCATACTCTCCAGTCTCCTCCACCTTTAACTGCTCTTTTGACCTTGAGATGCCAGCAGAACCAACTTGCCTTACATCCAGAAGCAGATGGGACTTCATCACCCTGAACGCCTGACCAACACGTGAGATCTTTTTGAAGTGACTGACCTTTCATATTTGAAGGATAAATAAACTCCCTGAAGTTTCAGAATATTATTCTCCCTTTCTGCAAAGGACTGATAAGGACTAATTTGGTATATGCAGTGCATTTTTAATTCCCTTAAACAAAAATTACATCGTAGACAGTGCCCCCTCTCCCATGAATCGGCTGCAAGTCCTGCAGTGCTTGTGTGTATCTCTCTCTCCTTTCTCCTGATCCTGGTTCTGTCACACTCATAAACATGTATATACCAGTCACTGTGGGCAAACTTATATGTACCAGTCAAACTCACTTTGGACAAATTTGTAGCATCTGTCAGTGTGGGCAAATTTGTATGTAACAGTCAAACTCACTGTGGGCAAGTTTCATTGTATGTACCAGTCACTGTGGGCAAACTTGCATGTTCCAGTCACTATGGGCAAACTTGTATGTTCCAGTCACACTCAGTGTGGGCAAGTTTGTATGTACCAGTCACTGTGGACAAGCTTTTATGTACCAGTCACTGTGGGCAAACTTGTATGTTCCAGTCACACTCACTGGGCAAGGTTGTATGTACAAGTCACTGTGGGCAAACTTGTATGTACCAGTGACACTCACTGTGGACAAACTTGTATGAACAATTCACTGTGGGCAAATTTGTATGTACCAGTTATTGTGGGAAAACTTGTATGTCACACTCATTGTGGGCAAACTTGTATGTACGAGTTACTGTGAGCAAACTTGCATGTACCAGTCACTGTTGGCAAACTTGTATGTACCAGTCACACTCACTGGGGGCAAGCTTATATGTGCCAGTCATACTCACTGTGGGCAAACCTGTATGTACTAGTCATAATGGGCAAACTTGTATGTACCAGTTACTGGGGGCAAACCTGTGTGTACCAGACATTTTGGGGAAACTTGTATGTACAAGACATTGTGGGAAAACTTGCATGTTCCGGTCACACTCACTGTGAACAAACTTTTATGTACCAGTCACGCTCACTGTGGGCAAGCTTATATGTACCATTCACTATGGGAAAGCTTGCATGTACCAGTCACTGTGGGCAAATTTATATGTTTCATTCACACTCAATGTGGGAAAACTTGTATGCACCAGTCACTGTGGGAAAATGTTTATGTACCAGTCACACTCACTGTGTGTAAGTTTGTATGTACTAGTCACTGTGGGCAACTTATATGTACCAGTCTCTGTTTGGGGGGACTCTGTTTGGCACATATATTACCACTCCATGTGGCATATATATGTCAGTCCTTCAGTTTTCCAGCCAGTGTCAGGTCAGGCCTTCAGCCACCATTATGTCAGCCCTCTAGTTCACCAGCCACTGTTTGGTTAGTCCTCCAGTTCACCAGCCACTGCTAGGTCAGCCCTCCAGTTCACCAGCCAGTCAACACTGGTGAACTGGAGGCTTGACCTAACAGTGTCTGGTGAACTGGAGGACTGACCTAACCGTGTCTGATGAACTGGACAACTGACCTAAATGTGTCTGCTGAACTGGAGGACTGACCTAACAGTGTCTGCTGAACTGGACTGACGGAGAAAGGACTGAACTAGCAGTGTGTGCTGGGCTGGAGGTTTCAGCAGTCACTGTTAAGCCAGCCCTCCAGTTCACCAGCTAGTGTCCAGTCAGCCCTCCAGTTTCCCAGCCAGTGTTAGTAAGCCCACCAAACCTTACTCCACAAGCTCCCACCCCCTCAAGCCATGGCCGCAGGAAGGTATAGGAGCGTCTTAAAAAGTTTGGCTCATGCACCAAAAAGTCTAAAAAGCACCTCTTTTGAAACAAACTTGAAACTAATGCCTTTCTTCTCTTCCTGACCTTCCATCTTGTGTGTAATACTGAAGCCATAGAACTTTTTTTAACTCCAACTCCAAATACTCTAATGGAATACATTATTGTGCCTCATTTGCAATCTCACAACGCCCATTTCTTCCTTGTCCCATTTCATCCTTGTCCATATCTCACAACGACCATTTCTTCCTTGTCCCATTTCATCCTTGTCCATGGCTTAATGCTACAACTCATTGTATATGCAAGTGCACATTTGCTGCTGAGCAGATGTGGGGAAAGTTCGTATGCAGGCTGAATTTATGCACTAGATGTTTAAGTTACAATGCCTCAATACTGGGCTCTCAGTATGGAAACAAAACTACTACAGGATACTTATAAATTAAACACACGATTCACCTATTCCCTATCTTTAAAGGATAATTGCATTGTAAAATGAAGTTATGCTCAATTGGAAGCTGCAGCTTTAAGAATACATTTGCCATTTGCTCCGCCCATTCAAGATTTTCTGCTGCCTCCTGTGCACGCGTGGCGAGATGACAGCGCGACCGGGCAATAACAATTGCTGCTTCCAATTGAGCATAAGTTCATTTTACAGTGCACGTATCCTTTAACTTCCTCCTTTATGCCTGGCCCACTGACTTTCTCCTCTCTCCACACTATTCCCAAGACCTTTTTGACTACTTCAAACATAAAGTAGAGTCCAAGTCTTCAGAGATTCTTTTGCCCACAACTCAGAGGTCTCCTACCTGCTTTGGTCCTGTCCAATTACTAAATGTGCATTTCATCCCATGCCCTTAATGATGCACTGTAATCAGGTTGTTACCCCTATACTAACCCACTTATTTAATGTCTACTTAACATCTGGTATTTTGCCTTCCTCCTTCTTAACTGAATACCACAGACATTTCATGCAATCTACTGAACCCCTTACAGTCAGAATTCCATCCTGCACTCTCCACAGAGACAGCTCTGTGCAAGGTTATGAATGACCTTTAGATGGCAAAGGTCAGTTTTCTATTCTAATCCTCCTTGACCTATCCTTTGCTTTTGACACATTGGATCATTCATCCTAATATGAATACTCCTTAAGAGCCAGGATGCTGCTTCATTCCACATGCCCAAGTTAGGTATACACAGTACCGATAAAGCCCGATACCGACGGTACTGTGTGGACCTAGCTTTCCCAAACGAGCGCACAGACACGAACATTCTGGTCAGATGGGCGGTGGTTCGTGACAGTGGGAAAATTTCCCTCTGCTGCCGTAGTCTCCGTATAGGGGGATGGCCGCGGTCGAGGGAAACACACAGTCCCAAGCATTCTCCCTGTGCTGTGCATAGGAAGAAATCTCGGGACTGTGTGTATCATGATTTTCGAAAAACGACAGATCCATTTTTCAAAAATCTGTCCTGTGTGTACCCAGCTTTATACTATCTCTCTAACCGAACCTACTCTGAGTCTTCTGGTAATAAGACCTCTTCTCCGGTTCCTCTGTTGTTGGACCCTTGTTTTTTTTCCTATACTCAATTTCCTTGGAAGATGTCATTAGCTTATTTGCCTTTAAGTGTAACCTTTAAGTATGCTGATAATACACAAATCTACATTTTCACCCCCACGCTAAGTCCATACATTAAGTCATGTATCTCCGAGACTCCGACATCTCCTTGTCTCCTGGATTGCATACTGAACTAATCATTTCCCACTTAAACCCGGTCCTATCACACCTATTTTTATTTCTGTTGACATTTTTACACACATTTATCCTATTCAGTCAGCACATTACCAAGGGGTAATTACTGATTTTTCTCTTATTAACAATTATGCTAAAACCTGTTTTATTCCCCTACGTAATATTGCAAAAATCCATAGGTTCCTCTTTCTTTTGGGATGCTGTTCCATACTCTCATTTTATTATATCTGGACTGTTATCATTTTAAAGGAGAACTAAACCCATTTTTTAAACTCCAGAATCTGAAAACAACCCCCCTAAAAACACCAATGAGCTATAAAATACCACTTCAGTAAATTGTATTAAAGTAAATGTAAGCCTCTTTAGAACTGGATGAAGTATCTGTGTGTATGTGCAGTGTCAGACCACACCTCCTGGCCTCAGTCACATGCTTCCATGCTTTATCTGTCTTGTAAAAGTATTGGCTAGAGATTATTAATGGGTGTGACCAACTGTAACAAGTTTCTACCATAGCTAAGGACTGAGCATGTGCAGAACATAATGGTCGTTGACCAAACTGTGTGATACTAGAATGTTGTGAAGTAAAGCACAAACCATATGTTATTTAGGTAAATTTCCCAGCGCCCAGTCAATTCCCAGTCAATACTGAATTCTGCTACACGCAGAGGAATTTAATCTCTCCTGTGCCAGAAAACTACCTGACTCCCCATTAAACAGCATATCCTATATAATAAAAGCACTAATGTGTGTCCATGAATCCATCTGCGACCTTTTGCTTCTGCACATGCGCAAGAGGAGTCTCGTCTATGCGCGATCATCCACAGCAAGATGAATCCAGCTCACTGACCCGGACGATTACATCCTCTCCACTTTAAACTGCAGAAAGAGAGAGAGAGAGAAAGACTCTCAGTCTAGCGCCCGTTTATATAACGGGCTTAACTGTCTAGTTGTCTATAAGATCCTTCTCTTAAAATTTAAATTCCTGCCCTTTCTCTTGTGACTACCATCCACTGGAATTGCATTACCTTTTTTTTTTCTTTAAGAAAAAGAAACTTCAGTTAGTAGGTTTAAATAAAATCTTACATTTTACCTCTCAGAGGACCAGCACAGCATATGGTTGTTTTAATTGGCATTGCATTAATTCTCACTATGGCAATTCAGTCCTTCCCTATGTATCGGTTTGTTACCCACCTAACTAGATTACAAGCTCTATGGAGACAGGGACATCTTTCCTTATATTGCATGGTTACAACACTTTTATACTTATTTATGTACATAATTATTTATATTTCTCTCCCCCTTGCACAACATTTTGTATTATAATATTGTAGTGCGCTGCGTCACCATGTGGTGCTATTTAAAGAAAACTATGCATAGATACAAGTTAGGGCTATTCAGACTGAAGAAGAGGTGTTTGTGTGGGGATATTATTACTTTATACAAATACATTAAGGGCTAGGCCACGCTATTGCGAATAGAAGAAGAGAAGTTTCATCTTCAGGTTATGATTTTTTTTTTTACAGTAAGAACGGGTTAGTTTGTTTTGGTGCTAAACTTGACTTTTAAGGTTATTGCATGCTACATTCCATTTAAAGAAGCAACAAATAACATTCAGCACACAGTATTTATTGTATTGCTACATATTAAAATCACTATAAGGGCTAGCCCACACTGCTGCACTTTTTTTGCGTTTTGCACATGTGTTTGCGCTTGCGTTTTTTTCATATAATTGAAAACGCGTCAACGCACCGAAAATGCGTGTTTTCGGGTGAGTTGCGTTTGCGATTGCGTTTTGTGTTCCGCATTTTTAATTGCAATTGCTTGCGTTTTCCAATACTTATTGAAAAAAACGCATGCGCAAACGCAAAGAAATCGCGATTGCAGTGTGGCCGTGCCCTAAACCTGCTTTTTGTGGAGCATAACATAATACTATAGGTGCCCATACACAGCAGCTTACCAGGTTCCCGCAACAAATTGGGTAATTTGGCAACTGGTGATCGACCATTGAATTGGCTGTAAACCTTTAACTAGTGTATGGCTACCTTACAAAAACAAAACTGAGCCCAGTTACTACAAACACCATTTAAATAGTTTGGTATAAAATTCTACAATGTTTTTTTTTAGCATTCCTGGTATCATTGTACTTAGGCCAGTCATTTGGCTAATTGTATTGGCCATAATAGCTCAAAATTGCCAATTTTTGGTTGGATCAGACAATGATCAGCTGTGACTTGCTGACCCCACCAATCATTCCTGACCGATTTTTAGGCAAAATAGTTCAGTTAGAACATTTAATTACTACCGATTTAATTCCTCACTGGCAGGCTACTTTTGGTGTACAGATTGTTAGGCATAAAGCGCTTTGAGTCCCATGGGAGAAAATAGAAATGGTATTGTATTGTATTGTATATTTAACCAAAGTTGCACTGTGTGTTCCAAGCCTTAGATGTATATGGTATATACAAAGTAGCCATTTATCAACCAGCTTTAAAGCTGCCCAGAATACATGGAAACAAATAATAAATTCAGGTGATACAAATTGCAATATAAATTTATACACTTCAAAAGATCTTACATAGAAATTCAGGTGCCCCATCACCAAGATGCACTGCAATGTACCAATACTGGAACCTCAGCTCCTGAGTTAAGCACCGCGTGTGCTCTATGGCGTTTCCAATTCCATCTAACATACCATATCGCAATTTTTTTTTATTGAATGCAACTTTGCTCTGTCTAGTGGTATATATATATATATATATATATATATAGATAGATAGATAGATATTATTTTATATATATATATATATATATATATATATAGATATATATATATATATATATATATATATATACCACTAGACAGAGCAAAGTTGCATTCAATAAAAAAAAATTGCTATTGGTATGTTATATTATATATAATATATATATTATAAAACCAAAAGAAAGTAGGAGCACTCCAGGGTCTCTTCAAAAGTGCAATATTTATTTGCACGTCTATCGACGCATTTCGGCCTGGTGAGGCCGTTCTCAAGATCTTGAGAACGCCTCTACCAGGCCGAAACACGTCGATAGACTTGCAAATAAATATTGCACTTTTGAAGAGACCCTGGAATGCTCCTACTTTCTTTGGTTATAGATGTACTTATTTCGCTACGGAAGCCCCCGGGCATTTGATTCCACTTGGTTATTGACTATATATATATATATTATATATATTATATATATATATATATTTATCACCTTTTGTAACATTGTTATGGCTGTGATGGGGTGTGTGTAGAAATTTAAGAGGTGGCTCACATTTAGTTTGGTGTTGTCTATAAAAGAATCATTATGCGTTACCAAACCACGTCTGTGATGAAGTGTTAATCAAGCACAAAACACAGCAGGTGTGATGGCCATTTGGTATGTGATGTTGTGAATCTTGTTATAAAGCCTATGTTTTAACTTGCATAATGGATGTCTTTTCCAGTTGCTGCACATCCAATACTAATGGATCTACTGTTCTTGTGGAGGTTCTAAGAAGACGTTTTGCTAGTCATCCGACTGGCTTTCTTACCACTCGAGTATAAGTCGATCCGAGTATAAGTCGAGGTACATATTTTTACCTGAAAAATTTATAAAACTGATTGACTCGAGTATAAGCCGAGGGTAGAAACTAGTTGTCCTTTAAATGGACAGCAGAATTCCCATACATGAATCCCATACAGTAATAGCCACATCCAGTACCGGTAACCTTCAATTCCTTGGCACTCCAGATGTTTGGAAACTACAACTCCCAGTATTCTTTGTTGCTGGGAGTTGCAGTTTCTAAACATCTGGAGTGGCAAGGTTCAGTAAACTTTTAATTAAGCTTACCATCATTTACAATTCTCCTGAACCCCATATAGTAAAGGGCACTCTGACCCCATATAGTAAAGGGCACTCTGACCCCCATATAGTAAAGCACTCTCTGACCCCAACATTTAAAAATGTCACCTGTGAGTTGTAGATTTAAGCTGTCATTTGCACTGTACTACCAGCTGTTTTTTGGCCCAAACTGAGGAGACCCATAAGATTTACAGCATTCAGATGAGCAGTGACAGTGCTGAGTGAATCCAGCAGCCAGACTACAGGAAGGAGGAAGTGTAAAGGCAAGAACAGCTCCTGTAACTTTCTATGCAGGTTAACACAGCGCCACCTACTAGTTACTATCTGCAAGTGCAGAATTTGGATCTAAATTAGGACTTGACCAGAGTATAAGTCGAGGTTAGGTTTTCAGGCTAACTTTAAAGCCTTAAAAATTCGACTTATACTCGAGTATATACGGTAATTCAGAATGACTTGTACAAGAATCTGTTGGCAAGTATGTACCTTGAAAAGTCCCAATTAGCATAGCTGTGGACCATAACATCAAATTTACAAGGTAGGAGGTACAAAACAACACACTGGCCTTCTTGGACTGCTTGGTAGAAGTCAGGGAGAATGGTAAACTGGAAGTAGAGGTTTACAGAAAACCAACACACACAGATCAGTATTTGATGTTCGACTCCCACCACCCTTTAGATCACAAACTAGGTGTCATCAGAACCCTGCAACACAGAGCTGAGAACATCCCCACTAGCACAGAGGCGAAGGCTAAAGAAATAAAACATCTCAGAGGAGCCCTTAAAACATGTGGATATCCAGAATGGGCCTTTTTCAAATCAAGTAGAAGGAAAGAAAAGAACATGAATACCAACAGTGAAGGGGAAAAGCAAGACAGGAGGAAGAACATGGTCATCCCATATGTAGCAGGGGTCTCTGAGAAATTAAGAAGAACTTTCAAAAAACACCGTATCCCTGTCTGCTATGAACCAAATAATACACTGAGGCAGCAATTGGTACATCCGAAAGACCCAAAACCAAAACACAAGAAAAGCGACACCATACACGCAGTGCAGGGAAGAATGCTCTGATTTGTATGTGGGGGAGACCAAACACCAAAACAGGAAACAAAACAGATGCACTTCCGGTATCCAAAACAACTTTATCCAACACATACAAAGAGCATGCAGCATCATCCGATGCATTTCGGGGACCACCCACTTAATCATGGCCCAAACAGCAACTGCATTAACATATGGCCCAGCACAGAAGAGCCAATTCCTCGGGTCAGGAGTCAGCCGTGTACCTGCATCTTAAGTAAAAATGACATACCTCTGAAGACTGTAATGTCAACATACTGGCAAAGGAATGTGACTGGTTCAAGAGACGTGTCAAGCAGGCCATTTATGTGAAAATAAAGAAACCAAGCCTGAATAGAGGTGGGGGGGGGGGTTCGACCCCAACCGTCTGCCATGTACAATGCTGTTTTGACACCTTACTCTGGGCGTTCCTATAACACCTCTTAGCCACAATGTAATCACACCTTGCATTCAGATGGTCCCTAACACCTTGCTGTTAAATGCTGATAGGGACACAGGGTATATATTGCCAACCGATTCTTGTACAAGTCATTCTGAATTGAGAAAGCCAGTTGGATGACTAGTGAAACGTCTTCAAGAACTAAACTTTAAGTCCATTTGAACTAACTCAATACAAGAGATCCACTGTTCGTTCAAGCCTTAGAGGTGCATTATTTTATTTAAGCATCTTCAGGAATGGTTGGTTGGATTCATTATTAACCATGGGAATCTGGTTTCTAGTTTTTTAATAAATACTTTTGCTTGGGTGCTGTCTAATTGATTCCTAGATGGGGTGCTTATAAAAAATGTTCCATTTAGCTGAAATTAAAAAAAAAAAAAAAGTTAAAATGAAAAGTGCCTGGGGCAGGGAGGTAGGATTGGTAATTCCTGCCTCCCATTATTATTCTGTGAAGAGCACCAGCATGAATAAAACTGCTTTTGCCATGCTTCCTCATTAATACAGGAAGGCCCAGGGCACTAACTTGGCAGAAGAAAACTGTATGTGGTGTAGCTCCTAAACCACAATATTGGGAGGTAGGAATTATCAATCCGTGGTGATGGTACCTCATATATTATAACAGAAGGTACCTCACAGCATCATGTTATTGTAATAGCATTGCCCTGATAATCTAACGTATTAACAAATATTTCTCATTCCCAGTTTACCTAAAGAAATTGATTTATCCTTTATATACTCTTATACATATCTAATTGAAAAAAAGTTGCTTCAGAGCAATGTTTAATAACTGATAACTGCTTTTTATTTCAGTATTACAGTAAATCCTTGGTATACCTGCCTGGCAAAAGGCTAAGGACTTGACAGCGAGCACCTTCATCCCAACCATTAATAGTGGCTGCCAATTCAAATTGTTCTAGCCACTCAGTCCACTCCCTAGTTACCCCATCAAATCAGATTTAAAAATAGGTTTGGCAATTTGCCTGGTAGAGCTACTGAGTCTAATTTGGGAATTTCATCTGCAGGTACAAGGACAGGAGGATTTAAATCAATACTATCAGTAGCAGCATCCATAGCTTAATACAGAGAACAAATATACAAAGAAAACAGGGAGAATAAATGGTATTACCAGCACCGCTGCAACACCAATTTGTACCAGATCACTGCTTTATGGAAGGATTATGGGTAGCATGGCACACAGTGGGTTACTCTGGTGGTCTGGCACAAAGCAGACAGTGCACATAAACAGGTTCCCCGGATAACATGTGCAGTAATCAGGGGTGCCCCTGTCTATGGTGCACCACTTTGAATATTGACCAGGCATGTATATTGTGTGTCCTTGTAACTTGGTGTACACTTATCTGTTGCCTCAGAGTTTGTATCCAATAAGGTAAATTGTCTGTCCAATAATCTGTCCTCCCAACAGGTGGTAACAGGATCTTATGCACAGGGTCTTATACACAGGATCTTGTGTTGCAGTCAGTATCACTCCAAAGCACACACCACAATCCACTTTAACTTTCTCTCCTCCTACCATAGAGAGCAGGGATGTCTTGCATTTGACCATTCCCGTTGTAAAATAGGGATCTCAGCTCTGTAAGTAAGTTTATGTATTTTGTATATTTTGTGTTGTACCTAGTATAAGTCAGTGCTAAATTTTATATACATTTACTGATGGTCATTTAAATGGTAACAGAAAGATAGTACACACATACATATACACCCTTCCTATGTGTAGTATCCTATACCCCCCACCACATTGGTAGCTCCTAAAAACTCAATGCAATCTCCTATGCAGATATAAATATATTTATATTATATATATATATTAGAGAGAGAGAGAGAGAGAGAGAGAGAGAGAGAGAGAGAGAGAGAGAGAGAGAGAGACAGCAATACAGCAGCATCAAAGATTCACATGCATGTTCCAATGCTAAACAATACAATTAGTTTATTAGGCTTGTTCTGATACATACATAGTGACGTTTCGGGTAAAACCCTTTATCAAGCTATCATATCCTTGAAGTGATAATATTCAAAGGCATTAAATACAATTAACAACAGGAAATTGTTACAACAAAGTATCAATTAGCAATCACACAGAATAACCTATAATGGTAACAGTGACCTCCTGTGGCAGACAATGCATCCACTTATTGATCCACCAGATCTCCCTTTTCTTTAACAGTTGTAGACGATCCCCTCCTCTTATCGGTTCATTTTGTACCTGTTCCAATACCATAAATCTCATTTGGTCAGCAGTGTGACCTTTTTCCAAGTAGTGTCGTGGAACAGGTAGTGTGGTCTGTCCTGTGCGGATAGATGACCTATGCTCAGTCAGTCTCAACTTAACTTTTTGGGAGTTTCCCCCACATATAATAAGCCGCATGGACATATAATTACATATACAGCAAAACATGTGTCACAAGTATAGCAACCACGTAAAGTAAAACATTCCCCTGTCCTGGGATGTACAAAATTCCTTCCTTTGATCACCTTTTCACACAATACCCCGTTCATACATGGATACATCCCCTTATTGCGGCCTTCAAGCCAGGTAGTGTCCCTCTTCTTAGTAGTATTTGTATTATTAGAAACCACCATAGACCCTATAGTCCTACACTTTCTGTAGGAAATAAGTGGAGGGGAGCAGAATATTTGATAGGGAATCCTGTAGAAGGGGCCAATGTTTGTGTAATATAGCTGCCACCTGTCTACCATAGGGGTCATATGATGTAACAAATGGCACCCTATATCCCTTTTTATCTCCTGTATTGATTTTAATATCATCCTTATTTTGTATACGATCTATAGCATTTTGTATCACTGTTCTGGGATAACCCCTTTCTTTAAATTTTTTTCCCATAAGTTTATATCTACCCATAAGTTTAAACTTATTTATATATATAGGATAAAGGGATAAGGGATAAGAGATTTGGGTGCTGCCACCACCTAGTGGGAGCAATATGGAATAGCAGCCACCAGTACATGCTACAATAATATTATTATTATTAATTTGACTTGAAAAAGCCAAATTACTGTTATTTCTATTTCTTCTTCTTCTTTTTCTTCTTTTTCGTTTTATTCTTCCGCTTTTTTGGACCGTATCTCCTCCCACAGTTTTTGAGCTAGAGACATGAAATTCGGTACAGACGTGCGGGGCATATAGGAGAAGTGTGCTATCTTCTAGCTAAGGAATCCGCTGAAGCGTTACGGCGTTATCGTGTGAATTTCCGGACATTTTTTCCCATAGACTATAATGGTAACAATCCTCAAATGTGGATATTTAAAAACAGTCTTTTTCATGGTCATAAATACAAATTATGATACCCACAACCCCCCACACAGACCCCGGTACACCCACCTACTGACCTAACTTTCCATTCCCATGGAAGCCATATTTAAAGGTTAACTAAAGTAAAAAAAACTAATTTAGATTTATTCTCAATAAAAGATAGTTTTATGGTTGTAAACACAAAAAAGACATACCCCCTCAACCAGACCCAGGTACACACACTTACTGATCTACTTATCCATTACGGTGGCAGCCATATTTAAAGGGTAACTAAAGTCAAAAAAACTAATTTTGATTTATCCTCAATAAAAGATAGTTTAATGGTTGTAAACACACAAAAAACATACCCCCTCAACCAGACCCAGGTGCACACACCTACTAATCTACTAATGCATTATGGTGGTAGCCATACTTAAAGGGTAACTAACGTCAAAAAAATTAATTTAGATTTATCCTCAATAAAATATAGTTTTATGGTTGTAAACACAAACAAGACATACCCCCTCAACCAGACCCAGGTACACACACCTACTGATTTACTTATTCATTACTGTGGCAGCCATACTTAAAGGGTAACTAAAGTCAAAAAAAATAATTTTGATTAATAATAAAAAAGGTTTGTTTTTTTAACCCCCATGTGGCACAGTTACATACACCTACTGACCTACCCCTCCATTAATGTTGCAGCCATACCTAAAGGGTAACTAAAGTCAAAAAAACTAATTTTGACCAATCATCAAAAAAGTTTGTTTTTTTAACCCCCAACCGGACACAGGTACACACACCTACTGATCTACTTATCCATTACTGTGGCAGCAATACCTAAAGGGTAACTAAAGTAAAAAAATGTTTTTGACCAATCATCAAAAAAGTTTGTTTTTTAACCCCCAACCCGACACAGGTACACACACCTACTGATCTACTTATCCATTACTGTGGCAGCCATACTTAAAGGGTAACTAAAGTCCAAAAAATTTTTTTGACCAATCATCAAAAAGATACAGAGAGATTCAATAAAAGTTCTTATCATTGAAAATTGTGCTAATTTTGCCCTAACCAATCAGATGTTAGCTTTCTGATTGATTGGATCAAAATTAGCACCACTTTGGGCTGAGTACACACAAAAGTTTTTTTTGTTCCAAACAAGCGTTCTCTACAAACTCATCATTCCCATTATTGAGTTTTAAAATCTGCAGCAAACACACATTTTCCCTTCCAAAATGCAGCCCTTCAAGCAAAATTCAAAGTTTATACTTAAACTTTCCCTTTCTAGTTCAGGGTTACCTTTCCATAGGCATCACCCCAGCAGCCACTTTAAACCACTAATGAAGTTTGTGAAGACTACTCTCATTTTTTTCTTTTTTTGTCCAGGGGCTTATTATTGCTGCTGAGTCTGCAAACAGATGCAGTGAGGAGTGATTGGATGTGGAACTAATTTAGGGCCCTGACAGGGATGGTTGTGGAGTTGGAGGCACCCCTGAATCTGTCTTCTGAAGTGTGGGGGGAGTATATGAAGGCTTTGCAGGATTCCCATATTATAAGACACAGATTAACACGCGTGATAAATAGTTTGACCCTTAAATGGCACTTCTTACAAGAAAATAAATGTAAAAAATACATAATTCTTATTTCTAAATGTAATGTTGGCCATCAAGTCAGCTTCAAGCATACAGCCCACACAGGAGAAGCTGTCGGCTCATGCAGCCAAAAAGGCAGTAGGTTAGGACCCAGCAACATTGATGTGGTGGCTGGGCTTAAAATAAATTGGCCAACTTATTAAACTAATTGCTTTTATATATCCAAGGTTTATGGCAGGCTCTTTGAAGCAGCAACCATATGGAGATATAGCCAATATGCAATTAGAATATGCAATTAGAATTGTTGATTTGGAAGTGGGTATTGTCAGCAAGGTTTCTGTGTTGGCTGACAACACAAAACTTTGTCGACCATTAAAAACTTCAGAGGATGTGAAATCGTTGCAAGGGGATCTAGATTATCACATTGGGCTGCTAAGTGAGATTCAATGTTGATAAATGTAATGCATTTGGACATAAATATCCTTGTGCTGCTTATACTATAAATGGCTCTGTGTTAAGTGAATCCCTGTTAAAGGGATCTTGGAGTTTTGGTGGAAAACAAACTTAAAGGTAGCAAGCAGTGCCAGGCGGTAACAGCTAGAGCCAGCATTGTATTGTCTTGTATAAAAAGATGTATGAATTCAAGGGAGGAAAATTTTATTCTCTCTCTTTACAAAGCATTGGTAAGTGCAATTTTGGAATCCTGTGTACAAAAAAGACATCTTTGAAATGGAAAGGGTTTAGAGCAGGGCAACTAAATTAATAAGGGGGTTGGGAGAGCTTGAATATGAAGAGAGACTGGATAAGTTACAATAATGTACACTAGAGAAAAGGCGCTTGCGTGGGGATATGATTACTGTGTATAAATACATTAACGGGCCATTGTTCACCAATAGAGCATGTGAGAGGACACGCAGACATCCCTTGAAGAAAAAAGACTTGAAGAAAAAAAGTTTAGGCTGGGTACACATGGAGGGACTATCGAGAGCTCGGTCAATCGTTCACAAATTCGGCCACGATCGGGATTTTTGAACATGCCTGATCCGGACGATCGAGGTTGGTCACGGCCAGCCGCCCCACACCAGGAGATATTTTCAGCCGACCGAAGGTGTTGTGAATCGGTCGGTTGGCCGAAAATATCTTCTGGTGTGTGCCCAGCCTTAGGCTTCAAGTCCGGAAAGGGTTTTTCAATGTGAAAACAGTAAAACTATGGAACTGTCTTCCATTGGACGTGGTGATGGCAGATTCATTGGACAGTTTCAAAAAAAGCTGGATGAGTTACTGGTATTGATATATAAAGTAGAGTGGATCGAGGGAAATTTCCGATTGCCATTAGGAGTCAGGAAGGATTTTTTTTCCCCTTTATAAATTTGGTGGAGTTTTTTGCCTTCCTCTGAATTAACAGTTAGGCAGGAAATGAGGGAATTGCTAGATGGGTTGGACTGGATATACGTAAGTCTTTATTCAACCTCACACACTAGTACCGATAAAGCCCCGATACCGTTGATACTGTGTGTACCTAGTTTTCCCGAACGAGCGTGCAGCCGTCGAATGTTTGGTTCGGCCAAATGGTCGTTTGGGAAATATGGAAAATTTCCATCTTTCAAAAATCTGACGTGTGTACAATTTAACTGCGCTGGATACGGATTTGTGAGTTGGCATGTAATGGCACGTTACCCCATCACAATACAGGATTTTGCAGGGATAGCCACCCTGTGTGTGTGTCAGAGAAACCACCTGAAGTATATTATGCTCCTCTTGCTCAGCCCACACCTTTCTGTTATTGGTTGTGGATAACTGGTTACGCCCCGTCCAGAAAAATAGGAATGTCTCTATAACCCAAAGGGGAGAGCTTTACCATCTAACTTTGAACTATTTAGAGTCATTTTAAGGGCTAATAACTCTGGAAACAACTTTGGACTTAAAAGGATCTACTTCCTCAGCTTCATCCTGAAACATTAAAGGAGAACTAAAGTCTGCCCCAAAAGGACACAGATTTCAGTGCAGCTTTTGTGGAAACACATTACAAATGGTCCTGTCCCTAAAAATGATAAATTCCTTTGCTTTTCATACAAAAAGCAGTTTATTTCTTTGCTAGCATGGATGTAGAAAAAGGAATATTAATATTTCAGTATAAAAGTTTGAGGAATCGAACCTGCAACCTTCTATACTTTGTCCAGAGAGAAGGGCAGGCTTTTTAAGTCGCAATACAATGGTAAAGTAAAATGTAAGAAAATTAATTGGATGTGCACTAGGCTTCTATTTTGTGTATGTATGTATTGAGTTAATTTGGTCTCTAGTTGCACTCTGCGTTGATGTATACTATCCCATTTCTATATATATTGCTTGTTGCATTGGGGGTTTGGCCAAGCATCTGGGAAATGTGTACTCCATCCACAGTGGGTGTTGTGTTTAAGTACTGAAAGCTGGAGAGTTAAGCAAGCGAAAAAGCTGGAGAGTTAAGCAAGCGAAAAAGCTGGAGAGTTAAGCAAGCGAAAAAGCAGCAGGAACTTCCATTTCATAAAAGGCAGGTACTGATATAAAGACAAAGTTTGAGAATTACGTCTCCTAAGAAGGTAAAAAGTTACTAAGGTAAAAAAGGTTAAATGTTAGGACCCAGCAGAATAAAGCAAATTGTGAAGTGGTTGCTGGGCTTAAAATAATGTGGCCAAGTTTATGAACTAATTTCTTTAATTTGTCCAGAGAGAAGGGCAGGCTTTTTAGGTTGCATTACAATGGTAAAGTAAAATATAAGCAAATTAACTGGATGTGCACTAGGCTTCTAATTTTTTTAACCTTCTATACTGTCTTTTTAAAAAGCAAGATTTCTACCTCTATGCCACAAGGGCTTCTAGATAGGATTTCAGAACATATAGAATGTAGAATCGTAATAGAAACAATAAAAAAGGAAGCCTGGCGAGTTGAACCTGTGTCCCAATGGTCTGTTTCCAAATCCAGTACTTTAGCAGTGCGTCACCACTGCAGATGCAATAGATGCAATTACATTTAAGTAAATGTCAGAAAAATTAGGTGTATATATGTATAGTTTATTTATAAAGTGCCATTTGGGAACTACCTGCCCCATAGAGCTTACAATCTAGTTAGGTGTGTAACATACAGATACAATAGAATGGGTATAAGTGCTGGATTGAGACATATTGATTGCAAATAAAACAATCATATACTGTGCTGGTTACCAGATAGGTAGGATATAAGGCTCGATTTAAACCTGCTCATAGAGGTTTCTGACATAAAGAGAGGGGAATAGAATTCCAAAGGGTGGGAGCCACAAGAGAGAAAGGTTTAAGACCAGAGGAAGCAGTCCGAGTGGGGGGGTCTGTACAGGAGCTGGTTCTGCGATGAGCGGAGGGTACGGGCATGAACATATGGGTAGACTTGAGAGGAAATATAAGAAGCAACAGAGCGAAGGGATTTAAATGTTAAGAGAAGGATTTTGTATACAATGCGCTGTTTAACAGGGAGTCAGGTTGTTGTCCGGTACAGAGGAGATTTGGCATCCTGTTTATTAGAGAGCGAAATAATATGTGTGGCAGAGAGGACTGAACCTAAGTATAATTTTCTCTTTTTCCTCCCATTTTGTTTTAATGTTGCGTGTGTTGTGTTTTTGTCTGTTATATTCTTCTGTAATTTATTCCTTGCGCTGTTTTTCTTGTTATTATTGAACAATATTTAAAGGGGAACTGTGGTCCAAAAATGACTTTAGGTAAATTGATAGGAATTGCTCTCCTGAGAATTTTTGCAATTTATTTCATTGTTTATTTTGCATAGTTTTGAAGATATTTACATTTTTGTGTGTGATATGGCAGCAGTATCACCAGGTCCCCTGCACTTCCTGCTTTGAAACCATGTCAGTCAATCTGCCCTGTGTCTCCTCCTCCCCTTTGCAGCCCCCCTGGTCCCTCCCATTCATGGACCCCATGGTCCCTCCAGTTGCAGGCCCCCCTTGGCCCATTCTCTTACAGCCCTATGTGGCCCCGCCCACCCCTGCTGCGTAAGCCCCGTCCACCCATGTCGCATAAGCTCCGCCCACTCGTGGGTGCCGGCGGCACTGTGCAGGAGAAGCCTTAGGAATGTCACATGTCAGCCCCCCACCCATTAACTTTCTGGTCAGTCTTCTTTATATCTTGGGCTGTAGAGCACGTAGAGAGGTGGTTGATGGCTCGTTTTAAAGGTAGGACACTGGCCTTTAATTTAAACTCAACTTGTTTGGAGACCACAGTTCCCCTTTAAGAAAACATTAAGCTGAATCTCTGAATGCTCTCATTAGAACTTGAGAATACTGCCTCTGTGAAACGTTAAGTTTACCTGCATATTATATTCTATTGTATTCTGTTACATTACCACCTGTATGTGGTAGTGAACAAAACAGTCATTATCATTAGTTTAGTTGTACAGCTTTGCATGCTGGGTAGGTTTGTGTACCTATAACACACATGGTGGCAGTTACAGATCGTTTTGTTAAATATATAAGGGATAATACACTACCTACAATGTAATATAAGGAGATTACGCCACTGAGGAGTTTCCTGACCGTATAGAAGCATGAGGCCGTAGGCTGAGTGCTTTTATACAGTTCAGGGAACTCCGAGGTGAAGTCATCTCCATATATTATTCTGTATGTAGCGTATTATTCCATATAATACATAAGGCACATAATGACTAAAAAAAAAAAAAAACACAGGCAGCACACAACCAACTCACTCGTCTACCCCCTCCTGTAGATACTCCCTGTATCTACCCCCGTCACCCACTCCCTGTATCTACCCCCGTCACCCCCTTCCTGTAATTACCCCTGTCACCCCCTATCTGTATCTACCCCCTGTCACCCCCTTCCTGTGTCTGTTAATATTAACAACACACCCATGTCCCCATCTCCTCATGTCCGCTGCCTGTGAATAACGCTAGATTCTGATCTTTCCTTCAAACCTCATCGCAATTTGCTTGCCAACTCCTGTTGGCATCTCCTGCATTCGACCCTTTCTTTCGAAGGAAGCTACAAAAATCCTAGTCCATGCCCTAATCATATACCGGCTAGACTACTGCAATACACTCCTGTGTGGTTTACCAAACAACTGCCTGGCTTACCATATCCTATAAAGCACTATCTTACACAGTCCCTCCATATATCTCAGAGCTGATCCAGCGATACTGTCCCAGGCGCAACCTCTGCTCCGCAAACGATACCCTCCTCTCATCCACCATGGTCACCTCTTCCCATGCCCGCATTCAGGACTTTACTCATGCTGCCCCTCTGCTCTGGAACTCCCTTCCTCCGTCTGTCCATCACTGCACCATCCCGTAACCACTTCAAACGTAAACTTAAAACCCATCTCTTTAGGCTAGCATATAACCTAGCCTAAACATTACCCCTGTTACTACCCAATATGATCTAACCCGCCTTTCTTGCTCCACTGCCAATCTATTTACAGCCTACAAATTCCCATCACCTTATGTCTCACCCCCATATCCTCTAGTCTGTAAGCTCTTTGGGCAGGGTCTACAAAATCTACCAAGTCTCTTTTTTTTTTTGGAAATTACAACTCGCCACTGGGTGGCAGTGTGAGAACATCAGAGAAAAAGGTTGAAATTGTATCCAAGACAGTTGCAAATAAAATAATAAAGTAATAAAGTTTCACATTCTATGTTTAATGTATAATAAGTTGACTTCTAAGTATAACAATAACCTTTTTTGGAAATAAACCTTTCTAGGAAATAAATAATCTCTAATTAAATGTACTGCAACTGAAGTTAAGTAATGTAGAAAGAAATGCTACATATTCTTGCCTTACAAAAAGCTGGTGAGGCCTGAGTCTTCATTAAGGCCCCACGGGTTCAATGTGTTTAGCCTATCCATCCACGTTGCTTCTTTTCTTAATAATGTCTTATGAAAGTCACCTCCCCTGTAATGTTCTTTGACAATTTCCAGGATTTGCCATTTAATTTGGGCCACTTTGGGATTACACTGAAAAAGTGCCTGCTGAGTGGAGTTTCATATCTAGACTCAGTTTTTTTTCGATATCCGTTTTATGTACATTAATCCTGATTTTTACTTTGCTTTTTGTTTTTCCCTCGTATCCTTTTCCACATGGGCACTTGATCAGGTAAATGACTCCTTTTGAGTTACATGTGGCAGTAATCGGTATTTTATTGCCTTTACTGGGATGGTATACACAATCTCACATATCAAATTACAGACACTACAATTTCTACAATGTTCCTTGTGGAGTTCCCAAAAATAATTGTTTACTCTTTAATGGGTGTTAAGTCTGCTAAATGATCCCCTAAGTTTGAAAACTTTTTATAAGCAAGAGGTGAGGGGTCTATGAACAGTTTCCTATATTCTAGGTCTGTTTGTAGTATCCTCCAGTGTCTTTTTCACAATTTTCCTTAAATACCTTAAATGGTACCAAAGGGAATTCTTTCATTTTTTTAATGATGTCTTAATCTCTTTCTCCTTAAGTAATGACTGCTTTCTATGATCTCTATTTATATACCCTTCATCAGATAGTTACAATACCAACTGTCTGATAAAGGGTGTAGAAATACCCCCAAAACGTTAGGCAATAAAATAGGAATTAAAACTGAAGTAATTAATAAGGGGATTGGGGGAGCTTGAATATGAAGAGAGACTGGAAAAGTTACAATTATGTACGCTGGAGAAAAGGCGCTTGGGGATATGATTACTGTGTATAAATACATTAACGGGCCATACAATAAACTATCTGGGGCATTGTTCACCAATAGAACATGTCAAAGGACACGAGGACATCCCTTAAGACTTGAAGAAAAAAGGTTTAGGCTTCAAGCTCGGAAAGGGTTTTTCACTGTGAGAACGGTAAAGTTATGGAACTGTCTTCCAGTGGATGTTATGGCAGGTTCATTGGTCATTTTCAAAAAAAAGCTGGATGAGTTTCTGCAAACAAGGAATGTTGCAAGTTACTGGTATTGAAACATAAAGTAGAGTTGATCCAGGGAAATTTCCGATTGCCACTTGGAGTCAGGAAGGAATTTTTTCCCCCTTAATAAATTTGGTGGGTTTTTTTTTGCCTTCCTCTGGATCAACAGTTAGGCAGGAAATGAGGATATTTCTAGATGGGTTGAAATGGATTGACGTATGTCTTTATTCAACCTCAAATACTATACTATACTAATTTTTGGTCAAACATAAGTTCAATAAACCATAATAAAGTAAACTACCTTTGTCTCATAGCCCCAATCTAACAGTGCTTCCTCGATACGTCCCATGCCTTGTTCATGTGGAATTGATGTGTACAGGGCTTCTATGTCTATTGCGCACAGCAGGTATGCATCCTTATCCACCTCTCCTAGGGCCTCTATGTTTCAGAAACTCCAATGTACCTTTCAAGCAAGTTTGATGACTTTTGATAATAGGTGGTTGGAAGTGATCTATGTACTTTCCCAGCCCACCTTATGTATTTTGGGCAACATATATAGCACGGGAATTCTGGGATGATCACAGCTTAAGAATTCTTTTGTTTCTTTATTTATGATCTCTAGAAAGAAGGCATTGTGTATTAATGTGTCTATTTCCCTCTTGATCCTATGCGTGGGATCTCCAGAAATGTGTAGTGTGCCTTGTTACTTAGTTGCCTATTTACCCTTTCTGTTTTTTAAAAATACATTTTGAGTTTCAAAGTTCTAATGAATTTATAATAACCAGTCCTAAAGTCAATGTCCTTCTGTGGGTTGGTGTGAAACCTAGACTTTTCTCCAATACATCAGCTTTTATAGTGGATAAAGAAAAATTAGAAATATTTACCACCAGTTTGTCTGTTCCGTTCCTTGCTAGCGATGCCTCCTGGTTCTTATGTGGTAATCCACTCAACAGATAAAGGACAACTTAAAGGGCATGTCCCCCCTTAAAACAAAAAACTGGGTACTTGTCAGTTACCTGCCAACAGCCCCAACTGCTATTTTTCCCAGTTGATTGCATGCATTTGTAACCAGATATTTAATAAGTTCTATTCCTTTCTGACAAAGGTATCTGCCTCCTCCCTCAGCTCAAAGAGCTTTTTATAGCCTTGAGCATGTGCAGAGGAGGCAGCAGGTGAAACATCAGTCCATCATTGGTTGTGATGTCAGCAGTCATAGCCTTGATTGACTTCATGGAGGGAGGAGCCAGCTTACTCTGTTGGAATGAGGACAATAATAATCCTTAAAAATCTGGTTAGTAATTCAGAAAATAAAGTGCAAAATATATCAGCTGGGGTTGGGGGCAGGTACTGACAATTGACCAGTTTTTTGTTATAAGGGTGAACATAACCTATAAACCTCACAAATTGAGCGTGTGTACGAACCTTTACAGTAAGTTGAAGACCTGAGTAGGAAACCTAACTAATAGTAAGGAGCACTCCTTGCACTGGTCAGGCCCCGGACACAAGCTGACTGTTAGACTAATGCTATGTACAGACATAGGATTTTTCCCGATGAATGACCATGGTGACAATTGATTTGTGTATGGGAGTTTGATCAGGATACTTTAATAAGTGGATATTTTCACACTATGTCTGCCATTAGACAGAGACGAATTTTTAACACAAGCAAAAATTATTGGTTGTTACATTTCATACTACCAGGAAGGACACTGGCACAAGGAGACAGCTGTGTGATTAGAATAACATTCTTTCTATAGGGACTAAGGGAACAAAAATGATTATCGCGGTCTTGGACTTAAAAGAGTGTACATGCCCTTTAATGGCACCTTACATGTACAGCCCTTGCAGTTTTTCCTATATTTTACTTATTTTGATAATTTCTTGTGGGGAAAAGTTTTGGAGAAGGGCAGAGCAGATGTTTCACTAAGAAATGCATATGCATAATTATTCCAGGAAAAAAACAGGATTTTTTCTGTGATGTAAAATCTACTTCCTTTTAGGGCTGAAAATTCTGTCACATGATCCTTTATGTATGAAGATTGATTCTAAGTCGCTTGATTCTTTATCTTCCCATCCTGAATGCCAGGTGTAGGGAACTAAAGGAAAGACCAGATGCAAGAAATCATACAAAAAAAGTATTCACGTGCATAACTTTAAAGGACAACTCCACCCTCATAAGAACATATTTTTGAAAGAATGGCCTCTTTAAAATATGTTGATATATCATAGTTTGTCCTATGAATTCATTACTGTATGCCTGCTATGCTTCTGGATGCCTCATGGAAACCAAGCAATTTAGACACCTGTACTGAGTCTGGACATGCTCAGAAGAGGCAAACGGGATTAACATTCAGTCATCGGCTGTGATATCAACAATCAAATCCATAACGGACAGTTGCTAACTGGGGAACCAGGAAGCAGAAACAGGGGAAACAGTGTGAAACATTGTGCAGGATTTCAGGTTAGACCTATTTATTTCAGGTTTTAAACTATTACTGTTTAGGGTTTTGGGGGGTGATTTACCTGTATGTAAGTTTTCATTTTGGGGCTGGCCCTTTAAATGTACATATAAACGTATCTGTTTATGCATCTATACAAGAAACAAACTTCTCAGGGTGGTCATTCTCCTCTTTCTACTTCATAGGAGACACTTCCCTGAGTGTCTCCTACACTGCATGCTATGTATTATTACTGTAACTAGCAGCAAAGCCACTACCTTCAACCATACATGCATAACATAGGAATAGTTTGACTGACTTGTTTGAAAACAGGTAAGTAATATAGGAAACAGCATTTTCTAGTCTCTGATTTCCAAAAAAAAAAAAAACAGTTTTGGACTTATATTTTAACCCACTACTGTGTAGTGTTGAAAAATCCTTACCTTACATCCCTGCTCCAAATGGTTCTCCTGCAATGTCTGTTCAAAGCCCAAAAAAGTAAAGACCATGAGCCTGTCTTTGTCCCATAATGAACCCAAGCTTTGAACCCAAGCTCTACTTACACAGCCTCTTTCCCCCGGCTTTCTGTACTGCCGGAAGCTGCGTCTGTGATTGGCTTCCAGTCCGACCCCCTGCTTGCAGTTTTATGCAAGCAGAGGGCAGTGTCTGAACACCGGAGGAACAAGGCTGTGTAAGAGTTCAGGTTACTTTTTTACAAACTACTACAGCTGTTGGGGGTGGGAGAGGGAGCCCTACACTACAGCAAATTTTTAAAAAAGAGGTGCCCTTTAAAAGTTGGTTTCTATGCCTAGTTTAGCTTAGAGCATGTTATGTCAGTTAAAGGGTCATTTGTTTAATTTATCTAAGTATTTAAAATCATAAAGTGTTGGGCATCTTATTAGCTTTTCTCTTTTAAATAATCTATAAAAAAAAATATGAACAAAAAAAAAATATTTTGCTTCCACAAAGATTACCATGGATGATAAGAAGACAGGGAATTTATTTTGCTTTATTAAGAGGAAACATTGTTACCATCTTACCAGGATCACAGACTGAATTTTTGTGGTTTTACATTGCAGTTCTTTCTGAATTCTTCACCTCAGGAATACAAGCCATCAGAACCACAGCCAAATGAATCACAGACTCTGTGGAAGTGACTAAACTTTTATTTTTAGGACAAAAACAGTATTTGTAAAGAACAATGAAGAAACAACAATGAATAAGGATACAAATTATACACCATATAAATTAAATTTATTATTTTTACAGATTTACTTATATATGATATGTATATATGCTATGCACATTATTAGTTGAATTAGATTGCTCTTTGTACTTAGTTGCTTAGGATATAAAGCAACAATTTTAGCATATTTGGCACATTCTGAATGCTTTAATGTTGTCATTGCCCCTGAAAGGAAAGCTGTACTGGTTACTAGTATAACTAATTAGCAAGTGTTAAGTCAGCCCTCCAGTTCAGAAGCCACTGTTAGGTCAGCCCTCCTATTCAGACTTGTAAATATAAGTTGTCCGCACAGACTGGTAAATATAAGATGCCCACACAGACTGGTATATTTATAAGAGAATGTTACCTCTTATACAAAATAACCTCATTTCTGTACAGTGCTAGTAAATCAGCATATTACTCCATGTATAGCTAACTTTCTTGTGTACATAACATATTATACAAACCAGCAAATACAACATTCCTTTTAGGATGGGTACACACAGGGAAATTATTAGTCCCACTCGCGATTGTGTCCACGATTTTGGCTAAAATGGAAAACACGGGAACGTGAAAATTCCCACGATTTCCGATGCGCATGCGATTGCACGTCCATTTGTTTTGGTAACGCATGCGTTCACCATTTTTGGTGCATTAACGCATGCGTTTCCATAACGGAAAATGGTAAAATCGCATGCGCAAAATGCACAGGAATTGTGCACACAATCGCGAGCGTTATCGATATCCTGTTATCGATTCCTGTGCGTTGCAGTGTGGCCTCAGCCTAATTGCTAAGAAAATGCTACCTGAACGTGCTGCTTGTGTGAAAGTAGTCTCACCAGTCATTCCAAAAGTTTTGGCATTAGGAATTGAAAAATACTGCATTCGGTATTCCCTAGTGGCATTCGCTAAAAAAACACTGGTAAAATGCCGGCAAAACAAACAAAAGGTGTTCATGTGATCATAGTCTGATGAATGTCTAAACATAAGTGAAGAAACCCCATGAAAGTTACCAAAGCACTTTCACACTAGCCAAAGAACAACATACAGGGATCTAAATTTTCTGTTTTCCCATGCATCTTGTGTTGGTGGTGTAACACACAAAAGGCTATTTGTTTTGGTGAGATTTTTTGGAACATGTTCGTTATGGTAGAGTGAACCAAGTCCTAATCACATAAGAAGGGAGGGATATCTGTGTGCAAGCAAGTATGAGAAAGGGGAATATTGCAGTTTTACCTTTTTTGGGTCGCTACCTGCATGACAATTTTCATTTTGGGGGTGGACATGATGCCCTTTAATAGACTTACAGAGGATATATATATATATATATATCAAACAAGGCTAGTTTTAAATTTTTGGTGGCTTTTGGGCAAAACATGGTGCTGAGGCCCCCCTCAAACCTTCACCATTCAAAGCCTATGGTTTGGGTGTCCCTGGGCAATTGCTCTCTTTGCCACTATGGCAAAACTTGCCCTGAAGTCAAACACAGAGAAGTAGTAGTACTTCTGTAGTATGCTGATAAAGGCTCTTGGGGCATAATGATCTGGTGTAAAGTTTTTGCTTATATTAAAAATCCCTGCAATGCCGCTGCCATATTACAGTACATTGTTTGCTACGGCTGGGCAGGTGACTTCATGCCTTGTGTTCAATCTGTTGTTTGTGTCTTCCAGTAGCCAGCTTTTTTTTTTTTATTTAAAAGAATTAACAGGGTTATTCAATGAAAGTTCTCATTGTTAAAAATGGGAAAGGCGGTTCCAGCAGGATCGGTCTAATGTCGTGGGATCGCTCGGTCAGGTAAGTAAAATCGTCCTAATGTATGGCCACCATAAGGCTGTGTACACACCAGGCAATACTTCAGGGACTATAGTATAGTAGATATTTTTATTAACAAAATACAGCTCCAGTGGCGTGTTTGGAGGGGAGGGGTTACTGGTGCATGGAACCGCCCTTTTTGCCTGCTCAGTGAAGTCTGCTGCTCTACTTCTCCTGGTGCCCATAGATTGTTACATAATCTATGTAACAATCTGTTATATGGTTAATTGAGCTGTGAGTGAGAAGCAGCATTTGTTTGTTTCAAAAAAGTATCCAGTCTGTCCTTTGGTGGACAGCAGTATAGAGATCTGTATCAACATTAACCTCGCAGCTGCCTGTGGTTATTGCCCAGACTGGGTTTAAAACCAGTAATTAAAGGGTATCTCCACTGGTAAAAAAAAATGTTGGTATTCAGTTTTATTGTAGAAAGTGAGGTAAAGGAGCTGTGTCTTACTTATCGTTCTTCAATAAAACCTGCAGGAGCCGGGAACAAAGGAAAGGTACTTACCCGATCACTCGCTCCCCCGTAGTCTGACAGGTCCAACGGACCTGTCCGTCGGGACCTGTCAGATCGCAGTGCAGCGGGACACAAACGAAAGTGATGTGGCCACCTCGCAATCGTGATCTAATTACGCTTAAAAGCGCAGTAGTGTGGCCTAGCCCTTACTGTACCTACTCCACTATGATGGAACTTAGTGGTCAGGAAGAGGGGACATCAAGAGATCCTGGTGGTGGTTGCATTGGCAATATTGTATTATATGACTTTAAGGGCAGATCATGGAGACACTCTGAGCTAGTGCACAGCAGTGTGTATATATAAATGTGTGTGTGTGTAACATTGTATACATGTGTATAGCAGTGTTTGTATGTGTGTAAATGTGCATAGTTGTGTGCACAAATGTGTAAGAGTGTAGCAGTGTATTTATGTATGTGTGTGGGGTAGTAGTGTATATGTGTGTAGCAGAATATGTATATGTAAATGTGTAGTAGTGTACATATGGTCCGATGTTATTGGCTCCCTGTAATGTAGGGAGCCAGTAACTGGTGGTGGTAATCTTTCAACTTTGGGACTTTTCCATTCACACTCACTATATTCAACAAATTCTGTCAGATACACAGTCAGTGTCACAGCTCTATGAAAGACAATAATGATAATGAATGATAATCTCAGGAGAGAAAGTAAAACAGAAGGTATTTATATAAATATACTTTAACTAGAGTGATGTAAAGGCGATATCTGTATTGATCGTGATAGTCTTGGTAAGAACAAAATATATATAATGTTATTTTATGATCCATATGTATTTGGGTGAACTTCCTACTGTGCCAACAGATTCTTGTACAAGTCATTCTGAATTAAGAAAGCCAGTCGGCTGACTAGCAAAACGTCCTTGAGAACTAAACTTAAGTCCAGGGCTACATCTACTATTAGGCACCCCTGCACTGAAGGAGAAAGGCAGCAGACAGGAAGGCAGTGGTGAAGAAATTTTTTGACCAGTCAAGGAAAAAAAAACAATTTTCCCCAATAACAGATATCATGTTATTAAAATCATTTTATATGGTTAGGTTAGCCTTAGTTAGTTTGTTAGGCTAGTTAGGTTAGTTAGGGCCCTGCTGAAAGAGTCTACCTTAACGTAGTTGCAGACTTTTGGCTAAAATCTTTTTTAACTACGGGGGCGGAGCCTGACCGAGCAGCATGGCAGACGTGCACTAGGAGAGCTCTGCACTACAGAGGCCCTAAAAGCTATATTTTCAAGCCAAAAAGTGAAACTACAAGAGGGGGAAAGAGGTTTTGACCTTACAGAAATGGCTCCACCAAGAAAACAAACTGAAAACAAGGGAGAATTGACAAATTACTTTCCTAAACCGGACTCTCCCCCGGGCGACACACAGGCCGCACAGCCCATGAAGCAAGGCGCCGGCGTCGCTTCTCAACAGAGCCCTGTAACAAGGGAGGACATCACCAAGCTGTATAAAGACCTAGAAACGGTGATAAAAACTGCCCACACAAATACAGTTTTGGAGATGAGGCGAGAAGTGGTGGCGCTGGGAGAGCGGGTGTCGGAACTAGAGCACTCACAGGGCCACGTGGCGAGATACTGCGGCCAGGCGGAGGCCGATATCAACGAGCTCCGGACGCAGTTACAGTCCCTACAGGACGCACAAGAGGATTCTGAGAACCGTTCTCGCAGGCGCAACATTCGTATTAGAGGCATCCCAGAGGATGTTAAAGATCTCGTGCCGTACCTGGAGGCGATGTTCCACATGCTGGCGCCGCAACTCTCATACAACGACCTAAAGATGGACCGCGCACACAGGGCCCTACGCCCCCCATCTGGTCAGGACCAACCACCCAGGGACATCATAACGTGCCTCCATTATTACACCACGAAGGAAACTATACTGAAGGCCATCCGCAATAAATCCTCAGTGGAATATGAGGACCACACTTTGCAGTTCTTCCAGGACCTTGCTCCCAGAACCCTGGCGCGAAGAAGAAATATGCGGCCCCTGACGGAAATACTCCAGAGCAGAAAAATCCGATATAGGTGGTGTTTCCCCTTCAGGCTGCAGGTTCAACATAATGGGAAAACCCTGTATGCTACCAACATGGAAGACGCACCCGAAATGGTGAGATCGCTTGGTATAGATGGGGAAACCATAAACTCTACTACAGCAAAAAACATGAGAATCTCCCCACCAAAGGACAATTGGACTCATGTATCTTCCCCCCATGATGCGCCTAAATAACGACAGAAGAGGACATGAGATCGGAGGACACAGGGGATCAGGTACCACTAGCACCAAACCCCCAAACTTAAGAGGGAACCTAACTCTGCACGATCCACACCTCTAGAAGGCTGCAGGGAGACATCTGTTTCTGGGACGGAGGGATCGGGCCCAGATGGGACAGCTACTGAAGTATATCCGGGTGCACCAACAAATCTGTAAGATTCTAAATGATTAAAACCCACGCGGTACCCGCGGCCAAAATGATCCTGACGAGACGATCTATCATCTTCTGGAAGGGGACTCGTGAACAATCTATATTTGGACATGGGCACAGCGGGATCCAACACAGGTGTATCTGCACCTACACCCATTCTGAACATGGGAGACATTACTTAAAAATTGTTTAATTACAGTGAATTTACCCTTTAAAATGTTAGAATAACAGTGGCAAGAATAATTGGAATAGAACAGCTATGCATATTTTAACTTTAGAATTAAATAACTATATAGAGGTTAGAAGATCTGTTAAATGTTACATAGTCAACCTGATTAGTATGTCTTAAACCTTTCACAAACCAGATATGTTGAATTGTTATGTGAATATATGACTTATGATTAATTTATAACATATGTCTCTGTTAAATTGGCAGCCCTGTAAAGCTATAACACCAAACAATAAGACTTGATATGATAACTGAAAAAGGGGGCTGGATAATGCGCCAGATGTGTCTCTTTTGATAACCTCTTTTGACCCCTGCAATCTTTGGGTCTTCCTCTCTGTCTTACCTATAACCCCCACAATTTCCCCAAGACAAAAGCTTGTAAATGTTTATTAAAAGCCTCTGTAGGCCCTCTCTAGTGGTTAAACCACTCAAACACGTGGCCTTACCAACTTTGCCGCAGACTCACCCCCCAGATCTGTAGCTAACTTTGCTACGCATAATTACCTATTGAGACACACTTGATGTGTACCCCCAGTTACTGTTCTTTTAATTTTATAGTTATTACCGCAGCTTTAGTAAAAACTCAATGTCCTGACTCCACAATTGGGAAAACCATCCCACAACGACTTGTCTCTAGTAACTCTGAAAACAATAAACACTACATCTACAAATTGGTACCAAATAATCCGTCAACCCTAGATATCAAAACAGAATGGTACCCACCATGAAAAATAACAACTCATAGAACTGAATATTGTGACACACAATGTGAAGGGAATCAACAGCCCTGCTAAGAGAAAAATGGCCCTGCAGCAGTACGAACGTGAGAGAGCCCATATAATAGGCATTCAGGAGACCCATTTTATTAGAGGCAAGGAACCAAGGGGCAAACAATACTCCTCACATTTTTTTGCTTCTGACGTTACAAAAAGAGGAGGGGTAGCGATCCTAATCCACAAATCTATCCCCTTCTTATTACACAGCAGTATTAGAGGATCTAGGGGTGACTACTTAATCTTGACAGGCCAAAGTTACACGACAAAACTCACCCTAGAGAACATCTACGCACAGACAACTAACGTAAAAGCCTTTTAGAAAAAAATAGAAAACCACCTACTAAACATGGCCCTAGGTAAACTGATTGTATTAGGAGACTTCAACACCAGCATAAACACACAAATAGATAGATCAAACCCTCCTCAATTACGTCCCCTACTTCATCCTCTAAACCGTTGCCTTCTTTTCTGAAATTGTTTAACTTGTGGGACTCCTGGCGTATTAGACACCCATCAGAACGAAAATACACATTTTATTCGCACCCACACGTAGTATACACCAGGATCGACTATATATATATTCTTGTCAGCACAGTTGATCTCTCTACTTAAAGATTCAGAAATCTCACCAATTACGTGGTCAGACCATGCACAGGTAACTACTTCATTATTGGGCCTGCTTACCGCCAAACCCACCTATACTTGGCGTCTAAATGAAGCCATACTCTCAGACGAAGCAACTACAAAGAAACTAATAACACACATTAAAGAATATTTTGAACTCAATACCACAGAAGATTTGGATTTCTCAACTATATGGGCCGCCCATAAGGCAGTCATAACGGGACATCTAATCAGTATAGCAACGCACCGCAAACGACAAGAATCTAAAACACTAACGGACAAACTAGACAAACTATCCTCCCTAGAAAACCAACACAGCCAACAACACAACATCACACTAGAAAGAGAAATAATGAACCTCAGGGGCGAAATTAACCTACTACTTTCAGCCAAAGCCGAAAAAGCAATTCGCCTCACTAAACAATGCTACTTCATATGGAAAAACAAAGCCGACACAATGCTTGCACGCAAATTAAATAACCGCATGACACAAAACCGCTTATTACCACTCACCAACCCACAAGGCACAACCATATATAACCCAATCGATATCTTAGCAACATTTTCCACATATTACAAAACACTCTTCAAGGGAGACACAGTAAACAGAGACAAAATAAGGGAAGAACATATACATCAATACCTAACAGAGGCTCATCTGCCACAACTAACACCACAGAACAAACACACCCTGAACTCCCCCATCTCCCCACAGGAATTGACAATGGCTATTAAACTTATGAAAACTAACAAAGCCCCAGGCCCAGATGGGCTCACGATGACATACTACAAGAAACTACACGAACCCTTACAGACTCCACTTCTGACCCTCTTCAACAGCATGTTAACAAGACAAAAACCTATTCACAAAGATCTACTAAATGCACATATAGTAGTTATACCAAAGGAAGAAAAAGACACAACAAATTGCGGCAACTATAGACCGATATCATTAATAAACTCAGACATGAAACTATTCACCAAAATACTAGCCATGAGACTAGCAACAATACTCCCCTCCCTAGTACATCTTGACCAGACCGGATTTGTCCCCGGTAGACAGACCACAGACAATGTAAGACGGACACTACAAGTACTTCATTACGCCAGAACTAACAACATCCCCTCATTGGCACTTTCTATTGACGCAGAGAAAGCCTTCGATAGGGTGGACTGGAGATTCTTAGAATTGACGTTACAACACTTTGGTTTCAACAATGCCTTTATGAACGCTATTAAATGCCTTTATTCCTCCCCCTCAGCAAGGGTATCAAATATGGGTTTCCTGTCTGCTTCCTTCCCTATCCGCAATGGCACTAGGCAGGGATGTCCTCTCTCCCCCCTCCTGTTCACGCTCTGTATGGAGCCAATGGCCTGCCATATTAGAAAAGATACAAAAATAAGTGGGATATCGATAGGGTCCCAAGAATATAAAGTGTCGTTATTTGCTGACGATACACGATTTACACTCAGCAAACCCCAAATGTCTCTCACATTCCTATGCAGCCACCTAACCAGATATGGAGATTTAGCGGGATTCCGCATTAATTATTCGAAATCCACAATATACCCCGTCAATCTTACACCAAACGTTTGTAAGCTACTACAATTGAACTTTGACTTCAAATGGAACTGCACATCTTTCCCATACTTAGGTATACACATCACTGCTGACCCATCCCAACTATATAAACTCAACTATACTCCATTAATCCAGAAACTGATCACACAGATGAAAAGATGGATGGCCTACGATATCTCCCTCTTTGGCCGAATAAACTGTGTCAAAGTGACCACACTTCCACGAATCCTGTATCTGTTCCGCTCACTCCCAATAGACCTACAACCAGGTGACATCAACAGATTAGATAGGCAGATCACCGAATTTATATGGAATGGTAAAAGACCTCGAATACGTCTTAAAACTTTACAGAGGTCCAGAAACATGGGAGGAGCAGTCCTACCCTCTGTTAAACTATATTATGTAGCGGCTAGACTGGCACAGACTATACAGTGGCACAATGACACCAAAAGGCCCAGATGGGTGGAACTAGAGTCTCAACTTCTGAATAATCCAAGGAAGGAAGATCTCCTATGGCTACCCTCATGTACAAACATTATCCCGAAATGCAATAATAATCCTTACCTCATCCACACCATAAGAACCTGGTTCAACGCAAAACGCACCTACAATCTTTCCAACAAACTATCACTAATGCTACCAATATGCGACAACCCAGACTTTCCTCCAGGCACACAGCGCAACACTTGGGCAGCCTGGTCAGAAAGAAAACTATATAGAATCATCCAATTAACCTCAGGAAATAAGACGATTCCATGGAATATAGCCCAGAAACAACTCAAGCTAACAGACTCAGAATGGTTCCAATTCTCTCAAATCCAACACTACACAGATAGTATTCTGTCACAACAAGAACCAAAAGGGCTCACAGACTTTGAAACAATCTGTTACAAGAACCCACTAGGACCAAATAAGATCTCAGCGATCTATACCATACTAAATAACGCAAGACAAACCTCTAAGCTTCCATGTATGAACAAATGGGAGGAATGGCTGAATGAAACACTAGATATTTCACAATGGACGGAGATCTGCAAATCCCTAAGGAAATGCTCCCCTAACATTATTATACAAGAAAAGAATTTCAAAATCCTCCACCAATGGTACCTTGCACCAACCCGAATCACAAAAATCTTCCCAGGAACATCATCACTGTGCTACAGAGGATGTCAGATGCAAGCCGACCTTAAACACTGCTGGTGGGAATGTGTAGAGACACAAAGAATATGGTCATACTGTGAATCCTTAATCACAAAGACAACACGTTCACAAATAACCCTTACCCCTTGGACAGCACTCTTTGATAGGCCAATTGCTTCTCTTTCATCACCAACCAATAAACTAATACAGAGAATATGCGCAGCCGCCAGAACATTGATAGCCCAAACTTGGAAGCAACAAGCTCCCCCCATCACTCATCTCATAAACAAAATATGGTGGATGTGTGAGAACGACAAAGTGTTAGGAAGAA